>OZ010792.1:386172325-387372325 GCA_963932465.1 Maratus speciosus
AATGATGATTTCTTTGCCTTTGCATCTTTTCAGCTTTCTTGATGTTGAAAGATTGGGGGGGGGGGGGGGATTCTGTTGTAAGAACATGACATTTGTACATTTCCTAAATCTACAACAAGGTTAAAACAATGTGAGTTCTTAAATTATTGCCCCTCCAGTGGCCGAGAGGTTCTGCTCTCGAAGCTGGTAGACGGGAGGTGCTGGGTTCAAACCCAATCGCACTCGTCGGCCTAATCGTTCGGAGTTTTCGTGGTTTGCTTCGAATCATGGATTTCCATGCGTAAATACGGGTTAGGTTCATTAGAAAGACCCCCAAGAAGGGCACCCCCACCTTTTGGGCCCATATCCCTCGTGTTGATAATTGGCCGTCATAAACACAACCAACCAATCTCTTAAATTATAATACATCAATCTGCAATAGTTAAGCAAAAAATAATTCAGTCTTTAAACTTGTGAGGTCTCTAGGAATGTAGCATATGGCACTTCAAGGAATATTTAAAAAGGATAAATACAGCTGAGTATTTTTTCCAATAATCCCGTTCAAAGTTATTCATTATACGCTATCTCAAATTGTGTGAAATATCTAAAATCAACACCATTACCTATTATTTACATGAAAAGATCTCATAAAAGACGATGGGTGGCACGTAAAAGTTTCACAGAAGAAACAACCCCTTTTATTATACATTATTTGTCTGTCAGATTAATAGCATTCAACAAAAACCATTCCAGAAAACTAAGGTTTATCTTCTATCATTTTCAAATATGTATATTGAAGTGAGTTGTAAAATTCCAATGTACTTTTTGTCAACATAATACCTGTCTATCATTCTTTTAAAACTACAAACTGCAAAACGCCTGTTACAATCAAATAGAAAGCAAAATATTTTGAATGATTCTCAATCAATAATAAGAGGAACCACTCTCTTTGTTGAAGGATTAAGAATTTAACTTGAAGGGTCCCATGCTTCGAAAGCATGATTTTTCGTTAAAGTTCACAGTTTGGGTACATTTTTTCTTAATAGCCATAATTATTTAGTTTGAAATATTTTAATTTTATGCAATTATATATTTTTTAGTAAGCTATAGATTTTATATATATATATATATATATATATATATATTTAACCAGGCCTTTACGTTTAAAAATAAATCGGAAAATTTGTCAAAGTTTCGCGTTGTTGAGTAGAGAATTTGAGAACCGCCTAAATGTATGTATCTTTATTTTCGGTTGTCTGATTCCATGACATTTTTAACTTAATGCCGTTATTTGTTTTTTCAACCGAAAGACGAACCAAATTTAATGCCTCCCCCTTTTACCCGGGAGCCCAGGGTATACGCCCCCTAGCTTCCCTTTAGTTTAAACCCCGAGGTCATGTAAAGTTAGTTAAACAGTATTACCAAATCTAATCGTATGTAATATATTGCCCTCTCTTTAAAACAATCTAATTGCTTGATAGGAAACAAAATATTAATAAAATTAAATAAATTATAAATAACTATTAGTTATGATATTAAAACTTATGGAATTATATTAAGACTTTTTTAAAATGATAATTGCTTGTGAATTAATTATTCAAATTATTAATTTAAAGACTCACTAAACAAATACATACTCAAAGTCTCAATTTTTCGTTTTTTATATACAGTAAAACCTCCCTGCGATCACGTTCCGTTCCAATGAAAATGGCTCGCTCCGAGAGGTGGTCTCTTAATGGAGGTCATGTTTAAATCTAGATTTTCATCGTAGAAAAAGGTAACAATTAATTTTACTAAAATTTATTTTTCATATTAGGAAAAAACATGAAAATTTTAAATATCAAAACAAAAGTTAATTACATAAGTACGCCTTATCAGAATGAACCTGGAAAAAAAATTAAAGCAAATCGGATGTTTCTGTCAAGAGTTATCGCGTTACGTACATACAGACGTAAGTGCATACATACATACATAAAGAACCTGCGTGCACATTAACCCTTGGGCTTTGATAGCCTGCGAGCAAAAAAGCAGTATAATGAAAAAATTCCTCTAAAGAAAATGCCTTCTCTTCGTCTTTATTTTATTCCCTTTACAAGCTGTGTACATAATTTTTTCCCTCCCCCTCCGCCTTATAAAACATCTTTGCTCATATATAAACTATCAATAGCGAATTGAAAGAATCAATAAATTACATTTCCGTAATACCCCCCCCCCCCCCCCCTCCGTAGAAAGCACTAACTTATCCGTTGCAGAAGTCATACTAAACTTCTCTTAATGAAATGTTAAAATTGTATTTTCTTGGACCAAATCTTAGAATTGTCTAACTCACCCATTAACTCTGCCCCCCCCCCCCCCCCCCCTACGCTGTAAGAAACTGACAGTGGAAAAACTTTACATTAGTTTTTAGCATTTATTTATCGACAAGTTCAATATTTAACACTTCCTTGTCACGTTTTTTCCGGTCCGTTTTTTCCTTGTCACGTTTTTTCCGGTCCCGTTTTTTCCTTGTCCCGTTTTTTCCGCTCTTGTTTTTTCTGTCACGTTTTTTCCGGTCCCGTTTTTTCCGGTCACCTTTTTTCCTAGATTCCATCCAAACCCAAGACTGAAATGTTTCTGTGATAATGGGTGTCATCCAGAAGCTTTCTGTGTAGGACAAAATGTCGCCGGACAAAATCTCACGTCGATAAATTATCGCACTGAAAAATATCATGCCAACAAAAAGCAATGCTTCAATGAAATAGTACATAAAGGATGTCCCAAAATTCACGCAAGAAGTAATTTTTAAAGAAAACATAAGTTGTTGTCAATTTTTTGTTGATTCATAAAGTATACAGTATAGAGTTATGTATGGAATAGCTGGAGGGTAAGTTTTTCTGAGATTCAAACTCTCTACTTTCTCACACATTTTAAATGATGCACAATTTGCACTTATTATTATTCGGGTACCAGGGAATCGACTAATGTTTGTGATTTTCATGTAAAGAAAAAGTATTTTTTTTAATTTTTTGCCAAATATTGTATTTTAAGACAATTTCCTGGGTGCAAGAGCAGGGAAAAGGTCATCCCAATATAGCCATCGATTATAATTCAAGATATATGGCATTTACACGAAAATTAACGAACGCTATTCGATTCTATAGAGGGGTTAAATCACATTTCTTAAGTTTGTTTTGAAATCAAAATACTCTACTTTTTGGTAAATTCGTGAAGTCATTTTCAAATAAAAAAGTGTACAACTTGTATGCATATTTATTCAGATCCCCATATTATTAATCAATATGAATAATATTTGTATATTAACTATTCTCATATAAAAAGGGGGGATATTTACTTCTGCTCTAAGTACTAAACATACTGGGAAAATTACATGTCCTTTAACTTTTTATTTATTTATTTTAAGTACATTAAAATAGACAGCTCTATGGGTTCAACCATCTGTAATTTTCTTAAAAGCGTTGTATGCATATAACTGGTAATTTAACATGGGACGCATATGATTCAACTCATAAAGAAGTTTTATTATATTTTTAAAGATTTATTTTTTTAAGAATGTAACAGTTCTTTATAACTTATAAAAAACTATATATATCTTCTTTTGTTTGTTTATTTTCTTAATTTAAGTCCCTTATTATTCCAGTGATGTTATTAATAAATAAAATATATAATATATATATAAAAAAGAAAGAAAGAAAAGAAAAGAAAAATGCGGCTTCGTGAGAAACCTGTTACGGAATTATAGTTTTTTTTCACTTCAGCTTATATAAATTTTGAGTCTCAAATAATGACATTATAATTACATTTAAAAGATTCACTGATAAACAAGAAATTTTTTCTTGGAAAATTTTAACAGATTTGAGAAACCATACCCTTGGGAATTTAGGAAATATTCACAAAAAGGTGAAGTTGGTTTCCGTTTCAGAGATATCTGTGTTTAAATATATCTCATTATGTTTATGTTATTTTATTGCTTTTTAAAGTACTTTGTTTCTAAAGTTTATTGAGCCTGAAATTGAACAAATACCTTCTACTTATAATACATCTAGGCGCCAATAAGATGCGTTTCGTCCACGTGAAAAATTCAGCACAGCAGTGCCACCTGTTGGGCGATTTACACCAATTCATATGCAGGACTATTTTAACTTTGTATACTTTTTACAGGTGGGGGAGAAATCAGAAATAGATATATAAAGATAGAATAATACAGGGTTCGTCCACATTTCTTTAAATAAATATCAAGGACTTTCAAGGACCAAAATAAAAAATATATAAGGACCTACAAATTAAATAAACTAATAATTTATAATATGCATTTTTTAATAAAGGGTTTCATTTTTGTAAATACAAGTTTTAAACATTCGAATGTTCGGAAAGTGTGTGTGTGTGGGGGGGGGGGGGGGATTTCAGCGTATGGCAGTAGAAATTTAGAAAATTTTAAAATAACAAATACAGCAGATGAAAAAAACTAGTCGGATGTGCCAATCCCAAAACTTTCTTCTATCTCATACATGTTAATACTACAAAATTTATTATCAAAGCGCCAACATTAAATTGCAATCTATCTAATGCCCATCATGAGGATTCTAAAGATATGAAATTCCGTGCATTAGTTCTTGAGATATGACTATTGCTAAAATAGTGTAAATCCTGCAAAATACAGCATAGCAGCGCCACCCGTTGGGTTATTCACACTAAAGCCTAATCAGCAACAACTTATGTTAACGTCTGACTGAATCTGAAGTTTGATCAAAATCCGTGCATTAGTTTTTAAGATTTCGCTATAGCGAAAATCGGGAAAATGCGCACAGCAGCGTCACCTGTTTAGTGATTTACACCAAAACATAATCGGCCCTTATATTGATCAAGGTATACCTGAATCTGAAGTTTGATGGCTTTCATTCATTTGATGGACGTTGTGCATAACTTTTTAGGGAATAACAAAGCTACAAATTACAACTGTATAGTTCAAAATATGGTAAACAATTTTAAAAATCTAAATTGTCACATGTTATTAAAGCTTCATTTCTTGCACTCTCACATTGACATTTTCCTAGATAATATGGGAGCAATTAGCGACGAGCATGATGAAGGATTTCACCAACAAATTTCTGCTATGGAGTCTCGTTATCGATCGCAATTAAATGCAGCAATGCTTGTCGATTACTGTTGGTTCACCAAGAGAGAAGATGCTGAACATAAATGTAAACGCAAAAATAGGTAGTAATGTACTCAAATTAATACACTCAAATTGTGTTCAGCTGCGTAAAATAGGTATAAAATGTGTATAAACAGTGTACAAGTATACTGCTGGTAAATTTATTATTCAATTATTATTATTATGCATTATTGTACGATCTCCTAAATTGTGATATATTGTTATGGTAGGGCGAAAGCACCCCATACTTTTATTTAGTGAAGATATCTGTAACATGTAAGGCCGGTTCGTATGTATTTCTACAAGACATTGTCGCAAACCCATTATTGGGTTCCAATCCTGAACTATAATAATTATAGATCGCGCTATAATTCATTTCATCTGTGTGAAGGTAACATTTCCTCTTGTAACGCAAATATTTATGTACATCTATCAGTAATAACTTTTAGCCATTACATATTAAATATTAAAAGAAGTTGATTACACCATCGTTACGTTTTAAATTTTTTGGTTTTAACTTTCAGTTAAGACACTATGATATTGATTATAGCTATCATAAATTTTATTTATCCGTTACTCTGCTAAATCAGTTGGCCATAAATTTAAAGGTATAACACTAGATAGCTAACTTGTTAATTCTTTTCACTCTAGGAATAAATTATAGCTGTAATTTCCCAGTAATATTTGTGATGTGGATCACATATAATTGGATTTTGTAGAACTTAAGAAGTACATTAGTTACTAAATTATTTCGTTTTTTTAATTAAACTCTTAATTTCCTCTAAGATGCATTTTATCCTTATCGTAAATCACTTTTTCAGTTTAAGGTAGTTTTCATTTTATTCGTAAATTTACTACTATAATAATTATAGATCGCGTTATAATTCATTTCATCTTTGTGAAAGTAACATTTCCTCTTGTAACGCAAATATTTATGTACATCTGTCAGTAATAACTTTTAGCCGTTACATATTAAATATTAAAAGAAGTTGATTACACCATCGTTACGTTTTAAATCTTTTGTTTTTAACATTCAGTTAAGACACTACGATATTGATTATAGCTATCATAAATTTTATTTATCCGTTACTCTGCTAAATCAGTTGGCCATAAATTTAAAGGTATAACACTAGATAGCTAACTTGTTAATTCTTTTCACTCTAGGAATAAATTTATAACTGTAATTTCCAAGTAATATTATTTTGTTTACTTGTGTCATTTAAATGTGAAGTTCATATCTTTAAGCAAATGTGTTTCTCCTTGAAATGAAGCCAAAATCCTTAATCGAACAGATAATGTATGTTCGGTGTCAATATTAATATTAAAATTGTTGTTTAAAGGATTTATTGAAAATAATATTACTCTATTTTTCTCTGGGGTGAGGCAATAAATTCTCAAAATGTTATTATATTATTCTTAATTTTGTTTGGCACTTGTCTCGCCAATAATTGCGCCTCTTTTTACCATATTGGCGAACTGTAGATTTTAACATGCCAATGTAGTAAAACTGTATTGCTTCATTATGTTCGTTCTCTTTTGCGATTGGATTCGCAACTCTGACCATGTAAACAAACATTTGCTGTTTTAATGGGCCACCCCTGCTGAAGTTTTTTATGGATCGTAAAGAAAATAAAACATCTTAAAATGTCAAGCTTTTTCTATTTATTTCTCCTACTGTTTCACGATTGGAACCCAATAATGGGTTTGCGACAACGTCTTGTAGAAATACATACGAACCAGCCTTACACGTTACAGATATCTTCACTAAATAAAAGTATGGGGGGCTTTCGCCCTACCATAATTGTAATAACCTATAAATACATATACTTCGTTTTAAAAAAAATAAGAACCAAGTAAAAATTTCTAATATTATTTTCATAAGAGTGTATATAACTGGAATATTAGCTTTAAATTTAAGAAAAAATAAAAAGTCAATTTTTGTTTATCAGTGTTATCGTTCTCAATGCTTACCAATATTTCATTAGTTTTTATTGGATAATGCTCAAAACTTTCAGAACATTTGGGGGATCGATATCGATAAAATTAAAATAAATAACAAAGTTTCCCTGGGTTTAAAAAAGAGCAAGGTGTTGCTAGTAGGGAAAGTGAATTATCTTAAGGGCGCTATTTGGATTTCTAAGGACAGTTTTTAAATTTTTAATGGTAAGCTTGATTTTTAAAGGAGTCTAAAGTTATGACAATGAGTTACTTTTTATTGTGCAAGCAATTATTTTAATACGAATGACAGTAAGTGCACCATTTTTTGCATGAGGAGCAAACAGGGTGCTATTTTACAAACCAGAAATCAGGCAGAGTACAGCTTCCTCCTGAAACTGTTTGGAGAAAATTCTGAAATAAATTTTTTATATTAAAAAAAAAAAAAAAAAAAAAAAAAAAAAAAAAAAAAAAACTTGCGAAAAACGTACTTTAAATATTTAAATTTAAAAAACATACAAAAATAAAAATATAATATTTTTATTCATTTTTTTTTTTTTAATCACGACAACAATATATATTTGGAAGAAGATAATCAACCATTAATGTGAAATATTTTATTGAATAAGCAGAAAAGAAGCATCAAGATATAAATTAAAAAAATACAAATCTCAAAATTACATATTGATAACAAATATAATTTTATTCCAGCAAGTGCTTGAATCCTTTAATGCTCTGTTTGGGCGAATAAAAAACAATTGTTTTCAAGTTTGTGGTAAGTACAGGAGATGAATAATATTTTGATGTTTTAGGAATACATCTCTTACAGTACAAGAAACATCAATATAAATTTTTGAAAATAGAAATTGACAAGAAAAGTTATTTTATTTAGATATTTTTTTCAAATAAACGAAAAAAGAATATATATATTTTAAAGAATTGTTTCAGAAATGTAGGTTAAGGCAAGAGATTTTAACAATTTTGTCTCTTGTGATTAATTTTGATGATAGTTGAAAGCTCTTGAAATATGAGACAAATATATTTGATTTAGAAGAACAAAGAAGATATTTTCTAAAGCTTCTGTTAATGTTTGCAGATTAACCTCCTTTTGCATAGTGTTTGAAGTTAAAAGAACATTGTCTCTTATAATATATTTTAAAAGATCTTGAAATACGTGGTAAATGCGCAGATACTAGATATTCTACTTATAAAAAAAAAGACGAACTAGTTTTAAAAGCTCCTAGTAATGTCATCAGATTAACGTTGCTTTGTATGGTGTTTGAAGTTTTAAGAATATCGCCGTTATCGTACATCTTAAAAGATTTTTCATTACATATTAACAAAGGTCTAAGATTTAAAAAAAAATGTACTAGAATCTTTAGAGTAGATAAAAAATAATTAGATATTCTGCCTAGAAGAACAAAGAATACGTTATGAAAGCACAACTTCAAATAACCTGACGTCAACCTGAGTAGATCCAAAACGCAAGTTCATCGGCACTTAGGCTACCCTTTTTCCCTTTCATTGCTAACATCCTTTACCTTCGACTTTAATTTTACTATCTTACTTTATAAAACAACCTACAAATATTTATAAAACATATGAAAAAAAAATCCTATAAAAATTTATAAAATTCAAAAATATATCTACTAATTGTAATGCTATACTTAAATTTCCGTTTAGACATTTATTTTTATGAGCTCTATTCCCTTGCATTTCTGTTAAAAATTTCACTAGCATTCCCTCCATTACCAATGCTATCAGCTATGAATTTGCTGTATGAGTTAACTTCCATCATCTTATGTGACGGGGATATGGTACAAGGGTCCCAGGATCCTCGTGTAAACTGTCTTCGAAACTAGAACAAAGAATGAACTGTTTTAATGATTCTGGTAATGGCAATAGATTCACATTTTTCAAAGTGCATGATGTTTTAAGAATATTGTCTCTTATGTGACATCTAATAAGATCTTTTAGAGTCCTTGGGGTATATGGTAATTCAGATTCAAAATCAAATAGTTGTTTGTAAATGTCTACAAACATTTCAGTCGCTTCTTTCCTTTGGGCTGTATCCTTTAGCAGAAAGCACAGGAAAGTTTTAACTTCATCTTGCGTCACATACGGCTCAGGAATAATCTTAAAAATCATTCTCAAACATTTCACATATTTTTCAGCTTTTGTCTTGTTTTTCTTTTTTAGGATTATTGCCCTTAAGACTTTCAGTATGAAATAGATGCGCATTTGAGTTCTTTCGTGTAGTTTCATCGCTTTTTTAGTTCTTCCCTCTGGAAAATACCTCTCGTTACTGATATAAATTAAGAATTCCTTAATTTTAAGGTTGGAGGATTGTGTTGTAACTGTTTGCCCAAGAATTTTTCTTGCGATGTGCGACCTGTAATGAAATAATAATAATAATGATAATAATAATAATAATATTAATAATAGTAATAATAATGATTTTATTTTCACGAATACTGAAAGTATTTTAAAAATGCTTAAATCGAACTTCCCAAGTGTCTTATTCATTTAAACAATAATATTAACAACAGTAAAATATAGGATCAGTACATTTTATTCGTTTATTACTTTCTTCCATCTTCAATAGAAGAAAGCATTGTAATCGAAAATTTTTTTGACTTGCGGTTTTCGACGGATTTACACGTTTTAGGGGTCAGAGGTCCCAAAAAACTTGTTTAAAGAAAATGTCTGTCTGTCCGTGTACCTGTCGCCATTGTACCATCAAAAAGTGTATGAAGTTATGCATAGAATTGAACCATTTTTTTAATAAAGTTTTTGGCTATAGCAAGCAGGTCCTTCAGTGATTTGAAAAAAATCCACCGGAAGGAGGTGCTGTAATAGCGATTTTTGTGCCATTTTGAATATTGTGCCATCGAAAATGTATGAAGTTATGCATAGTATGGAACCAAATTTTTTGTGAATTTTTTTGGTCATGGCAAAAAGATCCTCCCCGAATCTTGAAAAATTCCACCGGAAGGGGACGCTGTAATAGCGATTTTTTGTGCAATTTTCAATATTGTACCATTGAAAAGTGTATGAAGTTATGCATAGAATTGAACCAAATTTTTTATATAAGGTCCTCCCTGAATTTGGAAGTATTTCGCCGAAAGGAGGTACTATATTAGCGATTTTTGTGTAATTTTCTTGATTTTTCGTAGTTCTATTGTCCACTTACGGCTGATGAAGCGACGGGAACTTCCCATCGTGATAAGCAGATGATATACAACAGAATAACGGAAAACTATTGAAATAAATATCATGATCTAAATTGACTGAAGCAGAAATTTAAGATGAAAGTCAAAATTGATATAGTATTGAACTAATAAAAATGAGATATTGACATTTGTAAGAACATTTTGAAAAATTAAAATATTTGAGATAGGAGAAAGTTTTGGGATTGGCACATCCAATTAGTTTTTGTATATGTGTGTGTGTCTATCAGAAATATATGATTATTATTTTAAGTGTAAATAAACCTATTTTCCCTTTAACCTTCGTGACTCAACAATTCAAATTTGACAAATATTTACTCAGATGTTAAAATACATCATTTTAAGCATTAAAAAATTATTAAAAAAAAAATAGAGCATAAAACGAAAAAAAAATATTAACTAAAAGGTACTCTTTTCGCACGTACAATAAACACAAGATTACACACCTCTCATAAATATTGTCCATTTTTTTAATACAAAATTGTAAAGTATGCAAAATGACTTTTAGAAAAATCTATTTTCGGACGTCTCCAGCTTTTTCAGTTTGATAAAATTTACGAAGTTAATTTTAGCAATACCGACCTGAAACTGCTGAAATGATTTAAAAAAATAAATAAATAAATAAATAAATAAAGCTTTGGCATGGAAAATTAACTCAGTATCGCCATCTGTTGTGAATTCTATTATCAATTTATATTAAGAAAGAGAGAACTTCTTAAAACACCATAAACAATTTTAATGGGGGAAAATAAAAACATCATTTTTTTTTTTTTTATCATGTTTTAAGAAGTTCTCTATTTCTTATCGTTGGACACCCGCTTATTTAATTATTTAATCAATTTTTACTAAGCTCTGCGTTGAGAAGTGGGAGCAATATATAGAATCCTGTTACAAAGCTAACTGTGTAAGTAAACTTGACTTTTAGATCTATGTTACAAGTCTGCAACACGGTAATACAAAGTGTTAAAATAAACTTTTTTTTTTTTTTCACTGTCTTTCCATCTCTCAGTTTTTTCTGTGAAAAAGAACGATTATTTGTTCATTTATTTAATTTCATATTTAATTCAATTTAATATATTTAGTCTCTTTTTTTTTTTGTATATGCTTTAACTAAATAATTTTCCAAATTAATATATAAATATGTAGTATATATTAAAAATATAATAGATGAAAGTAGTGTAAAACTAAAACGGTATAGTCGAGTGAAACCGCATACCTCAGTTTGATACAATTTGAGCAGTTTTGAGCAAATATATAGTATATATTAAAAATATAACAGATGGAAGTAGTATAAAACTAAAACGGTATAGTCGAGTGAAACCGCATACCTCAGTTTGACACAATTTGAGCAGTTTTGAGCAAATATATAGTATATATTAAAAATATAATAGATGAAAGTAGTATAAAACTAAAACGGTATAGTCGAGTGAAACCGCATACCTCAGTTTGACACAATTTGAGCAGTTTTGAGCAAATATATAGTATATATTAAAAATATAATAGATGAAAGTAGTATAAAACTAAAACGGTATAGTCGAGTGAAACCGCATACCTCAGTTTGACACAATTTGAGCAGTTTTGAACAAATATATAGTATATATTAAAAATATAATAGATGAAAGTAGTATAAAACTAAAACGGTATAGTCGAGTGAAACCGCATACCTCAGTTTGACACAATTTGAGCAGTTTTGAGCAAATATATAGTATATATTAAAAATATAATAGATGAAAGTAGCATAAAACTAAAACGGTATAGTCGAGTGAAACCGCATACCTCAGTTTGACACAATTTGAGCAGTTTTGAGCAAATATATAGTATATATTAAAAATATAATAGATGAAAGTAGTATAAAACTAAAACGGTATAGTCGAGTGAAACCGCATACCTCAGTTTGACACAATTTGAGCAGTTTTGAGCAAATATATAGTATATATTAAAAATATAATAGATGAAAGTAGTATAAAACTAAAACGGTATAGTCGAGTGAAACCGCATACCTCAGTTTGACACAATTTGAGCAGTTTTGAACAAATATATAGTATATATTAAAAATATAATAGATGAAAGTAGTATAAAACTAAAACAGTATAGTCGAGTGAAACCGCATACCTCAGTTTGACACAATTTGAGCAGTTTTGAGCAAATATATAGTATATATTAAAAATATAATAGATGAAAGTAGTATAAAACTAAAACGGTATAGTCGAGTGAAACCGCATACCTCAGTTTGACACAATTTGAGCAGTCTTGAGCAAATATATAGTATATATTAAAAATATAATAGATGAAAGTAGTATAAAACTAAAACGGTATAGTCGAGTGAAACCGCATACCTCAGTTTGACACAATTTGAGCAGTTTTGAGCAAATATATAGTATATATTAAAAATATAATAGATGAAAGTAGTATAAAACTAAAACGGTATAGTCGAGTGAAACCGCATACCTCAGTTTGACACAATTTGAGCAGTTTTGAGCAAATATATAGTATATATTAAAAATATAATAGATGAAAGTAGGAGAAAACTAAAACGGTATAGTCGAGTGAAACCGCATACCTCAGTTTGACACAATTTGAGCAGTTTTGAGCAAATATATAGTATATATTAAAAATATAACAGATGGAAGTAGTATAAAATAAAACGGTATAGTCGTGTGAAACCGCATATCTCAGTTTGACACAATTTGAGCAGTTTTGAGCAAATATATAGTATATATTAAAAATATAATAGATGAAAGTAGCATAAAACTAAAACGGTATAGTCGAGTGAAACCGCATATCTCAGTTTGACACAATTTGAGCAGCCTTCTAACAGGAAATGGTTGCGAGTTTTAGACCAAACGATAAAGCGCAAACATTACGATATTTCCATATTGGTATTTATGTGGATTCTATGTTTAAAAGTTTATTTTTATTTTATCATTTCCCCTAGTTTTCAAACTTCTTAAATATGAACAATTAAAGGTACTGAAACTTTTTATATTATTATGTGTATCATAGTTAATAAGGATTAAATAAAGATTTGTTTCCAGCAATAAAACTATTTCTAGCACCTGAAAAGGCCTTTCCGATCTACATTCTATTGGGGTAAAACTGATTGTGCTATGTGAGATAAAACTGGATATTTAAAAACAATAATTGGCCAAAGGCCCAAGAACAATTTTCCGTGAAAAGACAGTAAAAATTACGTGGGTAAGAGCAGTTATGATTTTTATAAGGCTGATAAAGAGGTGAACTTCTATTCTGCGATTTCTCAAAGTGTAATGAATATTATCCGTTTTTCTTAAAATATTATTTCATTAGACTTATAATTGTGATATTAGATTGAGTTCAGTTCTTTAGTTAAAGTTGTAAAATAAAATGTACTATTGTTCATTTCAGAGGTGATTCTGTTCCAAATTTTCCGAAAAATTAAGCCATTCGGTTCCGAAAATTTAAAAAAATTGGTCATCAGTCCAAAAATTCGGACATTAAAAAAAAAAAAAATTACGGAAAAATTTCGATAAATGGTTGCTGAAAAAAAAATCCAATTTAGTCAATCGTTCGCAGAAAAAATACAAATTTCGTCAAATGATCGCGGAAACCCCCTCAAATTTCGCCAAAGGTTCGCGAAAAAAACCGCGAATTTCATCAAAAGATCGCGAAAAAAAACCCTCAAAACACCTCGAATCGTGGGTGAAATGTTAATTTCGTCAAAGAATCGCAAAAACGCGAATATCGTCAATGGATCGCGAAAAAACGCACACATCGTCAAAGGATCGTGGATAAAAGGTTAACTTCATGAAAGAATCGCGGACAAAACGCGAATTTCGTCAAAGAATTGCAGACAAAACACGAATTCCGTCAAAGAATAGAAAAAAACCCGCAAATTTCGTGAAAGAATCGTTGAGAAAACGCGATAAGGTCGTGGAAGAAAGCGAATTTCATCAAGGACCGCGAAAAACGCAGCGCTATCTTTAGAAAAAAGCACACACAAATGTTATTACATATAATAATTTTATTATTATAAGTATAGTTTTTAATCTCAAATAATATACTGAACTAACTTTTGCAAAATGAGGTTAATCCGAACCCAACTTGTAGGAATCTATTACAATCAGCCTGAAGTTGACCTGAACTGAAAACAGACTTAACCCGACTTGCAACAAAGATAATTAGCGCCGGGAGGGCATTCCCCCTCCCCTCCCCTCTGCGGCAACCCTTCAGAAACATTTTCATTACTTAGAATCACCCCTGGTTCCTCTGCAAAATAAAAACTAGGTTTTCTTTATTTCTAGTATGATTAACATAACGTATCCATCCATGGTTTTACAATACTGGTGGTGTAAGACCGGATAATTTCAGTTTTTTATAAGGTGGATTTCAAATTCTCTGCTTAAAAACGCGAATTTTCTGACACATTTTCTGACTCATCTTTAAACGGAAAGACCTAAAATTGGCAGGTCTGACTATGGAAGCGATATGAAATCGAATACCGTTTTTCATTTTTTGTTAAATAAATAACTTATCGAGTTAGCGATTCTTGTTACGTGACGGCAAGTTTTCCCCCTTTCTCGGAATGTTGCGTCGATGATTTAGTTCAAAAACCACACTTTGACAGTATTGTTAGAAATATTTTCTGTCTTTTTCAAAAAATGGAAAACGCCATTTGATTACATAAGTCCTAACAAAATTTTAAGCGTTTCCGAACAAAAATGAATTCAAAAATGTATCAGAAAGTAGCTCCTTTGGATTTTAAAACAATCTTAAATAGCCATTCTTTAATAAAAATGCGTTGAACTAAACATATATTTAAAATTATCTTATGAGACACGGATAAGTGCAGAGTATATACAGTAGAACTTCGCTAATCCGAAATTCCGTTTGATCAAACTGATTTTATTTTCAAAAATTATACTTAAGAGATTAACTGAAACTATGGAATTATTGTACTAAAAAGAAAAAAGTAATTTAGAAAATTTCTGAATTTCAGGATGAATATAGGGAAAATCGAGTAGAAGTTAGAATTAAACAAAAAATGGCTGTAAAGTATGTTTTTTATTCTTTAAACAGCTTGAATAGAAAAAAAAAATTCAATAATGTAAATAAAGTACAACATAATGTACACAAATATAAAATGAAATCATGCACTGTAGGCTTACTCATAGAAGCCGCCTTAAAAGAATCTCGAATATCAGTTTGTTTGCCAGCCACAATAAAATTATTTTTTAAAATGCAAAAAGCATTTAATTCAGATGATAAAAATTTATTTTTTCTTTTCAACAGCTTGATTTCGCAAACTATCTCCAAAAATGTTGTTTCTCCGGAAGTCGAAAATTTTCACGAATCCAATACTTTCTTCTTCTAAAGATAGAAGAAAGTAAAAAATACTAATTAAACTACTTTTGTATGTAATAAAGGATCAGTCAAATTTAGCAGCGGAAGTAAGTACACTAGAAAACTTGTAAAAAAATAAAATACTTTCGAGTATTTGGCGCGAAAAGACGAATGAAAGTGCACTAAAGTCATTTTGTAGAAACAAAAATCGAGTTTTGTAGCAGTAAAATCTATTTTTATAGCAGCAAAAATCGGATTTTGTAGCAGTAAAATCTATTTTGGTAGCAGCAAAAATCGGATTTTGTAGCAGTAAAATCCATTTTTGTAGCAGCAAAAATTAATTTTGTAGCAATAAAAGCTGTTTTTGGAACAGATTGAAATTCTAGTGCTAATAAATAAGAAATTTGCGTATTTTTTGCGATATTTTGACAAAATTTGCGTCTTTTTCGCGATCTTTTGACAAAAATCGCTTATTTTTTGCGATCTTTTGACAAAATGCGTGTATTTTTCGCGATCTAACAAAACTTGCGTATTTTTCGCGATCTTTTGCCGAAATTAAAGTTGTTTTTCAAAATCTTTCGATATTTGCAGTTTTTTTCGCGATCTTTTAAAAAAGTTCGCGTTTTTTCATAATCTTTTAACCCCGTTTTGTTCGTTTTTTGAAGAAATTAGCTATCTTTTGATTCGTGTCCAAAATTCGCGTGTTTTTCGCGACCTTTCCATGAATTTTGTGGGTTTTTTGCGATATTTTAACGAAATTAGTTTTTCACAATCGTTTGACCGTGTTTTGTTCGTTTTTTGGCGAAGTCATCTATCTTTTGACAAAATTCACGTTTATTCTCCGATCCTTTAACGAAATTCGCGTGTTTTTTGCGATATTTTGACGAAATTTGTAGGGTTTTTTTCGACCTTTTGGTGAAGTTTGCGGTTTTTTTCGCCATCTTTTAACAAAACTATCGTTTTTTCACGATCTTTTGAACGTGTTTTGTTCGTTTTTTGATGAAATTAATTATTCTTTGGCAACATTCGCGTCTTTCTCGCGATCCTTTGACGAAATTCGCATGTTCTTCGCGATCTTTTGACAAAATTTGTGCGTTTTTTGCGATCTTTCGACAAAAGTTTCGTTTTATTCTCGGTCTTTTAACGAAGTCGCGTTTTTCCGCGATCTTTTGACCGCGTTTTGTTCGTTTATTGACGAAATTAGGGATCCTTTGAAATTATTTCTTATCCTTTGAATTAGAATTAACTGTATTTAAGTCTTTTTTCGCGACCATTTGACAAACATCGCGTGTTGTGAGAAATATTTTGACTGCGTTTTTTTGCTTTTTTGACGAAATTAGCGGCCTAATTTTTTTTTTTTTTGTTGTTGTTGTTTCTTGGATCGACGAAATCGTGCTATATTTCATTTTCGACCAAGGAATTAATAGTTTTAGTTTCTTGTTTCCGTGTACACTTTCATCTTAAAATTTTTCTCTTTCTATTTTGGTTTACAAATTATTTCTTAAACAAAATACCAGAGTTTCCCCCAGGTTTAAAAAAAAGGCAGGGTGCTGTTTGTAGGAAAAGGGCACTTTTAGATTTGAAGGGCATGTTTTGGATTCTTAAGGGCATTTCTTGAAATTTTTAAAGGCATTCTTTTGATTTTTAAAACTACTTTTTAATATTTAATAGACGCAGAAAACTATTTTAAAGACAGCAATGAGTCGATTTTTACTATGCAAGTAAATTTTTTAATAAACACAAGGAGTAAAGGCACTTTTTTTAGGTGGGGGCAACAAGGGAGGTAATTTTTTTTAATGAGGGGAAAGAAGGGGTGCTATTTTGTAAATCTAAGGGCAGGCAGGGTGCAACACCCTCCTGAAACCGTCTGGGGGAAACTTTGAAAATACTTTTTTGAACTCTCGCCCACAGCTCGTCAGCTTTTAATGTATAAAATATTAAATTAAACATATATTTTAAAAATATTTTGTCAACTGAAAAAGAAAGAGCGGCACTATTTGAGAAGAATATACTACATCTAGTTGGATGTGCCAATCCCAAAACTTTCTTCTATCTCATACATCTTAATATTGAAAAAGTACATAGTTACAAATATTATTAGTTCAATGCTATACCGACTTTGACTTTCATCTTAAATTTCTGCTTCAGCAAATTAATCGGAGTGAAAAAGGAGTTTATCTCAATCATGATGTTTAATAAAATCAATATTTTTTGTCCTTCTCTTGATGTCAGATGTTCGTGAATTGTCGGCTTAGCAGGATGAGAAGTTATCGTAGCTGCACGAAACGCCGATGTACAGCAAAACTACTAAAAATCGAGAAAATCACACAAAAATTGCTAATACATCTCCTCCTTCCGGCGGAATATTTCTAAATTCAAGGAGAATTTGCTTGCCCTAGCTAAAAACATGTACAGTAGAACCTCGATTATCCGACGTAATTGGGACCGACTCTCTTTCGGAAAATCGAAATTTTCGGATAATCGAGGATGCTTCAATTTTAAGATTAAGGACAAATATATGCGATGATTCTTATTATGGTAACAAGTACTTAATCAAAATAAAGCAATAGAAAAGTAGAAACGAGAATAAATTACCTGAATTTTAATTTTGAAATTAAGTACCTTTTACATATTTCACAAGGGTTCGAAAAAAAGTTTTGTTTGTCGCAGTTTCGATTGTCTCTGCTTTGCAGCTAGCTCTATCACGAAAGTTCTTTTTTTTTTTTTGTACTCTTAGTTCACTAGTATCACAGTCTTTCTGCTGCTCCAGCCATGCCAAACCTTTTGCAAAACATTCAAAAGGTTTTGAATGTTCAAAAGAATTGATAATTTGTTCGTTTTGTTCGCCCACATCGTTGTCCTCGTCTTCGCTTTGAGTCTCTTGCCGTAGTAAAAAAGAAAAAAAAAAGGTTCAAAAATGGATTTTGCACACAAGGAATGTGGTAGTAAAAAAACAAGCTTTAAAAATGGATTTCGGTTAACCGAGAGTTTCGGATAAAAGAGGCTCTACTGTATATAAAATTTGGTTCAGTTCTATGAATAACTTCATACACTCTTCGATGGTACAATCACAATGGAGTCACACGGGTAGACAGACAAGCATCTTGTATAAACATGTATTTCGGGGTCTCTGATCTCTAAAATGTGTAAAAACGAAAACAGGAAGTCGAAAAAAATTTCGATTTCAATAGTTTCTTCTATTATGGATAGAAGAAAGTAAAAAGCGTTTAAAAATATTTCTTTTCTGAGATATTTTAAAAGTAAGAATGCATTCCACTGCCAAGTTTTAACATTAGCGAGAGGAATTTGATATCTCACTGACCTGTCACTGATATCTCTGTATCGGTGAAGCATTCCCGTATTGAGTTTGTCAGTCAATTTTCAAATTCCCATCTCTAATGTTAAACCTTTGGCAGTGGAATGCATTATTATCTTTAAAATATCTCTTCAGGAAATTAATATTTTTGAGATAATTTTTTAGAGTACTCTTCTCAAAGGATTTCTCTCTCAATTTCTTTTCTTCTTTATTGTTAGGTTCTCAAAATAATTCCTAAAATGTTAAAATAAGCACATATTTTAGAAATATTTTGACAACGAAGAAGAAAAAGAGACATCCTTTAAGAAGAGAACTCTGAAAAAGAAGTCAAAAAGAGGTATAAACTTCCCGAGGAGATATTTCAAAAATAAGAATGCATTTCACGCTCATGGGTTTAACATTCCGAGTGGAATTTGAGATCTCATTGATCAACACCCTGTATCGGTGAAGAATCTGCTAAATTCGTACGATTTTAACATATAAAATATTAAAATAAGCATGTATTTTAGAAATATTTCTATCAACTAAAGAAAAAAGAGACATCCTTTAAGAAGAGTACTCTGAAAAAAAAAGTAAAAAATACTAATTTTCTGGGGAGATATTTCCAAAATAAGAATGCATTTCACGCCCACAGGTTTAACGTTGTCGAGGGAAATTTCAAATCTCACTGACCAACACCCTGTGTCGATGAAGCATTTCCTAAGTTCGTACGATTTTAACATATAAAATATTAAAATAAGCATGTATTTTAGAAATACTTCTACAACTAAGGAAAAAAGAGACATCCTTTAAGAAGAGTACTCTGAAAAAAGAAGTAAAAAATATTAATTTTCTGAGGAGATATTTCCAAAATAAGAATGCATTTCACGCCCACAGGTTTAACGTTGTCGAGGGAAATTTCAAATCTCACTGACCAACACCCTGTGTCGATGAAGCATCTCCTAAGTTCGTACGATTTTAACATATAAAATATTAAAATAAGCATGTATTTTAAAAATACTTCTACAACTAAGGAAAAAAGAGACATCCTTTAAGAAGAGTACTCTGAAAAAAGAAGTAAAAAATATTAATCTTCTGTTGAGATATTTCCAAAATAATAATGCATTTCACGCCCACAGGTTTAACGTTGTCGAGGGAAATTTCAAATCTCACTGACCAACATCCTGTGTCGATGAAGCATCTCCTAAGTTCGTACGATTTTAACATATAAAATATTAAAATAAGCATGTATTTTAAAAATACTTCTACAACTAAGAAAAAAAGAGACATCCTTTAAGAAGAGTACTCTGAAAAAAGAAGTAAAAAATATTAATCTTCTGTTGAGATATTTCCAAAATAAGAATGCATTTCACGCCCACAGGTTTAACGTTGTCGAGGGAAATTTCAAATCTCACTGACCAACACCCTGTGTCGATGAATAATATTCCCTTAAATAATTTTATAGAAAAAAAAATTAATTTATGAAATGTTTCTTACCAGATACAATGAAAGACGATTTTAGTGATCCCAGTTCGCTTTCTTCTATTCTAAAACACGAAACCAATGTGGAAATTTCAGTTTATTGCAGTTTTAAAAATACTTAAGATTTTGGGAATTTTTATTATTATTATTATTATTTTTAAATGCAGTAGATCGGCATGGAATGTTTACTTTCTAATCATAATAAACTGCATTTCGATAATTATATTAGGCAATGAGTAATGGTCTGTTTAAATAATTCCTCAGAGTTCAGGGTGCTGGTCAGTAAAATCTCAAATTTCCCTAACCGATGTTCAATCTATAGGCGGAAAATAAATTCTTATTTTTACAATATCTCACCAGGAAATTAATATTTTTGACTTCATTTTCGTGTAATCTTTCTTTTTAAAGGATTTATGTTTTTTTTTTTTTTTTACAAAATATTTCTTAAAAAAATACCGTATATTATTCGTGTATAAGTTGAAGAATTTTAGACAAAATTTGGTTATTAACAAAATTATTCAGACAAAAAAATTTAAGATAAAAAATGATAAGTTAAACTCATTCTATTTACGTTTATTATATCAAAAGCAAATTTTAATCAATACTATTCTTCTTTTTTTCCCGTTGACAAAATTTATTTTTTCTAAATCCATGGTTTCTAAATTGCCATTATGGGTGCCTGAATTTTATTTTTATAATTGAAACAAAATAAGATCATAACTTTATCTTCAAACTGTCCTTTTTGGCTCAACTCATTTGACTAATCAGTTTCTGTTGTTGTCATACGGCAGGGATCGCGAACCTATGGCACGCGTGCCGAACTTGGCACGTAAGAAAATTCCTCTGGCACGCGAAAAAACTTATAGTTAATATTTAGTTTATAGAGAAGAATCCATTGTATGTTTTTTTTACAAAAAGTATAGTTTTGAATAAAAGATATATAATCTACTTTAAAATAATCCGCCACTTTTAAATGAATTACGGTATTATCAATATCAATGAAAGCACCCTAAAGCGTCATTTTCTTGTCAAATCATTCAACATATAGTATTTTCCATATCATTTTGCTTCTCTATTTAACTTCAAAGGTTTTTTTTTTTTTTTTAAGTAGAATTTTAGGAAATAGTTTGCACAGTTATATACCTACTTCTACTTCAGATTAGGTTTTATGTTATTTGGGCTTAGGGTTTTAAGTTATTTTAGGTTTTAATTTTGAAAATAGAATTTTAACTGTTAGTGTAAATAATTATGCATCTATTGAATCAGCTTCTACGTGAAGAACTAAAAATGATCTGATTCGGAAGTATATAATAGGGCAGGGTTGGCGAACCTGTGGCCCGCGTTCCAGAGTTGGCACGAAGAACAATTTCCCTGGCATGTGAAATTTGAATTTTTTGTATTTAAATTTGGTAACTTCCTTTTTCAGTGATGCTTTGTAATGTTTTAGAGATGCGCTTTGCCTTTCTATATTAATTTAAAATCTGTATTTTTCAGACGAATAAAGTTAAATAGTCGCTGCAATAAAAGGGCAAATGGACCCAATTTTGATATGTATATTAACAAAAATAACAAAATATGAACAAGGTATAAAACATTTTCCCTCGAATGTACAACAAAAAAATTCCCACCAATGCATTATCAATACATTGTTTAAAACATCTTGGATAATTATAACTTAGATGTGTCATACCAAGTTAAAAATTACTAAAATAAAAATTAGCACTTTTTTTTTTGCCTGATGTACAGTACTTACTCCATAAATAAATCATATTTATGAATTTAAATTTCATTAATTTAATGGCTGATTCCATTATTAGAGGGAAATCGCATTTCGTTTTTGAATATTACTTAGTTATTATTATTAATGCATGAAAGCAAACTGATTTTATAAGCAGTGTTTCGTATAAACATCGTACGCTGCACAAAAGTTTGGCACGTGACATTTGTTAATAGATATTTTTTGTGAATTTTTGGCACGCGTAAGCAAAAAGGTTCGCCGTGCTTGTAATAGGGTAACTCCGGGAGAGTCGTCGCCTACGGGACAGATGCCGCACCCCTTGTATTTCTTGTAATTATCGATAGATGGTCGTCAAACGCACAGTATCGGTGCGCAATGAGATTATTTTAACAACTGTATAGCGTGAGTCCCATTTCGATGTTTACTTGTAGAAGTACAATCCTTAATTTGACGTAAGTGCATGATTTCACTGCCCAAACTTTTAAACACGTTATGTTTAAATACTTTTCATACACTAATTACTAAATGCATGCATGATTTCGAAGTCAAAACTAAGTGTAGATTTTGTATAGAGTACTGTGTGTATGGTTACGCCATTCCCCTTAGCAATGGCAGGTAACTGAGATGGCCGACATCTGCACCATGCAAATTGGGATACATGCCGCACTGTAATTCCGGTATACATGCCACAGTTTCTTTTGTACGGGATGATTAAGTGTTATTGACTTTTCCTTTTATTTTGCACAGACTAACCATGTTAGGCATGTTATCAAGTTTACTAAAACCAAAGGAGAAAAAGGGGAAAATAAAAAGTAAGAAGGGCAAGAAAGATGCAAGTCAAGATGACAATAATGAAAAATTGGATTACGCGTAACGCAGACGTTCTTTGCAAGGAATGTTTAGAAAACTACTCCAAAAAAGAGGAAGTGTAATTTGCTTGGTTGCATCATGTGTGTAAATGGAGTTACATAAAGGCTGTACTTTTTCGACACTTTTTCTGTAGATTGCAGTCGAAAAAACCGGTCTCTTAACCCATTCGGGACCATAGGTGCATACCAGCACCTTCATAAAGAGCTTACAAAATTTGTTTCTGCCACCAGTAAAAAATAAAAGTAATATTTGCTTTGTTTAATTAGAGCATTTTCATGATTATTTAAGTAAAGGTAACTTCTTTTAAAAAAGTGGTAACAACCGAATAAAATTTGTGTAAAAGCCACCGGTCTCGAAAGCGTTAACAAATAAATTATATAAACACAATTTTACTTTTTTTCTTTTCCCTTTCTAATACATTGATGTTACGTTGTTGCTGAAATAACAATTAAAATTTACTGTAAAAAAAAAAGTCGATAATTTTAATAGTGAAAATAGGCAACAATTATTAATTTGAATCTACTAATAGGTTTCATTGTACTCATTTAGTTTCATTTTGTTATTACATCTTTAATTATAGTCCAGATATGAATATTTTCTTTTACTATTTTTATCTATAATTTCATTCTGTTCTTATTACAAGCGCGGCATAACTACCGCATAAGTGCGGCGTTTCAGCGTGAATGTACGGGTGACGCGCCGCAGTGTTATGTTTTAGAAATAAATTGTTAAAAATATTAATAATTTGTTTTGAAATTTTTTGTTGCAGTACCCGGGTTGTATATTTAACCTTAAATAGCACAGCATAATTTTTTTTTTTTTTTTATGTCCACCATGGGACTTTATACACACATTCAAAAAAATGTGCGGCATAAATCCCGGAATTACCCTAAAAGAAGAACACATTTATAGATTATTAATACGGAATTTGACGTGTTATGGTTATATTATTGAGTAAATACAGCATAATAAATAAGTTAGGAATAGACTTTAGTATAAGTATAAAAATACTTAAGTAAAAATTCTTTAAAAATTAATTATTGATTTTATCTGAGTTAAAATTATTCTGGGACGTTAGAATGTCGGTACATAATAATTTTGAAATTTTTGGAAAGCATACTCAAAAAGGTTCGCCATCCCTGTAATACGGCATCAAAAAAATGATTGATGGCGCTCAATAACATTCGTACAGAAATAAGCAAATATACCGTATATATTCGCGTATAAGCCGAAGAATTTTAGACAAAATTTGGGAGTTTAAAATGGGGAGGGGTGTCAACTTATACACGCGTTAGTAAAAAAAATTCGCAGATAATCGGCGAATGGGCAAGTCTTATAAGTAATCACACGTGGGTCTACGTTGGAGAGAGAGATAAAAGGATAATGGTTATTTCCCTGTGTGATTGACAAAAAAACAAACAAACAACAACAAAAAAACAACAACAATGTCCTTGTAATTGTTCTGCACTTGGAATAGAATTCAACTTCAATACAAGGGCATTCCTTTCAACATTTTAAACCTCTTTTTAAAAAGAGTTCAACTTGAGACTGCTTCTAGATATCTCCGTCACACAAATGCACGCATAGATTGGTTTTTACGCTGATTTTTGCGTTCATCATTTCATATGAATATTTCCGTGTAATGGGGACGTCTGTGAACCAAGGCAAAATGGATTTAGCTGGTAGAAAAACAAGCAAAGATAGTATTTCTTCTTTATTCGAGATTTCATTTTCACGTCGAATTGGCATTGAGAAAAGCCGAATAATAAAATGCGGGCGACCAAAAGGGCACCAAATATTTCTTTCTTAAATCGTATAAAAAACGAAGTAGGACTTTTCAGTCTTCCTAGTACGAACAGTGCAAATGGCTGTTTCAATCGTTTTAAAAGTTAAATATATTTGATATGTACTTAAATTAACTGCACTCATTTATTTCGCCGTTGCATCTTACAATCATATCCGCATTTGTCTCACGAGCCATTTACGTCAATTTCAGGACATAGATGGTCATAGCAGTGGCGTGGCGTGAAAATTTTCGGTGGTCATCGCAATTATTTAAGTTTGTGGTGAAAAATTATTAACTCTAAAATTCAATGGTTGAATGTTCAAAAAAGAAACTTTAAATCTTACCTTTACTTATACATGAACTCCAAATATTCTGCTAAAACTGGATCGTAGAGTTTTAAAAGCTTATTAAGAGTTTTAAAATATTGCTTGGTCATCGCCGCATCCAGCGATGACCGGACGCCACGCCACTGGGTCATAGGTTATGCAGAGGCATCTCAAATGGTCAAAATTTAATCTTTTTCGTGCGCGTTGTTGCTAATATGTTGGCATTGGCAATATTTTCCAGAAGGGAGCGAAGGTATCAATTTGGGGGGAACATTTAGTTTATTTGGTTTATTAGCTCTTGATTGACAGGTGGTCAAGATCCGCAAAATTCCCGGGATCTGTAACCAACAAAGATTTAATCATAAACGAAGGAGAATTGTAAAGAATACTTCAATATTTAGTAAGTTATTGACACGATGGTTTCAATTAAGAAGGAATTCTTGTTTAATTTTAATAATTTTATAATGTTTGTAATGTATGCATATTTTTCCAGGGACCAATGGGATAGGTATGAAAACTTGCGAAAAACATATTTCATTCCACACTACATTAGTTATTTTGTTTACTAGTTATTGATAACATATGTTTTAATGTTTTACTGTTTTTTAAAGATCGCAAACACTGGATTATAGTTCCATATAAAAGGGGGCGGGGCACTCAAAAAATAAATATATTTTGTGTACGAAATACTTTTATCTTATAAAATAGCTACAATAAAAATGAAAATAGATTATTTCATTAACTAATGTTATGTATTTATCTCTTGACAAATTTAAAAATTTTGTCAATAAAATATTTGAGATCACTAGTTTCCTAAAAATATTTAAAAGGTTAGTTTAATTATGTGTTTATGTAATTGATTACAGTTAGACACATTGAAACGCAGAAATTACGCGCACATAATGGAATGGGGACAATTCCGACTACATTGCTGCAAGAATTTTTTATGGCATGCAATTTTAACTATAATTAATTACACGCAATTCAATTGTAATTACATTGAAGAAACTGCAGTTACGAATTTGCTCAACTCTGGATCTCAGGTATCCCATGAAAAAAAATTATTTAAAAGCAATAAAATGCAAGCGAGATATTTGTCAAGAACGGTCCCATAGGTTTATTATTACCTTGTGAATGTCTTCGTGTGACTAATTTAGTCTCATAATTCATATAACTGTGAGTTTAAATGCCTCAATACTACAACTGCCGTAAAATCTTTGAAAATGAAATCTGTACATACGGAATCCGGTCTTTAAAGGAAAAATTATATATTTTCAAGAGAAAGAATATGAACAATTATACCTGCTAAGATGGAAACCTGTTTAAAGCGGAATAAATCTCCGTTTCTTTCGGTTCGGTTTTCAAGATTTTAATGAATTAATATTTGGCAAAGCTGATAACGTAGTTCAGCATTATATATTTTATGATTACACACTTAAAATTTTCAAAATTCGGCTATTAGAAATTTATTAAAATTTTTGTGGTACATTTTCTTTTTAAGAGAGAGAGAGAGAGAGGGGGGGTGCATGTTTGCCACGGGTGCAAAAAAGGCTAGTTTCGGCCCTGAAATACATTATTTACTTCTATCAATATATAGAAGTTGACATACACGATTAAATCCGTGGGAAACGTTTGAATAATCAGGGAAGAACTACGTTTTTCACGGTTTTTAAGAAAATTGAAAAAATTGTCCTATTTTGGAAATGGCATACTGCGCTTGCTATTGAGTGTATAAAAAAGTTGTAAATATGAAAGTTGTAGAGAATTTTGTCGTCTTTAATATTGTAATTTACAAATAATATGCTACGACAACGGGTTTCGAGATATTTTTAAAGAATCGAAAAAAGTCCCAAAATTTTGCTCTTTTTTGACCACAGAAAATTTAGCCTTAAGAAATTTTGTTAGAAAACTTGGTTTTTCGATGCTTTCCTCAGTATAAACAAATTAAAAAAATAAAATCTTCTACCCGACCTTTTGGAAGGTAGCCCCCCTTTTTTTGGTACATTTCCCCTGGACTAATAAGAATGTACTAAAAATTATAAATGCAAATTTATTTCTTGCATAATCGTTAAGTCTTTATAGAAGGATTCAGGAAAATTTTTTGATTTACCCTCTATCTTAAAAAATGGTACAGCAATTTGAAATTCTTGGGTGGCTACCGTTTTGAAACAGGAGATTTTTTTCCATAATCGGGCGAATTTTAGGAGTTTTAGCAAATGTATTTTATTGACAATTTATTTTCAATGTTGCTACTCACATACGCTTAAAACAAGTCATATCCGTGATTGTTTAGCTAAGTTTTTGAAATTTCCATACAAATTCAGTATTGACGAAAACTAGAAATCTTCTATATTCGGGTTCCACGCACTTTAGTTTCGTATGTTTGAGTAAAATTAGCTGAATCCTTAAAATCGTGGAAGAGTGAAACTAACTTTTCCACCCGGTAAAAGCCAAAAATACTCTTTTTCGCCTTGAGGGGGAAAAAAAATGTGATTATTATTATTTATTATTATTTTTTTTTTTTTTTTGGGGGGGGGGGGGGGGGGTGCGCAAAATTTTTTCCTGCCCCGGGCGCCAAAAAATGTAGCTACGCCACTGGATATACTTTGATATGAATTGGTGCTAAATTGATGTAATTTCTTCTACAATTTAAATGATTGAATTGACATGATATAGAAGAAAGTTTTGTGATGGCCACAACATACTAGTTTAAATATTTCTTTAGGAAATTAATATTTTTGAGATTTTTTTTCAAAGTAATCTTTTTAAGGGCCTCAGTGCTCTTAAAATTGTGAAAAAAAAAAAAAAAAAAAAAAAAAAAAAAAAAAAAAAAAAAAAAGGAGCATTTTCAACATTTAATATCTTAAAATGTATATGATATTAAAACACAATTTTTATTGGGATGCAAGATATAGGTACGTTTTTTCATTTTATGTATTTGAAAAATTACAAGACGAATTAGTATTTATAGTGGGCTCCAAACTGTCAGATATTTTTGACGAGCAGAAAATTGGTACAACATCTTACGCGCAGGATTGCAAAATAAAATTTGCAACTAGAATGAATTTTTTTCTGTCTGATTATACTTCAGATTGTAATAATTACCCTGAACCTAAATAAATTTGCTTTTAAAGCATTGTTATATTTTTAATACAAAGTTGTATTTAGCTAATACAAAATTCTGAAAACTTCAACAGTATAACCACCTAAAAAATATATTTTTTTGAACAATAAAAAGGAAATTTTAGGTTCAGTTTATACAGACAAACATGAAACATATTTTTGGGAAACTTCAGGAACAAACATTGAGAAGTTTTTGAGGTATCCTGCGCGTTATGCCCAAAAACATCATTTTGAGAAAAATGATTTCAAAATTTCGGATATACCGCTTCAACTATTGGGGTATAATTCTAAAACCCATAACCTCTGTTCTAATGGGAATTTCAAGGAAACAATCATATCAAAATGTTCAGAAAATTTAGAAGCTTGACATCTAAAAAAATAAAATTTTGAAGCGTTGAGACCTGCGATCCATTAAGGATGTTGTCAGATCCCAAATTCCCATCTCTAATTTTAAATCTTTGGGAGTGGGATACATTCTTATTTTTAAAATATCTCTTCGGTAAACTAATATTTTTAAGATCTTTTTTCAGAGAGCTCTTTTTAAAGGATTTCTCTCTCACTCTCTTTCCTTTTTAGGTTGTCAAAATAATTCCTTCTTAATTTTACTCCTGTTAAAATCTGATTCCCAGTTCGTATGATCTTAACACATAAAATATTAAAATAAACTTGTATTTTAGAAATATTTTGACAACAACGGATAAAAGAGACATTCTTTAAGAAGAATACTCAGAAAAATATGTCAAAAAGAGGTATTAATTATCTGAGAAGGTATTTCAAAAATAGGAATGAATTTCTTGCCCATAGGTTTAGCATTATCAAGGGGCATTTGAGATCTTATTTATCATCACCCTGTATCGGTGAAGTACCGGCCTAAGTTCGTACGATTTTACATATAAAATATGAAAATAAGCATTTGTTTTAAAAATATTTTAACAACTAAGAAAAAAGGGAGACATCCTTTAAGAAGAATACAGTGAAAGGGAAGTAAACAATATTAATTTCCTAAGGAGATGCTTCAAAAATAAGGATGCATTTCACGTCCATAGGTTTAACATTATCGATGGGAGTTCTAGATCTCACTGACCATAATCCTGTATCAGTGAAGCATCTCCCTAAGGCTTGTTATCAGTCAGGACGCGAATTTCCCTCTTTAGTGCTAAACCTATGGGCTTTGAATGCCTCCGTATTTTTAAAATTTCTCCTCTCAAAAATTAATTTCTTTTTTTTCCCTTCTGTTTTCTGTATGTTCTTCTTGAAGAATGTTCCTTTCTTTTTTATTTGCCAAAATATTTCTAAAATGAATCTAGGAAAAAAGGTGACCGGAAAAAACGTGACAAGGAAGAATTGTTAAATATCGAACTTGTATATAAATAAATGCTAAAAACTAAAGTGCAGCTTTTCCACTGTCAGCTTTTTATAACGTAGGGGATGGGGGGGGGGGGGTACTGAGTTAATGGCTGAGTTAGACAATTCTAAGATTTGGTCCAAGAAAACACAATTTTAACATTTCATTAAGAGAAATTTAGTATGACTTCTACACAGTGCCTGATTTACGGCAGGGCATTCGGGGCACAGGCCCAGTGCCCCTGATTTTCAGGGGCCCCCAAATGCTGCTGAGGGTTTTTCTATTATTGTCCAAAATCTGATGTATTTACATTTCATTCTACATTCTATTGTGTTCGTATTCAATTTTTATATATAAAATCGTATATTTTCTCTGAAACATCCATATTTAATTACTTTATTATAATGAATATTTTATTTTATTTTTATCACTTTATTTTAAATTCTTATTAAATCCTGTTTCTGTTCCCGTCAGATTGTTTGGGGGATAGTGAGCAGGCACAGAGCCTCCTACTAATTTAAATAATTGTAACTTGGCCATTGCGAGAAATTTATTATTAGTTGTTGTATACTTTATCATTCCAGATATATGGACTTGTATAGGAAAAGATAATCAGCATCACACAATTTATTATAAAACATCTCATTTAAATTTCATAATTAGGAAATAATTATTTAAAAACAAATTAATGATTATCAAATTAAATTTTTTAATGGATATTTTAAAGTAATTAAAATCAATAGTGGTTATCGTAGTAAGTACCGTTTTCAATACATAATTTTCTTTTACTCAAGCCTCCTGCAAGGATCGGTTCAAGGGGCCCCCTGTAAGCATCTGTGCCCAGGTTCCCCAAATTTGTAAATCGGTCCCTGCTTCTACAACGGACAAGTTAGTGCTTTCTACGGAGGGGGGGGGGGGGGGTGGGGGTATTAAGGAAATACTATTTATTGATTCTTAGTTTATATATAAGCAAAGATGTTTTATAAGGCGGAGGGGAAGGTAAAAAATTACGTACACAGCTTTTAAAGGGAATAAAATAAAGACGTAGAGAGGATGCATTTTCTTTAGAGGAATTTTTTCATTATCCTGCTTTTTGCTCGCAAGCTATCAAAGCCCAAGGGCTAATGTGCACTCAGGTTCTGTATGTATGTATGTACTAACGTCTGTATGTACGTAACGCGATAACTCTTGACAGAAACATCCAATTTGCTTTAATTTTTTTTCCAGGTTAACTCTGATAAGGCGCTTCCCTGATTAGTTTTGGGGGTTATTGGTTAAGAATAAAGGGGGCTACTCCCCCCCACCTTAATTTAGATAAATGGGTTTTTCATGCAGAATTATTCGATTTGTTCCAAAATTGGTATACCGATTTATTATGTTAAGGAGCTTCCATGATTAGTTTTGGAGGTTCATTAATTAAGTATACATGGGGGAAAGGGATCTAGACATCCCCTTAATTTAGATAAATGGGTTTTTCATGCAGAGTTATTTGATTTGCACCAAATTTAGTATACCGGTTTATTATACTAAGGAGCTGCCTTGATTAAATTTGGAGGTTTATTGGTTAAGTATGAAGAGGGGGGCGAGGGCTATTCCCCCCTCAATTTAAATAAATAGGTTTTTCATGCAGGATTTTTCGATTTGCTTCAAGTTTGATATATCGGATTATTCCGATATGGCGCTTCCTTCATTAGGTTTGGAGATTCGTTGGTTAAATATAAAAGGGGGAAAGGGGGGCAAGTTCCCTCTTCTTAATTTAGATAAATGGATTTTCATGCGGAATTATCCATTTTTTTTCTATGTTCATTCTGATAAAAAGCTTTCCTGATTAGATTTGGAGGTTTATTAGTTAAGTATAAAGCTTAATTTACCGATATGCCTTTTTTATGCAGAATTATCTGATTTGCTTCAAATTTGGTATACCGCATACCAGTTTATTATGTTAAGGAGCTTCCCTGATTAGATTTGGAGATTCATTGGTTAAGTAAGTATAAGGGGGGGGGGTGGAGGCTAACCCCCTTCATTTATTTTTTGAGGTGCATTATTCTTCGAAATAATAGTATAATATGTAATTAGTGTGAATAGCCTGTGAGCTCAATGCCACCAGTTTAACTGGGCACTTTTCTTTTTATTTAGTTAAGGGCAGATTTGTGGGCGTAATAAAATAGATAAATATGAGATACAATTTTGAGATTAGTCTACTAACATCAAAATATGACATTTTACTCAGGGATTTCCTCAGGGTTTTATCCTGTGCTTATCTATTGTCTCTATGGGCGGGGCTGGTATGGCCAACAGGGGTAAACTAGAATCCTTTAGGTTTGAGTAACAAAAGGGCTTAGGTTTGAGTATAGTAACAAAAATGTAAACTTGTATTGTAATTTTGACAAACTATGCCAGATAAATAGAAAGACCTTTAGGATATATTCGTAAATATGAACTTCATTTCTATCCCTTTGTATTTAAAGAGAGAAAAATGGTTTGTAAACTATATCAAAATCCGTGAATGTGTTTCAACGAAACTTATTGCACCTGTGGAATGCAATAGATCTTGAAATACCCGGAAAACCTTCTGATTTGTCACAAAAGGTTCAGTTAAACGATTTTTTCTTTTGTGTTTTTTAAAGGACTTTATAATGTTTCATTTTCTACTTCTAGACCTTCGCTTTTAGTCTTCGTAATATTGTTCTTTTCTATTACATTACTTCACCAATAGTAATTTCTATATAATTTCTTAATAGTATTCTTAATTGTATTGATTTTTAAGAAATAGTCTTAGTTTTTGAATTTTTATATTAATTTGATATAAAAATAATTATTTTTGACAACGACAAGGAGAAATTTTTGGCAGTGCACGCATACTTAGTGCATAAAACTAGAAAGCAATTTATTTGTTGGAGATACACGAAACATAAATTAGACTGCGTTTTAATTTTTCTATGTGATCGGCGGCCTTGTAACCGAAAAGAAAAAAAATGTCCTTAACTGGAAACACTTTTTACGAGAAATGCTATCAAACCGTTATTTACAAAAAGTAATATTCACCTTTTTAATGATAGAAAATCTACAATAATATTAAAGCAAAGATTTTTTTTTTAAATGGTGGTTTTTTTCAAGTGATATGCTTTAGTCTGGCATAAAGCACGTTTCCAGATCAAAGTTAAATAAATCTACAGTAAATTTATGATTGTAATATCATAGATACTAAGATTTAAATTTTTAAAGCAAAATGTAGATAACATTGCAACATGAAACTTTTGAAATAAATTTCTTCCTTACCCACTATTTATTACAAGCATTGTTTGACCTCGTGATCAAGCATTTCTTGATGTTGCTAAAATTCTGTAATTTTGATATGAATTTCTATAATATTGAAAGTTTCAATTTAGGCAATACTTGTAGAAATGTTGTAGATTGGAAAAGAATCGGATAAAAACAGTTGACCACTGTTAGGGAGAATGTAGAAATGTATCTGTTTCTATATTTTTTTGGAACTTTGAAATGCCGTTGGGTGGATGGGGGGGATAGAAAAACTTGAAAACTGGAATTCTGATTTTTACTTTCTTCTATCTTTACAAGACTGAATTCTTGAAAATTTTCGACTTTCGGTTTTCGACGGATTTACACATTTTAGGGGTCAGAGATTCCGAAAAACATGTTTTTACAAAATGTCTGTCTGTCTGCCTGCCTGTATGTGACACAAATTTATAAATAGATACTTTAAAATAGAATAAATAAATATAATAAATATAGATAAATAAATATAAATAATATAAAATAAAATAAATATAAATAAATATAGAATAAAATAAATAGAATACTTTCCCATGGTCTTTTATCCGATTTGTTTTTTTCTATGTGCGCTTTTCTTCCGTGATTCCAGTATCTTATAGAAATGTTTATTTTAATTTATTTTGTTTAGTTTAAATGTTTAGAATAATATATCTGGAAATTCCATGATGAAACCAAAAATTACAAAAAATTGGACTTCAATCAATTGCTTAATATAACAAAAAAAAAAAAAAATTAACAAACTATGCTAATTTCTAATTTTAGGCATATCTTAACAAAGATATTTACTTGTTATTTTTTTTATTTGTTCTGTTAATATCCGAAAATACTAATGCCACTGATCAGGACATAAAAAATTATAAATTGATAAGTGATTCAGAAAGTCTAAAAAATGTTATTATTATTATTATTAACATAATTTTATGTAAATAAACAAAAAATTCAAATAGCGTTAAATAAAATAAAAATAATAAAAATAAAACTTTCCGATCGAATCTATTATAACTGACTTCTTTAAAATTTACAAAAAAAAAAAAAAAAAAAGTTTATGATATTATACATGCGTAAGTCGAAAAACAAGTTGTTATGTAAACGAGCATTCTCGTATGCGAACATTCACAACATTTGCATTCTAATTATCAACGGAAAGTATTCTTATTCCCGTAATGTCCAAATTAAGTAGTAGTGTAAATGTGAATTTTCATATGCGAATATTCAGGAATTTTTTTTATAATAACATTCTTAAACATCAACGGAAAATATTGGTATTACCGTTCGCGAATATCAAACATCAAGTAGTGATGTTAATTAGAATTATCGTAAGCGAATTTTCAAATTTTTTCAATATTAGCATTCGTAGACATCGACGAAAAATATTTGTATTGGCGTTCGCGAATGTGAAGTTGAAAGAATCTATAAATTGTATTTCTTAATCCCCCCCACCCCCCCCCCCCCCCACCCCGTAGAAAGCATAAGATTGTCCCGACTTAAACTTCTCTTAATGATATGTTAAAATTTTGTTTTCTTGGACCAAATCTTAGAATTGTCTAACTCACCCATTAACTTTGCAACCCCCCCCCCCCCCCCCCCTACGCTGTAAGAAACTGACAATGCAAAAACTTTACTTTAGTTTTTAGCATTTATTTATCGAAAAGTTCAATATTTAACACTTCCTTGTCACGTTTTTTCCGGTCACCTTTTTTCCTTGTCACATTATTTCCGGTCCCGTTTTTTCCGCTCTTGTTTTTTCTGTCCCGTTTTTTCCGGTCCCGTTTTTTCCGCTCTTGTTTTTTCTGTTCCGTTTTTTCCGGTCCCGTTTTTTCCTGTCACCCTTTTTCCGTTTATCTTCTAAAATATATATTTAATTTTATATTTTAAGTGTTAAAACCTAAGAGAAGCACGCGAATTGTAAGTAAGATTTTAACACTTTAAATAAAAGTAACAATGTATTTAAGAAACAGGAAGTAAAAATTTTAATTTTCCAAAGATAAATCTTAAAAACACGGATGCATTCCAAGCCCGTAGGTTTAGCATTAGAGAGGGGAATTTCCAGCCTGTCTGACGATGACCCTTAAGGCTGTTTTCTCAACTCCTCTGCTCAACAAGCGCAAAACGTGTTGACACATTTACAAATTCATTTTTTAACGGAAAGATACAAAATTGGAAGACCTGACTATAGAAGCAATTTGGAATGGAACTGTGTTTTCCATTTTTTGATTTTAAAAAATTACCTATTGAGTTAAATGCGATTTTGGTCACGTGACAAATACATTTTCACCTTTTTTTTCAGTGGTTATTCTTCTTTAGTGCGGAGTTTCGGTTCAAAACGCCCACTTTGACACTATTCTCTGAAAAATCTATTGCGTTTACAAAAAAAAAAAAAAAAAAAAAAAACGGAAAAAACAGTTTGGTAACATAGATTCTGAACAACATCATAGTTGGTAACACTGGTGTAGTCGTAAAAAAAACAGAGGGTACACGTTCTAAGCAGAGGGTATACGCTCAAGGCAGAGGGTATACTCTAGGGTATATATTCTATAGGTTTCTTGAAAAACAGAGGGTATACGGTGTTCCTTAAAAAAATCCAGAGGGTATACCCGTATACCCTCCACTACATCCCTGGTTGGTAACATAGTTTCTGAACAATAACATCTGCTATTTTCATGCATTTCTGAACAAAAATAAATTAAAACTTATGTCCTAAAGTTGCCCTTTTGGATTTGAGAATAGCTTTAAATAATTTTACGTAAAAAAAAAAAAATAAATAAAAATAAATGTATAAAATGTTTCTTACCAGATACGATGAAAGGAAGCAATTAGTAATCTCAGTTCACTGTCTTCAATTCTAAAACGCGAGTATCTTACATACTTTGTAAGACAAATAATGAAGTTTTCATCTGTGCTTTCTACCCCTAAATCCATGGAATCAAGTTCCTTAATACTGTCTCTGTAAAAAATTACATGCTGTAAACTTCCTGATGTCAATAACACCTTCATATCCAAGAAAAGGATATCCCCAATAATAGAAGCAAATACTGGATCGTTTCTTCGACTTGAATGATACAACAACAATGTATAGCGATGAATAATCTGGGCGATTCTGACAGCTTCGCTAGAACCATGCAGTATCAAAGCAGCAAGCAGAAATTTTGCTTCAAACTCCATATTAATTACTGCATCGCCATTATTGGATTTTAGCAAAAAATCGTACACTTTCTTCCAAAATTGGGATTCGTCCAGTCCTTTCACTCTGTCCATGATGTTCAAAACATTAACTTTGATGTCCACATCTGTCATGTTCATAGCCCTGCTGTTTCCTTGGAAATATAATTCTGGAAAATACGCCATATTACAGGATAGAAAAATGCAAACAAGTGATAGATAACGAAGTGTTTTGAGTTGTATCTGTTAAAGTCCCAAAAAGGTAGACATGTGATATTCCCAAGTTAGAACTTTGTTTTCATTTTCATGATACACTAACATGACAATTCCAAAGGGGTCTTTGAAACTAGAATCAAGAAGGAAGGTTGCGGTTGATGAAATGACGTACAGTATTGCCACTACAGGAGTTCATCGTATAGCTATAAAGCTGACAGGTGACAAAATGCATAGAATTCTCCTAAGCCTAGATGTCGTTTTCTATCTAAGGTGAGGAAGGGAGATAACTCCCTCATTGTTATCCTTATCTTAAATTTGTTAATCCACCATCATGGCCCTATAGGACCCTGAGTCATGAACGTCGGAATGGGGAGGCAGTGGGCTGTCATTTCCTGTTTTGTGGATCTTGTAATTTAATTAACTAAATTTTATTTTTCTCTAATGATTTTGGGAAAATGACAAGCGAGTAAAATTTATTCTTTTCAAATGATATAAAATAATCACTAACAGAAAAAAAAAGTTACGGATTTTTTGTCAGGGGCTTTACTCCCCTGAGCCCTGAATGACAGTATTTAGAGTTTTTCTCCTTTTACGTTTGAGTTTTAAAAATATCTTAAGTTAAAATGATATTAAGCGGGGGTTCAGGAAACCCTCCCAACAAAAAAAAAAAAACAAGAAAGAAAAATCATGCGTTAAGCATATATTATGAAACACTTTCCAACACATTCAGAATAATGTAACAAAAGTTCATAGTTTAATAAGTTATAATATATTATGTCTAATTCAACCATATGGAAACGTATAACACATTTGAAAATCCAATTTCAGCTGTTTCCATCTACAATCGGAAAATTATCCGAATTATTTGAGCAGCATTGTGTATGATATATAGATTTGTACTAACCACGTGCATGCCAAAATTTAGTTCAGTTAAGGCTGTTCTCAAATGAAAAAGGGCAACTTCCTGACATAAGTTTTAATTTATTTTTGTTCGAAAATGCATGAAACTAGTTGGTGTTGTTGTTCAAAAACTATGTCTTCGAACTGTTTTTACATTTTTTTTGAAAACTCAATAGATCTTTAAGAAAATAGTGTCAAAATGGACGTTTTGAACAGAATTTCCGCGCGAAAGTAGAAAAATCACTCAAGAGCCGGCGAAAAACGGGTTTGTCACGTGATCGAAATCGCTTATAACTCAATGGGTAATTGATTGATCAAAAAATGGAAAAAACAGTTCAATTCAAAATCGATTCCATGGCCAGGCTTTCCAATTTTATATCTTTCCGTTAAAAAATGAAATTGTAAATGTGTCAGAACGTTTTGCGCTCGTTGAGCAGAGCAGTTAAGAACAGCCTTAAGAAATACATATATACGTTAGTTCTGCCAATAATGAGAATGGTACATGAACACTTTTGTGCAGCCCTGCATATGAGGTATAGAATTTATATACAACGAGTAAAATGAAAAACTGTTAAATTTAAAAGCGCATGCCGAAATTGAAAACGCACATCCAGCAATTATTACTCACAGACCGGTAACCGATTACTTTTGTTTGTCCCTGTAAATGAACGACGGATGCTGTGAATATCCAATTCTATCGTAATCATCTTGTAGTGAAATTCAGTGATTTATACCAGTTTAAATACATTTCAAACAGAGTAATGTCATTAAAATATTCTGCAAACGATTTTTCCCCATCTACCATAATGTAATTGAATTCTTTTGGATGGACCTGTAAATGAACTATTAAATCCCACATTGCATATGCAATACCAGTCATGCTTAGGTGACTCTAAATAAGTTTTACCATTTGCATGAAAATCCCAGTATATTTAAAGGAGTTAGAGCGTTGACAGACAAACCGCATGCATAAACTTTTCAACTTTGTTGGAAAGTGTTAATATAATAAAAGAAAATTGCCCAGTTAAACTGATGGCATTGAGCTCACAGGCTATTCACACTAATTGTATATTATACTCTTATTTCAAAGAATAATGCCCCTCGAAAAATAAATGAAGGGATTAGCCCCCGTTTCCCCCCTTTATACTTAACCAAAGAACCTCCAAATCTAATCAGGGAAGCTCCTTAACATAATAAACTGGTATCCCAAATTGAAGCAAATCAGATAATTCTGCATGAAAAAACCATTTCGCTGAGTTAAGGGGATATTAGCTCCCCAATTTCTCCCTTTATGCTGAACCAATGAACCTTTGAATCTAATCAGAAAATCTCCTTATCAAAATAAACCTAGAAAAAAAAAATTAAACTAAATTTTGATAATTCTGCATGAAAACCCATCGATCTAAATTAAGGGGAGGGGACACTTGCCCACCGTTCCTCTTTTTATACTTAACCAATGAACCTCCAAATCAAATGAAGGAAGCCATATCGGAATAAACTGGTATATCAAATTTGAAGCAAATCTAATAATTCTGCATGAAAAGCCCATTTATCTAAATTAAGGGGGACTAGCCCCCGTCCTCCCTTTATACTTAACCAATAAACCTCCAAATCTAATCAAGGCAGCTCCTTAACATAATAAACCGGTATACGAAATTTGGAGCAAATCGAAAATTCTGCATGAAAAACGTATTTATCTAAATTAAGGGTGGTAGCCCCCTTTCCCCCCCTTTATACATAAGTAATGAACTCCAAATCTAATCAAGGAAGCTGCTTAACATAGTTAACCGATATACCAAATTTGGATCAAATCGAATATTTCTGCATGAAAAACCCATTTATCTAAATTAAGAGCGGGGCTAGCCCCCTTTCCTCCCTTTATATGTAACTAATGAACCTCTAAATCAAATAAAGGGAACACCTTAACATAATACACCGGTATACCAAATTTAGAGCAAATCGAAAAATTCTACATGAAAAACGCATTTATCTAAATTAAGGGGTAGCCCCCCTTTATACATAAGTAATGAACTTCCAAATCTAATCAGGGAAGCTGCTTAACATAATTAACCGATATACCAAATTTGGAGCAAATCGAATATTTCTGCATGAAAAACCCATTTATCTAAAATAAAGGGGGGAGCTAGCTCCCTTTCCTCCTAATATGTAACTAATAAACCTCCTAATATGTAACTAATGAACCTCTAAATCAAATCAAGGGAACTCCTTAACATAATAAACTTCTGTACAAAATTTGGAGCAAATCGAATAATTCTACATGAAAAACCCATTTATCAAACTTAAGGGGGGGGGTACCCCTCCCTTTCCTCCCTTTATACTTAAGTAAAGAGCTTCCAAATATAATCAGGGGAGCTCCTTAACATAATAAACCGGTATACCAAATTTGAAGCAAATCGAATATTTCTGCATGAAAAACCCATTTATCTAAATTAATGGGGGTGGGTAGCCGCCCTTTACTCCCATTATATGTAACTAATGAACCTCTAAATCAAATCAAGGGAGCTCCTTAACATAATAAACCGGTATACCAAATTTCGAGTAAATCGAATAATTCTGCATGAAAAACCCATTTATCTAAATTAAGGGGGGAGGGGGTAGCCTCTTCCTTCCCTCCTTTTATACTTAAGTAATGAGCTTCCAAATCTAATCAGGAAAGCTTCTTAACATAATAAACCGGTATACCAAATTTGGAACAAATCAAATATTTCTGCATGAAAAACCCATTTATCTAAATTAAGATGGGGAGGCTAGGCCCCCTTTCCTTCCTTTATATGTAACTAATGAACTTCAAAATCAAATCCAGGGAACTCCTTAACATGATAAACCGGTATACCAAATTTGGAGCAAATCGAATAATTCTACATGAAAAGCCTATTTATCTAAATTAAGGGGGGTAGCCCCCCTTTCCCCCCTTTATACTTAAGAGTAATGAGCTTCCTAATCTAATCAGGGAAGCTCCTTAACATAATAAACCGGTATACCAAATTTGGAGCAAATCGAATATTTCTGCATGAAAAACCCATTTATCTAAATTAAGGGGGGGGGGTGGACTAGCCCCCCTTTTCCCCTTTATCCTTAACCAATGAACCCCAAAAACTAATCAGGGAAGCGCCTTATCAGAATGAACCTAGAAAAAAAAATTGAAGCAAATCGGATATTTCTATAAAGATATTTCTATAAGAGTTATCGCGTTACGTACATGCGTACGTATGTGGACATACAGAACGAGCGGGCACATAAGCTCTCAGGCTTTCATAGCCTGTGAGCCAGGGCCGTAGCAAGGTCTTCAGAGGCCCCCCAAACATATTTTTCGCCCCCCCCCCCTCTAAGATTTTAGAGAAATATCTATATTTAATTTTCCACCCGAGTTCCATTTTATAACAACACCAGTGCAGTTTCGCTGGTCGAATTTTCCAAACGAACTTCAAATTGAACGAATTTGTAGTTGGGCTGCACTGCTTTCGGCATGGTACACCCATAGGGGCTATGTGCGCTCCGATCTCGAATCATACGAACATTGAATTATTGTAATTTTTTTATTTAGATCCAGATTAAATTGAAATTTTCAACATTTCGTTCACGTTGCTACAGGAACAGATTTGATATTCTTACAATGTGAATTTAATCAAAGGACTTGCAAAATTTAACTGAGAATTCTTCCATTTAGAAAAAAAATGTCAAAAAAATCGCCGAAGAACGCGAAAGAACGCCAAAAATTGCATAAAAAATTTCAAAGTTCATAGAGATCAAACTTTACTTATATTGGGCTAAAAGTTTGAAACCGGGATTATTTTTTTTTTTTACGAATATTAAAAAAACTACCAGAAAAGTGAAAAAAAGCTAAAAAACACATAAAAATTCTCGAAAATTTTAAAAACAGCAGAGGACAAAATTTGGCAAAAAAGTTTGAAACTGAATTCCTTTTAAAAATGTTATAAATTGCTAAGTATTGATCATAAACAAAATAAATAAATAAAAAATATGGAAGTCGTTTTCGTATTTTCAATTTTCTCTTCAGTTTGACAATGCCATCCGCGTGGCCCAGACAGATTTTCTTTAAGCAGAAAATATTCACTTACAAAAATTTTTTTCCCGCTCGGATTGGTGCCTTTTATTAAATACATTTATATGTACAGATTTACTAATTAAAAAAAAAAAATACTTTTGGGATGTTGTTTTCATACATTCCGGTTTTCTCCAGTTTAAAATTGTCAACCAAGTTGAAATTTAAGAAGAAAAAAAATACCTTCGGATAGAATGTACCATTCTTTGGGCAACGAAGACGGGTTTTCTAATAGCTAATAATAAAGACAGACGTTTGTCTGTCCAGAGTTTTTCTTTGTCTGGCCAGATGTTTTTCTGTTCCGTACAAAATTTGACAAGAAGGTTACCTGAATGCCTGAAGTTGCTCGAAACAGGTTTTAAATTTTTTGATTAGAATTTTTTTCATTTAATTTTTTACGATATTTTTTGTATTTTTTCGAGTTTCGTGCTTTTTCCCTCACATTCATAAAAGGAATCTATTTTCAATCCACCTTTCCATTTTAGCTGAATATAGTAAGGTAGTCTTCTTCGATTTTTAAATATTTCGCGAATTTTTTATGTGATTTTTAACTTTTTTTCGCGTATTTTTTGACATTAGTAAAAGGAATCAGGTTCCAGTCTTTTAGCCCGATGTACTAAATTTCGTCCTTTTTGCGATTTTCGAATTTTTCACGAACGCCCCCCCTCCCCCCTTCTTTTTAAGACCCCTGTGATTAGAAGAGATTTTATCTCACATTTGAAGAAACTTTCGTCTTTAGAAAGGAAAATTTCTAGAAATTTTGATGTTTGATTCGCGACTTCTTCGTGTTATGAAGGAAAAAAGTCATACGTAAAAGTTCAGTTTCTAATAGGGAAAAGTTGGCGGAACACTCGTGTGATTTGATTTGACAAAAATGCATCTTCATATTTAGTAAGGATGTTAGGTAATTTTTATGTTAGATTGGTGAGTTTTCTATATTTTCGCGGAAAATGAGAAAATCAAATCAAAGCTTTTTTTGTGCGTGTGTTTGAATGAAAGAAAAAGTTACGGAAAAAATCCTTCAATTTACTAATTTTCTTTCTTTCTTTTTTTTTTTTTTTTTTTTTTTCTTGGAGAGAGAGTGTAAAAGGAACCCAGTTTCTATCTTTTATCCCCAATATAGTAAAAATTTTGCCATCTGTGGCACAGATTTTTGACATCCCTAAAAGGAATCAGGTTTCAGTCTTTTAGCTCAATATAGAAAATATGTCCATAGAAATTTCTAAATTTTTACGAACGTTTTATGTGATTTTTAGCGTATTTTTGTCTTTCACGGCGATTTTTTTCACATTCCAGTTACAATCTTTTGGCTCGATATAATCAATTTTCTCTCGGCGATTTTTGAATTTTTGCCCAATTTCTTTTAAGATTTTTACACTTTTTTTTCGCATTTTGCGGAGTTTTTTTGATATTTTTTTTTCTGAAACCGTAGAATTATCCAGTAGATTTTGCTGCTGTCATAATTAAGCTGAAGTGGAAAAATAACAAATTTGTTCCTGTAGCAACGTGAGCTACGATGCTGGAAAATTTTACTTTTATTTGGTCACTATCACTTTTATCGAAAAAATCATCGAAATTCGAAAAATATCGAAAAATTCAATGATTGTTTCATTCAAGATCGGAGCGGGAATATCCGGAACAGGTTTATGCTGCGGAAGGCAGTGAAAGCCCCCAATGGAGAACTCCAAAAAATAGGTTCTTTTTCTAAAAAAGCAATTAGCGAAGCTCTGCTAGTAGATTAAATAAATACACAATGTTATGTATAGTTAACATAAGTAATTTATCGAGACAAGAGAAATGAAATGTTCAAAACGAAACAGGTCGAACATAAGGGGATAGGCGGCATATGCAATGCACATAGATGCCCGCTTATTGGGGTTCCCAACGAGATTAAGAAGCATATATTTTTTGAACATTTGAAAAAAAAAATGAGGCTTAAAAGTTTTGAATCTTGAGTTCCGAATTTTGCTCACTTTTAAGAGCGGCCCCAAAAAAGAAAATTTATAAAGTATTTAGAGACTTACAGCGAAACAGCACCGAAAACTGGCGATATGAAGCAAATAAAATAATAAAACTTTGTAAAAAATCACCATAAAATTAAAACAAAACACAGGACGCGTTTCGAGCTAAAAAAACATAACAGCTCGTCATCAGCTACAGCATACACGTGTCCGTAAACGAACAAGTTCAAAAATGAACTGAAGATAAAGAATGTTGCGAAGAATGCGACAGATGGCGCTACCTGATAGAGGGATATGCAAAAGGGAAATGTGTTGAAAAAAGATAGAAGAGAAAATGAATGGAAAAAATGGAAATAAAAGAAGTAAATTAAAAATATAAATAAAAATAATAAATAAAGAACTATAAAAGAACTATAAAGAACAAGAAAAAAAAATCCAAATAAAAAGATAATAAATAAATAAGTAAATAAATAGAAGAAAACAAAATAATAAAACTAAAATGAAATAAAATAAAAATAAAACTAAAAACTGGGAAGAAAGAAAAGCAAATACCTTGAACACGTGCAAAGCAAAAACACGGTGCAGCACCCAAATAGTTGAATACAGCGAAACAGCACCGAAAACTGGCGATATGAAGCAAATAAAATAATAAAACTTTGTAAAAAATCACCATAAAATTAAAACAAAACACAGGACGCGTTTCGAGCTAAAAACATAACAGCTCGTCATCAGCTACAGCATACACGTGTCCGTAAACGAACAAGTTCAAAAATGAACTGAAGATAAAGAATGTTGCGAAGAATGCGACAGATGGCGCTACCTGATAGAGGGATATGCAAAAGGGAAATGTGTTGAAAAAAGATAGAAGAGAAAATGAAATGGAAAAAATGGAAATAAAAGAAGTAAATTAAAAATATAAATAAAAATAATAAATAAAGAACTATAAAAGAACAAGAAAAAAAATCCAAATAAAAAGATAATAAATAAATAAGTAAATAAATAGAAGAAAACAAAATAATAAAACTAAAATGAAATAAAATAAAAATAAAACTAAAAACTGGGAAGAAAGAAAAGCAAATACCTTGAACACGTGCAAAGCAAAAACACGGTGCAGCACCCAAATAGTTGAATACAGCGAAACAGCACCGAAAACTGGCGATATGAAGCAAATAAAATAATAAAACTTTGTAAAAAATCACCATAAAATTAAAACAAAACACAGGACGCGTTTCGAGCTAAAAACATAACAGCTCGTCATCAGCTACAGCATACACGTGTCCGTAAACGAACAAGTTCAAAAATGAACTGAAGATAAAGAATGTTGCGAAGAATGCGACAGATGGCGCTACCTGATAGAGGGATATGCAAAAGAGAAATGTGTTGAAAAAAGATAGAAGAGAAAATGAAATGGAAAAAATGGAAATAAAAGAAGTAAATTAAAAATATAAATAAAAATAATAAATAAAGAACTATAAAAGAACAAGAAAAAAATCCAAATAAAAAGATAATAAATAAATAAGTAAATAAATAGAAGAAAACTAAATAATAAAACTAAAATGAAATAAAATAAAAATAAAACTAAAAACTGGGAAGAAAGAAAAGCAAATACCTTGAACACGTGCAAAGCAAAAACACGGTGCAGCACCCAAATAGTTGAATACAGCGAAACAGCACCGAAAACTGGCGATATGAAGCAAATAAAATAATAAAACATTGTAAAAAATCACCATAAAATTAAAACAAAACACAGGACGCGTTTCGAGCTAAAAACATAACAGCTCGTCATCAGCTACAGCATACACGTGTCCGTAAACGAACAAGTTCAAAAATGAACTGAAGATAAAGAATGTTGCGAAGAATGCGACAGATGGCGCTACCTGATAGAGGGATATGCAAAAGGGAAATGTGTTGAAAAAAGATAGAAGAGAAAATGAAATGGAAAAAATGGAAATAAAAGAAGTAAATTAAAAATATAAATAAAAATAATAAATAAAGAACTATAAAAGAACAAGAAAAAAATCCAAATAAAAAGATAATAAATAAATAAGTAAATAAATAGAAGAAAACAAAATAATAAAACTAAAATGAAATAAAATAAAAATAAAACTAAAAACTGGGAAGAAAGAAAAGCAAATACCTTGAACACGTGCAAAGCAAAAACACGGTGCAACACCCAAATAGTTGAATACAGCGAAACAGCACCGAAAACTGGCGATATGAAGCAAATAAAATAATAAAACTTTGTAAAAAATCACCATAAAATTAAAACAAAACACAGGACGCGTTCCGAGCTAAAAACATAACAGCTCGTCATCAGCTACAGCATACACGTGTCCGTAAACGAACAAGTTCAAAAATGAACTGAAGATAAATAATGTTGCGAAGAATGCGACAGATGGCGCTACCTGATAGAGGGATATGCAAAACGGAAATGTGTTGAAAAAAGATAGAAGAGAAAATGAAATGGAAAAAATGGAAATAAAAGAAGTAAATTAAAAATATAAATAAAAATAATAAATAAAGAACTATAAAAGAACAAGAAAAAAATCCAAATAAAAAGATAATAAATAAATAAGTAAATAAATAGAAGAAAACAAAATAATAAAACTAAAATGAAATAAAATAAAAATAAAACTAAAAACTGGGAAGAAAGAAAAGCAAATACCTTGAACACGTGCAAAGCAAAAACACGGTGCAGCACCCAAATTCGCTGTATTCAACTATTTGGGTGCTGCACCGTGTTTTTGCTTTGCACGTGTTCAAGGTATTTGCTTTTCTTTCTTCCCAGTTTTTAGTTTTATTTTTATTTTATTTCATTTTAGTTTTATTATTTTGTTTTCTTCTATTTATTTACTTATTTATTTATTATCTTTTTATTTGGATTTTTTTCTTGTTCTTTTATAGTTCTTTATTTATTATTTTTATTTATATTTTTAATTTACTTCTTTTATTTCTATTTTTTCCATTTCATTTTCTCTTCTATCTTTTTTCAACACATTTCCCTTTTGCATATCCCTCTATCAGGTAGCGCCATCTGTCGCATTCTTCGCAACATTCTTTATCTTCAGTTCATTTTTGAACTTGTTCGTTTACGGACACGTGTATGCTGTAGCTGATGACGAGCTGTTATGTTTTTAGCTCGAAACGCGTCCTGTGTTTTGTTTTAATTTTATGGTGATTTTTTACAAAGTTTTATTATTTTATTTGCTTCATATCGCCAGTTTTCGGTGCTGTTTCGCTGTATTCAACTATTGGGTGCTGCACCGTGTTTTTGCTTTGCACGTGTTCAAGGTATTTGCTTTTCTTTCTTCCCAGTTTTTAGTTTTATTTTATTTCATTTTAGTTTTATTATTTCATTTTCTTCTATTTATTTACTTATTAATTTATTATCTTTTTATTTGGATTTTTTTCTTGTTCTTTTATAGTTCTTTATTTATTATTTTTATTTATATTTTTAATTTACTTCTTTTATTTCCATTTTTTCCATTTCATTTTCTCTTCTATCTTTTTTCAACACATTTCCCTTTTGCATATCCCTCTATCAGGTAGCGCCATCTGTCGCATTCTTCGCAACATTCTTTATCTTCAGTTCATTTTTGAACTTGTTCGTTAACGGACACGTGTATGCTGTAGCTGATGATGAGCTGTTATGTTTTTAGCTCGAAACGCGTCCTGTGTTTTGTTTTAATTTTATGGTGATTTTTTACAAAGTTTTATTATTTTATTTGCTTCATATCGCCAGTTTTCGGTGCTGTTTCGCTGTATTCAACTATTGGGTGCTGCACCGTGTTTTTGCTTTGCACGTGTTCAAGGTATTTGCTTTTCTTTCTTCCCAGTTTTTAGTTTTATTTTTATTTTATTTCATTTTATTTTTATTATTTTGTTTTCTTCTATTTATTTACTTATTTATTTATTATCTTTTTATTTGGATTTTTTTTTCTTGTTCTTTTATAGTTCTTTTATAGTTCTTTATTTATTATTTTTATTTATATTTTTAATTTACTTCTTTTATTTCCATTTTTTCCATTTCATTTTCTCTTCTATCTTTTTTCAACACATTTCCCTTTTGCATATCCCTCTATCAGGTAGCGCCATCTGTCGCATTCTTCGCAACATTCTTTATCTTCAGTTCATTTTTGAACTTGTTCGTTTACGGACACGTGTATGCTGTAGCTGATGACGAGCTGTTATGTTTTTAGCTCGAAACGCGTCCTGTGTTTTGTTTTAATTTTATGGTGTTTTTTTACAAAGTTTTATTATTTTATTTGCTTCATATCGCCAGTTTTCGGTGCTGTTTCGCTGTATTCAACTATTTGGGTGCTGCACCGTGTTTTTGCTTTGCACGTGTTCAAGGTATTTGCTTTTCTTTCTTCCCAGTTTTTAGTTTTATTTTATTTCATTTTAGTTTTATTATTTTGTTTTCTTCTATTTATTTACTTATTAATTTATTATCTTTTTATTTGGATTTTTTTTCTTGTTCTTTTATAGTTCTTTATTTATTATTTTTATTTATATTTTTAATTTACTTCTTTTATTTCCATTTTTTCCATTTCATTTTCTCTTCTATCTTTTTTCAACACATTTCCCTTTTGCATATCCCTCTATCAGGTAGCGCCATCTGTCGCATTCTTCGCAACATTCTTTATCTTCAGTTCATTTTTGAACTTGTTCGTTAACGGACACGTGTATGCTGTAGCTGATGATGAGCTGTTATGTTTTTAGCTCGAAACGCGTCCTGTGTTTTGTTTTAATTTTATGGTGATTTTTTACAAAGTTTTATTATTTTATTTATTTAGAGACTTCAAAACTTCTTTCATCTGGGCACCTTTAAAAAGAATGGTAGCTATAGAAAAAAAGGGCATGTCTGTTTTGGTTAAAAGAAGTAATAGTATTAAAAAAGTTTTTAACCTTATTGGGGCCCCAACAAGATTAAAAAGCACATTTTTAAAACATTTGAATAATAAAAATTGGGCCTAAAAGTTTTGAATCTTGAGTTCCAACTTTTCCTTACTTTTATAGGGGCCCCCAAAAAAGTCAATTAAAAAAGTATTTAGAGCCTGCAAATTTTCTTTCATCTGGGAACCTTTAAAGATAATGCTGGCTATAGAAAGAAAGTGTATATTTGTTTTGGTCAAAAGAAGTAATAGTATTAAGAAAGTTTTGAACCTTGTTGGGGCCCCCAACGAGATTAAAAAGTATATATTTAAAACATTTGAATAAAAAGATGGGGCATAAAAATTTTGAATCTTAGGCTCCAACTTTTCCTGACCTTTATAGGGGGCCATAAAAAGACAATTAAAATAGAATTTAGAGCCTGCAAAATTTCTTTCATCTGGGAACCTTTAAAGAGAATGCTGGCTATAGAAAGAAAGTGCATATCTGTTTTTGTCAAAAGAAGTAATAGTATTAAGAAAGTTTTGAACCTTGTTGGGGCCCCCAACGATATTAAGAATCATATTTTTAAAACATTTGAATAATAAAAATTGGGCCTAAAAGTTTTGAATCTTGAGTTCCAACTTTTCCTCACTTTTATAGGGGGCCCAAAAAAGTTAATTAAAAAAGTATTTAGAGCCTGCAAAATTTCTTTCATATGGGCACCTTTAAAGAGACTACTGGCTATAGAAAGAAAGCACATACAGTAAACTCCGTCTAAGGCGGAATCGGTTGGGACTGAGAAAATTTTCCGTGGTAGCCAACATTCCGGCTTATGCAAAAAAGCTCTCACCTCCCCCTCAAAGAAAAAAAAAGTCTCGATTTTTGATTATTTTTTATTGATTTTCCTGACTTGAAAATCGATTGGAAACTGAAGTTCTGAAAGATCCTTTGTCTTTATAGATAAATGAGAAACGCTATTCAATATTTTAGTACTGCTGTAATACATGCGAATTGGAGGTTTACACACGCAAAAAGTAATATACTTCGAGAATGAGACAGAATGCTACAATTTTGAATTTCAGTACAACCTTAAAATATAATATATTGTACTTTAGAAAATATGTATTTTCATAAATTTGCAATCTACTAGAAATAATAACTTTTAAATGCAATTTTGTATAGGAAAAAATATCATAAGCAAGAATTCCTTAAAATTTAAACATTTTCTGCTCTTTTGAATTAACTTTTTCAAAGTGTTACGAAATTTAACTAACATCCTCGACATAGAGTACTTGACTTAACGGTTTTAAAGTTTCGTAAACGAAATGCCTTTCATTTTTAAAATGTCGTTTTTTCCGCCTTATGCAAAATTTTGGCTTCGGTGGGACCTTAAAATCCTTTCCGTTTCCACGTTAGACAGATTCCGCCTTATGCAACATGAGTTAATGTAATTTTCTATGGGTTCGCCAGGACTTGAAGAATTTTCCGCGGTAGACAGATTTCCGGCTTACACAGAGTCCGCCTTAGGCAGAATTTACTGTATCTGTTTTGGTCAAAAGAAGTAATAGTATTAAGGAAGCTTTGAATCTTATTGGGGCCCCCCAACGAGATTAAAAAGCATATTTTTAAAACATTTGAATAAAAAGATGGGGCCTAAAAGTTTTGAATCTTAGCCTCCAACTTTTCCCACCTTTATAGGGGGCCCTAAAAAAAGACAATCCAAAAGAATTTAGAGCCTGCAAAATTTCTTTCATCTATGGGAACCTTTAAAGAGAATGCTGGTTATAGAAAGGAAGCATGTTTGTTTGAAGGAACTGATAGTATTAAGGAAGTTTTGAAACTTATTGGGACTCCCAACGAGATTAAAAAGCATGTTTTTAAGCATTTGAATAAAAAAGTGAGGCCTAAAAGTTTTTAATCTTGGGCTCCAACTTTTCCTCCCGTTTATAGGGGGCCCTAAAAAAGACAATTCAAAAAGAAATTAGAGCCTTCAATATTTCTTTCATCTGGGAACCTTTAAAGAGAATATTGGCTATAGAAAGAAAGCGCACATCTGTTTTGGTCAAAAGAAGTAATAGTATTAAGAAAGTTTTGAACTTTGTTGGGGCTCCCAATGATATTAAGAAGCATATTTTTAAAACATTTGAATAATAAAAATGAGGCCTAAAAGTTTTGAATCTTGAGTTCCAACTTTTCCTCACTTTTATTGGGGTCCCCAAAAAGACAATTTAAAAAGTATTAAGAGCGTGCAAAATTTCTTTCATCTGGGCACCTTTAAAAAGAATAATGACTATAGAAAGGAAGCACATTTGATTGAAGGAAGTAATAGTATAACGAAGTTTTGAAACTTATTGGGTTCCTAAGTGAGATTTAAAAGCATATTTTTTTAAAAATTTGAATAAAAAAATGGGCTTAAAAGTTTTGTATCTTGGACTCCAACTTTTTCGCTCTTATATAGGGGGCCCTAAAAAAGACAATTCAAAAAGAATCTAGAGCCTGCAAAATTTCTTTCATCTGGGCCCCTTTAAAAAAATGGTTCCTGTTGAAAAAAAGCGCATATCTGTTTTGTTTGATGGAAGTAATAGTATTAAAGAAGTTTTGAACATTTGGTTTCATTTTTTTCGCCCATTGATAGGTGCACCCCAAAAATACTAAAATGCCATTTTATTTTTTAAGTAGAACTTACAGCCTTCAAAAACTTTTATAAAGAATGGTGGATATAGAAGAAAAGCACAATATCTGTTTTCTATTTCGAAATCTGATTAAGATCTTTGACAAAAAAAAAAAAAAAAAAAAAAGAATTTCGATAAAACAAAATAAAATGTTATTAAAAATACATTAAAAAATAATTTAAAAAGTAAAAAAAAAAGAAAAAAACATTCGGCTGAAAGGTACAATAGCTCACTACTGGGCCCCTGACTTTGCTCAGCCCCCCCCCCCCCAAATGGGGGGGGCGGTCGCTACGGCCCTGCTGTGAGCTAAAAACGAATACCAAACCTGTTTCAAATTATCATTAAAAAAAAAAAAAAAAAAAAAAAAAAAGGCCGTCGAACCTTACTTGTTATTTGTTACATTTTTCTGTTGCTTTTTACATTAATATTGTTTTGCATGGAAGTTTGAGCCAAAGAGTTGACAAGGATAGGTCAGTTGGCAGAGCATTTGCATCTTCAGCCAAAAGGTCCCTGGTTCGAATTCTGGCCTGAAAACTTTTTTAGCCAGTTAAAAATTACAAGTCGTGGTATTTATTTTAGCGGTCTGCACGGGCCCGGGCTTGGCCCGAGGCCCGTACCCGGCCCGGCCCGCGGGCCGGCGAAATGGAGGAGAATTTTCAAACGGGCCGGGCCGGCAGGATTAGGACAATTTTTTCAACGGGCCGGGCCTTGCCGACAGACAAAATAAACGGGCCGGGCCGGCAAAAAAATTGAACGGGCCTGAAGGGCCGGGCCCGGCCGATAAAAAAAATTAATCGGGCCTATCGGCCCGATATAAGAATTTGAGAGGAGCAGATAAAATACGAGGTCATTTCCAATGAATATGACTTTTTCGAGAAGTATAAATGTGCGTTACGAGCCGATGCGAGTTTAACAACATCAATACAGAAATGGAACATGTCCATCGTAGAGATCGGCATCGTACAGTTACATGATGCCTGATCCCGGGTTTAATTTTTTTCGGCAGACTTGTGCCGGGACGGAACTGGTCTTAATCGTTCTCAGGATGTGTAGGACAGGCATTATGTTTTGTAAAAGTATTAATAGCGATAGTGAACTTCTGTTAACAGTATCTTTGGAAATATACCTTAAGGTGGTTCTCATATTTACTGCTCAACAATGCGAAACTCTCAGAGACATTTTCTGACTCATTTTTAACTATAAAGGCACAAAATTGACAGGCTGAGTATTGAAGGCAATTGGGATCAAATAGCGTTTCCATTTTTCATAAATTACGTACAGAGATAACAGAGACTCTTGTCACGTGACTGTACGTTTTCTCCTTTCCTGTGCTATCGCTTCCGGAAATTCGATTCAAAACGTACTTTGGCAGTATTTTCTGAAAGATATATTACTTTTATCTAAAAAAAAAAAAACGGCATTTACATGGTTTCTGAATAAGAATACCTGCCAATCTCATGCGTTTCCGAAAAGAAATGAATTCATAAATGTATCAAAATGTAGCTCATTTGGATTTGAGAAAAGCCTTAAAAATGACAGAAATATTTTCACAAATCTACCTTTTATTATAAGCTTCAAAAGTTATCATGTTTTTTAACCCTTTATTCTAAACTACAATAATCTTTTAATGAACCCTTATTTAAATTTTGAAACGTCTGTAGAGACGTTGACTAAAACACTGTAAGTAATCGTTAACGTTTACTATTGTGTGTTTTCTATTTTGCGAACACATAGTAATTTAAAGTATACTGTAAAATGTTCCCATAAATATGCATGTAGTATTCATTAAAAGAATCTTAATTGTATGTCGAGAAAAAACGGAATTTTTTTGTAGACATTTAGTCGGGCCGGGCCGGGCCTGTTTTCACTGATTTTTGTACGGGCCGGGCCGGGCCGAGAACGGTAAAAATGTAAACGGGCCGGGCCGGGCTCGGGCCGAGGTTTCTGTGTGAATTGCATGTCAGCCAGATTTGCTCAGGATTGCTCAGTTGGTAGCAAGGCTTAATTTCTAACAAAAAAAAAAAAAAAAAAAAAAAAAAAGTACCGGAGCCCTAATATTCTGCGGTACCGGTGCAACACCGTACCGTTCCCCCTCCCCCCCCCTGTCATTCAATCTGCATATTTATATTTCGTACATTATTTGCAGAATTTAAAGCACTTTTTTTACTTTAGTAAAATAAAAAATTTAAATATATTTATCAGCATATACTTAGCTGTCAACTCTTCCACTTTTTAGTTATCACTCCTTCTGATTAGTAACCTTTACCTAATTTTAATGTTAATTAACTGCAGAATTCTGCGATTACATATTGTAAGGATTATGATTAGGAAATAGTGTTAACACACATACACAAAAAAAGGATAGTTCGCAACTATGCATTTTTAAGAAAAAATTAATGAAATTTACAGAAATGAATATAGGCTGAAGAATGGAACAATGTATTACAATTTCCTATAAAAAATGCATATCTTAAACTATAATCGATTCTTCTGCATAACAATCTTTTGTGGTGAGTCCCTCAAAATCAGATTAAATTAAAAATTTGACACCGTTATCGAAAAGAACTGATGCTTTTATAGAAAAGGGGAAACATTGCTCAATTGCTTTCTATCACAATAACAATAACATGGCAATTATATCTAATTACAAATGAAAGTGACTTTGTAAATGTGCAGAGTAGAGCCTTAGCATGTGTACCGTTCATGACGCAAAATAAATAGAAAAATCACTAACGTGATTTTTATACTCGTACATAATAGAAGACAAGAAACCTCAAACAAATAAAACCTCAAGCTGATGCTCTTTGGCTAAAGCAGAAAATATTCTTTTCAGGTTAGATATCTAAATAAATAATAATAATAAAAAAAAACCAGCCAACAAAAATTATCCTACTGTCACAAAAGAAAATCGAACTGAAAGCAAATTCATTGTTCAGTCTCTTGAGTGGCGCCGTATCAACACGTCATCGCCTCTATAAATTTGAAATAAAAAAAACACGATTTCTGTTTCCCCTTCATTTTGATAAAAAAATAGTATTAAAATGATTTGAAATAGAATATAATAAGTACTTTTAAAGGAGGAAAATATTTTTTATTTATTTATTTTTCTATACATGAATAAATAAAATTTTAATTGTTATACAGATTGAGCTCGAGTCAGTCCAAGCCCAAAAACTGATATAAAAATTGAGTCCGTTTTATCTTCATCTTCTACATGTGACACATTACTTCACATATAAGTGTTTTGGTGAAAAAGATTGCAAAAGCTTGGAGATGGGAAGGAAAGGAAAAAGTAATTCTGTTTTTCGGATGCGCTATTGCACTGGGCTGCGGAGACCTGTATTTATGAGCTCCGGTGAATTCTGACCAATACTTGAATATTTACAAAAAAACAGAGAAGTACCGGAGCCGGGCTGTGGCGCAAATTAAGACCTGGTTGGCAGAGCATTGCCTAAAGGTCCTTGGTTCAAATCCTGGGATGGACACCTTTTCACACAGTTGGAAAATTACAACTAGCTACAGTTACAATTATTTGTTTATGTCAAGATTACATTCTTTATTTTAAACAAGGAAAAAAAATCTTGCGTCAAGCATACATTATGAAACACTTTCCAACGCATTCAGAATAATGTAACAAAACTGCACAGTTTAATAAGTTGAAATAGGATGTCTAATTGAACCATTTCGAAACGTATAACACATTTGAAAAACCCAATTACAGCAATTCCCATCTACAGTCAAAAAATTATCCGAATTCTTTGAGGAGTACTGCATATGATATATGGATTTGTATCTATTAACTACAAATTATGTATTACGGTCCAAAGTATGGATGCAAAAATTTCATTCAGTTAGGGAATACCTACCACAGTTGAAAATTTCCCTTCAGCTATTTTCGCTAATAAGGAAAATGGCACGCGAACTATACGATGTGCATCCTCCTATACGAGGTACAAAATTTGTACAAAACGCGAAACATTAAAAAAATTAGTTAAATTTAAAATTGCATACCGAAATTGAAAATGCACTTCCAGCAATTATTGCTCAAAGACCGTAACAGTAATCGATTTCTTTTGTGTCCCCCTGTAAATGAACTATAAATGCTATGAATGCCTTATTCTAATCATCTTGTAGTGCAATTCAGCGATTTATACCAATTTCAATACATTTGAAATAGCATAATATAATTAAAATACACTGCAAACGATTTTCCCCCATTGGCCATAATGTAACAGAATTCTTTTGAGTGCCCCTGTAAATTAACTAGTAAATCTACAGATCAGGAGCCTTCACGTCAGCTCTTAAAGTCATTGACTTTTAATATCACATTGCATAATATTCAATATCCTACAATTTCAATATCCTACAATACGCATTTCAGTTACTTTTTAATAATATAAATATTTAGCAACATATAAAATTCTTGGAATGTTTAGAAAATTAGGAGCATTAAATTATACAAGGTGTGGCAATGATGTTCTGAAATTCTGATGAATTGCTTATTCCGGGAATTTTTAGATTAAAAAAAGTACATTTTTTTTCGTAAACTTGAAAATCGTTTGACTTGCCGTAGAAAAGTATTACGGAGCAAAATAAAATATTCCATATTTTCCGAACGAATCAACCAAATTTAACCAAAAACTATATAGCTACGTCCGGGTAGCTCACGAATCTTCCCACTTAATTTCAAGCTAATCGGATGTTTTTTTGCGGCAGGTATCGCGGAACAGACAGACTAACAGATAGAAACCAAAACTTTTCATGTCTTGCAGTAAGCCTTCACTGATGTTTTGTCAACTATTACTACACCCTTCCAAATATGCCATGGTAAATATCATTAACATATATCAATATCAACTGCATGAAAGTCCGAGTCTGTGAGAGTTAGAGCTTGGGCAGGCAGATAGACAAACAGAAGTCATAAACGGTAGAAAGTGTTAAAAACGCGGCCTAGGTTGAGAAGTTCAGACTCTTCGAAAAGCTTACACCTCTCTGGATTTCGTTCTGTCGGCATCCATGCCCTGAGAAACTCAGTAAAATAAAAAAAAAGCAGAGAAAAAAAAACATAAAAAAATTCTTTTATCAGACGCTAAGCCTCTGTTCAGAAGGAAAGTGCTCCCTCTCCTTCAAAAGCTATTACTAGCCTTTCTTTTCCAATCGTTCTGTGGTTATTGACAAAAAGAAGGGGGGCGGGGGAGGGAGGTCTCAACATTGCAAAGAAGCGGAGATGTAGTTGACGGAAAGATATGTCACATTTCTGGCACTTTTTTCCGGTTACTTTTTTTCCGGTCACTTTTTTTCCGGTTACCATGTAATATGTATATTTCTAATTATTTGCATGTGAGGTTAAAGAATTATCGTAATACTCGCTACAGCTTTTTAGTGTAGCTTGGCGTACGTAATATGCAATGCGTCTTGCAACAGAAAGATAATTGTTGTGGTAAGAATTTTATTGTGGATTTTTAATTTTTGGAAAATGCTATAACGAAAAATGGTTAAATTTGATAGAAAATTGCTGTTAAATTGGTGGTTTCTTATATTAATTAAAAATGAACTATAAGTTATTTCGATTCCGGATTACTTTAATTTCCTCGGCCGTGTTTTAATACACATGTGCATAACATTTCAGAATTCTCGCTTCCAAACTGTGGATTTGTATAGCATTACAGACAGAGAGGCAAATTTTCCTTTTTATATATTAGATAATCAGTTTTACGTAACCGGAATATCGGTTTTTAGGATGCTGTCCATTCTCAGTTAAACATTTTCAGCTGATTAATTGAATTTATACATGCAGCAGTAATAAAATAGTACTAATTTTAATGTTAAGAGGCTCCTTCAGTCAAACGGAAAGACCCGTCCGATAATGCTAATCCTATGGAAGACATTTATAAAGATATCTCGTTTGAATTTAAATATTTTTAAATGATTTTTTATGCACTGAATAGTTGAGATCGATCTCTACAAAGGCCGTTTTTTACTTTTTCGGTTTTGTTTACTTACAGGTATTTTTAATGAGGACACTTTCATTTTCGGAACCAGTTTCAAAAGTAAAAGCATCTTTTCATTTAAAAAATCTGCAATCAAAATCGAAAAAGTTAAAAACGGCCTGCATACAGATCGATCTCAGCTACCCAATGAAAAAAAATCATTTAAAAATATTGAAATGCGACCGAGGTATCTTTATAAATTTCTTCCATAGGATTATTAGCGAACCCATTATTATTCCATTAGCGAACGCGTCTTTTCGTTTGACCGAAGTAGCCTCTTAATATTAATGTCTTTAATTTACAGCGCGTCTCAAAAGTATATGGACAGGACAGGCGATTTTTTTTAATAACAGTTCAAAAAATGCAGCAATAATAAGGAAAAAAATAGACATGTGGAATCGTAACATAAGTTTGTTACAACAAAGAAATACAGTATAAGTTTGACGGAATTTTTGTAAAAAAATCAAAATCAAATTAGGCTGTCTCAAAAATATATGGACTTTTCGAGTATTTTGTATTTAAATTCAAGTTTTGGATCCATATCTCTTTGAATTATCTTTAAAATCCTATTAGACATGCTTCGAACTTGTGTTTAGAGAATGTGGGGCTGTAAAGAGAAACAACTCTGCTCTACTAGTTGCTTTAATTCCTGAATAGTCTAAAATTCACGAATATGGGCTCACACCTATCGTGCAAGTGCTTACCAAAGGTTTTCAATTGGATTCATTTCTGAATGATGGTTGGCCAGTCTATAACAGTCATTTGATTCTGATAAACCACGCTATTTTTTAGTGGGATGTGTGAATTGACACATTGCCCTGTCGGAATTTCCAGTTTTGCCTCCCTAAGATATTTCCAATTACAAGTAGATTGCTTTTGAGGACATTTTGTTAGTCCTCTGAGCACCTTCGACCATTAGGAAAAGCAATATTCATTGTTCCGTTGGCACTTCAGGGTAAAGGTAAGAAGTACAGGCCGAAACCCATTGTTCTTTCGGTCAGAACTTGAAGCCAACATGTTTCCTCTTTCATCGTCAAAAGGTTGTCTTTTTTGACAGTGATCTCCTTATTGGCAACTGTCGGATTTGATTCATGCGAGAGAAACGGCGACTCAAGAAAGTTTCAGCGGGAACCGGAGGGAAATTCCAAGGCAATTTTGGCATGAGAAAAACCGGTTTGGCACGTTTTCTCTACCTACCATCACGTGACGGTGGGCAGTGATCCCGTCTTCAAGAAAGGGTTGCTATTTCTGAGTCCAGTTATATGAGAAGTCTATGGTTGGAACGCGCCACACACCATGATAAAACCCCCTCCTTGTTGTCAACTCATGAACTCGCAGGATTTCCGTCGTAGACCATACCAATAGCTTGCCCAGCCATCAGAACCATTCAAATTGTGTTTTTTTTTTCGTCACAGAAGAAAACATTTAACTATTCATCCATCCAATTTACGTGTTTTTTTAGCACAAAGAACGCGTGCTTTTCTAAGATGCAATTTCAGCATAGGTGTCCGACACATTCTGCAATATTTCTAAAAATTCTTTGCCAGTATGCGATGGTGATCAGTAGATCTCAATATAGGAAAGCCTAAAAACCCTCGGAAATTCAAGAATAGACTTGTTTTGGTTTGAAATGACTCGAAAAGTCTCTCTTATCTTGTCACTGAGATGGTTTTCTTGGTCGATCTGAACGCTTTTTTGTAATAGCATTGTCACCTTTCGATAAAATCTCACAAATTACCGATCTTCTAAACTTCATCTGTTTAGCAGTATCGGAAACTTTTAATATTTTGAGCCTTTAAACGCCAAATTTGGCTATATCAGCTACAGAGAATTGAATATTGTGAGACATTTTTCAACATTCGAGAATTGAAGAACGAGCAGGGATTTTATATTTCAAAGTGGTTACATTACATGTACAGAACGCAAAATATGCAATTTTTTTTTCATATACGTTGGTAATAAAAGCGATTATTTTCATTGTCCATATATTTTTGAGACAGGTTATTTTGAATTTTATTTTTTTACAACCAACCTGTGCAATAAGCCTGATATTTCTCTATTGTAATAAATTAATAGTGTGATTCCATATGCTAATTATTTATTTCGTGATTGTTGCTTCATTTTTTGAACTGTTATTTAAAAAAAAATCGCCTGTCCATATATTTTTGAGACGCACTGTAATTTGCTTGTCTGTAAAACATGTTTGTTGATACTGAACGTGTTGGAAATGTCTACTTGAAAATTGATAGCATCCAAAAAATGTAAATTTCGGGTTGAGAAAACCGATTAATTTACTATAAAAGCCACTCATGAATAATTTCAGAAAATCATTGGCAGGAAAAGAGACTTTGGTTTTATAAATCAATAAATCTAAAAAATATATTGGTTTCCGTGTTTCCGAGGCTTCTAAAGATATTAAAAGTTTTTCGGAACCGAGTAAGTCGGAAGAGGTTTGTGTATATTTTCGTTCGTGTTCTTATTTTATTAAACATTTGTCTTCTTTAGGATACGGAATGATTTCAGAACTAACCACTTCTTTATTTTTTCTAGTTTTTAAAATAATGAGAGGATAAACTCAAGCTTCCCGGCTACAAAATATATCTGAAAATCATCATATACGAGTATATTATTTATGATGTTAACATCTTTTTTCTCTCCGCATACTAAAAGCAGAGTGATGAATGACGTATTTTTCGAAAGGTTCTTGCAAGCGGCTTTTGACAGAGTATACTCATATATCGTCAAAACATGCCGTTTGATTGAAAAAAAAAATACAGTTAGTCAAAAATTAATGAAAATTCAAGGATTGTGGCGAGAACGCTTCGCACGGGTCTACTGGTTTTTTTTCTTAAATTGATTACTCTAATAGATTTTTTACATTTAATATACAGGGTGTCCGGTCTCAACGGTGTCCAATGGCTAATTCCTAAACCGTTATTCATGGACATATAGTTCCAATTACAAAAATATTTTAAATCAGGTAGAGCAATATTTTAAAAGCAATTTGGGTCAATAAAAATATTTCTTAAAAAATTACGAAATTTAAATTTTTATACGGTTCCCCGGTCCTATAAGTTATACTTAGTAAAATTTTCCTATTACACTGACAAGTAAGACAAAAAGAGTCCTATTCAGATAACATTAAAATTGAGCGAGTTATGAAACTTTAAAAATGCATGACTTATGCTACTTTTCTGCTCTGAAAACATATGCGTTCGGCTTGGCTTTGAGGGGTCTAATCTCTTTGAGGAAGATCTTATTTCATGTGTATCTGCGAGTCAGTACTGATCACCATGCTTTGAAAAAAATCGTACAAGAATTACGATTAAATTAACATTTATTAAGTTTCAGATAGGCTAAAATAACATGTGTTTTATTTTGTCAGGATTTGGGACTGTTTCTTTTATGATTTCTTTTAACAAAAATCATGTTATTTTTATAAGTTTTTATGTTACTTCAACGATCGTATGTATGTTTTTCCAGTTCAAAATTTGTACTCGAACTTTAACTCACTTTTATATATCCGATCGAGATTACATTTTACATACTGGCGGAAATCCAATTACAATATAATATTATGATTTTCGGTAGTTACCATTTATATTTATTTTACAGGATAGCACAAAAAATTTCGGATAGGTTACCGCCAAGAAGTTCAAGAAAAAGTTTTAGATTAGATAATACAAGACTGAAACTGTTTTTTTTTTTTTTTTTTTTTTTTTTTTTAAAGTTCTATGCATTTTTTAGCACTGAATCGAAAAATTAGATTAATTTTTAACCATCATGTCAGGACATTTCGCAAATCATAAATTGTCAAATTTAAAGAATAACAAAAATCGGATACTATAAAGTAGAGGAGATGGTTGTGTTTTTTAACTTTTGATAATTGATTTTTACGTACTTTTTAGCACTGAATCTGAAAATGACCTTCATTTTTAACCATCACGTTAGAATTTTTTTGCAAATCGTAAATGTGTAAGTTAAAATATAGCGAAAATATCATACTATGAAACATGTGTAAAACTTTTTTTGTTTTATTTTATTTTATTTTATTTTATTCAATAATTTATTCGATATTTTTGCTTATCCTGGGATTCTTACAGCTAAATAGCTGAGTGGTCCGATGAGGTGAGGGAAGAGATTCAATTTTAACTTTTAACTTTGAAATTTGCGAAAAATTTTGATGTGATGGTTAAAAATGAAGGTCAATTTCAGATTCAGCGGTACAGAATACATAAGAATCAATTATCAAAAGCTAAAAAACATGACATAATCCAACTTTTGCAGGTTAGCGTAATCTAATAATATTTTTAAATATGTATCATTTTGTAAAGAATTGAAGCTGTTAATTTAATATAATTTTATTTAACAAAAATTCAGATTTTTCTTTCTTCTTAAATGTTTATTACAAATTGTATATTTTGCATTAATATGTCAGTTATTCAATGATTAAAGATTTCAAATTTATATTGCAATGTTAATTTTACTCTCAACTATTTTTTAATATATCTGACGAAATTATATTTCGACTAAATTTGTGAATGACCCCTAATTTGCAGCAATAAATATGCTCCAACTTTAAACAGCTATTACTCGGTCAATTTTAAGCGTAGAATAACGGGACTTTTTGTGTATTACTTGTCAGTGTAAAAGGAAAAATTTACTAAATATAACTTATAGGACCGGGGGATCGTATAAAAATTTTAATTTCGTAATTTTTTAAGAAATGTTTTTATTGACCCGAATCGTTCTTAAAATATTTCTTTACCAGATTTTAAACATTTTTGTAATTGGAACTATATGTCTATGACTAACGGTTTAGGAATTAGCCATTGGACACTGTTGAGACCGGACACCCTGTATATTTTTTTAGAATGCCCACTAACAATACTAAAAATCATATTTATACGAAAAATAGCAATAATGCGTTCAAAAAAAGTTTTGAAACGTATTAACCCTTTGTGCTCGAGAGGTGACTCTCACTCTTCACTAGTGTTGCCCGGTGTCCCGTGTAAATAAAAACTCCAAATGCTTAGGACACCAGTTTTTTTAGGGGGTCCGGGACACATTTTAAAGTATTTTTTTTTTTTTTTTTTTTTTTTTTTTTTATTGAGTTAAAATTCTGAATTTTTTTGGGATGGTTAACCTTGTCATTTGTAAACAAAATCACATGATAAAACTTCTCATATTTTTTTTTAAAAAATTTTAAATTTAAAATTTATTAAAAAAGTGGGGCAATTTAAAATCGTTATAACTCGAAATATTATTTATAGAATTTAATTTTTTTTTCATTTAAATAAACAGAAATATATAAGTTTTAATTTTGATTCAGCATTTTAAAAAATATTAATTTATAAAAAAAATTTCAAAAATATTTAACAAAAAAAAAAAAAAAAAAAAAAAAAAGTGGTGCAACTTAAAAAAAAAAAATCATATTTTCAAAAGTAAATATTTTTTTTCAAATATGTTGAATCAAAATTAAAGTAAAACAATTGAAAAAGATATGTTCTAAGTTTGAACCCTTTATCGTTAACGGTTCTCGAGTTATAAGAATTTAAATACGAGAAATGGTGAAAAAAACTATCATGAAGAAAAACGCCTTTTTATAAGAAGTCGTTTCCATGACACATGACAGCCATTGCTTAAAAGCTAGATTTTGAAAACAAACCAAATCCGAAAAATTAATATTTTTTGTTCTAATTCAAATGGAAACATGATTTAAATGTCATTTTAAGCAGAAAGAAAGGGAAAATTTTAATTAAATAAAATGTTTTTGCAAAATTTGAAGATTTTTGTGTCCCGGACCCCTTAAAGTAATTTTCTTCGCCTTACCTAATGACAGAATTATCCGCGATTAAAGATAACTAAATAAACAGTTAAAAAATAGTGGTGTCCAGCTCATTCGGAGCCCTTATTTCCTCGCGACATCTGGAAACAATCTCGAGTACAAAGGGTTAAGAGCGATATTTTGATATTGGCCTCCCTCAGTTAAGGCTGTTCTCAAAATCTGAAGGGGCAACTTTCTGATACAAGTTTTAATTGATTTTTGTTCGGAAACGCATGAAATTGGCAGTTTTTTTAAATTCAAAAACTACTGTACCGTCATGATACAGGAATGCAGGATGATCTAGCTACAAAAAGCATTTATTAAAGCAGCACGGCACAGCTATACAAAAGTTATTAAGAAAGTAAAAATTAAGAGGTTGGCTTTCGCACTACTAGAGCTTAAGTAAGCCCTGTCGGCAGTATTTGTCAGTACTGCGCGTGGGTTACAGCTTAGAATACTCTGTCCGGAGAGAGTTATCTCCGCAACCTACCCTGAGCCTGGACCTCAGATCTAAGAAAGTAGCGGATGGGGACAGCTTAATGCAATAATGTTAAAGAAGCGCCTGCGTAATCGAAGAAGGGAGAGGGAAATCTTGTGGGGATTTCTTTAAACCTGGTTTAAAAAAAAAAAAAAAAAAAAAAAAAAAAAAAAAAAAAAAAAAAAAAAAAAAAAGCTTTTGCATTTAATACTGGCGCCACGTATCCAAAATATTTAAAAATAATATTAAAAACGAAATATTTAGAACATAATCTTTCGAACATCATAGTAAGAAATATATAAACAAGTAAGCAAATACCTACAACTTTTAATTCTAAAATTTAAAAGCAGCTTTTATGTCAGAATAATGTTATTTAATATTTAACTCATTACATATAAATAAAATAATAGGGATATGTATGTGGCATTTTAACCGCTGTAAGGCTATAGCAAATTAGTCTCCAAGCTGTATAATAAAATCATTTTCTTATATTAAGCTAAAACTTTTGTCTTCGCTTACAGTCAAGGCTATAGAAAACAATAAATATGATTTAACTAGCGTATACTTCTATAATAAAAATATACATAATTTAATACTTGTTCCCTAAGTATAATTATGTTTATGTAACTATTATTCTATGTAGTACGTTCAATGTGGCTTTAATTTTTAAAAAAATAGTTTAGAAAGATTTAAAAGCTACTGTACATTTTAGGTGAGAATGTAACTTACTTACTTTAAATTATAAAATCAGAAGGTTAATAACAACTAATAATATTTATTAACATCTTGGAAAATACGCGCAAACAACATGCACGGAAAGGCAAGCCACAATAACACTCGTGGACTGTTGCCAAATTACAAAAGAGAAAAGTTCTTGTGATGATATCAGTTCAGTTCAGATTCAGCCAAAAACGGCTATTGCATGTTGCCACATCACCCCCTTCCCAGTGACGAAGTGGCGTCAAGATAACGGGTGTTGAATTTAACTCGGCGACCAGATTTGGTAACATATGGCTGTTGACTGTAGACGGGTCAGAAGACAGCAGTTGGCTGGTTGTCAGGCCAGAAGGAGACTGTGGTAGGTCATGCATTGCTGAAGGGAAAAACACAGTCTGTTCTGGAGGCACAGCATCAGGAACTACATTGATAAATGCTGGCTTCAACCGATCAATGTTCACAGTTGAGGTTTTGTTGTGTAGCTGGATGGTGAAGGTTTTATCACTGCGGGATATCACTCGAAATGGTCCAGTGTAAAATGGTTGAAGGCTTCTACGAGTAGCATCCTGTCGTAAAAAGACATGACTACACGAAGAAAGAGCATTATGCACAAAAATGGAACGACCAGTGCGCAGGCTGGTTGGAACAGGACGGATTGCAGATATGTGGTCGTTCAAGCGACCAACAAATGTAGCTGGATCTATATAGTCCTTGGATGCAGAAAAAAATTCACCAGGTAAGCGAAGAGTTTCACCATAGACGAGTTCAGCAACACTAGCTTGCAAGTCTTCTTTGATGGATGAGCGGAGGCCCAGGAGAATAGTGGGTAGTATCTCAACCCAGCGTTCTGTGGCATAGCAGCGAATGGCAGCCTTAAGACTTCTGTGAAATCGTTCAACAAGTCCATTCGATGCTGGATGGTATGGAGTCGTGTATATATGGTGGGTGCCAATGATTTTAGACAAACTTTCAAACAGCTGAGATTCAAATTGTCGTCCACGGTCTGTGGTGATCCGGAGAGGAACACCAAACCTGCAAATCCACTCAGAATAGAATTTGAAGGCAATAGTGTCAGCAGTTATGCCCTCTATTGGAAAGGCCTCTGGCCAACGTGTAAATCTGTTCACTAGTGTTAGTAGATACTGGCAGCCTTTCGATTGAGGGAGAGGACCCACTAAATCTAAATGGACATGCTCAAAGCGAGAACTTGGAGTGGCGAACTGACCTGGGCGACTGAATGTGTGCTTGTGGACCTTGCTGCGCTGACACGGAATGCAGGAACGAGTCCACTTGGTAATGTCAGTTTGCATAGACGGCCAACAGAAACGTTGTTTTATCAGCTGCACGCTTGACTTGACACCAGGATGGGAGAGTCCCTGAAGACTGTCAAAGATCTGGCGACGCATCACTAGGGGTACAAAAGGTCTGATTTTGTCAGTCGAGACATCACAATAAAGTTCAGATGAGGAACCACTTTCTACTGGGAACTTCTTAAGAACTAAATTGGATGAAGTAGGGTTTTGCAGTAGCTCACACAGTTCACTGTCACTCAGTTGTGCTTCAGCCATTGTTTGTAGACCGAGATCCAGGGATATTGCATTTATGCGGGAGAGTGCATCAGCAACACTGTTATCTTGCCCGCTGACATGTTGAATATCCGTCGAAAACTGAGCTATGAAATCAAGATGCCTAAGTTGTCGAGGAGTACACTTATCAGGTTTCTGTGCAAACGCAAAACACAGAGGTTTGTGGTCAGTATATATAGTAAATGATCTAGCTTCAACCATGTATCTGAAGTACTTAATTGCCTCGTAAATAGCTAACAGCTCTCTATCATAAGCCGAATAGCTTTGCTGTGCAGGAGAAAGTTTTTTTGAAAAGAATGCAAGTGGCTGAAGACATTGTTCCGTTTTTTGGTGTAATGCTGCACCAATAGCTGTATCGGATGCATCTGCATGCAACACTAATGTAGCAGTTGGATCAGGATGACATAGCAATGTGGCCTGAGAAAGTTTTTCTTTACAAGCTTCAAAAGCTTTTGTCGTAGCATCAGTCCAAGAAATTTCTCGTTTGTCATTCTTTTGATAATTTTGCAGCAAGTGATTTAGTGGCATTTGAATGGAAGCCATCTCAGGAAGAAAACGTCTGTAAAAATTTAAGGCACCTAAGAATCTGCGGAGTTCTTTCACTACTTTTGGTTGGGGAAAGTCTATAATTGCCTTAACTTTGTCTGGAAGAGGTTTACAACCATGCTCAGAGACAAGGTGTCCAAGGAACTGAATTTCCTCCAGGAAAAACTCACATTTAGATGGATTGATAGTCAAATTATATTTGTCAAGACGACTTAACACTTGCTGAAGGTGTGCTTCATGCTCAGCTGGAGATTTACTGGCTATCAAAATGTCATCCAGGTATGGAAAACAGAAATCAAGATCACAGAGAACTTCATGAATGTGCCTCTGAAATGTTTGGGCAGCATTCGACAGCCCAAATGGCATAAAAACAAATTCGAATAAACCAAATGGGGTAGTAATGGCTGTTTTGGGAATGTCAGTAGGGTTAACAGGGATATGATGAAAAGCCCGCACAATATCCACTTTTGAGAAAATTTTAGCACCATGCAAATTATGAGTAAAATCTTGAATGTGGGGTATAGGATATTTATCAGGACGTGTTATCTTATTAAGTGCTCTGTAATCCCCGGTGGGACGCCAGTCACCTGAACTCTTACGAACAAGGTGCAAAGGAGATGCCCAATTAGATTTAGATGGCCGACAGATACCCTGTTCTAACATAAATTGGAACTCCCGTTTAGCTGCAGCAAGTTGTGCAGGGTGGAGTCTTCGCGGTTTGCTAAAAACAGGTGGGCCAGAAGATTCAATGAAATGGTAAGTATTATGAGGAATTTTGCTGTTAAAAGGGCGGGGACGTGTAAGGTTAGGAAATTGGTTTAGAATTTTATGAACGGTTGAATCCTTACAGATACTTTTGACAGATGTAAATATACCCTTTATAAATTGGCCTTTGCTAGTTAATTTCGTTAGTGGATCGATAAGACAGTGGTTTTTAAGATCAATTAATAACCCGAAATGAGCTAAAAAATCTGATCCAATAATAGGACGCTTAACATCTGCCAACGTAAATTCCCACTTGAAGCTACGTCTAAGGTTTAGCTCAACTTCAACAAGCTTTTGCCCATAAGTGGATATCTCAGTATTGTTGGCATAGTATTATCCAGCAAAAAGACAAAAAGTTGATGGGTTTGATTTGGCGGCGTTGGGAATTACAGAGACATCTGCACCTGAATCAATTAAATAATTTGTCTTAGTGGCTGGATCATAAATACATAAGCGACTATTGTGTGGAGGTTGTGTGCGATCACATGCCGCTACTGTGATGCACTCGTGTCGTTTCCCGTTTGGGAAAAAGAACATGGCTTTGTACATTTTCTAGCTTGAGGGCCAAAACGTGTATGATAGTAACAAATATCGGCATTATGTCTCCGGCCGTTTGACAAACTGCGGTTTCTATAAAAATTGCATCCTCTGCTACGATGTGGAGAACGAGAGCGATTCTCGGACAAAGATACTGTTAATGCTTCGACCTTTTTTTGACAATTCAGAAACCTGAAGACGTAGAATTTTTATCTCGTTGGACTCTGACATTGCAGCTATTACATGATCATTGTAGGGGGTGCTGATTTCGGACACTTTATCTGCCAGGACGGCAAGTTTGTCCAATTCATCACCCCCTACTGCTAAAACGGCTTGAATATTACTTGGCAGGCGTTGTAGCCAAAGAGTTCTTAGAAACTCGTCTGTAACTTGGCCGGAGGCAAGGTCCTTCATCTTTCTGAGCAGCACACTTGGTTTCTGGTCCCCAAGTGTGAGCTCTTGCAGGAGTGCCTTTGTTTTTTGGGCAGTAGAGTTTTCAAAAATTGTTAGCAACTTGTCTTTTAGAGTAGTAAAAGGGTTTACATCGGGCGGTGTGAATATAAGATCACTAACAGAGGACAGGATATCAGTATCTAAAATGTTGATTAGATAATTATATTTAGTTTTTTCATCAGCGATTTTATTAAGTGTGAATGCCGAATCAAGTTGCGCGAAAAATAGTTTGATATTGTGCTTAGAAAATGTTGGCATTTTTGTCTGCACGGCAAGAACTCCTGTCTCTTGATCGACAGACATATCTTTATTTTACTTTTGAAGGCCAACAGAATAAGGAAATAAAAATTACTAGGTGTGATAAGAATGATTAAAATGAATATACATTTATATTACACAATAAAGAGTTTCCGATTACGATACGATTTGCAACACGAGAAGGGAAAAAAATAAATATTTACATATCAAGGTGCAAGTACAAAACAAAAAAAAATAAAAATGATCTAACAGATATTAGGTGACAATTAATTTCTTAGTAGAAGTAATACTTGCGATTGACACAAAACGGGGAACAGCCATTACGAGAAAAAAAATTATAAAATAAAAAAAAAACTAACCATACCTGGAGACAGCGTATTTATTTACACTGTTAGCGTTTTATAATTAAGCAGATACGAGGCGTAATGCCATGTTGCGAACTTATCATCGAATTGGAGATCTTGAAAGCACGTTGCTTGCGGTTAGGCCTAAGTAGCCATCAGGTTGTTTTTTTTTTATCGTCGAAACACGTTCAGAGTCCGTGGTCACCACTGTACATTTTAGGTGAGAATGTAACTTACTTACTTTAAATTATAAAATCAGAAGGTTAATAACAACTAATAATATTTATTAACATCTTGGAAAATACGCGCAAACAACATGCACGGAAAGGCAAGCCACAATAACACTCGTGGACTGTTGCCAAATTACAAAAGAGAAAAGTTCTTTTGATGATATCAGTTCAGTTCAGATTCAGCCAAAAACGGCTATTGCATGTTGCCACAGCTATTACTATTTGTTTTCTTTTTCTTTTTAATTTAAAATGTTTATTTATTATACATATGTATTTAAAAAAATCGCAATTGAGAGGGCATAGTTAAATTTTTTTTTTAGTTATTACATTGAACTAAACATATTTTAATTTCATGATTATTTCAGTTCCTATTTTATAACATACAGGGGCGTAGCTACCGTGGAGCAGTTGGAGCAAACTGCTCCAGGCGCACAAATCCTAAGGGCGCAAAATTAGAAAGAGCGAAATAAAGATTTTAAAAAAGATTTGCATTTTTTTCTTCATTATTTATCCGCTATTATAGATGAATCTTGTTACAATTAGCTGATTTGTATGATATTTTACTTTTATTTAACCTCAACTATTTCAATTTAAAACATGTTTTTATACATATTTAAAATAAATTACTACTTCTATTCGCGAAGTTTTAATTTTAATTCTTCACCCTTAAGTAACTTCTCCATCACCGTTTCAATATTCTTGACTTTTTTCTGCAACTTTTCGCTAGACGACAATTGAAGATTTTCAAATCTTGAAGTAATCAAAACTTAGTTTACATGGCTCTCATCGGTCACTTTATTGGCTACTGCTATTTACAAACGATAATCTTCCTGGTCTAATATTTCTATTGAAAATGTTTTAGAAATTTATGATGATGATAACTTTATAGAAATAATGGTAGCCAAACAATTCAATGCTGAGAAACCTATATTTAAAATGTAATAGCAATGCCTTAGCTATTTAGTTATTTTACAATTTGTAAAAAAAAAAAAAAAAAAAAAAAAAAAAAAAATATATATATATATATATATATTAATAATAATAATAATAATAATAATAGTTTGACAAGTTGAAGAAAATTTTTGACCATTTTACAAACGAAAAACTAAGGAAATGAACATTTTGAAGGGTTTTTTCCCTTGTTTGTTTGTTTTGTGGAAACTAAACATGCATGAAAACAGATTACAAAACAATAATAAGAACGGAATGTAGGCATATTCCCACATCAGTCCTCGGCAACAAAATTCTATGGGATAAGGGGGAAGCGGCAAATTAAATTTTGTGCGTATTGTTTTTGAGAATTTGAAAATATTGCAAATCTCACATGCAGAATTGATAAGTATTTTCCTTCAAAAAGTGAAAAAAGTTAAGTATCAAATTCAGTCTTCCTTAGGAGCAGATTATCGCCTATGCAAATGTACACCACTTTTGTTTAAAGTATTTTTCCACATTAAACCTTATTTAAGCGCAGAATTTTAGGATTAAATAATGCAAAACATATATTTTTTAATGTAATGTGAGTTTGCCTAGGATGAAATCAGCGCTGCCTCCCCTCCCCTCCACACCACCACTTTCCGATATCACATATATATTAGTAGTCGATGAATTATTCAATTATAAAAAGAAAAAAAATCTGGAGTTACTCCTCTCAACTTTCCGAACAGTTTACAGAAATACTGTGTGTTCAAAACAGTATAACAATGAATAAAAACTTAGATTGTACTTTGATAAAGGTGAAATATTTCGACTGGTGATAGACCTTGTGTGTTAATGTAAACGTGCACTTTCATTCATAAAGCTTAAACATTTTTCTAATGACATAATTTTCAACAAATTTTCATTTCGCACGTGCTGAAACAAGGCCTATAAATTAAAAAAATATAGGATTTTACTAAATAAAGCACATTCTGAGAAGCTGAGACTAATCCGTCGGGCATCCGACCTGCATGTCGATGCACCCTAAACCAGGTAAAGCTGCGCCATTCCTCAGGTGAAGCTAATATTTACAAAATTTGCTAGCATTGATTTGAACAGCTTTAAATTATTTATTAATTTAAAAATATAACTTTTTTGAAGCCTTTTTTTAATTAAGGATTTTTTTTCCTCTTTCCAAAGCAGAAGAATTGAATTTTTTTTTCTTGAAAGTTTCTTTGTTTCAGGGGAACGTTTAAATCTTTTAAAACCTCATGTATATTCTGTAATACTGTCTGTCAGTTACCAATGGTGACATGATCTGCCCAAAGAATTTTGATCCTGTCTGGCATCAAAGGGCGTCGCCTCTATTTTAAAAATATATACGTATTTTTTTACTTAAGTTTTTTTGTAAAATCCTTTATTTGGTATTTGTTTGAAATGTGTAGTCTTCATGTATTCGTGCAATGCTATGATTGTAATTTCGCCAATATAAACGTTTATGCTTATTACATTGAATTTTGTGCTTCATGCACAAAAACATTTATAAAGAATATTTTTGATAAAGAACAGGTAAGTCAAACATTATTTTTTGTTAAAAATTACATTTTAATATGAAAACGGGTCTGTTTCAATATTGTCGATAAATGTGATAATCAGCTATTTTGTATATACGTTAGAACAGGACTGTTCAACGCGGCGGCCTTCGACTACAACATTTTGCTAAGTTTTTTTTTTTTTTTTTTTTTTTTTTTTTTTTTTAAATACAGTACATTCTGCCTAAGGCGGAAATATGTCTTAAATAGAGCTTTAGACAGCGTTTACTGTATAAAAATCTATTTTAAAGATACTTTCCTTTAAAATCAAATTGATAATATTTACATGTTTCTTAATATTACTAGCAGTATTAAGATTTTTTATCCTCTCGCTGAAAAAAAAATTCAAACAGGTTTAATTAATCATAATGTTCTTATTTAGTACACAAATTTTGTATACTTAGAATCCGACACTGTAGTCACTCGCAAGCTAATGTTAAACCAATGGAAGCGTTCTTTAAAAAATACTCATTTACATTTTAATATTTTATACGATTATTTTTTGCCATACACTGTAAAAAAAAATACGGCCAGTTTTCCTGTAGGAATCGGAAAAATAGTTGCCCTTATCGTACCGGAAAATTTTCCAACCCAGCTCCGAATAAAATCCGTAAAATACCGTTTTATTGACTATTTCCTTTCTTTTACGGATTTTATTGCGAGCTGGGTCGGAAAATTTTCCGGTACGATAAGGGCAACTATTTTTCCGATTCCTACAGGAAAACTGGTCGGATTTTTTTTACAGTGTAGATATATGAAGTAGATATCTAAACGGTTATTTTTAACTGTCTCTATTATATAAGTTTTCTAAGGTCACTTTCAATTTCGAATTTTCGAATCTCGTTCCGAAATTGAAAGCATCACCAGAAAGAAAAACTTGAATGGTAATAGATATTATTGGTTTCTAGTAGCAAGGTGCTAAAAATTTCTAAAATGTTGCAATCTCCAAAAATCCAAGGTCTGAAACATTATTGAAAGTGACAGAGTCCGACCCCTGCGTGCAGTAGCGGCTCTTCAGAAGTTCGCAATTACTTTTCTACCGACCACAATACTGATATATAAAGTTTGATTTTTAATCGTTTCATTTTCTAAGATTAAACAAAAAGAATTCTTTTTAATGAAATCAATGGTAGTAAGTGATTGTGAACCCCTTGTCGAGCCGCCACTGTTAGCGTGGTGAAACATTGTTGTATAGATGAACGTGAGAAATGAAAATAATCCAATTGAGATATAAGCGAAAATGTTCATCAATTATCGTCACAGAATGGTTGAAAAAAAAATTAGGTACCAAACATGTCGACCGATTTTTTCGGAAATTAATATAATTATTGCGACAGATTTATAACATAGCTGCCGACATTATTAAAAACACACCAAATTGTGGTTTGCGAATCTGAAAACGTAAAGAAAGGAAATTGTAACATATACATACATATATACACACATACATAGACACATACATATTGAAACATTGTAAAAGTTGTAAGAACGGATTCAGAGAATTTGAAAATGTAAAAATATACCATTATTTTCATTTATTTTGATTTTGATTATAACGCTTTCCTATTTCCTTCCTTACATTGTATGTGTATTAAAAGTAAAAAATGCAATCTTGAGTAATTTATAAGGATGTGAATCAGGGTTCTCACTGCCGCGATCGCCGCTGTAACAAAATGTTTCATTTAGCGAGAAAACTAAAGATTAAAATCGGCAAATTGCAAGAGATTTTTTCCCCTTTCGGCGATACTCTCAATGATGTATTGTTAATGTTACAAAACGGTTAAACCTTTTTTGTGACACTCATTATTTGTGATTCGATATTCTTGTTGTTTCACGACTAATCTATTACTACCATTGTTTGGATTTGGTTAGTTTTTGTTTAGCGATTATCCAAACTGCTCAGATTAGAAGAAAGCCACTGAGAAACCCCAGTGTCAACTTTTATCGTTGCTCATTAGCCACATTTCTAAACCCTTAGCTGTAGAAATACATTTCTAATCGTAAAAAAGTTTCAAATTTGTCCTTAAAAGTAATTTATGTCGAAATAGTTATTTTTAAAAAGTTATGAGCTTTACATTTTTATTCTGTCACTGGATTCTATATGGAATTTTAGTATTTTCTGGCATTAAAAACAGAAAAAAAATCTTGACAATAGTGGTTTTTTTTATTAGTATGTTTTGAAACCCTTGAAAAGAAAGACATATATTAAGGGTGACAGATTGTAGTAGCTCATTGGCAAATTTAAAACTAAAATTCCGAACCAATCGCAGAAAATATTGGTAGGTGTTTAAAGAATTATAATTTATTTTATTATTCATTATTTATTTTTAGTTATTTGTATTTAATAGATTGTTAGAATACTTTGACTTTTAAATAAAAGTAAGGTTTTAAATCGAATTAAATATAGTATATAAATTTTAAATTTCAAAACAAAATTGCGAGAACTTTTTTGAAAGACAAGAGGGCGCAAAAACTTTCCTTGCTCCAGGGCGCTGAATATGTAGCTACGCCACTGATAACATATGTATAATGAGAGCATTTCATAATTTTTTTAACATTACAATATTAATAATATAATGCATTACATTCAAGTATTAAAATCTTAAATTATAATAACAACAGTAATGTTAATAAAAGTATGAGAAAAATAAAATATAATTTCACAACAAACTATGAAACACATGGATAAGTACCAAGTACAAACGAACATCAACACCAACAAAACAACGTGCCAAAGCAGGCTAGGGACTTTTTGATTCCCCCCCTCCCCCATTTCGTTATGCTACCCAGTGCAGTCGAAATTTTAACATTGTTGGATTAAGCTGTCCCTATTCGCTATAGTCTGTGGGACGAACATTGATATCGTTCAAGTTCGTTTGCCATGGTTTGGGACTATAAAATTCTTTTATTAAACTATTTTAATTATTTAATTTCATTTGAAATCTCACTTAAATGTGCACATTATTTATAAAATAACAATTATATTGCGAACTATATTTATTGTCGTGTTTGCAGCCATTTGTGCAATCGTCACTAGATGGCGCAGTCAAAACACAATTTAAAATTAAAAAAAAAAAAAGCTTTTTAATCACAATTATCGGCTTTTTATTTCATTTTACGCCGTTAAAAGTATTAATAAGGAAAAATACACTTAATGTTTGGCTTTTGAATTTATTTATTTGGCTGTGCATAATTTGTATTCTTCCGCAATCTGTTTGTTTACATTTTGAATGTCCGACTGCAATACAGTTCCCAAAGTTTTCGTTTCGGTTCAACTCTTTAAACATGGGTGATACTACTGCTCTTGTTTGTTGTATTCACATCATTGAGGATTTAAATGACAATTTAATATCTTTGTCACCTAAAAGCTTCGAAAAAATAAGACAGTGCATGGTTGTTTCTTGATGGAAAAGAAAAAGAAATATCAAAATACTTGAGTACTTCAAACGGTTTCGGTAATGATGGCAGCATTGAAAAACGTGCTGAGAGTAAGTATGGTTTTCACAGAAAATGCTATATGCGATTTACGGACAAAACAAAAATCTTAAGAGCAAAGAAAAGAATGGAAGAAATGTAACCAGTTGATGTCAACACATCCATGATTCGTACAACAAAACGATCCAGTGCATGCAGCAGCATTGTGCGATCGAACAGGCATCTTTCCTCATAGCTGTGTAATTTGTTTGAAAGAAAAATTCCTTTTCGAAAAACATTCTTCAAAAAGAAAAAATGAAAAACTTACATTATGCCAAACTTTCACAGCAAGTAGAGTGTTGCTTGACAGTGCCATCAAAAAGGCAGATGAAAGATTGTGAAAAATACAGGGCATTGATTGTATCGCCAAAGAAGTAAAATACTACAAAAGCTGTTATAAGATGTATACAAAAGAAAAAGTTTTATCTACATAACCCAAACCGCCATGTTCAGCATCTTATTCAGTGTTTTGTGACATAGTGGATAGGAGAATAGTAAAAAACTCTGAAATTATTTCAATGGCAAAACTGTCTGAAATATTTCACAACACTTTGCAAAATTTAAATCCCACACAAACATTCACAGTTTGTAATCGTCAATTAAAAAGGTGGCTGCAAAAAGATTTTCCGCAAATTGTGTTTGTGAAACCCAAACAAAGAAATCTCTCGGAACTTGTTCTGTGCAATTTTACTCCTGATCAAACTGTCTTGATTGACCACAATTTTCGCTCGACTGAAACTGACACAATGGAAAGTGACGAAGAAACCACTGGACTGCGAGAAAAAATTCCAGCCAATTATGATGGTGAAACGAAGGAAATTATTTATAAAGCTGCATTGATTTTGAAAGATGTTTTGAAAAATAGCCCCCTACTTCACTGTGAATGGCCACCAACTGCTGAAGATTTGAACGAAGATAGTACCAAAAAAAAAAAAAAAAAAAAAAAGATTCCTTCTATATTATTTAACTTTTTAGCTTGGTGTGTCGGTGAAACTGATGAAGTGGAAACTGATATAAAAAAACTACTATCAATACTACTATCAAAGAACTCTTCTTTCCTGTGTCTGAGGCCTGGACAGACCTACGCCGGGAGCGTAATAAAGGAAGCCTTCACTTTTCGGAGTTTCAGCCGAGAGTTCCCGAACCGGCCCCAGGCATTTGTGTATATGTAAGGACAAGTTCTTTGATAACTGGCGGCACTTGAAAATGCTTGAGGAGTGCTTCAAATATTTTAAGAATTATTATACCCAAAAGTCTAAAACTAAGATCTTGGCTTAAAATATGATTTCCAGTCTGACAGTTGGAGAGATTTGAAGTGGAATATATTGCAAGTTTAATTGGGTTGTTAGAGATTTTCTGATACACAAAATGTATCGGTCTTGTAGCAAAAGAGGGATATTTAGGAGCCACATCTGCCTCTATTGACAGAGTGCTATTGAACAGAACCAGGACTTTACACTATGTAATCGAAAGATATTTTAAATTTTTTGGTAAACGCAAAAGATCTTTCAGAAAATACCGCCAAAGTTGGCGTTTTGAACGGAATTTCCGGACGAAAGGAGAAATACCAGTCAGCGAAGAAAGAAAAACCAAAAAATCACCACCTCGATAAATAATTTATTTATCAAAAAAAAGAAAACGTCTTTCGATTCCATAGTCAGCTCTGTCAATTACTTTAAAAAATGAGTCAGAAAGTTTTGGGCTTGTAGAGCACTGGACAATCGTCAAAGATCACCCCTTTTTGATTCAGTTTATTTTAGTGGATTAAGCATGAAATTCGATTGCATGTCTTAAGGCTGTTCTCAAATCCAAAAGGGCAACTTTCTGACATAAGTTTTAATTTAATTTTGTTCGAAAATGCATGAAACTAGCTGGTGTTGTTGTTCAGAATCTATGTCATTGAGCTGTTTTTTCTATTTTTTTGCAAACACAATAGATCTTTCAGAAAAAAAGTGTCAAAGTAGGCGTTTTGAACCGAATTTCCGCGCGAAGGAAGAAAAAGCACCCAAGAGCGGGCGAAAAACGTGTTTTTCACGTGATCCAAAAAGCTTATAACTCAATAGGTAATTGATTGATCAAAAAATGGAAAAAAACAGTTCAATTCCCAGTCGCTTCCATGGCCAGGCTTTACAATTTTATATCTTTCTGTTAAAAAATGAATTTGTAAATGTGTAAAAATGTTTTGCGCTTGTTCAGCAGAGCAGTTAAGAACAGCCTTAAGGATGTTCTCAAATCCAAAGGGCCAACTTTCTGACATAAGTTTTAATTAATTTTTGTTTGGAGATGCATGAAACTTACATGTGTTTGTTTTTCAGAAACTATGTCATCGAGTTGTTTTTCCGGTTATTTTTGCAAACACAATAGATCTTTCAGAAAATAGTGTCAAAGTTGACGTTTTGAACCGAAGTTCCCGAGGAAAGCAGAAGATCCAGTCTGCGAAGGCGAAAAAAGTGTTTGTCACGTGATCAGAATTGCTTATAACTCGATGGATAAAAAAATGGAAAACACAGTTAAATTCCAAATCGCTTCCATGGCCAGACTTTCCAATTTTATATCTTTCCGTTAAAAAATGAATTTGTAAATGTGTCAAAACGTTTTTCCCTTGTTGAGCAGAGCAGTTAAGATGAACAGCCTTAAATTTGTGGTTATTTATAATTATTACAATAAATGTTTTATTTATTGGTTAATCAATGTTTTAATTTCGTTTTGGAATATAGGTTGGAAATAAATGATGGGCTATTTATACTAATTCCAGTGCAAATGGATTTATCTTTTGCAATCGTTTGCACGCGATAGAGATCTGAGAAAAATTCATGCTTAAAAATTATTTTAAAAACTATAAAAGTTGCGTAAATGCCCCTAATCAACGGTGTAAAAATTGAAAACGCGCGGTATTTTTTTAAAAAAAAAAAAAAAAAAAAAAAAAAAGCAATAAATTTAAATATAATCGCCTGCTGTTGTCATCGTCAAAATGACGTCAGCGTTACGCAGGAACACGTTTGTTCTTATAATATAGATAATTTCTGATTCGATATCCCCTTTTCAATGCACAACGATGAATGAGGCATCATATGAAAAGTTTCAAAAAATGTGTTTGACATAGTACACTGTACACTCGCATTACATGTTAAAACACGTTGTCTGATTGAAAACGACAGTTAAGGTAAACGCACCAGTAGTTGTCCACTTAAGGACATTAATCTAATTGTTATTAAAGTGTTACTGAATTCCAAACGATATATATAGTATATTTTAGCCTGGTCCTAACCTTCATGTATGAGAATAAACATTCAATGTTTCAAAATATATTTTTTTGAAGGAAAAAAAAAATAACGAAAAATAACAAATGTTACCTTCCTTTATGCTCCAGTAGTGGACAAGTAAATTTCTGATGCATGAAATTTTCGACTTATCCAACAAATTATTTACATGTAATATAGTATATCAACAGTAGTTTAATTTAAATTAAAACATAATATTAAAGAAACAATGTTTTAAATAAAAACTTATCTCTTCATGACATCTTTAAGGCTGTTCTCAAATCCAAAAGGGCAACTTCCTGACATAATTTATTTTTGTTCGAAAATGCATGAAACTAGCTGGTGTTGTTGTTCAGAAACTATGTCATCGAGCTGTTTTTTCCATTTTTTTGCAAACGCAATAGATCTTTCAGAAAACAGTGTCAAAGTAGAAGTTTTGAACCGAATTTCCGCGCGAAAGCAGAAAAATCACTCAAGAGCGGGCGAAAAACTGGTTTGTCACGTGATCAAAATCGCTTATAACTCAATGGGCAATCGATTGATCAAAAAATGGAAAAACACAGTTCAATTCCAATCGCTTCCATGGCCTGGCCAGGCTTTCCAATTTTATATCTTTCCGTTAAAAAATGAATTTGTAAATGTGTCTGAATGTTTTGCGCTTGTTGAGCAGAGCAGTTAAGTACAGCCTTAAGAATTTGCCAAAAAATCTACTTTTGAAGACACTCTGGAAAATAAACAAATGTACCAGCTTAAAAAAGAAAAAGACCATTATTTCAAACAGTTTATGGAAAGTTAACATTTAAACAAATTCCTATCCCTTCATTTATGTCTTTCATAAAATTTCACAACTTTTTTATGAACAATAGTTACTTCTGTAGACAACTTTAAAGGAGGGGGGGGGGGGTTAATTATCGTCAACCTGTACATTAAAGGGATTTTATAGTTGCTTTAAAATTCTGAAACTCGATATTCATGAATACAGACATTGTTTATGTTTTAGATTATCAAAGAATCAGATTATTTAAGTGGTACATCCATAAGATTATTTAAGTGGTACAGCCTTCGCAGAGCATATTTTAAGGAATTTTCACTGGGCGACAAACGGTTTAGTCTGTTGTCCCAAATAAATGTTCATAAATCAACCCCTACTCCTGATAACAGCAAACCAAATAATAAGAATATCGACTGGCTGACAAACTTTTATAACTTATTAGTTATGTCTATTATACTTTTCTTGTTGCTGGTTAGTAAACTAGAAAATCGCCATTGAAACATGTACACCGCCTTACTCGCACTGTATCGGAACATCTAGCATTAGGCAAGTCAGGTGTTGTTCACTTATTTTTGATCTATTTATAATCGAATGAACCCACGAGCAGAAGTTTGTTCAGTTTTTGATGAGTAGGATTGATGTAATGTGATCACAATGTTTTCTCAATGTTTTTGTATGAGAGAAAAATTGTGCCGTACTGCTTTTGCCAAGTTTTTTAAGTGTTTCGCGATCTGGACTTTAAAATATGCAGAGAAACAAAAGGCACTTTGATTTTCTGTTTCAGCTATTTCTTCAAGCACTTTAATGCGTAGAGCAGAAACTCGACAAAATGTTGCTTGATGATTCTAACTCCGACACAGTTAAGTCAGATCTGAGCAAAGCATCAAACGCAAAGTTAGTCTTTACCCAAGTTCCATTTCATAAGAACACAGAGACAGCTGTTTTTGCCTGTATTTTCCTTTACCCACTTATTTTTTGCGATATTCTCAGTGCACAAGTTATCAAATGCAACCTTGACAAAATCAATCAGGCGTTCTGCTCCTCGCTTACTGAATTTACATTGTCCTAGTCAGTTACATTGTTCTACGGCCTGTTCTTTTGAAAAAAATCGTGCTCTAACAAATTTGTTATCAACTCCATATTTCTTATCAGAACCATCTACTTGGATAGCAAAATAAACAGCATTTTGTAACTGTGAGACGGTGTTTTCTTTTACTGCTATGACATCTGTTGCCATTCTTATCATCTCCTGAGTCAAAGAGTCAGCTTATGTTAATATTTATTATATTTATTATTTATATTTACATGTATTTAAAAAAAGGTTGCCGGCACCATGCCCTGCCACTGGGCGACAATATCATGGTAAAGTAGGCGACACTAGTGTCGCCTACTTTAAATGTTATTTTATGCTCCGAGCCTTCGCCCTTCGATTAAAGTACTAACTAGATACGGCAAGAAGTCAAAAAGTTGAAGTCTCAAGTCTGAACTATAACAATGCGTTAATACGGATTAGGTTCCCTTAGAAAGACCCCCACGGAGGGCACTCCCCCCGGGCCTATATCCCTCGTGTAGATAATTGGCCGTCAAAAATCAACCCAACCCAACCCTGAACTATAACCGAACAGCCATATTGGAAGGAGCAAATCTCCAGCTAAATGTACTGGTACTGCCATCTGTTGGTGGTAAAAGAAAATACAAATTAGTAAATGACTTTTTTTTTTTTTTTTTCGTCTCGCATGTAAAAATGTATGTGTATCTTAAGTGAGCATAGATATTTTTATTTTGTAAATGCAATATATTGCATCTCACGGGATTATTTATAAGAAATATTTTAAATGAGGTGAATTAATTGCATTACTTTTATCAAAATCATTCATTTGATTTTGTAAGCTTTTCAATGCTGAAGTTTAAATCCAGAGTTTTATTAACAAAATAGAGAACCTAGATTAAAATTATTACTAGTGTTTTAAATGAATTAGCATTACTTTTATAAAAATCATTTCATACTTCAGTAAGATTTGTAAAGCTGAAAACTAATCAAGGGATCATGAAGTATTAAACATTATTTTAAAAGTATCTTTATTATAAAAAATATAGAAGAATTTTTTACTATCGCTAAACTTTTATTGCATTTTAATAATTTGCGGATCATAACAAATGATATATATATATATATATATAGTTTTTTTTTGCGAAATAATTAATTTTTAAATAATTAAAAATCATTTATCTGGCAGACATTTGTTGTTAATTCCAAAGCCGAAATTAGCCCTTTTTTAACCCGGGGCAAAGATGGATTTTGGCTCCCCCCCCCCCCACCTCTTCCGCAAAGTATATTTACTAAGATAATTTTACTAATTTTCTAATAGCCGACTTATTTTAAATGTGTAATCATAAAATATGTATAATAGTGAACTACGTAATCTACAATGGCGGATCCAAGGGGATCATGCCCCCCCCCCCCTCTGAACACCAACAAACATATTCTAAAGATCATTTTTTAAATGAAATATAAAGTAGAGTCCCGATTATCCGAGTCACGCTTAACCGAGTTTCCGCTTTAACCGAGTTATTTTCTTCTGATGGACTGATGTCTTCCATTACTATGAAAGAGCCATTATAAATGAAGTGTTAGGTGAAGATGAAAGAGCAGTCGTAAAAAGTTATGGCCATTTTTTTTTCCATTCTGGCCAGAAAATCAGAGATCTAACTTTTTACGGCTGCTTTTTCATTTTCACCTAACACTTCATTTATAATGGCTGTTTCATAATAATGGAAGACATCAGTCCATCATAAGAAAATGACCCATTTCAAAGGTATGATCCTTCATTTGGCGCCCCTTCGTTCTGATGTCCGGGGCACATGCCCTCTCTGCCCCCCCCCCCCCCCTTAGTATACCGGTTAAGACGTTTATTTTAATAACCCTCTGGTAGACAAAATCTAGTGAAATTGCAAACGTCAATTCTGATTTAACGTGAACTAAAATTATGAATAATAATTACAAAAAATAAGTTTGGGGTGAAGGTGGATAGTAATTAATATTGTCTTTGCGTTTTCTTATTAATAATTTTACTTAAAAAAATGAAGAGAATTCTAAAAAATATTTTGAAGGTAACGAAATTAATGCAATAAAAACTGTTTAAAATCTAAGAGCATAGGCTTTTGACGTTTATTTTAATAAATTTTCTGATAGGCAAAATCTACAAAAACGTCAATTTTGCATTTAATGTGAAATAAAATTAATAATAATAATAAAAGGTATTTTGAGAGGGGGGAAATAATAATTAATTTTGTCATTAAATTTTATTATTCAAAATTTTATCTTTTTTTGTAAGAATACTTAACGTTAAGGAAATTAATGCAATAAAAAACTAGCTCAAAATCTGGAATTTTAACGCTAAAGTAAATGGTGGAGGAATATTGCTTATTATTGAGTAAAACTAAAGTATTTAGTACTTCAGTGTCATTATACACATTTTTCTCGAGTACTTCAGTATCATTTAATAACATGTAATCTAGCATACTTTTTAAACATTTTTATTGTTAAAGATTTTTTTATTCAAGTTCATCAAGTTTGGCTCAACAGATGGCAGCAGCAGCAATCTAGACAGTTGATATTTTTATTCTCTCAGATTTTCGAGGAAGGGAAATTCCTGAATAAATTTTAAATAAAAGTTGAGAAATCACTTAAAATTAACAATGTTACTTATAAATGAAAACAGGAATAATCGGGAACCCTTTGGATAACATATATGTTAATTTATTTTTTAACAATAGCTAATTTGAGTTATCACTGCTTTCGCACTGGCCGCCATATTGGGAGGGTCAGAAAACGTCCCTAGATCACGCTCTCAGTTACTTCATAGGCTGAATTGATGTTTGTCCTGTGTCTGAGGGTACATCATAAAGATCATGGAAGTAGTAACATTTCCTACAGACATGAAATTGTACTCCTCCTATACACAGTGGCGCAGCCAGAATTCGGCTCTAGGGGGGGGGGGGGGTGTTGAGTTGTTGATAATGGTGGTCGCCGTTTAATTGAATCACAGGCTAATCGAATCAGTCTGTTTAATGAATGAAGTTATAACCTTTTAATTACAAAAAGCTACCTATTGCAGCCGTTCGGAGGAAAGCGATTTCAAAAAATTTTGGTATATTTTCATCGATCATGACCCCCAGACCCCGAAACCACCCTCCGTTCAAAATTTATATATATATATATATATATATATATATGTATGTATATATCTGACCTATGTCACACTGTAACTCTCGTAATTATGAACCGATTTCGATGTAATTCGGTGTGTACATAGTACATACCAATGTCTCGACCGAGTTCGTTGGCCAGCTTCATCCGTAGTTTTGTTTCAAAATGGCGGCCATTTAAAATTTAAAAAAAAATTAAAATTTGAAATGTGGTACCAAAAAATTGAAAATGGAAAAATATTTTTTTCTTATGTATTTGACCTTTATACAAAGATTCCGGAGCAGTTTTTGTTTCGTCTATATCTTAAAAAATGGCTGAGTTATAGCATTTTGAATTTCTAGCGTGGCTGACATTTTGAAACGTCCTGAAATTTGTCACGCAATAAAAGGCATATTTATAAACCGATTTCGATGTAATTCGGTGTGTACATTGTACATACCAATGTCTCGACCGAGTTCGTTGGCCAGCTTCATCCGCCATTTTGTTTCAAAATGGCGGCCATTTAAAATTAAAAAAAAAAAAAATTAAAATTTGAAATGTGGTACCAAAAAATTAAAAATGGAAAAATATTTTTTTTCTTATGTATTTGACCTTTATACAAAGATTTCGGAGCAGTATTTGTTTTGTCTATATCTTAAAAAATGGCTGAGTTGCAGCATTTTGAATTTCTAGCGTGGCTGACATTTTGAAACGTCCTGAATTTTGTCACGCGATAAAAGGCGTATTTATGAACCGATTTGGATGTAACTTCGTTTATACATAGTACATACCAATGTCTCGATCGGGTACGTTGGCCAGCTTCATCTGCCATCTTGTTTAAAAATGGCGGCCATTTAAATTTTTAAGAAAAATTTAAATTTGAAATGTGGTACCGAAAAATTGAAAATTGAAAAAATATTTTCTTCATGTGTTTGACCTTGATAAAAAGATCGGGAGCAGTTTTTGTTTCGTCTATATCTTAAGAAATGGCTGAGTTATAGCATTTTGAATTTCTAGCGTGGCTGACATTTTGAAACGTCGTGATTTTTGTCACGTAATAACAGGCGTATTTATGAACCGATTTGGATGTACCTTGGTGTGTACATAGTACATACAAATATCTCGACCGAGTTCGTTGGCCAGCTTCATTCGCCATCTCGTTTCAAGAGGGTTGCCATTTAAAAAAAATTAAATTTAAAATTTAAAATGAGGTATTAAAAAATTGGAAAATGAAAAAGTTTTTTTTTTATGTGTTTGGCCTTGATACAAAGATTCCGGAGCAGTTTTTGTTTCTGAAAATTTGTTCTTTTGTTTTTATCTTAAAAAATGGTTGAATTATAGCACTTTGAATTTCTAGCATGGCTAACATTTTGAAACGATCTTGTATTTGTCACGCGATAACACACGTATTCGCCTATTTCGATGTAAGAAGGCATGTGGATAGTATACATCAATACCTCGACCAAGTTCGCTGGCCAGATTCATCAGCCATCTTGTTTCAAATTGGCGGCCATTAAATTAAAATATATATATATATTTAAAGTGAGGTGAAAAAAAATTAGAAATTGAAAAAGGTTTCTTTCTTAAGTATTTGACCTTGATATAAGGATTCAGGAGCATTTTTTGTTTGTCTTTACCTTAAAAAATGGCTCAGATATAGCAGTTTCAATTTCTATTGTGGGTGACATTTTGAAAAATCTGATTTTTTGCATGCGACAGCACTCGTATATATCAACAGATTCCGATGTGAGTGAGCATGTGCACAGCAATGATTAAGGTCTCGACCAAGGTCACTGGTTAGCCTCATCCAGCATGTTGTCTTAAAATGGCAGGCACTTTAAGAAATCGCCGAATTTGGCAGCCAAATATAAGTTACTTTAAAGAAAAGCAGTTTGGATAAAGCTGACTAATTTCGCGAAATTCTCATTCATTATATTGATAAAAATTAGTATTGAATCTCCTATATTCGGTTTCCACTAAATTGAGCTTCGTGTGTTTAAATGATATAAGTTGGCTTTTTTAATATAAGGAATATGAAAGCTACCTCTTCCTCCCGGCACTGGCCGGAAGGACTTTTTTTTTTTTTTTTTTTTTTTCCCCTCGGATATTAGAATCAGCAGTTACGCTGGTTCTGATTAATTTAAACAGCGATTACAATATTAGAGTTACAAAAGTGAAACTCATCAATGAAATAACACGAAACTATGTTAATTTACATAAAGTGTTTAAAAAAATCATGATAATTTTTAAAAGATAGAAGAGCACACTACAACTAGCATTTTTTGTATCAAAAATCAGGGTTGCAATACAATTTTTCAATCGAAAATACACAGGGCTTCACTTCAAGACAATACCAGTTCCTAACTTTAATTATCAAAGAATTTTAGTAAATTATCAATAGACTTACCTTGCTTTGCGCCAATATAATAACATAATGGAATTTATAATTATCCACTTCAAAACAGTGCTGAATTAGGTATTCTATATTTCCGAATGTAGTTAACATTAAACATGGTAAAGTTAACTGAATTAATGAACACTACCACCGCATTAAGGGGATACTTCACTCACGCGAAAACATCAGCTAGCTAATGTTAAACCTGTGGGAGAAAATTTTTTAAATATCTCATTTGCATTTTCGTATTGTTAAATGATTTTTGTTGCATTGGATAGCTCAGGTCGATCTCTCCAAAGGCCATTTTTTATTTTTTCGAATTTGTTTGCAGGTTTTTCTAATGAGGACACTCTCACTTTCGAAACCGGTTCCGAAAGTGAAAGTATCATAATAAAAAAACACCTGCAAACAGAATCGAAAAAGTAAAGCACAACCTTTTTAGAGATCGACCTCTGCTATCCAATGCAAGAAAAATCATTTAAAAAAAGTCCTTCCGGACAGTGCCGGGAGGGAGAAGTAGCTTTCATATTCCTTATTTTTAAAAAGCTAGATTATACTATTCAAACACACGAAGCTTAATTTAGTGGAAACCGATTATAGAAGATTCAAAACTAATTTTTATTAATACTAAATCATTATAAATGAGAATTTCGCGAAATTAGTCAGCTTTATCCAAGCTGCTTTTATTTAAAGTAACTTATATTTGGTTGCCAAATTCGGCGATATCTTGAAGTGCCTGACATTTTAAGACAAAATGGTGGATGAGGCTAACCAGTGAACTTGGTGGAGACCTTAATAATTGCTGTGCACATGCTCACTCACATCGGAGTCGATTGATATATACGAGTGCTTTCGCAGGCAAAAAATCAGATTTTTCAAAATGTCACCCATTTTAGAAATTCAAACTGCTATAACTGAGCCATATTTTGAGATAAAGACAAAACAAAAAAATGCTCCGGAATCCTTATATCAAGGTCAAATACTTAAGAAAGAATCCTTTTTCAATTTCTAATTTTTTTGCACCTCACTTTAAATATAATTTTTGTTTAATTTAATGGCCGCCATTTTGAAACAAAATTGCGGATGAATCTGGCCAACAAATTTGGTCGAGACATTGCTGTATACTATCCACATGCCTTCTTATATCCAAATAGGTTAATAAATACGCGTGTTATCGTGTGACAAATATCAGATCGTTTCAAAATGTCAGCCATACTAGAAATTCAAAGTGCTATAACTCAACCATTTTTTAAGATATAGACGAAACAAATACTGCGTCGGAATCATCTTTGTATCAAGGTCAAACACATAAAAAAAAAAATCTTTTTTATTTTCCAAATTTTTAATACCTCATTTAAAATTTTATTTCTTTTTTTAAATGGGGGCCCTTTTGATACAAGATGGCGAATTAAGCTGGCCAACGAACTCGGTCGAGACATTGGTATGTACTATGTACATAGGCGGACTGGCCCACCCCGCTACCCCGCGATCGCGGGGTAGGCCAAACGGCTGCAGTGGGCCAAAAATAATAAATTTCTTGATTTTTTTTCTTTTTAATAAAACTTGAAATTTTTTTTTATAAAATTCAATTTTTCTTTTCCTTTTTATTTCGTGAAGCGTTTTTCTTTCTTTTATTCTTTTTTTTTTTTTTTTTTTTTTTTTTTTTTTTTTTTTTGATTGGGTAAGTCTTAATTTCTCCTTTCCCTCGGCCATCAGCAACCTTTGGAAGATCTGTGCAAATTACTCATTTTGTTTAGAAGCCGAAGGATAGGGTATAAAATAAAAAGCACATACGGTCAGTGAAGTGTAGGAAGTTATTCGGTGGGATGTGTCTGCCTTCGGACATTTGCCTAATAACAAAAGATAGGCAAGTATGAGCTTATTAGGAACGATCTGCAGATCTACAGATGAAGGATCTTGAGCTGCAAGGATTAACTTATATAGTAAGAAGAGAGGAGGCAGCTACAGACTTGAATAATAGAGACATTAAACACGGCAATATTTTTACAATTGGTAATGTTCCTATGTAAATATGATAAAATTTTGCACGGTTATGTAGCACAAGCTATCAAGAGAAGCCAAGGAAGATCTTCAGAAAGTATGAAAAATGCTAGAATAGAGCCGAAGGAAGAACAAAATGAAAATACTAAACGGCATGGAAGAGGTTCGTTGATTACATTCCTTTTCCAAGTCATTTATAAATAAGTTAATTGCCCATCTCTCTTGTCAGATCCAAATAAACATTGCCGATTAAGAAAAAAAGTCAGGTTCATTCAGTATTGAAGCACATTTCACTCAAGATATGTCGGTAATGTGGCAATTGGTACTTTGTGTTCGCTATGTGCTGCACAGTAAAGTGAGGGTTATTTTTTAAAATTGATTGATGCCCCCAAAACAACAGGGAAAGTCCACTATCTCCAAGTAAAAGAAGACCTTAAAATGTTTAAATTTCCTTCTTCACAAACAGTTGGTACTTTTTTTGATGGTGCAGCAAATATGACTGGGAGATATAAAGGTCTGTTGGTGCAACAAATTTGAGTGGGAGATATGCAGGCACAACTGTAAAAGCACAATCCAAATATACAGCATGCGCATTGATATGCACTATTGGTTAACTTGGTCTTGAGAGATGCAACAGAATGTTTCAAATTGACAACGGACTTCTTGGATTTTATACACTATGACGCAAAAGTTTAGACAATGAAGAAATTCTTACATACTTTGAAAAATATTTATTCAATTTTCAAATCACTGCTTGAAATTAATGTGCTGTACATATAAACAATATTTATAACAAAGAAAAGTGGAATTGTGCATATTGCAATAAATTAAATGGTAACAAAAATAAACCGCTGTCTCAAAAGTTTAGACACAAATTAAATAAAATCGAAATAAACAATTTTTAAAACCTGGTTGCGCATCCATGCTTATGTATTACGTCATATACACGAGATTGCATGGAAGAAACTAAATCTTGCATAGTTTGTGGATCGATATCGTACCATGCATTCTCAATAGATGTCTTAAGTTCCTTTTCAGAAGAGTATTGTCTAGCGTTGCTATAAACTTTGCGACACATGATGCTCCAAAGGTTTTCTATAGGGTTAAGATCTGGGCTACATGCTGGCCAGTCGAGAACTCTTATATTATGGGAATTAAACCAAGATTTTGAATGTTTTGCAGTGTGAATTGAAGCATTGTCTTGCTGAAATTCCCACTGAGGACCCCCTAGAAGCTCAGCAAATGGCAGTAGGTTTTCTTCTAATGTCTGTGTATAATGCTGTGAAGTTTGACGACCACTGGTGAAGGTCAGAGATACTTGTCCATTATAGCAAAAGGCTACCCAAACCATCACCGAGCCCCCCTCCTTGTCTGCGACTAAAAAAACGTCGAGGTTCCTTCCGCAAGTCATGCCAATACGATAAACAACCATCTGGACCATCCAGATTCCACTTTTTTTCATCGCTAAATATGACTGACTGCCATTTCTCTCCATATGACATATGCTTTCGAGCCCACATAAGTCTTTGTAACTTATGATGTGGTTTCAGAGCTGGTTTCTTCTGCATTTTGCTATAAACGATTGTTCCTTTTTCCAAAATTCGTCTACGAATCGTATCCTTTGATACAGAGAGTCCCGATGAGCTTTGAACTCCACGTACGCTCATTTGTTGAGTACTCGCTAGTCTTTGTATCAGGCGATCCTCTCGTACATTTGTCACACGTGGCCTCCCAGACCGACATTTTGCTTTATATTCGGAACCACTCGATAAAACTCGATAAATAGATTTTTTTGACCTATTAATAATAGCAGAAATTTCAGAAACGCTCTTCCCTTCACCTTTCAACTGCCAAATCCTTGAAACCTCATTCACTTGAATTTCTTTAGCTCTCGGCATGTCGACTATGAAGCGCAATCGTTTGCAGAACTTAAGTACTCCAAATTTGTGACATCATCGATTCTAAATTTGCATATGCCAGCGAATATTCAAAGAAATTTAGAACAGTGTCTAAACTTTTGCGACAAGCACATTTGAATTTTTATGAAAAAAATTAGTATTATAGCAAATAAAACGACTGTCTTTTGTACATAGCATTTTAAATCAGTTTTTGAATATATTTACAGGTTTTTGTAATTCTGACGTCATAATTCTACATTTTAAAGCTGAATGACGTCATTGTCTAAACTTTTGCGTCATAGTGTACAAGTTACAGCGGTGTTTAGCTCAGAGTCATATAAGCGAATGAAAGTATGAACTTCAGTGAATAAGGAGTCTGGTCTGTGGGTGGAAATAAACTTCTTTGCCGATTACAAAAGTAAACGCTACTAGGTGATAGATGTAGAGTAAGGATCGAGCACGTCATAGCATGTTTGACGAGTCTTCAAAGCCTTTTAAAGATCAGCAAAAGTTTTTAACATTGCTTAAGTGCCTACAAGGTATCACCTAAATGGACGATTTCCCGTTACAGGTATCGTTTTCGGCAAGATCACTGATTGATAACTGTGCAAGTTTCAGTATATATTAATAGCAACCATTTTCAGCGACTTATTCAATATATCTACGCCCACATCGAAGTATCTGCAGATAAGCGGCCTGGTCTACTTAAGTGCTGCTAACAAAATCCAATCTGCTACACAAAAGAAATAATTTTAATATGGTTCTGAAAAATGCTTCTGAGTTTGAGGAACATCTTCAGAAGGACTAATAGAAAAGGAGTACACCATTGAAATTGAGAGATTACTACCGGAAAAAAGAATATAGCGAAACGCAGTTGAATGCACGATTTACTGGAAATTACTTGTTCATGAAAGATATCGCCTGGTTTCATCCTCGTCGCTTCAATGAGGTTAAACTGTTAAATGAACTTGCTGAAGAAGCGCTCTTAGTCTGACTGACCGCCGCGGAATTCGCAGAGAGCGGTGTTTCCGAGTGGCCGTCTTCTTCCGAGTGGCAGTTCTTACGTCCCTTATACTGGGACACTAGCGGAAGCCAGGAAGAAAAGAAAAAAAAAATCAAATATATATCATGAAGCTATCGAACGACCTTTGCGGCTTCGAGCTTAATGTTCATCTGGCTTGGAGAAACTTAAGAGAGACTACTGACACTATGCTGATTATAATCAGTCGCCATTGCAGCAACAATCTCTACGTAGTGAGCTCTCAGCCTCTTACAGCAAAGAAACGAACGATTCAGAAGAATTGATTAAAGGTGATTAGAATCGCTGTACAGCCAATAAGAAATGTAAAAAAAATCCTAATTTGTGCATTAGAATTATTGTGGGAGTTAAATGCCTATGATCGTATTTATGCAACGTTGGACATAGCTTATAAGTACATATTGACTTTATCATGCACTCAAGTGTTTTGTGAACGAGTGTTCTCAAGACTTAAAAAGAATTGCTTGAGTTCATCTTGAGGACAAGAACTGTTAGATGATTTTATCCTGTTCAACGTTGAATGATCTTTTGATTACGATTATGATAAGATAATCATGGGCCGCGCTAAACATTCACCTACTCACCAAATGCGAATGCGAATACATCGTGAAATTGGCGAGAAAAAAAATTATTATGGCGAAAAAGCTGGCGAATGATTTTTTTAGACTCTTTTGTTGTTGTAATCATGTTTTGGAACGTAAATGAATTTCCGTTTTTAGCGTGAGTTCACGTACGGCCGTATTTCCAGTCTATTATATTCCTCCTCTTCTTCTCGGCCGCCCAATTAGGGGTGATTCTGTTCCGAATTTTCCGAAAATTTAAGGCATTCATTTCCGAAAATTTAAAAAAATTGTTCATCAATGCGAAAATTCGGACATAAAAAATATCGCGAATTTTGAAAAATGGTCGCCGAAAAAAATTAATTTTGTCAATCGTTTGCAGAAAAATTGCAAATTTTGAAAAAAGAATCGCCGGAAAAAAGCAAATTTCGACAAAGAATCGCGGAATAAATACACAAATTTTGTCAAAGAGTAACAGAAAAAACGCGAATTTTCATCAAAAGATCGCGAAGAAAACACAAATTTTGTCAAAAGATCGTGAAAAAACACAAAATTCGTCAAAAGATCGTGAAAAACCTGCAAATTTCGTCAAAAGATCGTGAAAAAAAAACAAATTTCGTCAAATGATTGCAAAAAAAAAAAAAAAACACAAATTTTGTCAAAAGATCGCGAAAAAAGACTACAAAAGCTACTTATACATAACATATTTAATAAACCTACTTCAGGGTTGAAAAGGCTAATGATAATAATTATATATATGATATATGTAATATATATATTATATATATATATATGTATACATAATATAACATATACATAGTATACTTTTGGCTAATAATAGATAAATTTGACTAATGATTTTCAAATTTGGCTAATGTGTTGGCTAATAGTCTTAATTTCTTAGCGCGGTCCCTGGATAATAAATGGAGCTGCCTTAAGTTCAAAAGAATTGTCCAGATATCTGACATTCTAATTAGTTAGCAGTGGGACTATAAAACAAACTATTCAATTTTCAGGTACTATATCGATATTTTAAACAAACATTAATCAATGTACAAAGTATATATATGTTGATAATTTCAAAGAACAAAATAAAATGTACAAATGAAAATAATGATATTTCAAATAACAAATTAATCAATTTAAGTGTGTCAGTTTTAATAGTACCAGCTCTTTCCGGTCAATACTAACACTTTCTAGTATAATATTTACAATGTAGCGTACAGACAAGTCTAAGGTTTTTTTGGCGGCATAGAGATTAGCATGTTAGCTTTCCACGCAAAGGGACCTGAGTCCAAATTCCGGCTGAGAGATGGATGTTCCTAGGTGTTGTCAATGTGCATACACAATGTGCATACATATGTTAGGCTCAGCGATGTCCCTATTCCCGCTGGGAGTCCCTTCATAAGTAGCCATCATCTATTCTAACGATATCAGTGGCTGATGCTGACGCGCAATTGACCCGCCATTCGACCAAACCATTTTTTTTTATTTCTTTTTTTTTTTAATACAAAGAATAAAAATATCTGAACAGAAATCGCATAAGAAAATTAAAACGTTTTTATTTATTACATGTTTACCTTTTAATTGTTTAAAGTTTACATATTCAAAAAATAAATAAAAATTAAGCAAGCTATCCCCCCTTCCCCAACACACACGCACACGTACAAACACACCACAGAAGATTTTTTTTCACTATGAAATTACTACCAATTCAAAATAAACGATTACAAAGATGCTGATATGTCTTGAATTGGAGTAAAGTCTTCTTGATAGAGTTGGATAAAAAAAAAATCATGCTGATAGTCAGTATTCAAACATTTTAAAATGGGATTGTTGATTGGTGGGCCAATGCATAAGCCTAGCGAGGTGGGCCAAACTATACCAGTCCGCCCCTGACTATGTATGCACCAAGTTACATCCAAATCGGATCATAAATACACCTGTTATCGCGTGACAAAAATCAGATCGTTTCAAAATGTCAGCCACAATAGAAATTCAAAATGCTATAACTCAACCATTTTTTAGGGTTTCGTTCATCTGACGAAACCCTATTCGTCTCGCTCCTCTGTCTGTCTGCCTGTCCGTCTGTCTGTCTCTCCGTCTGTCCGTGACAGAGCCCGTTCTCAGAAACTATACATGCTGGAGACTTGAAATTTTACATACTTATAGCTGAAGACCTCACATCAAACGACAAATCGTAATATTTTGAAAAAGTTGTAAATTTAACCCTTTGGGGTCTCACACGTGTATTTTAAACAATCCTTTCTAAGTGAGCCCCTAATTAGGTTGGACGAGTGAAATTTTACATACTTATAGCTGAACAATTCACATCAAACACAAACTATAAAATTTGAAAAAGTCGTACATTTAACCCTTTGGGCTCCCCCATGGGAATTTTAAACAATTCTTTCAAAGATAGCACCTAATTAGGTTGGAGGCGTGAAATTTTGCATACTTATAGCTGAACACCTCACATCAAATGACAAATCATAAAATTTTCAAAAAGGCGTACATTTAACCCTTTGGGCTCCCACATGTGTAATTTAAACAATTCTTTATAAGTGAGCCCCTATTTAGGTTGGAGGCGTGAAATTTTGCATACCTATAGCTGAACACCTCACATCAAATGACAAACCATAAAATTTTGAAAAAGTCGCACATTTAACCCTTTGGGCTCCACATGTGTATTTTAAAAAATTCTTCCTAACTGAGCCAAAGTGCTATAACTCAACCATTTTTTAAGATATAGACGAAACAAGAACTGCTCCGGAATCTTTGTATCAAGGTGAAACACATAAGAAAAAGTATTTTTCAATTTTTTATTTTTTGGTACCACATTTCAAATCTTAATTAAAAAAAATAATTAAATGGCTGTTATTTTGAAACAGGATAGCGGATGAAGCAGGCCAACGAACTCGGTCGAGACATTAGTATGTACTGTGTACACACGAAGTTACATCCAAATCGGTTTATAAATACCAGAGTTACAGTGTGGCAAAGATCAGATATTATGTATGTATACATATAAATTTACCCTATATGGCTAAAGGTGACCGGTCACTTGCGATTTTAGACGTTTTGTTAAATATCTAGAAAAATACAAGAGGAATTAACCTGAAACTGCAGGTGTGTAAACAGTATAGTAAAGGTCATATATTTCCGTGAAGATTTTTTCCCGAAACCCTATAGGGGACTGTCAACAAATTGAAAAAGAACAAATATCTTTTGGATAACCCTGTAAAAACTAATGTAGCAAAAACGTTCAAACTCGAGATTATTAATAAATATCTTATTGTAATATACTGTGTTCATTTTTATGAGGATAGTATGTATACTCGTAGAGAAATTAAGTTTTTTATAAAAACAGTCCCAAATTTTGCCAAGTTTTTTTGTTATAATTTCCAGAGTTCTTAATATAAAAAAAAGTTCTTTTCAGAAAATATGAGAAACCACATTGTACATAATACTCTGCAATCCGAATTAAAAAATAATAAAAATTGAATGAAAAATGAGCAGGTTTACTAAAAAATGTTTCACTTAGCATACGCGAATGTAATCAAAATATAATGTGGATAATGTATTAGCTAAGTATATAGGGTAACTTTTGTGAGAGTCTCAAAATCATAGCTTGAAAATTCTGAAAATTATCGTCGATAGAATAAGCTTGAAATCCGTTATTCGCAAAAGAAAGCAAAAAGATGAGGGGTTGTATCAAATATCTGTTGATTAGTGGCAAGATAGCGTACACAATATTGCACGTACTACTATATTTGGATACAACACCTCATCTTTTTGCTTCCTTTTGGGAACAACGGATTTCGAGCTTATTCTATCGACGATAATTTCCAGAATTTTTAAGCTATGGTTTTGAGATTTTCACAAAAGTTGCTCTATATACTTAGCTAATACATTATGTACATTATTTTTTGATTGCATTCGCGCATGCGCAGTGAAACATTTTTTAGTAAACCTGTTCATTTTTCATCCAATTATTATTATTTTTTAATTCTGATTACAGAGTATTGTGTACAATATTGTTTGTCATATTTTCTGGAAATAACATTTTTTTTTAATATTAAGAACTCTGCAAATGTTTATGAAGGTTAGAGTTGCAGTAAAGCTACAGATCCCACCCACACAACTTCCAGGTTGTGCAATATTTAAACGAAGCTTCTCAGTGTAAAATAGTCAATGAAACATCGTCATCATCTTGAAAGACCTATCCAATGATATGCCACTCAATAGGGTGCGTAAATTTTTTTTCGCCTCTACCGCCATTTTGCATTTTACGGCTGCCATTTGGAATTTATAAAAACAAAACTAAGCCTATAACCATCGGACGGTTAAGACGAATCGATAGTGACCTCATTCATTAAAATCCATCCAGCCGTTGGGATGTTTCGAGGGTATAAAGAAATCCACATACCCAGATACGCGTGAAACACATAACCCTTCTTGGCATTCGGGTAAAAAACATAGAGACAGCGTACAGAATTTTTCTAAGCATTCTGTAACCACCACATGAGCAGAAAGGTCTGGGTTATCTATCTAGTTCAGTGTGACGCAATCTTGAGATATAAAAGAAATACACTGCTCAAAACAATTAAAGGATATTGCAGTTTTAGGTGGATTTTGTATCTGGTAAACTGTTTAGCTGATTGATAGATGGTCGACAGACATAGTAGGTTATATGAGAATAAATTACACATGTTTGGCAGAAAAAATGCATTTTATTGCGCATTTGTGTACTAAAGGAAAAAAACACAATTTGTGCATATGAGAAAAAAAGAATAAGAAAAGGTGTTTTCTTCAAAGAAAATCATTTTCAGTAGGGGGTATGGTTTCCACGGGCGGCCAGCAACGTTGAACACCTTTGAGGCATGGACTCAATGAGGCTATTAATGACGAGTTGGGGTATTCTGCCCCACTCTTCCAGAAGAGCTCTTTCCAGTTCTTGGAGAGTTTGTGGGGGTTGTTGGCGGCCAGAAACTCGTCTTCCTAGAGCGTCCCAAACGTTCTCGATTGGATTCATGTCTGGAGAACACGCTGGCCATTCCATTCGAACGATTCCTTCCTCGAAAAGGAAATCCTCCACCAGGTTTGCACGATGTGGCCTGCAGTTATCGTCCATTAAAATGAAGTTATCTCCGATTGCTGCAGCGTAAGGGACTACAATAGGTCTGAGGATCTCATCCCTATATCGGCGACCAGTCAGAGCTCCATCTCGAATGATGTAGAGGTCAGTGCGCCCGTCAATGGAAATGCCACCATACACCAACACTCCTCCACCGCCAAATCTGACACTTTCGTGCACGAACGCAGGATTATTCCTACTGCCACGGTCCCTCCAGATGAAAATACGCCTATTATCCGGATGCACAGAAAAACGGGACTCGTCAGAAAACAGAATATTGCTCCATTCATTTCTCCTCCAGTTGACATGCTCGGTTGCCCACTCCCTGCGGTCGCGACGATGCCTTGATGTTAATCTAACACATACCATCGGTCGGCGAGCATACAGACCTACAGCATGGAGCCGGTTTCGGACAGTCTGAGTTGAAATCGTGGTGCCTGTAGCCGAGCGAATGTGTTGTTGGAGAAGAGTAGCGTTCATGGTTCGGTGTCTCCGAGCTGTTAACGCTAAATACCGATCTTCATTGGGCGTTGTTGCCCGTCTACGACCTTGCCCTGGTCTTCGGCCTGCACATCCACTCTCCAAAAAACGGTTCCAGATCCTGGAAATGACACTTTGTGACACTCCAATGGCTTGCGCTACTTCGGCTTGAGTTTGGCCCCCTTCTAACCTACCAACAATTCTCAAAGCTTCTGAATCTGTCAAATGACTTCGCTGAGACATCGTACTCATCGAAACAAAGCAATCACTGAATGCGGATCATCCTTGTCTTCATTCTCTTTTATCCAGTTGAAAGTCAAATTTCATTCGCTGCCGCTGAAGCGACGTTTTTGACGTCGAACTCAAAATTTGCATACTCCACAGTTTGAAAACCAGAAAAATTTGCATTTGTGATTCTCTTCTTCTATTTTCGGCAAAAAAAATTTCGTTTATATCTTTATTTTATATAAAACTTCAAATATCCTTTAATTGTTTTGAGCAGTGTAGTAGACGAATTCGCTACCCTAAAAGCCAGAAAAATAAAATTGAAGTAAATGTATCTGTCTGATATTATATTTTTTATTTTATGTTAATTAAAGCATTGCATCCATTATCTTCCTTAATTATAGTACTTAAATTATAATTTATTTTCATCTTTTATATTATGTTTTACTGAGGTTCTTTCTTTCTTTTCAGGACTTATTTGATAGAGGGGGCACTCGTGTCCTACCTGGTTGTTAGTGATTTTTATCTTGCTAATTTTCATATTTTCTCTAACTCAAATACTAACAAGAAATGAAAACGGTTAGAAAAAAATCTTTGGCGAAACATCACGATCTCTAACAAATAAATGCAATTTTCTCTTATGTTATTTAATTTTTTGGAATTTCTTAATTAAAATTAAGCCCTTTTAAAATTCCAAAGTACACACGAAATATTTATTCAATAGAATTTATTCCTGTTTCAGCAATTTATCAAGTTTGTGAGACCTGTCACAAACAGCAGGAGGGGGAGGGGGGGGGGCGCCAAATTGAAATTTTGCCCCGGGCGCAGTTTTCTCTACGCACGGCCCTGCACATACAACATATAAACGCGTGCATAAACTATCACAAACACTATATGTGTTTTGTGTGTGTAAAAAAGAATTATAATATTTTCCATGTCAGAGAAGAAAAAATGGTTCTTAACTGTACCATAAAGGAAGAATAATCTACGATTGCATTTCTTATATACATTTTATTTCTGAAGCAGTAATGGAATATATACTCATTCATATTGAAACACATCTGTATTTTCATATAAAAAATAATTCTTTTAAACTTTTAGAGGAAATACCACAACCCGATTAACAAAACACTTAAGAATTATTCTAGAGGGAATCCAACCCACAGAAAGAAAATTTGAGTAACCCCGTCCCGAAAAAAAAAAACATCGCAACCCTATCCGGTGCAGGACTCTGTTCAATGATCCTGAGGTGTTTGCTTATTCATAGGTTTTTTGAGTATTAAAGAATATAGATATGTACAGTCGTGGAAAAAAAAAAAGTAAACATCCCCTACTAACTCCTCAACAAATTATCGTAGAAGAAAGTTACTGGTATCGAACGATTGGAAATAAAGTCTACTTTTAAATGATGTATATTGCTTAGGGGGACATCTGCATATTAAAACGAATCCAAACTTCATTTTTTTTCGATGACAATACCCAATTTTAACGAGATATTTCAAATCTTCGGTTCAAAATATGCCTAGACACCGAATTTCAAGTCATTTGAATGATAAGTTTTTGAGTTATAAACATTCAAAATTTAGGGCTTCTAATGTTAAATTACATGTTCATATTTTTATTTATATCTCCAGAAATTATGCTCCTAATGTGCTAATTTTTTGTGTAGCAATAATACTAATATATCCAAACATAAATACGCTGAATTTGCAATTTTTATAACTTTATGATATAAATTATGATTTATGAAATTAATACTCGAAAAAATTATGAATTGCAACCTACAATTTTTTTATGGAATTAGATTTATTAATTCCTGCTTTATGGAAATCCAAAATTTCACATTTTTCTTCTAAGTAGTTTTCAAATTATGCTTAAAAAACGGCAAAATGATGGTTTAAGGGGCCGTCTATAATAGGAGTGGCTAGATATTTTGAAATTTCTTTTGCTGTTGTGTAATCTAACAGGCTTCATTGACTTCTTAAGGTGCCTTGATCAAGATGAGGGCTCTCTCGGTTAACAATCGAGTTACGAACTGCAATTTGGATACAGACCTTAAAATACGCTCGTTTTTAAAATAATTAATTTCTCAGAAACTTATGGTACGAATTGCATAAAAATTTGTTTTTAGGCTAATTGAAGGGTATAGAGTTCATTTATGCTGTCAGAATTGTGTACTGCTATTGAAAAAGACAAAGTTACGGTTCGTTTTAATATGTAGATGGCCCCTTAAGCAAATTTTATATATATCATTTAAAAGTAGACTTTATTTCCAATCGTTCGGTACCAGTAACTTTCTTCTACGATAATTTGTTGAGGAGTTAGTAGGGGATGTTTACTTCTTTTTTTCCACGACTGTACATTTGTTTATATAAAAGATAAAATTTTTATTAAACATGTAATTATAGATTATTTTCAATGAAAAACAAGATTTACTTTCTTTTCATTTCGGGTTCGGTTCGGGTTGCAAGTTGAAGTATTTCGCGTTCGGATCAAGTGCGGATGTGCGGTTGCGGATCGTTGAAAATTTTTTTTGTCGGGTTGCGAGTCGAAGAAATTTTTTTTTGGTTTATTCGGGTCGGGTTGACTTGACTGCAAATGAAATTTTCGGGCTCGGGTCGGGTCTACAAACCGACCTGCTCAGAACTGTACTTGCCCTCCTGAAATGCCTGTTTAAGATACATTTTAAACGGTTAAACGTAAAAAGAAAAACATAATTAAAAATTGTCAACCACTGGTGTTCAGGGCGAAAATTTCTCATTCTTGGTTTTGTTGGTGTTTAAATTTTTTTGCAACACTTACGACGAGTAAATTTTACTATTTTTTTTTCTTCAGATCATCGGATATAGAGCCCTGCGCGGTTCGAGTGCTGCTAGACTCGAACCGGAAAATTCCATTTGAAATCAACCCGCAACCCGGCCCGAACGCACCAAAATAATTTTCGTCGAACAGCAACTCGACCCGAACCCCAAATGAAAGGAAAGTAAATTATGTTTTAAGACAATTGTGAAAAGAAATCAATAATTATAAAAAAATTATGCCTGTTCAGACCTCAAGAAGAATGCAGTCCAGCACCGAGTTGGGCCGGAAAATAAATCCAGTCCCGATCCATCTCGGCTCGCACCTCTAGAAAAAAGTAATCCCGAAATCAAGCTGGATGGAGTGTCGGGAAGGAAAATTGGGCCGGGCCCATGAAGACCCTTATATGCATAGTTCACAGAATTTTGTAAATTTGGATGTTAAACTTCTAATATATATTTTTTTAAAAACGAGTTTTTAGTGAAATTCGCTCACTTTCATAGACGAGTTTGAGTTGAACGAGTTCGTTTGAAAAATTTTGAATTTGTACGTGAACTTGACTCATTTTTAAGAAATTGAGTTTAAGTTTGAATTAGTTCGTTATTTTTGTGAGCGTGCCCAACACTGATCTCAAGGAAGGTCTCCATACGGGCATACTCCGAAAAATCTGAAAAAAATATAGAATGTTCTTCTCATGAGGATAGATATGTTTATAAAAAAAATTTCGGCAGAAGCTCGATAGAGTGTCCGTAAAAAAATAATGAAAATTTCGTTACTTGGCGATTTATCACCGATTGGCGATGGAATAAATTTTCAAATAATACTTTATGTCAAATACTCTTTAAGGTTAAATATGTTTTATGTTGAACTTGTTTAAATAAATTTAATTTAAAGAACTTTAGTTTGGTCAGTTTTAGTTTGTTTTAACTATAGTTTTGTCATATATACATTTTTATTAAAGTTAACTATGAAATTTTATGAATTAAAATAAAATTTAAATTAATTAAAATTGTTTCGATCTCAAAATTAAGTCCAACTGAACTCTGCCGATTCAATTTTGTAGTTATGGAAAAACAAAAACACCTCCGATATTGAAATGTTTAACTGCAGCATTCTTCATCTGGCCTTTATTTTGGAATACGCTTAAATATATGAATATATATTTTTCAATATCGGTTCAATATGAAAATATTTTTTGTATGTGAAATTATTTTAACAGTGTTAAAATTAAATAACTGCAGCAACAAGTAACATAAATATGTAATAATATATATATATATATATTAAACTCTCCCATTGTTTAAGTTTAAATTCATTAAATACTATTTACACGCATTCAAAAAATCAATTAACAAGCAATTTTCAGATGCATTAATGTAATGCATTCAGATGATTTTGTCGAGGAAAAGTGCTGCTCGTCAAATCGCATGACGCTTTCGTCTTTTCGCACCAAATACTCGAAAATATTTTATTTTTTTACAGACTTTCTACTGTAATTCCGCCGCTAAATTTGACTGATCCTTTATTACATACATAAGTAGTTTAATTAGTATTTTTTTTTCAAAATATTCCGAGTATGCCCAGTAAGGAGAACTTCCTTGTCAGTAAAAAGAACGTCAGAATTTAAAATACAGTGTGTGGTTCATTTGATGAAACAATCACCACACGGTTTAAATTTATTATATAAATCTTCTTAATATTATCTATACCTTTTGTAGTAACAAGTTTTTGATAGAATAAACTCTTACAGCAAAAAAAATTGGGTGGAGGGATTTATAAAAACATTAAAACCACCATAAATTCTTATTTATGAAACATATCGAATCTGTTTCAAGATGATATTACTTCTCAGAAAAGTATCAACAATTATCTAAAAATTTATCTCTAATCTTGATTTAGTTTTTGTTAGTGAAATTAGTACTAACTTTGAAACCAACCTATGCCTGTAAGCCGAACCGGCAGCGTTTTTTTTTCTCGAGTTAGGTTTGGGTTTGGGTTTAGTTTTAGAAGAAATTTCGGGTACAACCAGACTCGTGTAGGCCCCCAGTCAGCAACGTCAAGTACACAATATGGTACTACACGTGGTTTAAAAGAAAATGTATTCTTGCAAATAGACCGGGAGACGGCAGCACTGACACTCACCTCATCAAGTTCACGGCTGAAATTCCAGAATGAGTTAAAACTCGATTCGCATATTAAAACGCAATCGGTCTGTCAAGTTATATCTTGGTGGAAAACATCTGAAAGCTCGATTTTAGCTGTTGACTCGTAGATTTACCATTGTGTTTTCATGCATCCAAAGATATGAAAACATGGAGGATTGGGGGCAGGAAAGCACTATGGTAAACCTATGAGTCAACCGCTAAAATCGAGTTTTCAGGTATTTTCTACTAAGATATGAATTGGCAGACCGATTGCGTTTTAATATGCGAATCACGTTGTAGCTCTTTTGCAACTATGTAAAAAAATTTAATTTATGAAGTTTCAATGAATTCATAAAAAAATAGCTCTATTAGAAAGAGAGAGGTTGTTTATAATGTTTATATTTTCAATGATAAATAAAAATTCGCCTTTTCAAGGGAAGGTAAATGTTTATGAATTGAAAGCACAACAAATATTTAGTTCTTTATAAATTGCATTGAAAGAACGCAGTATTCAAAAGAAAATTTGTCATTCTGTACAGCTGTTATTTGAGTCTCATCAATCATTTATCTATGCAATGAGATTAGAATCGAAACTCATCAATCATTGAAGCGTAGATGAAAAATAGTTTTGTAATGAGCTTATTTTATTCTATTACAACCACAGCCCTTGAAATTATAACATCTTTTAAAAGTACTTTTTTTTTTTTTTTAATTTTTAAATTCATTGTATGCTGCTTTTAACACTTTACAACACAGTTGAAAAGTGTTTATGAATTCGGTTTGTCCGTCTGTCCGTGCTCTAACTCGCGTAAATGTACTTGGATATCCATATGATTGATAGATGTTATTGGGGTTTACCATGTATGTTCAGTATAGAGAATGAAGTATGTAGTATTTACAGTTCATTTATTTGTACACTCTAAATGATCCCTTTACATTACAGTCTATGGGGAAAGATCCTATTATGTGTAGCTGTTACACTAGTCAAAACAGATTGAAATTGATATGTATCACTGAGGTGTACTAAAAACTAAAGCTAAACCTATGGCTGTACAATCCATGAAGGATCAGGGCCTACAGTGCCCAACTCTGTTTACTTGACCTTGGGCCCCGAGGTGCTATGCCGCATGTGCCCCGGCCAGGTGGTCAAGAAAACGCGATACCCTCGGTGTTTAGTTCCAAGCAAGTTTGGTACTCATTTATCGACTCCGAAGGGATGAAAGATTGAGTGGACCTTGCCCAGCCGGGAGCTGAAATCTCGACCTGTAGCATGGCAGACATGCGTGCGGACCACCTCGCTACTGGTCTTCACTGAGGTCTACAAGATGCTAATTACAGAACAAGATGTGCATATCATTCATCGTTCATTTACAGGGACTCAAAAAAAAATCCTGTTATAATATAGTGTCTAGGAACAATAATTACTGGAAGAACTTTTTCAATTGTGGTTCTAGTTTTTGAATTCAATTAATTTTCTGTATATTTTTTTCTGTATTTCATTTCTACTGATCATATACAAGGCTGCACAAAAGTTATCGGGGACATTTCCGCTTATTGAAGGAAATAGTTGAAGGAAAAATTTCAACTGTTCTGTGCGTTTCCTAACATCCTAACTGAACTAAACTTTTACATATTATGGAGTATGTATTTATACAAATTTGAAGGATATACACTATATTGCCATTAATGACCGGCAACTTTCAATTTTAGACATTTTGTCGAATATTTAGAAATATACTTGACAGATTCTTCTGGAATTTCAGGATTGAAAAGAACAGGTATGACCTCATATTTAGCAATGTCGATTTGATAACGGGGGCAATTAGGGGGCCAACAAAAAATCAAAGAAAAAAAATAATACTTGGGATCACCCTGTAAAGTAAAATGCACGAAATGATCTACCGCTACCGAATATAAATAAACAGACATTATGTAATACGTGTATTCTTTTGCGTAAGAATAGCACGTATATTAATAGAAATATAGCGTTCTATTTAAAAAATTTTTTAAAATCTTGCATGTTTTTTGCTTATAACATGCAGGGTTTTCAACCAAATTTAACTCCGGTTTCAGAAAAATTGACGAAATATAGTAGAAACAATATAGTGCAATTGGAATATAAATATATTAAATATTTTAGGATATATGAGCAGTTGTATGAAATAATTTTTATCTGCGCATGCGTAAACGATAACAAGGATCATTTTACATAATTTAATAGTCAACTCTATGGGATTTTACACAAATTGTCATTTTTTATTAACTGACTTTCAGAAAAAAGTTAGTATTTAGTGACTATCAACGAGTAGATTTGGAAAAAAAAGGCTTCGATTTTGATACTTCTTTTGATCATGGTATAGGCTCGTTCTGGTGGTTATCCAAGAAGAACTAAAGCATCAATAAACTAGTATGTTGTGACCATCACAAAACTTTCTTCTATCTCATACTTGTCAATACTTCAAAATTCATTATCACAGTGCATCTATTCTCATCATGAGGATTCTAAAAAGATGAAATTCCGTGCATTAGTTCTTGAGATATTACTGTCCCTTAAATCGTATAAATCCATCAAAATGCAGCATAGCAGCGCCACCTATTGGGTGATTTACACCAGAACCTAATTATCATCAACTTATGTCAATGTCTAACTGAATATGAAGTTTGGGGAAAATCTGTGCATTAGTTCTTGAGATAGAGTTATTACGCAAATGATGACAAATGCAGCATAACAACGCCACTTGTTGAGCGATTTACACAACCACATAATCAGCATCAACATTTATCAAGGCGTACTTAAATCCGAAGTTTGATGAAAATTCGTGCATTAGTTCTTGAGATAGAGCTATTGAGGAAATAGTGCAAAATTCAGCACAGCAGCGCCACCTATTGGACGATATTCACAAACACGTGGTCAGCATCACTTCATATCAAAGAGTAACTGAATCTGAAGTTTGATGAAAATGTGTCCATTAGTTCTTGAGATAGAGCTATTGCAGAAATCCGGAAAAATGCTGTATAGCAGCGCCACCTGTTGAGCAATTTACACCAAACTGTACAAAATGTCAATTCATATCAAGGATTAACTGATTCTGAAGTTTGGTGAAAATTGTTGCATTAGTTCTTGAGATACAGCTATAATGGAAATTCTGAAAAGTGCAGCATAGCAGCGCCACCTGTTGAGCGATTTGCACCAAAACACAAACAGCATTAATTTATATCAAAGTATACTTGAATCTGAAGTTTGTTGATTTTCCAAGCATTAGTTGTTGAGATAGAGCTATTGCGGAAATTGTAAAAAATGCAGTATAGCAGCGCCACCTGTTGAGCGATTTACACCAAAATGTTCAAAACTTCAATTCATGTCAAGGACTAACTGAATCTGAAGTTTGATGAAAATCCGTGCATTAGTTCTGGAGATTGAGCTACTGCGGAAATCGTGAAAAAGGCTGCATAGCAGCGCCACCTGTTGAGAGATTTACACCAAAAACTATTCAGCACCAATTTATATCAGGGACTAACTGAATATAAATTTTTATTAAATTCCGTGCATTAGTTCTTGAGATAGAGCGCCCACAAAATTTGTTTCACATACAGACAGACGGACAGACAGACAGACAGACGGACAGACAGACAGACAGACAGACTCACAGACAGACATTTTGTAAAAACATGTTTTTTGGAATCTCTGACCCATAAAACGTGTAAATCCGTCGAAAACTGGAATTCGAAAATTTTCATGAAACCAATACTTTCTTCTTGTAAAGATAGAAGAAAGTAAAAATGAAAAAAAAAAAAATGAAAAACGACAATTTGTGGAATATCCCTTATCATTCAGCTGCTTTTAGAGAACAACTAAAAATTTGCTCACTCTAACGCCGATATTTTTCTGAATTTTTACGATATTTGACTAGATTTTTTTTTTAATAAGTTGCTCCGTAGAGTTGACTATTAAATTATGTAAAATGATCCTTATGGCGATTTATGTAAAATGATCCTCCTTGTTGGCGCATGCGCAGATAAAAATTATTTCATACAACTGCTCATATTTCCTAAAATATTTAATATATTTATATTCCAATTGCACTATATTGTTTCTACTATATTTTGTCAATTTTTCTGAAACCGGAGTTATATTTGGTTTAAAACCCTGCATGTTATAAGCAAAAAACATGCAATAATTTTTTAATTTTTTTAAATAAATCGCTATATCTCTATTAATATACATGCTATTCTTACACAAAAGAATACACATATTGTACAATGTCTGCTTATTTATATTCAGTAGCGGTAGATCATTTCGTGCATTTTATTTTACAGGGTGATCCCAAGTATTATTTTTTTTTCTTTGATTTTTTGTTGGCCCCCTAATTGCCCCCCTTATCAAATCGGCATTGCTAAATATGAGGTCATACCTGTTCTTTTCAATCCTGAAATTTCAGAAGAATCTGTCAAGTATATTTCTAAATATTCGCTAAAATGTCTAAAATTGAAAGTTGCCGGTCATTAATGGCAATATAGTGTATATAGGACAGCACAAAAGGGAATATTTTCTCGATTACTGATGGTAATTGCTAAATTGGTTTTTCAAATGTGTTGAGCGTTTTACTAATTATTCACTTAGGCATCTTCTTTCTTGTTACAGTAATCTGAGTGTATTGGAAAGTGTTTCATGGTCTATGCTTGACGCACGATTTTTAGTTCCTTCTTGAAAATGAGCGCGGAATTTACTTCTACAAAAGTCGACTTAAATTTAAACTAGCTCTTAACTATTGGAAGCATGGAACAACGGAAGAATGTAATCATCTTAATGGAATAGCTAGTCGCGGCCTACTTTACATCCAGTATAGAGGTGGTTCGTATTCAAGGGCCATAGGGAGCCGTAAAAAAAGATATTTAAACGTGGCTGGTAGCCACGTTGTGTTCTTTTTTTTCATGTGTAATTCAAGTTGTAAATATTTAGATCTCAGATTATTGCCAATGAATTTAAATCTAATGAAGCGTTATTGTTTACTGTATTTTAGTTACTTTTAAAGTTTTATTAATAACTCTATAATAGGTTAGATGCTATACGATTAACAACGTGTGATTTCATTTTAATTTTTTTAAAATATAAAATCTCATCTTTTTAGTTTACTTTTCAGTAAAGTAAACTTCAGTTTTTCGCTATTTTGCATTGTTCTAAAATACTTTTAATTTTCCACTAAAAACACAATGCTTATCAACTACTTAATCATGATTTCGAATTTTCTTCCGCTATTGCTGAAAAAAGGATATTAATGCAACGATTATTAACGGAACGATATCAAAAGCCATATTTAATTTTAATTTTTTATTCCCGTATGTATTGTATTTTGTGAATATGAGCTAAATAGATTTCGTATGTTTTATAGGTTTTATAGGAAAAGATTGATTTAGGAAATAGAAAAAGAAAGAAATATAAAAAGAAAAGAAATAACTGCATGTGTACCGTTCTTATTGGTTGAAAAACACTTTTAATGTAAAAAGTAGTTATTTATCTCTTTAAAATATATTCTGTCTTATATTATATAAGTGATACTATGAACATTTAAAAATATATACTAAAGCAGTTTTATCTTTAAACTTCCTAACAGCCATAAAAACACATATTTCAATGCTTAAATATCATGTTTTATTATTTAGTGTCAATAATTACGTATATCATAAATTTAGAAAATGAGTTTAAAAGAAAATTTAATAACTGATTCAGAATGTCAATAATTAAATGTTTTGATTAAAATCTTAAACAGCAGAAAAATACTTACATACAATTTAAAAATATAAATGTACCAATTTGAAAAACACTAAAAATAATAATTAGTATTTTATAATTGTACTATTAAACAACAACAATAATAACGATAAATACTGTAAGTGTTTATAATCAGAAAACAGAAAAAAAAAACGAAAAAATCCAACAACACACTATATCAACACATTTTCAACAAATCTCAAAGGAAAACAATTCAAGTTCAATCTTTTTCTGTATAACATAAAACTATTTAACTCATAATCATAACATACAAACTCTACAGGAATAAAATATTAAAATTATATATGACTTACTTTACGTTCCATAAATAATCCCTTTAAGAATATCCGTATATGTTAATCCTAAAATGGTGGACGTCTTTCTCTTATCTTAAAAAAAAGCGTTGTAGACTTGCTGTTCTCATTAGCTGATGAGTAGTGCGAATACATACAATTAGAGATCGACAGAAAATTCGGTTTCGTTTTCGCCCCAAAATCTGAGTTGATTTGCGCCGAAAATTCGTTTTCGACGAAAAGGCTGCTAAATTCGTCCGGACCGAAACTATCTATATTCCAGAAATCTAATTTCTTCCTTCGGAAATTTTCAATATTACCCGTTAAATAAGACACTCCTTATTCAGTACTATCAACTTCACTGTGTATAAGAGAATCAATTGAAATAATTGCTAATAAAGATATAGTTTGTAGCGATGCACCATCATACGATATCCACGGAATATGGAAAGATTTGCTGCATTATAGATGAAAGCTCGTTTTATTGGAAATTTGAATAACTTTATCTGGCATCTCACCTGACGTACAACCTTTACGGGGTCTTAGAACTCTTAAAATTGTAAAAAATGAAAAAAAAGGACCATTTTCAACATTTAATATCTTAAAATGTATATAATAATAATAATAATAATAATAATAATAATAATAATAAAGCACATTATCTCAGCACATTTTCAACAAATCTCAAAGGAAAAAAAATTCAGCTCAATTTTTTTTTATGTAACACAAAAATGTTTAACTCATAATCATAACATACAAACTCTACAGGAAAAAATATTAAAATTAAATAAGTCTTACCTTTACGTTCGATAAATAATCACTTTAATAACATCCGTATATGTTGATGCTAAAATGGGGAACGCCTTTTTCTTATCTAAAAAAAAAGCATAGTAGACTTGCTGTTCCGATTAGCAGATGAGTAATACGAATACATACAATTAGAGATCGACAGAAATTTTGTTTTCGTTTTCGTCGCAAAATCTGAGTTGAGCTAAAATTCGTTTTCGACGAAAATGCTGCCAAAATTTCGGCCGGACCGAGCTTGACCGAAACTATCTATATTCCCGAAATCTAATTTCTTCCTTCGGAAATTTTCATATTTAGTACTATGAACTTCACTGTGTATAATTATGAGTCAGGACCGACTGATGACAGGAGTAAAAATTATAATGCAAGCAATGCATATATAACTTAACTTTGATGATAATTTTCATGCGCTTGGTAAAAACTGCAGACTTAACAGTTCATTTAGTTAAACTATTTGATTTTAATAAATCGAAAATTATCTTTCGTACAAAAAATTACCAGGCAGCCATTATAAGAGAATCAATTGAAATAATTGCTAATAAAGATATAGTTTGTAGCGATGCACTATCTTACGATATCCACGGAATATGGAAAGATTTGGTGCATTATAGATGAAAGCTCGTTTTGTTGGAAATTTGAATGCCTTTATCCATCTCACCTGACGTGCAACTTTTAAAAAGTCTCAGGACTCTTAAAATTGGAAGAAAAAAAAAGACCATTTTCAACATTTAATATCTTAAAATGTATTTGATTTAAAAACACAATTTTTATTGGGATAATAGATATAAGTATGTTCTTTCATTTCATGTATTTAAAAAATTGCAAGATACAGAATTAATATTTACAGAGTGCTCCAAACTTTTGACATTTGTCGAGCAGAAAATTGGCATTAAAGCTGTTCTCAAATCCAAAAGGGCAACTTCCTGACATAAGTTTTAATTCATTTTTGTTCGAAAATGCATGAAACTAGCTACTGTTGTTGTTCAGAAACTATGTCATCGAGCTGTTTTTTTTTTCATTTTTTTGCAAACGCAACAGATCTTTCAGAAAATAGTGTCAAAGTAGACGTTTTGAACCGAATTTCCGGGCGAAAGTAGAAAAATCACTCAAGAGCGGGAGAAAAACTGGTTTGTCACGTGATCGAAATCGCTTATAACTCAATAGGCCATTGATTGATCAAAAAATGAAAAAAAAAAAAAAAACAGTTCAATTCCAATTCGCCTCCATGGCCAGGCTTTCCAATTTTATACCTTTCCGTTAAAAAATGAGTTTGTAAATGTGTCTGAACGTTTTGCGCTTGTTGAGCAGAGCAGTTAAGAACAGCCTTAAAACTTAAGCGCAGGATTACAAAATAAATTTTGGAACTAGAATGAAACTTTTCGGTCTAATTATACTTCAGACTACAGTAATTACCCTGAAACTAAATAAATTTGTATTTAAAGTATTTTTATACTTTTATTATAAAGTTGTATTTAGCTAATACAAAATTTTGAAAATTTCAACAGTCTAATCACCTAAAAAATATACTTTTTGGAGGATTAAAAAAAAAAAAAAAAAAAAAAAAAAAAAAATTAGGCTCAGTTTATATAGACTAACATGAAACGTATGTTTTGAAAATTTTATGAAAAAATATTCAGAAGTTTTTGAGATATCGTGCGCGTTATATGTAAAAACGCCATTTGGAGAAAAATGACATCAAAGTTTCGGAAACGCCGCTTCAGCTATTGAGCGGGTAGGATTCTAAAAACCATAACTTCTGTTCTAATGATTATTTCAAGGAAACAATTAGATTAAAATATTAAGAAAAGATAGAAGTTTAACATTTAAAAAATAATAATAAAAATTTCGAAAATTTTGGCGCTTTATGAGTCCTGAGACATTTGTCGACCAAAAAAATTGGCATAACAGTTTACGCGCAAGATTACAAAATAAATATTGCAACTAGAATGAAAATTTTGGTGCTTACTTATACTTCAGATTGTAATAATTTCCCTGAACTTAAATAAATTTGTATTTAAAGCATTTTTATATTTTTAATGCAATGTTGCATTTAGCTAATACAAAATTTTGAAAATTTCAACAGTAAAATCACCTAAAAAAATATTTTTTTGAACAATAAAAAGGAAATTTTAGGTTCAGTTTATACAGACTAACATGAAATATATGCTTTGAAAATTTCATGAAAAAATATTCAGAAGTTTTTGAGGTATCCTGCGCGTTATGCTCAAAAAACGCCATTTGGAAAATAATGACTTTAAGGTTTCGGAAACGCCGCTTCAGCTATTGAGCGGGTATAATTCTAAAAGCCAAAACTTCTGTTCTAATGGGAATTTCAAGGAAACAATTATATCAAAATATTCAGAAAAGATAGGAGTTTAACATCTAAAAAAATAAAAATTTCTTAAATTTTGAAGCTTTAAGAGTCCTGCGACCACTTAATCCTTTCCGACACGGAGTAATTCTATTTATAAACTTATGAAATAATGAACTGACACCAGAATTTATAAACGAATTTATTAGAAAATGCGAACTTGCTTATTTTCACGTACATGATAAAAGGAAAATTTTAATTATTCTTGGTGCCGTTTGTCTGTTTTGGAATTAAAATTAGGTGTCCGTTTTTTAAGGGCATCGCCCTCGAAAGATTTAATTAGAATGAATCGCATAAATGCTGTGGGATTCGCGATAGTTTGCATTGATTGTATCTCTCAATACGCCTCGAGTGACTTTAAAAGTTAATTAAACACCTATCTGGAAAAACGCGGCACTGACCAAGGCGGCGTTGCAGCTTTGAGACCTCAATTCGAAGCGCGCTTAGCACAATGCCAAATTTAAACTTTGAACAAAGGTTTTGTTTTAACTACACTGTAGAAATAAAGGTTATTACTACGCTGAATTTAGTTTCATGAAATGCCAAATGAAGTTTAACTATGCACTGCTTTTATTGTCAGCACCGAATTAAGTTCATCATAAACAGATTAGGATAATATTAAAAAAAAAAGAATTATACGAATAGCTATATTTGATATTATTTAGGTTTCATATATATCTCTTTGAACTTTCATGGTATACCCATTTACACTTTCCTAATATATACAGTTATACCCAACCCTACGTTGTATAGTTTTTTACAAAGTCTTAGTATTCTTTTAGTAACTTTTTTTTTTTATAATACAATTACAAATTCATATATTTATTTTACGGAACCCTCTGTGCGCGAGTAATGCTCGCACTTGACCGTTTATTTTAATCTTATCCTAATCTGTTTATGATGAACTTAATTTGGCGCTGACAATAAAAGTAGTGCATATTTAAATTTAATTTGGCACTTCATAAACCCAAATTCAGCGTAGTAATAACAGTGTACCTAAAACAAAACACTTGTTCAAAGTTTAAACTTTGCATTGTGTTAAGCGCGCTTCGAAAGGAAGTCACAAATTTGCAACTCTGTCTTGGTCCGTGCCGAGATTTTCCAGATAGGTCTTTAATTAACCTTTAAAGACACGAGTGACGTATTGAGAGAGCGACAGCGATGACAGCGATGACCACCTCGGGAACTCAGCTTTCGCTTTAGAGTGTTAGTGCAATCCCGAGGGGTAGACCACATCCACTCCTCCCGACTCTCAACCAGAGTCTGAGAGGGAGCGTCGGGTCCCTGATCAAGCTACTGAGATTTATTTCGGTTACTGTGAGATTTACAATTACAATCACAATTGGTTACCCAATTTTTCTGGGCGAACCGAAGATTTCACATCGAGATATATGACTGTATGTAGTGATTACACGAGGATCATTTCACCTAGTGTGATTGCATAATTGCTTACAATTTTCTTGGATATATATATACGTCACAGTACATTTAACACACAATATTTAACATGACAATTAGAAACACATTACAACACAATAGTATTGAGAGAGCCACTCAATGCAAACTAGACGCGTGCCTTCATGCATGTCCAAAACGTCCGTGTCTTTAAGGCCCTACCTCAGTCACGCGAAAAGACCCGTTCGCTAATGCTATTCCTATGAAAGAAATTTATAAAGATATCTCAGTCGCATTTCACTATTTTTAGATGATTTTTTTTGCCGTGGATAGCTGAGGTCGATCTGTATGCAGGTCGTTTTCTACTTTTTCAATTTCGTTTACAAGTATTTTTAATCAGGGCACTTTCATTTTCAGAACCGGTTCCTAAAATGAAAGTATCCTCTTGAAAAAAATCCCCAATGAAAATCGAAAAAGTAAAAAAACGGCCTTTTTTACAGATCGACCTCAGCTGGCCACTGTAAAAAAAATCATCTAAAAATATTGAAATGCGACCGAGATATCTTTATAAATTTCTTCCATAGGAATAGCATTAGCGAACGGGTCTTTTCGCGTGACTGAAGTAAGTAAGTAAGTAAGCACCCACTCTGGGAACCCGCTTTTGGCTTATGGTTAGGTTTGAACCCCGAGCCCAGGGCAGGGAAAAGTACTATTACCTGTAAAACCCTCTAGTATTTAAGACACTTAATAGAATTAAAAAAAATGAAAAAATTAAATTAAATTAGTTTTTTTTTTTTTTTTTTTTTTTTTTTTTTTTTTTTTTTTTTGCAGTCAGCTGCTGGCCCCTCTAGAATATGAGGTAAAAATTACTAAAAATATTTAAAGATAAAATAATCTAAATTTAAAGATAAAATTGCAATAATATATAACTTAAAGGCCAAAACAATAGCTGTAGTAATGAATTTATATGTCCAGCATTCCTGCTCACTGCCCATAACTCGGAGGAGGACCGTTGAACTGATATATTGATGTATGAGATCCACGTTCATATTAAACCTTCTGAACGATATAAATATAGTTTTAAGCTAGATTTGAGATTAATTACTGTGAGCTATATATAAGTACAATAACATATAGGGAGGGTTTATCGGTTACCCACAACGTACTAGAGCAAGATTAATGTTTTTAAGAGCTGAATTTAAAGTTTTTAAGAGTTTATCTGAAGTTGCTATATATCACGAAAAGTTCAACTGGTTATCACAGCGACATACAAGTTTACAAAAGCAGGACACCATTTTTGAAGATATTAGCCTTCGATACTCATATTAAAATCTTTCGCTGATGAGTTAATGGAAGTATTTTGTAAGAGATATTACTGTAGATATTTTCAAGATGAATGAATATTTTTTTCTTTTTTTTTTTTCATGTAGATACTTTATCTGTACCTCCTGTCCACCAATTGAGACTGAAATATAGGACACAAACTAGAGTCTGCTGTATGCTTCCTATAGTTTTCTTGATAATAGCAATTAGTACAGCGATGCTGTGATGGATCGGTGATATAAGGACAGTTGAGAGTTTGATGACCCATGGCACATTTGGCACATATGGAGTTCCTTCTACAGTTAGTCTTTGTATGCCCGTAAAGTTGACAGTTCTCACATCTAAGTATGGGTCGATATATTCTTATACTGCAATTATTGAGGCCAATTGAGATACTTTTCTGAGCCAGAAGTTTTTTAGCTGCATTTACTTCTAAATTCAGTACCATATGATAAATTGTAGATTTTTCTCTTTGTATTATTTTTAATATTGTTAAATTCTTGTCTGTTGAACGATCCTTTAAGTAGTTAATTATGTCATCAGTAGGTATCATCGATGGTATTCCTGTAATTATTATCCTTGAGTGTTTTTGCAGGTTGTAATTTAGTTCTACTATTTCTGAAATGTTTGGGATTTTTTCAATTCTTTTCAATAACTTCTCTGTGTTGTTATCTATATCTGATTGAATTGTCAGTGTATTGATTTGTCTTGTTTGTTTACAAAATATTGGTAGATCATTTTCTTTAATCAATTCGGTATTTAACAGTTCTTTCAATTTATTTGTTGATATTTTCTTTGAGATATTTTTTATAATTATTGCCGAGTTTGAATACTTTCCTTGAGAGTTAAATTGTTTTTGTTCTTCGTTATCTTGAGATCTTTCATAATTCTTTGTATTTTTGTCTATAAGATTTTCTATTATTAGTTTTTCAATTTTGTGAATCCTTCTTGATAATTGTGGTATGTCTGTATCTATATTATTTTCTATATCTCTAAGCTTGTTCATGCACTCTTCTATTATTTTGTCTTGTGCTTTTAATTGTTCTTCTCTTGTAGCTATTTCCTGCTCCAATTTGGATATTATTTCTTTGGTTGATTCTGTTGTTTGTTGTTGTTGCTTATCCATTTTTGTACCAGTCAAGATTGTCTGAGTATACTTTTGTTGTGTTTTTGTTTGTATTTGTGTTGCCTTTTCTTTTGTTTCCGATGCTGAATGCTGTTGTTTGATTAAGTTCTTTAATTTTTTTATTTCTTCTCTCATTTCCTCTTCTTTGTGTTTGAAAATGGTATTTTCTTTTTCTTTTTCTATCAGTTTTCCTTCTAGTCTTTGTTCCATCTTGGAGCTTTCTTCCAACTGAGCTGTAATTTTATCAATTTCCTCTCCCAATTCGCTTATTTTTCTTCCGTCTCTTTGTATCGTTGTTGTATTTTTATGATATCTTATTATTCTAGATTCATCATTTTTTGCTCTTGTAAATATTGCATTAAGATATTTCTGTTCTTCAAGATGTTTCTGTGCTTCCTCTGTAGTTCCTCTCACCCTTTTTCTTTCTATCCTTTCATATTCCGAAATCAATTGGCTTATCGGTAGGCTTTGCAGTGGGTCCTGTTTTTCAATACGTCTTTCTGGAAGTCTTGGATATTGTTCCGTATATGACTTTTGTATGTTTATGCTTTCCGGAGAGTTCACTGTTGAGTTCAACAAGGAATTCATTGTTGAGTTCGGTGTTGTATTGTAGATTAATTGTTTTGGTGTCTGGTCTAATCTGACCAAACTAACTTTTGGGTTGTTTGTTAGAATTTCTTTCTGTAATCTTTGGTTAGGATTTATATTATTTTTCTGTGAATGTTTATCGGAATTCATTATTTGGAGTGTTTGTTTCAGAGGCAATGGTGTAAATTGAGTTGCTTCGGCCACTATCCCTTTCTTCCTTGCCTCTATTGTTCTTTTCTCCTCCTCCTTAGCTGTGTTTAGTTCTTTTTCCAAGATATTTTTCATCATATCATTTGAATCGTCGAGACCAATCAGTTGTTCGCATGCTATCATGGTAATTGCTCTGGATGGTGATAAATATTGAAATGAGTGTATGCATGATGTGTCCGAAATTGCTGAAGATCTCGTACTCGTTTCCAATGAATCTGATTTATTTCCTGACTCATTTATTGGACTTCCAGATGATTCCATGTTCCAATCTAGGTCGAGCTTAGTCGGATTTACCCTTGGGTTTTGTTGATTATCGATTATTCTACTTTTATGTGTCGCCATTTAGAAGATGATTTAATAACTCAACTACTAGTGGTAAGGCCATTATAGATATTGCTTTTCATTTAATCAGAGAGATACTTTTATATGGATTACTCAGAGCTACTGGTAACTATATTCAGAGAGATACTTTTAAATGATAAGATATACGTTCCAATGCCGGAAGCTAAAAATATTAAGATATATTAAAATATAATGAGATGATAATTAGAGATAAAGAACAGGGGTCCACTAGGCCCCGACCATACATCATTGAAGGAAAGGGAATGTAGAAAGTAGAAAGCAAAAACCGGTAGTCGTAACTACCGAAAATGACTAAGAAAAAATTAATAGCCAAAGATGGGGAGAATTTTTGAGAAATAAAATCAAAATAAAACAAAACAATGATAGTGATAGAAATTAACCAAAAAGGAGAAGAAGGGGGGGGGGACATGAGTATGCTTCCCGTGTCCATAAGCTCATACACTAAAATTAATAAAAACCTGGTGCCATCGTAACAAAGATCAATTGCCCTTAACGACTTGCTCAATACCCCCTTTACAAATACTCTGTCTCACACCACTGTATTGGCATACTCAGATATGCAAACAGAGCATGAGAAAAGCAAAATAAGAGATAGTGAATATGCTTATTAAATGACATATACGAGATATAAAACAAATGTATTAACAATAGATATATAGAACTGAGTATTGAAGGAATAAAACAGATTTGTTTACAATAGATATATAGAACTGAGTAATGAAACAATAAGTAGATAAACACTTAATATATACTCTAAATAATATGTAGCAATATATGTGCGATAAGCTAGTAAATATTTACAGCACAACGCGATACCAAATACTTGAAGCTGTGTTATACCTTGTAACATTGAATCCGTTGTACTTGTAAAATATACTGAAGTAGGGCCTTAAGAGTTAACCTTTTACTCTTAAGAGGTGGCCACTAGTGTTGCCAGGTGTCACGCATAAATCAGGACTCCAAATTCTCTGGGCGCCACTTATTTCTTATAGTTTATTTAGCCATCTTTAATCGCAAATAACTCTGCCATTAGATAAGACTAAGAACATTTCCTTAAAATGCTGGTGTCCAGAGTATTTGGAGCTCGAATTTTCGCAAGACAACTGACAGCACTAGTGGTGAGTGGGAGTCACCTCTCGAGTGCAAAGGGTTAATATCTCGTCTAATTAACGACCATTCTTTTCGAAAATCATTATCAACGATCCTTTTATACTTCTGAGACGGCAGGTACCTCCAGCGCCCCTTTACTCCTTTGCTGAACGCCCGCAAATCAAAATTTGTGTGTAACGGAAAAATGCGATTTGCTCAAAAACTATGTAACCTAGGGCAATCGCTATAGTTTTCCTGCAATGTTTAAATTAACGTCTGCTACCCATAATTTTTTCATAATTTTAGTTTCAGTAGATTCGGAAATGGAGAGGGAAGGGAAGGACATATTTTTGCAATACCTGTTTAAAGATATCTAGAATACCTATAATTAAAAGAAATGTATTTTTCAGTTCGTCGTTAAGACAGCTTTCACGCGATATACAAAGAAAAGATATATTTTTTTAAGTAACTTTATTAGACCCTCTATATATTTTCCGAAATATATATGTAAATGGTTAATAATCTATAAATATGTGGGTCAATAGCATTTATCACTTCAACCAATTTAAACTTTACACGTTCCATAGTTTACGAGTAAAACAGCTATGACAGACAGACAGGACACAGGAGACGCAGGACATATAAGACACAGGAGTGATCTTATAATAGTTCCGCTTTTATTTTTTAAATACGGAGCCCTAAAAAACAAACATACAAACAAAAACTCGACCGCGAAAGAGTTAAATTTCGTTCTGTAATACCATTACATTATAATGCGTTAAAAATGGATGAAAATTGGAAACTTAGTTTCAGATATGCGCCTACCTTCGGGGAACTTTTTTTGAAAAATATGAAAGTTTTATCAAACACATGTGTTTTTAGTTAAAACAGGGAATAAAACTATGAATTCATATAAATTTTTAAAGGGATTTTTATTAACTTTTCAAATTTAGGCAGATATTTAGTCAAATTTTAGTAGAAAAATGCGTTTATGCCAAACCTTCTATAATGAAATCTATTCAATATATTTCACTTCTTTTTTTCAACAATATATTAGGAAACCACTTACCGGTAATTATGAAGCAAAATATTTGCAAAACATGTTAAATTTACTATCTTATGCCATATTTTGTGTACAATACATGATTTTTTTTCTAAAAAAAAATGTCTATTTTTCAATAAAAATGGCTCTTAAATTAATACATACAAACTTACAAGCTATATTTTGCTTCATAACATACCTATAGATGAGCAGAACCTTGTCACAAATTTTATTTCAATATCTTAAAAACGTTTTAATAAATGATGTTTCCCATAAACGTACACAATGAAAAACGCAGTTTTCCAGAAAACGCAAATTATGATTTTGATAGAGCAAAAAAAAAAAAAAAAAAAAAAAATGGATAAAGTTTACAGTTTTGAAATCCACCATATTTGTAGGGGTTTATCAATCTATCTATTTGTGTATATGTTATATGTTATATATTTGTGTATTAAAATGTGTTCTTTAACCTTTCTGTGGCTCTTTAAACAGTCACTTCCAGTTTATTAATTTCATTTTTGGTTTATAATTTGGGCTATAGCTTTGCTTCTTATTATCGTTGAACCAAAAGTAAAGCATTTTTGGAATCCTAAATGTTTCAACTTTAATTTAAAATAATAAAAAAAGAAATCGAAAAATTTCACAAAAACAGCGATTAGAGGGTAGGCACGTACTTTAATTATCTTCCTCCATATATTTTTCAGTTTAGAAAATGAAATGCAGTCATTTATTTCCATTATACGAAAAACTCTCTCATACACTTTATATACTCATTCTTTACGAAAAGTTTTAAAATCCCAGACCCCTTTAATGTTCTTATATTTTAAACTTAATAGCCTGCACTTACTTTCATTTTATTGTTATTTAAGAGGCAGCTAAAAACATTAATCTCAAGAAAAGATTCAAAAGGTAATTTAAAGTTTTTATTATTACTATTATTATTATTTAGAAACTTCGACATTTAATTATCGATAGAATTTTTAATCTTTTTCTTTTTAATTCAGGCCCACTTCATTAAAAAGTTTAATTAAATTAATTCTACTTCTAAAAAAATTATGGATAATGGAAGACTTTCATTACTGTTTTTGTTAATAATGAACTTGGCACAAAGGTAAATTAATTTAAAACCTTCAAGAGAAGATATAAAAATAATTAATATTTAAATTTTGACTTCTTTATTTGAAATATGATTTATATTATTACAAGTGACTGCACCTATGCGCTAATTTTTTATGATCTCTATATTTAAAATACAAGGCTGTTTTTTTAATCATCGGGATTGAACTTTCCACCCAACCGATTCTGATAATTATTATTTTAAATGAAAGCTGTACATTGGTAGATGTGCCCTCATTCACTATTTTTTTAAATGATCCCATTTTTATATTTTAATTTTAATTATAAAAGTCCTTCATGAAATTTCTTCACATTGGTGACAATCGAATCACTTAATGTTTTAAAAAATAGAAAATGACGTCACGATTTAAAATAAGACATTTTTACTCATAAAGCTGTTATCCTCCTACATATATATATAAAAGTAACACTTTGGAAATGGTCCAATGAAAATCTGCGTAGATACCGTGAAACGAATCTGACTGGCCAGAGCTTTCTGACGCTATAAGGGGGGTTACCAAGGGAGGGGGGATCCCGGCTCTGTCACTAAACATTGCCAATATCGCCAAATTTGGCGACCAAAACGAGTCGCCAAAAGTGATGCTAACTTGGCGCTATTTCCAGTATTTCGCCAAATTTTCATATTCCCATTGAAATCCAATACGTTTGCTTGCTTGCAGAAAATCAACAAACTGAGATATTTCAATGCAACAAAAACTAATATTAGCTTATGAATAGAGCTTAATTGAACTATTTACATTATTTTTAAGCCCAAACACTATTTACAATATTCGTAACACTATATATATATAATTTTTATTTAATTTGTAATTATTCAAATAAATTATAATTTTTACCTTTTTTTAATGATTTTATATTTAATAATTCTTTTAATTATGAAACTCTGTAAGCTCTAATGATTACCTGCTTCGAGATAAGGAAATAAAATCTTCAGGAGTTGGGGAGGAACGCGTTTATACTAAGTGGAATCTAAAAACTGAATGCATAGAAAATGAGGAATCGCGAAGCAATCCAGAATGGAAACGCGAAATAATTTCTTCTGGGGGTTGGCTAGAAAATAGGGTTTGCTTAGCGATACCGAATGGAATCGCAAAGCGATTACGCGGGGGTTGGTGAGCGTAGCCCTCCTAGTATTTAAAAAAAAAATAAATAAATAAATAAATAAAAACTTTCATTCCGCTGATACTGAGATGGAGACGTTAATCTCAGAGGGCTTTAGTAAGTGAAAATGATGTCATAGTAGAAGTGATATAACTACTTCATTGATAAACCAAAATATTTTACTACGAATGCGCCTAAAAGTAAATTTCTATGGATTTTGCCTCCACTCAGATTAGAACTTCAAATGAAGCGTGCAAAAGTTACATGCAAAGTTGTAAGTTGCAAAAATGTGACATCACGTTTGGAAATACAGTCGAACCTCGTTATCCCGACACTCTCATGACCAGAAAAAAGTGTCGTCATAAGCGGAGTGTCGCGGTAACCGGAGTTAGAGAAAAATATGGTTATAAAAAGCTGTATTTTAAATTAATTTAATACAATTTTACATTCATAACTGCTCTTGCATTTTTTAGCAATAAAACATTATTATTAAACAAAATAAACACAAAAACAAAAGTGAAAAGAATAAAAATCAGATTTCTAATGACTTACTTTTTTATTGTTACATGAAATATTGATGAATTAAGGTTTGCCTATTCCTAGATGTGCTTCCTACAATTCTTTTTTCAATATTATATAATGAGTTGTAATCATTATCTGTTGTTTCAGAAATGGATATCAGATAATTTCTGACCGTTTCAATGCAATTCAATGCTTCGGTTTTAGTCGGAGGCTTGTTTGTTCCAGCTCCATATCACTTTCGCTCTCCGAGTCCGAAGAAATTTCTGTCTTTTTCTCTTGTATCTCTTTCACAATTTCAGAAATCGTTACATCTGGTGATGTGGTGACATCCTTATCAAAATCGATATACATCTGGATATCCCCTGTTATATCTATTTCGCGATCTAACAACTCTTTAAACAATATTGGAAATAGGATGTCCTCTTCTTCATTACCTTCTATGCACTCGGAATCTGGTGAACTTGCATTGTTTCCTATGAAATCAGCATGTTTGAAGCAGTTATGAATTGTCTTAGAAGATACATCAACTCAACTTTTATGAACGTACTTTAGAGCATCTAGAAGAGACGGTTTGAAGTCACGACCTTCATCAATGGCCTTTATCCACTCTTTAACCAGTAGTTTACGGTAATTCCGCTTAATGTTCAAAATGATTCCTTGATCTAATGGCTGCAAAATTGCAGTAGCATTCGGCGGCAAATAAATCTGTTCAATCGAGTTTAGGCCTGGTACTTCAACGTGTGCTTTACAATTGTCTACTATGAAAGCTAATGTTCGATTCATAGAGTGAAATTTTTTGTCTAAAGATTTTAAAGTCTTTTCCCAAATTTCGGATACCATCTACGATTTTCTGTTACTTTCGTGGTGCACTGGCAAAGACTTCACATTTCGAAAGCAACGCGGTATTTTGCTTTTCCCTACAACTAATGGCTTAAGCTTTTCAGAACCTGAAATGTTTGCTCCTAATAAAACAGTTACTCTTTCCTTACTTCTTTTAATTCCTGAGCAAGTATCAGACTGAAAACACAAAGGCTTCTCCAGTAAGAGTCCAAAAAAGAAACCCGTTTCATTTAAATTAAAAATATCATCTGAAGTGTAACGTTCCAATATATCTTTCAACAAAGGATCTTTCCCATCCCTGACATGACTGTGGCTTACTGCTGCTACTTCGCCGCATATTTTCTTGAAAAAAAGTTTATTTCGCGCCTTGAATCTTTCGATCCACCCATTACTTGCTGAGAACTCTAAAACACCCATTTCTCTCGATATTTTTATTGCTTTTTCTTTTAAAAGCACACCCGAGATTGGCACATTTTGAGATCTCGCATAGGTGAACCATTTAAGAACAACTTCTTCAACGTCTTCGTAGTTTGATTTTCGCATTTTCTTTTGAACACGTACAGAATTTTCGAGCTTTTGTTTTGAAGAAAATAGTCAAAAATGTCGTTCTAGGAATTTCTTTTTTTTTTTAGCAAAAGCAGTCTTCTATAATCCAGACTTTTCGTAGTCTTTTATCATTTTTAAATTTTGATCCAGCGTCCATGAACCGAGTTTACTTGTCATTTTGCTGTAAACTGTTTTAAACACTACGAATAAAGTGTGGAAATGAAATGTTTTACAGTTCGAATGTATACCTGCGTTTGCGCAACAAAAACAAATGCAGCGACACCTGCTCTTTTTCTTCTATCACCTTATCTAAATGAATTCGTATTGCATTCCTCAGTGTGAAACACAGTGGCTGCGTAATCGTGTGTGGGGGAGTGGGGGGGGGGGGGTTAGAGAACGCACAGGAAGATGGGAAATGTGGGTTTGTTTATTCAAAAAAAAAAAAAAAAAAAAAAAGGATTGAAATAAAGTTTCACCTTTGTTTCAATGGGTATTTTAGACACTTGTGAAGTGTTTGGCTAAGACATTTCTTGCCACTTAATTACCGTCCTTGAAAAATGGATTATAAAAAATGGACAATTTTCCTAATCCGGAGTTGAAAATTATTCAACGACGTAAAATCCGGAGTTTGTTTACATTAAAATTATATACAGAAAATCGGAACTTTGAAAAACTGTCGTGATAAGCGGAGTGACGTGAAAACCGGGTGTCGGGATAACGAGGTCCGACTGTATATTTATTAATAATCTATTGCACGTTAATTTTTTTTTTAATTTTGAATATAAATATGAAAAGTAATGCATGCAAGTTTTGCGAGATTTCGCTGAAAACAGAAATTATAATTGTGTCATAGTGGCGCAATTTTCGCTGATTTTTCATTACATAATACCAAAAATCAAAGCCTCAATTAATAACTTCATAATTTCATTATCTTAATTGCATGTTACTGATTCCCTATAAGAATAAAGTTTAATTTTTCAATAATTTGAAAAGTTGAAATTAAGCTATAGTTGGAAATAATATTTGTTTTAAGAGCTAGGCTAGCCAATATATCATTGATTTTTTAATTATTTTTGTTCATTTTTTAAAAATCTAGTCAATTGCCTCGTCATTTATAATTAATATTCATCTGTCGCTATATACCGGGTGTCAGAAAAAATGACTGATGGATTTTAAAATTCAATAACTTGCAACGGTGACAGATATTAAAAAAAAATCTTGCAGGAGTGTTATATGAGATGTCAGGAGTTTTTATCCGGCGATTTTCAGTTTTAGTTGCAAATAGCATCGATAGATGACGCTGCAAGCAATAACCTCTAAATCCAAGCTCGATTTTTCGGCCTGTCTCTTCTTCATGCAAAAAAAAAAGGAGATTAAAATGCATTGAATGGATCCCGAAAAACCAAAAATTGGGTCTGGAGTAAGCACCTATTGTTCTTAGCGCCATCTATTGATTGAAAATCGAACTAAAATCAAGAATCACAGTAAAAAATCTCCTGACATCATACATAACCCTCCTGCAAGAATTTTTTTAATGTCTGTCACCGTTTGCAAGTTATTGAATTTTAAAATCCATCAGTCGTTTTTGGGACACCCGGTATATATAAAGTACAAATGGGTTTTTCTTTCTTTCTGCCTATAACTTGAGATCTGGAGAATGGATTTTAACCCCTTGCCTGTGGAATATATTTGAGAAAAACGTGCCAAAAATGGAAAAAAAAAATTCGCTTTAATTTTGTTTGCAACTGCAAAATTACAAAAATCCCGCAAATGGCGCAAAACTGTCGCAATTTTCGCAGGAAAGTATCGCCATCTTTTGGGAAAATTGTAAATTACATACTATGCATGGGACGAACTGAGTTCAGGCTCCTCGGAATAGAAATACCGATTCTTCTCTTGCCCGAACTCAGGTCGGACATTCCAAAATTGACACATTTGCGTTGCCCGAACTGAGTTCGGGTGTCACAGGCAACGGGTTAATGGGTTTTGCACTGTTAGTTAGATCATGTTTCAATGAAGGTTTTAGTATATGCCAGATCATTCTACGTTGCGCTTAGTTTTAGAATTATGGATGGAAGTTCTATAATTAGATGAATGAAAGATTAGCTTTTTTAAAATTTTGCTGGACGAACTTTGTTGATATTTGTATTGTTAGTTGACAATTTTTCAGCAGTGTTTTTAGAAATTTTCATATCGTTCTGTAGTTCTTTGACAAATCCTACTGTAAACGGTCAAATAAAAGAGTTCGCTTTCAAAGCCAAATTTTTGTCTGACACATTAGAAAATATAATAGCGTAATGGCATTCTCATCGTTTTGAGCAATGCGAAAGCACGTTCCAGGTAAAGGTCTATATTTCTTTAAAGACAAGACCAGATTTAGCGACCTATTTCTTTTGATTTAAGTTTCGTTTGGAAAAACCGAAGCGAAGGCTGTCAGTTAATTTATAAAACTATAAAATATTTATTTACCTTGGAAAAGTAGCTCGGAGATCATAAACATTAATTTTAACTACATAGTCATTAGTTACATTCGCATAAATAATTAAAATTCAGAAATGAATTTTTCAAAAAGTATTTATTAAATTTAAGTAAGTTTCCAAATTAAAATATTTTGCCCGTAAGTATTATAATTAATTGAAATAAACGTCTATGCAATACAGTTCTCAGTTGTTTCAAGAAATAAATGAAACGTGCTGTAAAATTAAAATGAATTAAGGATAATAAATTGCACCGGATTTTCGCACACTGTCTCCTTTAAAACGACCAGGGTAGATTATATACGAAGGAGGCTTTTTTAAAAGATTATTTTTGAAATATCATTTACCAAAATTATACCATTTTTTTTCTAGATAGCGTTCTTTAACATCGATACACTTTGTTTAATATTTTAAGAAGTTTTTTTTTTTTTAAGTCTTTTGTAATTAAAGGAATTAGAACGTAGATGAATCATATACACTAAAGTTCTTTGACTTCTTCAGTGGCGTAGCTACATATTCAGCGCCCTGGAGCAACTACAGTTTGTGCGCCCCCTTGTCACTCGAAAAAATTACGTGCAATTTTGTTTTGAAGTTTAAAATTTGCATGCTGTTCTTAATTCGATTTAAAGCCTTACTTTCATTTGAAAGTCAAAGTATTTTAAAACAATATTTAATACAAATAATTAAATATAAATAATGAATAATAAAAAGTATTATTAATCTTTAAGTACAGAGTACCTACTAATATTTTCTGAAAATTGAGCGGGATTTTCTTTTTAAATGCGCCAATGGTCCAGTACAATCTGCCACCGTTAATATCTGTTTTTCTTTAAAAGTGTTTCAAAGCATTTTAGAATACTAATAAAACAAACACACTACTGTAAAGTTTTATTTATTTTTTTACTTTTCGTATATGGATGATACACGTCTTTCTGTTTTTAGTGCCAGAAAATACGAAAATTCATAAAATTCGAAGTGTGATAACTCGGTAAGTTTTGGTCGTACTAAAAAGAACTTTTTATTATTTTGCCTGTTACAGCACGGATAATTTTCTTTTAGATATAACGTATAGAACCAAGGGACCGAATAAAAATTTAAACCTCGTAACTTTTAACAAACAATTATTTTGACATAAATTATTTTCAAGAGGATGAAGAACGATTTTGAAACTTTTTACTATCGGAAATATATTTCGACAGCTAATGGTTTAGAAAATTAACCAATGGGCAACGATAAAAGTTGACACCGCAAGGTTCTCACTGTCTTTTGACTAATCTGAGCTATTTGGCTAATCACTAAAGAAAAACTAGTTAAATTCAAATAATGGTAGTAATAGATTCGTCTTGAAACGCTAAGAATACTAAAACAGAAATAATGATTTTTTTCAGAAAAGTTTTAATCGTAAGTAGTAGGAAAACGACAGTTCTGGCTCAGCAGGTGGTGCTGCGGTGCCGTCGTGCGCAGTCCGCAGCACCGCCTCCGACACCGTCTCCAGTCCCGTACCCTCGTCCACCCTCCAGCCACACCGCCTCCGAAAACCGATTTAGTCGCCCCCTAGCGGGAAAAATAGCGTTTTTTAGAGTTTTTTCTACTATAACATGAGAGTGAACGTTAGATTGACTAGATTATCATACTATAAGATGAAGATTAAATTTATATTTGAATTTTGAACAACCTTTAACTTAATGAGTATTATTAATTAAGTAAAACAATGGAAAATAACAATTTTTAAGGAAAAAAGCTGATTTCTATAGATTTTCTTTCAACTTCAAGATCAGTATATCAACTTAAATGGGGAAAGTTAAACATATATTTGAATTTTGGATGATTAACATCTTAATGAGCATTATTAATTAAACAAAATAACAAAAATATCAATTTTTAATGGAAAAAAGAAGATTCCTTAGGATGTTTTCTACTATAAGATCAGAATAGCAACTTAAAAGATAAAAGTGAATCATATATATTTAATTTTGAACAACTTTTACCTTAATGAGTATTATTAATTAGGTAAAACAATGGAAAATATCTATTTTTAAGGAAAAAAGCTAATTTCTGCAGATTGTTTCTCAACTACAAGATTAGAACATCAACTAAAATGAGGAAAAAGTTAAACATACATTTGAATTTTGAATGAACAACACCTTAATGAGTATTATTAATTAAACAAAACAATGAAAATATTAATTTTTAATGAAAAAAGCAGATTCCTTTATAGTTTTTTTTTTGAACTATAAGATAGAGATATCATCTTAAAAGGAAAATTCAAGCATATAATTTAGTTTTTGACCAACCATTACCTTAATGAATTTTGATATTTGGCTATTGATTTATTCGCTATTGGCTTTAAATTTTATCATTTTCATATAAAATTTCGAGTTTTCAAAACAATTACTTAATTTTACAACATTTTAAATGTGGATATTCCAGGTAAATAACCAATTTTATCTTGCACTTAGTAATTTTACACCAACCTAATTGATTTTACCATGTTTAGACCACTGTAGGATTATGATTCAACATCACAGTTCTTCTAAAATAAATATAACCAGATTTTTTTCCTTTCATGAAATGCATCTACGCTCTCTTCAAACTCATAAGGAAATCCTGCGTTCCTCCCCCCTTGAAGGGTGGCAGATACAATAGCGTTACGTCACTTGTTTACAAAAATGTCGATATGTTAACGATTTGATCTTTTTTTCAAGGTCTGTAAAAGAAAGTACCAATATTTTTACATTATTACAAGTATAATTTTTGCAGTTTAATGAATAATTATTTATTTATTAATGGATACCCAATTTTATTAACAGATGAATTAACCATACCTGTTCTTAAACTATATTTCAATATTTAGACACACTTTAAGAATTTTCAGTTCAATATGTAAATATTAGGTGTATTTTTAACATAACACATGTTTTTCAACGCTAGTTCCTACACGAGAATTTTGTTTATTAAATAGTATGTATTCACTTTCAAATTGTTTTTACTTGAAATTATATGAACCTTTTTAATAGAAAATTTGTTTAACCACAGAACGAATTGTATTTAACACGTTCAACACCAATATCAATAATTAAACAAAATAATGGAAAATATCAATTTTTAAGGAAAAAAAACAGATTTCTTTAAATTTTTATCAACTATAACATAAGAATAACAACTTAAATGAGGAACGTTAAACATCTATTTTTGTTTTTGGACAACCATTACTTTAATGAATTTTAATAATTGAACAAATAACAAAAGGAAAATATGATTTTTAATGAAAAAAGACGAATTTAAACGAATTTGATTAACTTTTACACTAGTTTGAGATTTCATCATACTTTTAGGGGCTAGCTATGTCAAATTTTAACCCCCCGAACGAGGTGCACTTCACGAAATACTCATTACTAAACAAAAATAAATTAACTTTAATCAAATCAATAATTAAAAATTTCACATTTTAAAAATATTTTCATGAATGTACATATAAAATATAAGTTTACAAACTAATATCCTGACTTTTATTACATTTAACTGGATTTTTCTACATTCAACCTTAAATTTTTATGCACAAAGCATTACTTAATCAAATTCAGAACTTTCTGATTTAACGAAATTCAGTGATTTTTCACTTTTTAAAGCAATCCTATGAGTTAAAAAACATGACCACCTCCAATAATTTTATAGCTTTGGATGAAACGAAACGAATTAGCAGCACACTAAAACTTAAACAACAACAAAAAAAGTTATTAAATAATTGTTTAATGCGTAACTTTCCCTCTAAATGAAAAACAAAATGAATTCTTGAAACCTCTAAACTTACTAAGTAAAAAATAAAAAATAAAATAACAATAATTCGCCCTTGGACGGATTCGAACCGCCAACCTCATGGTTAACAGCCATATGCGCTATCCAATTGCGCTACAAGGGCATCGAAGATTTCTGAATTATTGCATTGATTTATCTACATCAAACTCGATTCTTGCTCCAATATATTTTAACATTACATAATTTTAACAACTGTTTTTATCCATTTATCAAAAAATTATTAAATCACAGAACGATCGCACATCAAATTGTTTCAAATATGTATACTATCTTTACAGTTTTTTAATGATACAGAGTATACATGAATACAAACTTTAATTTTTCATTTCATATTTCAAATAGTCTATATTTCAAACCAAACTATTTGAAATTTTCACCACATAAGAGCAAATTTACTTAGATCTTCTCACTATTTCCTTTTAAAAAATAGCAGATAACAACTTTAGAATTAATTTTCCAAGAACTGTAACTGAAATTACATCAACTCCTTATAGATCCTGTTTTCACATAATTTCTTGAAATTCAACAACGATTTGGCCTTTACTTTACAGCAATACTTATCTACATCAAACTCGATTCTTGCTCCTATATATTTTAGTATTACATAATTTTAACAAATGTACATCGAATTTGTAAGATTTTAACACTTGAATGACATACACCTCAAGAAATACTCATAATTAAACAAAAAAAAAAAATAATTTTTAATCTTATCAATAACTGGAAATTTCACATTTAAAACAATATTTTCATGATTGTACATATAAAAATAAGAGTTTACAAACCAATTTCCATAATTTTATCACATTCGAACTTAATTTTGATACACAAAGCACTGATTGTAAATATAAAAATAAGAGTTTATAGGCCAATTTACATAATTTCATCACATTCGAACTTAATTTTTACACACAAAAACATTATTTAATCAAATTCAATACTTTATGATTCAATGAAATTCGGACTAATCTAGGTTATTCTACTCATTATTACTCAAATTGTCATATGTTTAATCTTACACTTCAGAGATTTCTGAATTACCATCCATCATGTTGTTTAAAATATAAATACTATTTTTATAGTTTTAATGATATATTGTGTACTTGACTAGTCCAGGTTATTATGCCGATATTATTAATCAAATTATCTTATGTTTCACCTTGCACAACGGAGATTTCCGAATTATCATCCATCAAGTTGTATAAAATATAAATTCTATCTTTATAGTTTTAATGACACATAGTATACATGCCGAGTCTGAGTTATTCTATCCATATTATTAATCAAATTATCATATGTTTCATCTTACACTTCGAAGATTTCTTAATTTGTATCCATCAATTTGCTTAAAATATTAATACTATGTTTATAGTTCTAATGATACATAGCATGCATGAATACAATCTTTCATTTTATCATTTCACATTTCAAATAACCTATTTCAAAACCAAACTATATGAATCTCTACTACAACGCTTATCAACATCACAGAACGATTTATGCTTCACACTTTCTAATAATTATCAGATATGTATTCCTCAGAAATATTACTATGATATGAATAAGTTAAGAAAATGTAATATATATTAAATAACCTCATACACGAATAGTATCACAGAAGGAAAATACTAATAATCAATTAAAATAATTAACTATCGCATAAAATTCCATCTATTACATATAAAACTTCAACTGATGAATGAAAAATATGTAACTTAGCAAAATAAAATTTACAAAAGTTAAAAAAATTAAAAAAAAAAGCTTTTAGAAATTGCAAGTTTAACTCCTACCTTAAATGTCATTACCACTATCTCTTCTCTCTATGGTTTGCTATAACATAATTTCTTGATAATATTTATTATACTACTGATTTCTACGCACGCGTGACTTGTCACGTGAGCAAAACGTTTGAGAGTAATATAAATTTCCGAAAGCAGCGCAGTATTTCCCATTTCAACTATTAGACTTGGGAGAGAAGATAACTTTAAGTGCACAACTCTGATAAATTTCCAGATTTTAATTCAAGTGAGGAATCGATTTCTTTGTAAGTGAATAAAGTAAGTTTTAGTATATCATTACAATATATATGTATTAATAAAAATGAATAATAAATAAATCATTATTTATATATTAAACCTTTCCTAAGTATATAAATATATTTCTTTTATTGTACAGATGCTGCAGCGAGATGAATCAAAACAGCAGAAATCCTCTTTATCAGAAATGAATGATCTGAATGATTCGGCCTTAACACATGTAGAGTTAAAGAATAATAAATATGCGAGTACTTATATATGAAATACTATAATTCATATATGAAACGTAATTAGAGTAAATTTAAATAAAATACTTTATTGTTTGTTTTTTATCTATATCGTTGAAGAGAATTCTAATTGCTCAGATTTATTTCTCTTACAGATGTGTTCTGTTTGCTACAAACAATTTTTAAGTAAATGGAATTTAAAAGAACATACACAGATCCATACAGATGAAAAGCCCTATACTTGCGAAGATTACCAAAGGCCATTTTCAAGAAAACATGAATAAAAAATTCATACTACATCATATAGTGTATCACCAGTTGTATGTAAACTTTGTGAAGATATTCAAAAAATAACCACACGTTTGAAGAATTTAACAATCAAGGAAGAGATTTAGACTATGTACCAAACCTAATTGCAAAAGATTTACTACAATATCCCAAAATTAAAATTTTGAAGGCATACACACTGGATGTAAAGAAATTTTTGTTATCCGTGATTCTTCTAACTAACATGAATGTAGATATTATTCACAATGTATTCCTTACATGGTTATAATAAATATTCTTTTATCTACCCATATCAACGTGTTTATTTTTCTACAGCCCATTTCATTATTGGAATACTAACATTTTAAACGAAAAAACGCTTTCTCATCTTAAAAAATTTCTTAAGAACAGACAAAAATTAACAGATGAATGAAAAAACGTTCACAAAATAATTTCAAAGTTTTCTAGGTATATTTACAAAAATTTTTTCAAAATAAAAAATTTTCAAAAGTAAAAAGAAAAAAATCCCAAAAGTAAAAAAAAAAAAAAAATTACAATATAACATTTTTTTTTTTTTTTTTTTTTACAAACGTGAATTTTTAGAAAAGTGAAAAAAAAATTACAACTAGATGTTTTTTTTTCAAAAAAGTTATGAAAAAGTTTCAAAAAATGGTATTTTAAATATAGTGTATAATGGTCGGCCAACCAAAAAAAAAAAAAAAAAAAAAAGATTTTTTTTTTAGATTATTAAATAATTTGAGACTGTTCAAATCTAAAATTGTAGCAAATTTTGCAACTAATTAGCTTCACCTGAGTGAGGGCGGAATGGTCTAGGTCGCACAAACCCGCAGGTCGGTCTGAGCTTGCCAGAATGTGACTTAATTTAGTAAATCCTACCTTTTCTTATTTTGTTTTTTATTTATAGGCCTTGTTTCAGTACGGACGGAATGAGAATTTGTTGAAAAGTTTATCATTTAGAAAAACGTTTAAGCTTTGTGAATGAAAGTGCACGTTATCTTTAAAACACGAGGTCTTTATCACCAGTAAAAATATTTCATCTTTGCATAAAATTAGGATCTAAGTTTTTATTCATTGTTATACTGTTTTGAACACACAGTATTTCTGTAAACTGTTTGGAAAGTTGAGCGGAATAACTCCAGATATTTTTTCTTTTTCATTTTATAATTCGAAAATTCATTGACTACTAATATGTGATATCGGATAGTGGTGCGTGACGAGGGGTGGGGTGAGGCAGAGTCTGATTACGGCCTTAGCAAATCCACATTACTATTTTCGAAAAATACGTTTTGCGTTATTTAATCTTAAAATTCTGAGATTAAATGAGGTTTAATAAGGAAAAATACTTTTCGAAAAAAGTGGTGTAAATGAATTTGATACTTAACTATTTCGCTCTTTTTGAAGGAAAAGGCACAATTCTGCATTTGAGATTTGCCATATTTTTAAAATCTTAAAAAGAACACGCACAAAATTTAATTTACCACTTCCCCCTCGCCATCTCCTTTGAAATTTTGTCGCCGTGGACTGATGTGGAATATGCCTAAATCCGGCTCTTATTATTGTTTTGTAATTTGCATATTTACTTGATACATATTTAGTTTCCACAAAAAAAAAAAAAAAAAAAATGCAATTTAGCAAATTACAACGACTATTTGGAAAATGATTTTTTCAAAGATTAAAATTTAAGACATAAAAAATAGCACGGAGTTGATCATACATTACGTACGCCATGAATTAAACATTAATAGTGTTATTACACGTAAAAACTGCAAGCGAAAGAAATCGCCAGCGACTCGTACGTATTATCCACCTGAAACTTACGCATTATCCAAGCATTTCATTGGATGTTCGGGAAAAGGCTTTTCCATCGTCAGATATCCAAGAAATCTGACGGCCAATTTTAAATGAAATTTTTTTCTTAAACTTCTAAACATCCCACACTATTACTTTTTATACCGTCGTATAGAGAAAAAAAATGTACTTTTAAATGCAATTTGTTTGAAAGCTGTATCTCAATTTGTTTCTGAGTTATTAATTTTTTTTGTAGTTTCTATTACTTTTTTGTCATAGTGGCAACACTCTGTTGTCCACCTCCGTTAAAATTAAAGGGAAATACAGATTACTGTATAGACCAATCAGAAAACGAATAAAATGATGATTAAACCAATAAAAACCTTCAGATATGCTTTTGATTTGTTACCATGACGAGGACAATAACCATTTTTCCAAATGCTTAAAAAAAAAAAAAAAAAAAAAAAAAAAAAAAAACCCTTCAAAATTTTCGTTTTTCTTTTCTTTTTCTTTTTTTTTTTTTTTGAAAATTGGTCAATAATTTTCTTCAACTCGTCAAACTATGTTTACAAATCGTAAAATATGGAACGCATTGTTGTTACATCGTAAATATAGGTTTTTCAGCGGTGGTTTCTTTGTCTACCATTATTTCCATACAGTAACGTCATGATAAACTTTTAACTCTTAAGCGTCCTAACCGTGTTTTCTGTCACGTACTTTTTGAATTCAAGGGTTGATTTAATACAAAATCGATATTAATGAGGGTTTTTTTTTTGTTTTTTTTTTTTTTAACCATTTCGGAAAATGGTTATTGTCCTCTGTCAGGGTAGGAAATCAAAAACATATCTGAAGCGTTTTATTAGTTGAATCCGCATTTTATTCGTTTTCTGATGGGTCTATACAGTAATCTGTATTTTCCCTTTACTTTCAACGGAGATGGATACTTCTGTTGCCACTATGACAAAAAAGTAATAAAAACTACAAAAAAAAAATAATAATAACTCAGAAACAACTTGAGATACAGCTTTCAAACAAATTGCATTTAAAAGCACATTTTTTTTTTCTCTATACGACGGTGTAAAAAGTAATAGTGTGGGATGTTTAGAAGTTTAAGAATGAAATTTCATTTAAAATGGGTCCAGGAATATTAATGTTTAACCCATGGCGTACGTAATGTATGACCATCTCCGCAGAAGTTTAAAAATTTACAGTACCGAAAAATGTAATCCATGGCGTACGTAATGTATGAAATTTCATTTAAAATTGGTCCAGGAATATTAATGTTTAATCCATGGCGTACATAATGTATGACCAGCTCCGTAGAAGTTTAAAAATTTACAGTACCGAAAATTGTACTGGCGATTTTTTATGTCTTAAATTTTAGTCTTCGAAAAAATCATTTTCCAAATGGTCGTTGTAATTTGTTAAATTGCTTTTTTTTTTTTTTTTTTTTTGAAGTGTATAAGATAAATATGTAAGGTAATCATCAACAAGTCCTCAAACAAATATACATTTCCTAGATATTATTTTATGAATCATTAACCATACATGAAAAATTCTCCAGAACACTTAAAGGGTTTTAAATCATTGTCAATAGAAATGTACAGGGAAGATTACTGTTTGGTTTGGAAATAGTGGTAGCCAAAATAATATGATCGATGTAGCCCTGTAAATAAGTTTTGATTAGTTTAAAATTTGAGAATCTTCAACTGTCGTTTACGGAAATGTTAAAGAAAAAAAAAATCCGGCATGCTGAAATGGTGTTGGAGACATAATTTGAGGCTACAATATGGTATGAATTAAAATTAAATCTTCGTGAATAGAAGTTATTTCTTTTAACTGTGTATAGAAACATGTTTTAAATCGAAATACTTGAAGTTAAACACAAGGTAAACTATCACAGGAATATGCTGATTGTAACGAGATTCATTTATAATATCTGATTAATAATGAAAAAAATATGCAAATATTTATAGAAATCTTTATTTCGCTTTTTCTAATTTTGCGCCCTCAGGATTCGAGCGCCTGGAGCAGACTGCTCCAACTGCTCCACGGTAGCTACGCCCCTGGACTTCTTTCTCCAAAAGTCGTGCTCTCCCTAACGCTGTTTGACACATACACTTTATGGCCAATGATGATTGGTCACTTGCGATTTTAGACGTTTTGTTAAATATATCTATAAAAATACATGAAGAATTATCCTGAAAATCCAGGTGTGTAAACAGAATAGTATAGGTCATATATTTCCGAAAAGATTTTTTTTTTTCCGAACCCCATAGGGGGCCGTCAACAAATTGAAAAAGAATGAATATCTTTTGGATAACCCTGTAAAAACTAATGTAGCAATAGCGTTCAAACTGTATAACATGATTAAGAGATTTATTGTAATAAACTGTGTTCATTTGTATGAGGATAGCATGTATACTAGTAGAGAAATTAAGGTTTTTATAAAAACAGTCCTAAATTTTGTCAAGATTTTTGCTTATAATTTGCAGAGTTCTTAACATTAAAAAAAAATGTTATTTCCAGAAAATATGACAAAAAACATTGTACACAATACCCTGTAATTAAAATTAAAAAATAATAAAAATTGGATGAAAAATGAGCAGGTTTATTAAAAAATGCTTCAGTGCGCATGTGCGAATGCAATGAAAATATAATGTGCATAATTTATTAGCAACTGTAATTTAGTAGCAAGTGTAGAGTAACTTTTATGAAAGTCTCAAAACATTGCTTGAAAATTCTGAAAATTATCGTCGATAGAATGAGCTCGAAATCCGTTGTTCTTAAAAGGAAGCAAAAAGATGAGGGGTTGTATCTAAATATAGTACGAGCAATATTGTGTACGCTATCTTGACACTAATCAACAGCGGATTTCGAGCTTCGATATTCTATCGATATCAATATTCATACACATCTCTAATGTAGGATCTCTAATATGACCAGTTGTACATCGCCATCTATCGGTGATATCTGAAACTAATTCTTTTTGCATAATTCGTTTCCCCATGTCTTGAATAGCATGTGCGGAAAATTTGAGGGTCATACACTGAGTAGTTCAATATAGGGAGATGTTGAAGTAGGGGTGTTTTAAATATAGCCACCCTGTATAGAGGGCGATGTGCAAATATGGATTACATGAGGATCCAAATAAATGTTACTCAGAAGTCATACACAAGTCAAAAGGCTACTTTCGTCATCTGAAGAAACCCGCTCACTAATGCTAATCCTACGGAAGAAATTTTTAAAGATATCTCGTTTGCATTTTAGTATTTTTAAACAATTCTTTTTGCAATGGCTAGCTGAGATCGACCGGTACGAAGGGCATTTTTTACTTTGTCGATTTTGTTTACAGATATTTTTAATCAGAACACTTTCATTTTCGTAACCGGTTTCGAAAGTGAAAGCATCCTCTTGAAAAAAAAAAAAAAAGAAATCTGAAAACAAAATCGAAAAAGTAAAATAGGGTAGATGTAGAGATCAATCTCAGCTATCCAATAGTAAAAAAAAATCATTTAAAAATATTAAAATGCAAACGAGATACCTTTACAAATTTCTTTCTTAGGATTAGCATTAGCGAGCCAGTCATTCCAGGTGACTGAAATTGAAGTAGCACTTTAGTGGATTTTAAAAATATATTTACATACCTAAAAATTAGTTAAAATATTCAGGCTTTCTAAATTATTTTTCAATGTATAACAATAAATTAATTAAAATTAATCCAATAATTCATAATTATCATTTAAAAATATGAAAATATTATATTGTTATCGGGAACACAGATCTGTAAATAATTCCTAAAATCTTAATACATGAAGAAGCGAGTCAAAAATCCATTAGAAAATTCCACTTTTATATACATGAACCAAGTTAAGTTAAACAAGTAAGAAAAATCATGCGTACAGCATGATTATGAAACACTTTCCAACACTCCATGAAAGCTTTAACGAAACTTCGTAACTTAGGGAAATAAGGTAAATAAGATAAATAAGTAAACATTTAAAAATCTGATTTCAGTAGTTACCGCCCATAGCCAAATATGTATTCTAATTCTTTTGAACAGCCCTCTATTCTATCTGTATGTTGATATATATACTATATAATGGGAAAATTTAGTTTAGCAAGAAAATGCTTAACAGGTTGAAATTCATCTTTCAGCAATTTATACTAATAGATGGAACTATACTTGATTACTTTTGTACAGCCCTGTAGTTTACCTAGTACCTTTATTACAAGCTACTATTTAGCTAAAATTTAATTCAAACTAAACACGCTTAAAACTACTGAAATTACATTTTCAGAAATTATCACCCATTGACGGTCATGTATCTAACTCTTTGCATGGCCCTGTATATCATTTTATCTATATTCTACAAATATTTCTTAGTACACTAAATTCAGTTCAGCGTAAAAATGCATAACTCCTTTAAAACCCACCTTTAAGCAATTTATGCTCATACTTAGTAACCTTCACGAATTCATTTCTGTAGCTCTGTACATGAACTATAGCATTTATACGCACTTTATACTATGCATAAATACAGTGAACAAGTGGGTAAGTGTGATCACAGATAGCAAAGAGGGTTTCGTTTAAGAGGCTACTTCAGTCAAATGAAAAGACGCATTCGCTAATGCTATAATCCTATGGAAGAAATTTATAAAGATATCTCGGTCGCATTTCCATATTTTTAAATAATTTCTTTTGCATTGAATAGTTGAGATCGATCTGTATGCAGGCCGTTTTTTACTTTTTTCGATTTTGATTGCAGATATTTTTTATGAGGATGCTTTTACTTTCGAAACCGCTTCCGAAAATGAAAGTGTCCTCATAATAAATAACTGTAAACAAAATCAAAAAAGTAAACAACGGCCTTTGTACAGATCGATCTCAACTATTCAAAGCAAAAGAAATCATTTAAAAATATTGAAATGCGACCGAGATATCTTTATAAATTTCTTCCATAGGATTAGCATTGGCGAACGGGTCTTTTCGTTTGACTCAAGTAGCCACTTAATATTCTTTTCAAAACACTTTATCCTTTTGAAAAATCTGTTAGTTCCACATTTCGCAAACAGGGGCGCACTCTATTCTAAACAAACCTCTATCCGAACGAAACTCCGTTTTATAGACTATACCTAGATATATTAGCCGAGGGGATTGGGCCGATAGCACCCGAGATAAGTAGTGCCCCTGGCGGTAAAAAGTGAAACTAAAACATGTGAGGCTATGGTGCATAATAGGAAAGAATGGTCAAAGGGGTTTCGGCAAAAGTTGGAAAAGTGCTCCCCGGGTGAAAATGACAGAGGTTAGAAAAAATGCTTAAAATACAAAAGTTAGAGCCCGGAGGAGTACATAATATGACTTTTTAAAAATTTTATGATTTGCCATGTGGTCTGAGGTATTCAGCTATACGTATGCAAAAATTCATGTCTCCAACTTAATTAGGGGCTCTCTTAGAAAGAATTGCTTAAAATACATATGTGGTAGCTCAAAGGGTTAAACGTAAGGCTTTTTCAAGATTTTATGATTTGTCGCCTGTCCTCAGGTGTTCTGCTATAAGTATGCAAAATTTCAAATCTCCAATTTAATAAGGGGTTCAGTTAGAAAGAATTGCTTAAAATACGCATGTGGGAGCCCAAAGGATTAAATGTACGATTTTTTTCAAAATTTTATGATTTGCCGCAAGATATGTGGTGTTCAGCTATAAGTATGCCAAATTTAATACCTCCAGCCTAAATAGGGGCTCACTTAGAAAGAATTGTTTAAAATACACATGTGGGAGCTCAAAGGGTTAAATGTACTGCTTTTTCAAAATTTTAGGGCTTGTCATTTGATGCGAAATCTTCAGCTATATGTATGCAAAATTTCACGCCTCCAACCTAAATAGGGTCTCACTTAGAAAGAATTGTTTAAAATACACGTATGGGAGCCCAAAGAGTTAAATGTACGACTTTTTCAGAATTTTATGATTTGTCGTTTGATGTGAGGTGTTCAGCTATAAATATGCCAAATTTCACTCTTCCAACCTAATTAGGGACTCACTTAGAAAGAATTGTTTAAAATACACATGTGTGAGCCCAAAGGGTTAAATGTACGGCTTTTTTAAAATTTTATGATTTGTCGTATGATGTGTGGTGTTCAGCTATAAGGATGCAAAATTTCAAGTCTCCAACATGTATAGTTTCTGAGAACAGGCTCTGTGAGAAACAGATAGACAGACAGACAGACAGAGGAGCGAGACGAATAGGGTTTCGTCAGATGAACGAAACCCTAAAAAAGCGAATATCATAATTAAAGATGCATTTCGAGCAATTATTACTAATATACAGTAATTCGGATACAATATAGTATCTGAAATCTTTTCAAATACACCGCAAACAATCCCCCCTATATCATTTTGAATGGAATTCTTTTGTGTGGCCCTGTAAATGAACAATAACTATTCTTTGCACCGCATATTCAACAGAATGCATATTTTAGTGGACTTCATAAATGAATAACAATTTTACTATGTTTGAAAGAGTGTAACACCATTAAAAATCATTTGAAACGTTTTTTCCCCATTGGCCGTAATGTAACGGAAAACTTTTGACTGTCCCTGTAAATGAACTAAACATGCTACAAACTTCATTTGAAATAGGGAACATGCTATGGTAGAGGTCACTAACATCCAAAAATTTCAGAACGATCCGAGCATATTTACGAGAGTTAGAGCGTGGACAGACGGACAGATGGACAGACAAACCGAAGTCATAAACACTTTTCAACTTTGTTGGAAAGTGTTAATAAAAGCATTTAAAAACTGAATGCATACATCTTTTGTTACACTATTTACAATTTTAGCAATTTCTTTTAAATGTAGTCATTTATTTTCATTATCAAAATAGGCCTTTCACTTCAAAATTTTAAAATCTCTGTCCCATTTCAGATATTCATACTTTAAACTTAATAGCCCAACATTTATTCTCATTTTATTGTTCTTACAGACTATAATTAAACGTTATAAAGACTAAACAGTAAACGCAATAAATAAATTGAAAAGTGCCCAGTTAAACTGATGGCATTGAGCTCACAGGCTATTCTTACTAATTGTATATTATACTCTTATTTCAAAGAACAATGCCCTCGAAAAATAAATTAAAGGGGGATTAGCCCCCACCCCTCTGTTTCCCATCTTTATACTTAACAAATGAACCTCCAAATCTCATCAGGGAAGCGCCTTATCAGAATAAACCGGGATACTAAATTTCAAGCAAATCGGACAGAAAAACCCATTCACCTAAATTAAGGAGAGAGGGCGGCTAGGCCCTCGTTTACCCTTTATACTTAACCAAATAACTCCCAAAACTAGTAAAAGTACCCTATCTGTATGAACCTTTTTGAAAAATTTGAAGCAAAATGATGTTGATAACCCTTGCTCCGACATAGCCTATGTTTTATGTCGGTGCCACTACCCGAAAGGGGGTGCTGGAGCAAAAAACGTTCTAAAAATACGATTTATGTGTTACTGAAGGGCCTAGAAATATGAAATTTGAAATATTAGCTACTTATTAGATATAAAGGATTTCTAAGATCAGTTCTTAAACAATTCGAAATTTAAAAGGGGTGAAAATGCGCGAAAAGCGTTCTAAAAAACGTTCTACATTGTGGTTTCTACACAATCTCAGGTAATACGAAACCGATCTAAAAAAAATAATGGCGTCAAAATGATGGTGACAACCCTTGCTCCAACATAGGCTATGTTTTATGTCGGTGCCACTACCCCAAAGAGGGTGCAGGAGAAAAACGTTCTAAATTGCGGTTTTTGCATTACGGAAGGGCTTAGAATCGTGAAATTTGGAATGGTAGTTAGTTATAAGATATCAATGATCTCTAAGGACATTTCCTAAAAAAATCGAAATTTAAAAGGGGGTCAAAATGCGCAAAAAGCGTTGTAAAAAACGTTCTAAATTGCTATTTTTATGCAATCTCAGGAAGTACTGAACCGATTTCAAATATAATGGCGTAAAAATGATGGTGACAGATCTTGCTCCAAGATAGGCTATATTTTATATCTGTTTCCACTACCCCAGAGGAGATGCAGGCGCAAAATGCGCGAAAAGCGTTCTAAAAACGTTCTAAATGCCGATTTGTCTGCAATATCTCAGGAAGAATCAAACTGATTTCAAACGTAATGGTAGGAAATTGATGCTGACAGCCTCTGCTCTAACATAGACGCTATTTTATGTCGGTATCACTATCATATCACCTAGACGTTGCAGGAGCAAAAAAGCGTTCTAAATTTCGATTTTTGTGATCGGTAGGGGCTAGCAAGTTAAAATTAGGCAAGGTGCATATTTATTAGATATAAATGATCTTTAAGAACAGTTTCGAAAAAATTGAAAATTTAAAAAGGGGGTGAAAATGCGCGAAAAGCGTTCTAAAAACGCTCTAAATCGCGATTTCTACTCAATCTCAAGAAATACCAAAGCTATTTCAAAAGTAATGGTAGCAAATCAATGGTGACAGTCCCTGCTATAACATAGGTTATATTTTATATTGCTGTCACTATCATCTGAGGGTTGCAAAAGCAAAACATGTTCTAATTTGCGTTTTTTGCACAACCGAGGGGTCTAACACTTTGAGGTATGGCATGGTATTTACTTACAAGATGCAACTGCTTTCTAAGAACAGTCGAAAGAAAATTCCAAATTTAAAAAGATGAAGTGAGCGAAAAGCGTTATAAAATTACAATTTTTAAGCAAACTTATAAAATACCAAACCGATTAAAAAAATAATGATGACAAATTGTTGGTGATAGAACCTGCTCAAACATAAGCTATATTTTATGTCTGTGCCACTGCCACTAGAGGGTTGCAAGAGCTAAAAACTTTCTAAATTGCGATTTCTGTGATACTGAAAAGGCTAGAAACTTTAAATATGGCATGGTAGTTACTTATAAAATATAAATGCCCTCGAAGGACTGTCAAAAACAAATTTGAATTAAAAAGAGGTGAAGAGAAGGGGAGGTGCGAAAAGCATTCTAAAAAAGTCCTAAATTACGAGTTCTATGCAATTTCAGGGAATACAAACCGATTATAAAAGTAATAGTTGCGAATCAATGGTAACAGTCTCTGATCCTACACAGGCTATATTTTATGCCTGGGGCTCACAGGAACAACAAACGTTCTAAAAAGGCCTTTAAAAGCTTTCTATATTACGTTTCTGTGGAATATTAGGAAATAACAAACCGATTTCAAAATTAATGTTGGCAAATTAATGGTGACAGTTCCTATTTCAACATAGCCCTTTATGTTGAGGGAGGTGGTAGGACTTGGAATTTGACATGATAGTTAATTTTAAGATGTAAGAAGATGGTTTCTAAAAAATTCAAAACTTCAAATGAATACTGAAATGAGCGTATTAATTGAGCATAAAAGTTTCAAAATATTTTCTAAATTATTATTCATTTAATTTTATTTCTTTTTATTAATTTAAGTCTCATTTCTGCCTAATGCAATGCAATAATGATTGTTGCGAAATCAAGCAACTCCTCTTACCACTTACCCTTTGAAACAAGAACAAAAAACGCACCTGCAGTGTGTTACGTCAGACCGAATGATCCTACTGCGCAAGAGCGGACAGAACTTGTTTTCCTTTTTTCTGTGAGAATTGACTCAGATTTAGATTAGAACAGAAACTAGATATGAACGTAGAGAAAAGAAAATAACTTTTAAAAAAGAAAACTTTAATACTCGAATTGTAATATAATGTAAATAATTTTTGTTTTGTGAGCGTCTAAGCAAGTTGTGTACGTTTTCAATAATGTTTAATGTAATACAGTTTTATTTACTTCGAAGATTCAAGACTTATTATTTGGATGTCGTCTTATTTATGGCATAGAATCCCCGGCTACTTCTTCTTATGCGAAGGAAAGAACAGGTAGGACATTTAGCTTTTATTTTATGATTGTATAAGTTGAAAGCTTTTTATTAGATAATAAGATTAATAAGAAAATTAGAAACAGAGAATAAGATCAGTAGTAACAATGATGTTTAGTCAAACTGTATTTTGAATAATAATTTTTGAATTATTCCTAAAAATAATAAGTACCTTTTAATAAAATAAAAATTTAGCTAGTACTTTTAATAAAAATTAGACATATAAATATCACTTGGCATATTTTAAATATTACGCGAGCAAAACCGCGGGGTTTGCTAGTATTTTATATTTGAATTCTTAATTTGTTATTTCATTTGTATTAATAGTAATTTACGCAAATCATTCGAATCACGTGCTTATTTTTTATGACCAATTAATTTGAATCGTATGGATTTTGTTATTATCATTAAGAAATTCGTAAATAATTAAATACAGAAATGATTTAAAAAAAAGTTTTCATAAATGTTAATCAAGCTTCCTATTAATTAAAAATATAAATGTCTATATAAAGCAGTTCTTATGAGTTTCATGAGACGGAAGCAATGTACTGTTTCTTAAAACTGTAAAAAACGGGGGAAAAAAAGACCATTTTCAACATTTATCTTTAAATGTGTTCAATTTTAAGACACAATTTTAATTGGGAAGACATATATAAGTATGTTCTTTTATTTCAAATATTTAAAAAAATGCTAGATGTAGAATTAGCATTTGCAAGGGGCTCTAAACTGTCAGACATTTGATGAGCAGAAAATCGGCATAATAGATTACGCGCAAGATTACAAAATAAATTTTGCAACTAGAATGAAAATTTTGGTTCCTGCTTATACTTCAGATTGTAATAATTACCCTGAACCTAAATAAATTTGTATTTAAAGCATTTAGTTAATGCAAAATTTAGAAAATTCCAACAATATAATCACCTAAAAAATATATTATTTTAAACAATAAAAAGCAAATTTTAGATTGAGTTTATGCAGACTAACATGAAACATAGGTTTTGAAAATTTCATGAAAAAATGTTCAGACGTTTTTGAGATATCGTGCGCGTTATGGCGAAAAACCTCATTTGGAGAAAATGACTCCAAAGTTACGGAAACGCCGCTTCAGCTATTCAGCGTGTATGATTATAGAGGCCATAACTTCTGTTCTAATTGGAATTTCAAGGAAACAATTATATTAAAATGTTCAGAAAAGATAGGAGTTTAACATATAAAACAATTAAAATTTCGAAAATTTTAAAGCTTTAAGAGTCCTGAGACCCTTTAAGAATAATGAATTTCACAGAGTTTTTACTATTTGTACGTATAATTACTAAGAGATCCAACCCAGGTTTACAGAATATGGGTGAAAATTATTATTATTATTATTATTTTTGTTTAATGAAAACTCTAATAGATTTTTTACACTTAATATTTTTACTTTCTTCTTGGATTCGTGAAAAAATTCGACTCTAGATTTTCGACGGATTTACACGTTTTAGAAGGTCCTGAACACAATTTGTGTATTTTTAGAAAATGCCTGCCTGTCTGTATGTTACACAAACTTTGTGGGCGCGCTATCTCAAGAAGTAATACACGGAATAATTTAATAAAACTTTAGATTCAGTTAGTACCTGTTATAAATTGGTGCTGATTTCTTTTTGATGTAAATCGACCAACAGGTGCCGCTTCTATGCATCATTTTCTCGATTTCTGCAATAGCTAAATCTCAAGAGCTAATGCACGAATTTTCATCAAACTACAGATTCGGTTAATGTCTGATATAAATTGGTGCTGATTAGTTTTTGGTGTAAATCGCCCAACAGGTGGCGCTGCTATGCTGCATTTTTTACGATTTCTGCAACACTTTATATCTCGAAAACTAAAGTACGAATTTTCATGAAACTTCAGATTCAATTAGTTCCTGATATATATTAGTGCTGATTAGTTTTTGGTGTAAATCATCCAACAAGTGGCGCTACTACACAGAATTTTTCAAGATTTCCGCAATAGCTCTGTTCCAAAAACTAATGCACGGATTTTCATCTAACTTCGGATTCAGTTACACGTTGACACAAGTTCTTGCTGATTAGGTTTTGGTGTAAATGGCCCAACAAGTGGCACTGCTTTGCTGCATTTTTCAGGATTTACACAATTTTAACGATAGTCATATCTCAAGAACTAATGCACGGAATTTCATATCTTTAGAATCCCCATGATGGGCATAGATCGCATTTCATTTTGGCACTTGGATAGCGAATTTTGAAGCATTAACATGTATGAGATAGAAGAAAGTTTTGGGATTTGCACATCCGACTAGTTTTATATTGCTCTCTAACTATACTTAAAAGCATTTTTTAAATAAATAATAGTAATAATGTATTCAAATAAAGTTTTGAAGTTTATTAAAGATATATTTTCTCATTAGCCGCATGCCAGGAGTTAATAGCCGAAATAATCGCTGAAGATTTCGCTAGTTACAGCAGCATTATTTCAATTCTGATAATTTCAATGGTTTTACCACGTGGTGCGATTACATGCCTACTAAATTTGCAATTTATTATTAATATTTTATAATTTTATTTGTCTAAGGGGGTCCGGGACACAAAAATCTTCAAATTTTCAATTTTTTTTTAAATTGGATTAAAAATTTCTCTGCCGTTTTCTGCTTAAAATGATGTTTAAATTATGTTTCTATCTTAATTAGAAGAGGAAATATTAATTTTTTCGTTTTGGTTTTTCAAAATCTGTCTTTCAAGCTATGGTTGTCAAGGAAACGAGTTCTTGTGAAATTGCGTTTTCTTCATGATAGGTTTTTTCACCATTTCTTATATTTAAATTCTTATAACTCGAGAACCGTTAAAGATACAAGGTTGAAACTCGGAACATATCTTTTTCAATTGTTCTACTTTACTTTTGAGCCTGCATATTTGAAAAAAAATATTTACTTTTGAAAATATGATTTTTTTTAAAAGTTTGCACCACTTTTTTTGTAATTTTTTCGTTAAATATTTTTAATTTTTTTAAAAATTAATATTTTTTTAAAATGCTGGCTCTAAATCAAAAAATATATATTTCTGTTTATTTAAATGAAAAACAATTTAAGTTCTACAAATAATATTTCGAGTTATAACGATTTTAAGTACTACTTTTTTCATAAATTTTAAATTTAAAATTTTTTAAAAAAAGCTATGAGAAGTTTTATCATTTGATTTTGTTTACAAATGATATGGCTAACCAACACAAAAAAAAATTCAAAATTTTATAATCAATCAAATCAATAAATAAAATTTTTTTGAAAATGTGTCCCGGATCCCCTTAGTGATGAAGTTTTAATTTTTAGCCGGAAACAAATGCTAAACTCTTTATGTTCTTTTAAGATGGCATATTGGTCTAGAATTTTGAAAAAAAAAAAATCATTTTCTTTTTTTTTCTTTGCGCATTCTTAAAATTTAAGCCTTTAAACAAATCGGACAATAGACAGTGGGTACACTCTCAGAAATAAAACTCTCACTTTTGACGATTCAGCAATCCTTGAGCTGTATTTCGTCGTTTTTGACGATCATTTCCTATCAACATCACGTGACTTTTAACGAAACGAAAACTCTTAAATATTTGACGAAAGTTTTGTCTCAATCACGGTCAGACTCAATGCATTTTAAGGAAACAGTTGCTGTACCTCCTCAAATCCTGCGATTTTAGCAAGCAGATATCTGCTTGCTTATGTCAGACCTGTAATAATTTATTTTAGCGCTTTTCAGAAAATACTGAAATACGGGTAGTTATTGTTTCTTCATTAGCTTTTCTTTTAGCTGTTAAAATTTTTAGGAATACTTATTATTATTTTTATTTATCTATTTATATGCTGTTGTTCGTTATGTTTTAATTCGAAAAGAATAAATTTCCCGTGTTCTACAAAAGCATTCAAAAAGAAAATTTGGTCAATAAAATTTCAAACTTCCAGAATATCTTTTTTTTTTTAATTTATTTAAGAAGTATAGTCTGTTTTCAATCAAATTAAAAATAAACATAATCGATTTCTCTCCCCTTTATAAACAGTAAAGTGCTAAAATCTTATCCACCTACTCAAAGTGATAAAATCTCAGGCAATATGCACTTCACAATTCATTATTTGTGAGCAACAAATTAACCAGACCATATTCTAACCAGTCATTGAGCAAAGAAAATTTCACTAATAAATTATTTAATCAAGCCATATTATAATTATTCATTGACCATGAGAAAACCATAAATTACCCTTACTTAAAACTTTCAGAAATTTTAGCAGCACCGATAAAATTACAATCGATCTTATAAAAATATAAACACGCAGCAGAATTAATTAAATCAATCTAAAAGCACATCGTATAAGTCCCCAATAGCAAGGTCGGAAGAGCAACGGTCTCCCACGCCAAAGGCCGCTGATTCGAATCCCCCCGAGAAAAACGAGAAGTGAATTTTTTCTTCACCCTGTCAATAAATACAGGAGCTTCTAAACTGTTCGATAGATGGGCTCCACCAGCACTCTTTTGACGAAACTTTTGACGAAATTTATATCGTCAAGCAAGTGAAGAAAGTAATTTCATCAATTTGACAAAATATTCGCTCGAAGCATTTCCCAGGAAACGGCTTCGTCAAAAACAAAGAAAATTTCGTGAAATCTGAGTATTCATTTCAGAGTGCAATCCTCGACTTTCCGACCATTTTTGGTATTGTAAAAACTTGACTTGTCCACCAAAATCATTTAAATCAGAATTGTGCTTTACATCTGCACATCTGCACATTTATTTTTCTCACGACACAACATTACTGCGTTTTTATCAAAACTACTTTTTCAACATGGTTCACATATGATATCTCAAATTCTATTTAACCGATTTCAAATTTTGTACCAACCCTCAATGTATAACTTTCTATTGCCCATATCATTTCTGTATATATATATATATATATATATATATATATTTGTACTATTTAAAAAAATTAAAAATTCTGTCAGTCGTCAATCTGAGTTCTTTTCTAGACATTTCTTTTTTAGACAGCCGCCATTTTGCGATTTTTTTACGTATTCTCTTAGGTAGGGGCTATAATAACATTCTTATTAATTAGGAATCCTGTTTTTTTAATTTTATTTCAGATGACCTGAACTCAGTAAAAAAATTTCCGCAACGTACCTGGGAAAAAATGGGCAGCTGAGTTGCCCATTATTTCAAAGAAACATTTCTTGAAAATGACTGGAACTTTACTGTATATGTTAAAAACTTTCGACAGAAATGCCAGTAAGTTTCCTGCGAAATACCATGAATATTTCTGTTGGCAGCAAAATATTACTGACATTTCACAGCATGCGGTATCCGCAGACGATTTTTAGATTTCCAGTTGACAATTTTCGCTTTATTATCATTATTTGTTAGAATGAAAAAATATTTTGAAATTGACATCAAAATTATTATTTATAATTTACAAGAAAAAATAAATTTTCAGTTAAAATTCAATAAAGTAAATATATATATGAACTTTTTCAACTTCTGTTTCTGAACTTCAAGTTTCTGAACTTTTCTTAAAATATAAAAATATATAAATGTAAATAATAATTAGAAAAAAAATCTAGACATAAAATATTTTAGATTTTCGTCAGTAATTATGTTAGTTTACAAGTTAGATAAAACACATATAAATTTTCATGAAAAAAAAAAAAAACCTAAACGTAATTGTATATTTTTTCCGAAAATAAAAAAAAATTCAAATTTGCAGCAATTCAAAGTGTCAAATATATCAAATTTAAATCAAATTGTAATAAAGTGTTAAAATATAAAATTAATTAAAAAAGAAAAAAAAAGTCAAGAGGTAGCATCGAACTCGGGCCGTACGGGTGGCGTGCGAGCTTTCTGCGTCCACACCACGAAAGACACGTTGAGAGCTGCAAACTAATGGGTATTTGAAACGTATGCTAAACCTCGGCATCTAATTTCTGAAAATCTAAGGCCCATTTGAAGAAATCCTTTCACAAGAATAATTAGAGATAAGAACTCTAAAACATACTTTAAATTAATCAAAATCGGTGAGAATCATGTTTGATGGTCCCCTGGTTAATGGAGATCCAAATAATAGGTATATATTTTTTACACGGTCAGCTCGTTAAACATTCCACAGACAAGTACGAGAGATAATCTCTTAGCGATGTCACAGAGGTATTGTATTTTCATCTGAATTGTCTTGACAATAGAGACGTAAAGGATTATGTCGTCTATTGATTTATTTGCATTCCATATTGATTTTTTTACATTCATTTAAGGAATTCGTTTTCGACACTCGCTCGCGAGCAACGGATTATAGCAAAAAAATAATAAATGGCGGCCGCAGCGTTTTGCTGTTTCCAAATTTTGTTCAGGAACGTTTCAGATAAGAAAACCAGAATTTCACAGGAAAGAGCTAAATTATTCTGAAAACCTGAGAAAAGGCGAAACGTTCCTGGATTTTACATGTAACGTTACCATTTTTTTTTTTTTTTACAGTGAAGGGTTGCAATCATGTCAACCAGCACCCCCTTTTTTATCACCAACTTTACCAGTTTATAACTTATTTAATTTTTATTTTTTTCTTCAAAATATTTTTTGTATATTTTCAAAATATCAATAAATATGTTGTAAAAAAATGAATGGTAATACATATATATATATTAATCAAGCTCGACAAAACGCCCTAAATTTATGTCTCTTATACCAGAATATATATTAATTGCAAACCGGTTAACCTTTTATACTGGGACTGCAGGCGATAGAGGTGATTAAAAACAAATCATGCTTAAAAATTATTTTAAAAACTGTAAAAAAGTAATCAATTGAAATACAATTTTGAAACAAATTGCATTTAAAAAGAATACTTTTTCATATTCGACATTGTGAAAATTTAAATTGTGTGCACTGTAAAAAAAAAAAAATCTGTAAAGTTATTGAAGTTTTTCTAGGAAACTGGGATTCCTAGAACTTTTTATGTAACGGCAACAAGAAAAATTCCTGTAACAGAGTCTGTTACAGGAATTTTTGTTGTTGCCGTGGGGGGAAAATTAGAAAAATAAAATGTCACTAAAGTTTTGGATGGATCGCGTACACGATAGTAAATTTTATTTCAAAAAAGTACAGAACTTATTGTAAATTTAAAATACGCTGTAACTCTAAGCGTTTTAGAACCAGTGAATTATTAGAGTTAATTTTCAGTAAACGATCAATGTTGAAGAATGAGCCAAATAATAAGTAAATCTTCTTATTATACGCGAGCACTGAGCAGCCTTCAAATGTTAGTCGAAGTAAGAATTCATTTCTACCAACTTCCACAACCACTTTATAAAGTGGAATTTCCTGCGATAGATGAATACTTATGGAATGTGCCAGAGACACAGTTGGTGCAGTTGTTTAAAAAAGAAAAAAAAAACAGGTGGTACACGCTGTAGAGACAAGAGTAAACGGTAGAGACAATACGCTATAGCTTTATTACAGAAACAGAGAATACAGTAAACTCTCTGTAAGGCGGACTCAGTGTAAGACGGAAATCTGTCTAACTCGGAAAGATTTTCAAGTACCGGTGAATCCGTAGGCATAGAGTAAAATTTGTCTAAGGCGGAATATTGTGTTCGACGGAAAATTTTCTCGGCCCCGATAGATTCCGCCTTAGACAGAGTTTTCTATAGAGTTCCTTAAAACAATCCTTGTCTAAGATCTATGTTTGTGGTAAAATACATTGTATGATAATTAATCGGGCAAATTCAGCGAAATCGCATTCATATTGTCAGATTTCAGCGGATACTAGGAAGCTTCGCTCGACTTCGGTCGGCCGGGTCCGTCGCTTAGAAGAAAGTTGTTTCGCGACGGCCCCGCTTCGGCTTGCTGCTCTTCTATAATTTATATTTAATTCATTCATGAATACTTTCAATATAAATAGTTTTCGGTACTTTCCAGTATAGAGACCTCAGCGAGATAGGGAAAATGGCATTGGCGAGAAAAGGAAATTTGGCAACATTTTTTCTAGTAGCAGCCTATTCACTGTTTCATATACACAAGCAATTTTTTCAATAATTATACAATTTATTTAATATACAGAAGCCATTTATCTATTTTTATATACAAACGGAAAAAAATTGTATCTAAAAAACAAAGATTAATATATATATAAATATATGTATCAACCTAGGCCTCCTTACATATACTCCATACATAATAAGTTATAAGTTATACATAATAAGGCGATTTTGATAAAGGGTGTCTCAAAATTCACGCAAGAAGTAATTTTGATGGAAAACACAGGTTTATAATTAAAAATTATATATATTTTTTATTAATTCATAAAGTATACAGTATCATACATGCAAAGAATAAAGTATACAGGGTTATGTATGGAATAGCATATTCAGCGACGAAACTCGCTTTTCTCTCAGTGCTGATGACCACTACATGCGTGTATAGAGGCAGAGAGGTCAGTGGTCGAATTTTGCATTTGTTACTGACCGGTACACTGCCATTATAGTTTGACACTCTGGGGATGATCTGCAGGGATAGACGATCATCTTTTGCCGTGTTATTGACGACATTTTGCAAACGGTTGTACTGCCTACGCTATCATGTCGTCCAGGAGCCATTTATCAGCAAGACAACGCTGGGCACATACTGCGTGACGCTCACAACAATGTCTAGAAGGATATAATGTCCTTCCGTGGCCTTCCAGGTCGCCAGGTCTTGCTCCAATAGAGCGTGCTTGGAACAAGTTGGGAAAACGACTTCAGCCGTCTTGGAATCCCACCGAACTACTTGATCAGTTGCTACACTTATGGTAGAATCTACAGCAGATGGACATCGGTAACTTAATAGATTCCATGCTCCACCAAGCATCGCCTTGTATAGCTAACTGTCAGAGGTGGCTTTAGAAAGTACTCAAATTGACATATGACATGAAATATTGACTAGTAGCAGCAAAAAGATCTGCTACTAGTCAATATTTTTTTCTGAATTTGTAATAATTATCTCATTTACGCAAACACTATGCACATGTCGAGTTTCATGATCGTGGGTTTATGGGTGCATATATTTTTTTGCAACAGAGTGTATTTTCAAAAAGGACATTTTTTAATTCAAATTTCCGTATTTTAAATTATAGTTAACATAATCTCTTTGTTGTAGTCATGTATTAGGGGAGAAAAATCAAAGGATAATTCTTTTTGATTAACAAAATGCAAGAACCCTAAATTGATGTGTCACGCGTTTAATTTTTATTTCAAAAAAATATTTTTTTAAGCACGGTTTTCCATGATTAAATCAAATTCAGATATCTTTCTTAAGAAGAAAATAGTTGAATGCCAACTATAATAAAAACATAAAACTATAAAAACAATAATAACTATAATAAAAATATTTGTGCTGCCATCTATAATCAAAAATTGAAATTAAGTCTAAATATGACAGGTCACTTGATGATCAGATTGGGAAACCAGCGCCACGAACCGAGTACTAATTCTGTGGTTCAAAACCTAGCCTCATTGTATTCCTTCTATTTTCTATCTCCATGATCAAGAGTGACAAATAATTATTGAGATAAGTATAGAGTTGTCCTTCGAAGGATTGAATTACACTTACTGACCCGCAATTGATTACAATTCCTGTTTCAGTATTTTCTTTTCAGCATACATAAATTGTTGTTGTTAGAGCATAAAGGTATTAATAGTCCTAAAATTAAATATATTATACAGATCTTATATGTTAAAAGTAACTTAATCTGTAAATTAACATTTACAATAAAATGCTTGCATAATTAATTACTTGTTACTACTAATCTACTTCTCCTTTCTTTATAGTCACCAGACGGAGCCCTTAACCCTTTCGAGGGCGGTGTCCTTAAAAAAGGACACCTAATTTTAATTCCAAAACTGACTAACGGCACCAAGAATATTTAATTAAAATTTTCTTTTTATAACGTACGTGAAAATAAGCAAATTCATTATCCCTAATAAATTCGTTTATAAATTCCGGTGTCAGTTCATTATTTCGTCAGTTTATAAACACAATTACTACGTGCCGGAAAGGGTTAAACCTTCTGTGGAGCACCCCTATAACTTGAGCATATTGAAGAGGGAAGTTCATTCCTACCGCCTGCAAAAGCAACATCCCTGTACATTTTTTATCCAAAATTATAAAGGGCAAACACATTTTATTGACCATTCACGCAAACTAAATTATCGCCGCGCCAAATGCAACATATATTTCTAAATCCAGAGTAGAACGGAAATTACATTAAACATGTTTCATCCCGTCCCTTAGATTTACAGTTTTATACTCACTCTAAATAGCCTATAGTGCAAATGATTTTACTTTCCCATAATTATTTAATGCATTTTTACATTTGCCTATAATGTATTCTTTTTTATAAAACTGTGGTTTAAATTTTGAACTGCACATTAAGCTTCTACTCATGTTTATAATGAAATTTCTTGAGAAAGAGGGGGGAGGAACACAGCACAGCATGTGTTCCCCGGGTTCCACTTAGAGGTGAGAACATGGAACATAGGTAGACCACTTACAGAACATAGGTGAAAGTCTTTTTTCTTTTAATTCAAACCTCTAACAATTTGTTTAACAAGTAATATTTTTTTTAGATTACATCCTAACAACATCAAAAAGTATTATTATATGAAAAAAGTTTTTTTTCTTTCTTTTTTTGTATCAGTACGGTATTTAAATAAAGTTTTAAAATTTATTAAAAGCTATACTTTCTTATTAGCCGCATGCAGGGGTTAATAGCTGAAGAAATCGTCAAAGATTTAGTTACTTACAGCAGTCTTTTTGATTCTGATTATCTCATTGTCTAAGCACGTAGTTCGATTATATATCTGTTAAATTTATGTTTTATTTATTGATGAAGTATTAATTTCGTCATAGAATATTAGCCGCGAACCATGCTGAGCTATCTATATTGTTTTAACTTCAAATGGGTTAATCTTTCGTATTCCGGCTGCACGCAATAGAGAGAGATTTTTTTTTAAATTCATGCATGAAAATTATTTTAAAAAAGCATAAAAAAAGTAAATTTTAGATGCAGTTTTCAAACAAATTACATTTAGAAAATCATTTTTGTCCTTATTCGACTCTTGAAAAATCGGAATTATGTTAATTTTTGTTTACACCTTTAAAAAAATTTGCAGTAAAATTGAAATTTATTGGTCAAGTGTTGCTACCGCCAATATGTCGTCAGCATTACTCACGAACATGTTTTCGTCTTATAATATAGATTAGTGAATATTGATACATTTGCTTTTTACTCCAATAAATTGTTTTATATGAACAAATATAAATTAACTTTAATATACTAGTTTAATATTCTCAATCGATTACTTTTATGTAAGTTATTCAACGACTTTTCATTTTTTAAATGAACATAGCATCTTTAGAATGTCTCAGTAAATTTTCCTGTAAACTTTGAAGATGATCAATTCATTCATAAATCAAATTCCACAAAGGAGTAATATACGTCGCTTCCTTTTACGTCTTCTTGCATTACCCGATACGATCCTTGAAGGTTATCGATTCCAAAGCCATAAATCGATCCAAAGGTTTTCAAATGTCCTATTGTATCTAGACAGACAAAAAAAAAAAAAAAAAAAAAAAAAAAAACTCAATGGATGGTCGGCGTCTATGTTCTTTTTATTATTCACCACTTCAACTCAGCGTTTAAATAATGGTGCTCCTAAAAAGGAACTAAGCAATCGTTTGAACAGTAATACATATCAAGATTTTTATGTGCAAAATCAGAGAGTAAAAAGATAAACAGAAATATTTTTTTAAGTCACGTCGGGGGACGAACCGAATGATTGAACTGCAAGAATTTTATTTTGTAATCCAAATACGAATATAAATTGCTTTCAGAATTTTTGAAGGTGCCACCATCAATATGTCGTCATCTTTACTTACGGACGTTTTCTCCTTATAATACACATTAGTGAATCTTGGTACATTTGCTTTTTTCTCCAATAAAATATTTTATGTGAACAAATATAAATTAACTTTAATATACTATTTCAATATTCTCAATCGATTACTTTTATATGAGCTATTCAGCGACTTTTCATTTTTTAAATGAACATAGTATTTTTAGAATGTCTCAGTAAATTTTCCTGTAAACTTTGAAGGTGGGTCATTCATAAATCAAATTCCACAAAGAACTATGTCGCTTCCTTTGACATCTTGTTACATTACCTGATACGATTCTTGAAGGTTATCGATTCCAAACCCATAAATCGATCCCAGGGCTTTCAAATGTCCTATTGTATCAATACAGACAAAAAAAAAAAAAAAAAAAAAAGAAAAAATCAATGGAAGGTCGACGTCTATGTTCTTTTTATTCACCACTTCAACTCTGCACTTCAAAAATGGTGCTCCTAAAAAGGAACTAACCAATATTTTGAATAGTAGTACATATCAAGATTTTTATGTGCAAAATCAGAGCGTAAAAAGATAAACTAAACAAGAAAGAAAAAATCATGTGTCAAGCATAGATTATGAAACACTTTCCAACACATTCAGAATAATGTAAAAAAACTGCGCCGTTTAAAAAAAATTAAAATATTACGTCTAATTCAACCATAGGGAAACTCATATAACACATTTCAAAATCCAATTTCAGCTGTTCCCATCTACAATCGGTAAATTATACGAATTTTTTTTGCAGAAGCCCTGTATATGATATATAGATTTGTATCTATTGAATACATGCATGCCAAAATTTAAGTTCACTAAGTAAGAAATACATATACTTCAGTTGAAAATTCCCCTTCAGTAATTTCCTGTAATAAGAAAAATGGTACGTAAATACTTTTGTGCAGCCCTGTATATGTGGTACATAATTTATTTATCCCTTTAAGACCGGGCAGCTTTTTGAGTATTTTTGAAAACAATGTTATAACTGAAATTTGTAACTGATAATTTACTATCTGTTGATAAAATCCATATAATATAGTTTCTGTTAACCAGCACAATCACTCGATTCCGGCATATTTATGGAATAGATAACCCAAGAAGATAGAATTATAGTTATTGTCTAACCCGCACGATCGTGCGGGTCCGGTCTTAAAGTGTTAAAACGAGTAACATGCAAAAATTAATTAAATTTAAAAGCGCATACCGAATTTTAAACCGTACACTCCAGCAATTATTACTCAAAGACAGTACTGCAACAGATTTTTTTTTTTTGTGAATCCCTGTAAATGAATATAAAATGCTATGTATGCCCTGTTCTAACGTGATCGTAGTGAAATTCATTGATTTATATCAGTTTCAATACATTTGAAATAGCGTAATGTCATTAAAATACACTGCAGACGATTTTTCCCTGTATATGTAATGGAATACTTTTGAGTGCCCCTGTAAATGATCTATTGATCCTACATACTTCATATACAATGAGTTACAGCGTGGACAGACGGTCAGACAAACCGAATGCATAAACACTTTTTAACTTTGTTGGAAAGTGTTAAAAAGTAAAAAGAAAACTTATTCTGGTTTTCTTTCATAATTTCTCTCTTGAAAATGGATGGCTAAATTACAGCTGTATAGATGACGCTATGATGGTGGCGGGTCCAACCATTAGCGTCTCAATATTGTACAGGACAGTAGAGACGGTAACGATTCGACATCATATGTTAACACTTGATTTTTACACACTATAAATATGTGTGTCTCTTGATACCGAAACATGACCCTGAGGATGGTCACACAGTGGTTGAAACTTGTCGGTTTTTAGAATTTTAGAATTTTTATGTATAATATACGTCTTTAAGGTTGTTCTGGACTGCTCGGCTCAACAAGCGCAAAACGTTTTGATACATTTACAAATTCGTTTTTTTAAGATATAAAATTGGAAGGTCTGACTAGGGAAGCGAATTGGAATCGAACTGTGTTTTCCACTCTTTGATAAATAAATTACCTATTGAGTTATAAGCAATTCTGAACACGTGACAAAGACTTTTTCACACTTCCTTGAGGGATTCTTCTTCTTTCGCGCGGAAATTCGGTTCAAAATGCCCACTTTGACACTGTAGCGCGCTGGTTGAAATTAAATAAACACAAACTCGTCAATAACTCACAACACTTAATAAATAGCAAAGTGAACTGTATCACACGTTTAATTATAAACCCTCTTGGTTTCACACAAAATTTCAAACTAATAAGGTTAATTTAAGACATACATATTGAAAATTTAGCATTTATAATTTAACATGTAAATTAATTATCCAAATATGACATTTTCTTTTCACTGGATGATAAACTTTTATAATTGTCTAAATTTCCAATAGAAACGCACTATGACATAAAAGCATAATGACATATGAACGAATTTCTATATACATATATATATGCTATAACCTGCCGGACTATTATTAAATCCTTGGTCAGGCATTGGTTAGGTTGCAAAAAATTCGCACCACCTAGTGAAACACTGCTGCTGGAGGCATCAAACTTGTAGAATATTGCCAGCTGTGGACAGGCTGAATACTTTGCTGTTGACCGATTTAATCAAGTATATTGATTTGTTTGAAAGTAGTGAGATTGGCTAAGTCCAATGAAACACCTAGGATTCATGAAGCAGTCAAACTCTATTTCGATGTTCAAGCCATATGAGTGGTAAGCAAAAGATTAAGAAATCCGGTAGTTTCCCCATTAAAGCAGAGGCCAAAATCACTTTAAAATTATTCAACCACACAGAAAAACATGAACAACTCCCACATTATAAGAGTTTTCGTAGAGAATTCAGGCTAGAGCACGAATTACTATACCATGCTAAACAGATTATACACAGTAAAAATTTTTGGTCAAAAATTACGGTACATATACTGGCAACTTTGTGACCAGTACATATACCGTAATTTAACTGGACGGTATATGTACCGTAAAATATTTAAAGTATATGTACCGCAAAAAAACTTTCATACAGCATATATACCGTACGTTAAATATACAGTATATATACCATAAAAACCTTTTATACAGCATATATACCATAGATTAAATATACAGTATATGTACCGTAAAAAATATTTATCCAGTATATATACCATAAATTAAATGTGTGGTATATGTACCGTAAAAGTGTTTGTAATCAGTATATGTACCATAAATGAATGTATGGTATATATACCGTAAAAGTACAGGATGACCCTAAAAAAAAGCTCCCACAATTGACAGGATAAAAAAAAAGGACTGCAGAGAGAAACTTGTTTGTTCAAAAATATACAATAGGTATGACGAGAGTTTAAAATGACAATCTTTCAGAAATGGTGTCTGGTAAGTGTTGTCCATTATTGCGAGCAATACACAATTCAAGACAATGTCTGAAATCTATCACCAGTGATGCTTCGTCTTGTGGAATAGCTGCCACTTCTACCTGAATATTAGTCTCTTGGGATCAGAAAGAGCATAGGTTTTATGCCTCAAGAGTAATTCAAGCAGAGGTAGCAGCTTCTGCAAGACATGATATGTCAGATGATAGATTTCAGACATCGTCTTGAATTGTATATTGTTCGCAATGGACAACACTACCAAACATAATTTCTAAAACACAGTCATTTTAAACTCTTGTCATACCCATTGTATATTTTAAAACAAACATATTTCTCTCTCCAATCCTTTTTGTTTTATATTATCCTGTCAAAAGTGGGAGATTCTTATGGGTTATTCTGTAGTCAGAATCATATATACAGGGGAAGTACAAAGTCTTACCCTTATTTTTTATCAACCTGTACATTGATGCAGCCAAAACATAAAATTTTTACTTCTCTTTTTGAGGGATTCTGTAGTGAATAAGTTATCAAATTTTTGTCCCTTTTATTATTTGACTAATTATAATTATAAAAACTAAACATCTACATATGTCGCCAAGGGCATGAAGAGGATAAAAATTACATTTTCAACGAATAAAGAAAAATTAGTAATTGGCCAAAATTTTATAATTTCTTCCGAGATTCTTGTTACGTACTTAGAAATTAGAATTTTTATTTTTTTTTTCCTCAACATACAAATCTAAATTTTCTTTCCTTCAGTTAAATGTTTAAAACTGCCACTGTCCAGCAAATCGCCCCTTATATGATTTTTTTTTAAATGGAAAAATGGGTGTTTAATTATTCTTGCAAAACTTAATATACAGTTTAAAATTTAGAATATTAATAATAGGTTTTAGCATAAATTTTTAGCTGAATGAGTTATTAATATTTAGATTTCTGGTTGATATAGAAAAATCCACAAATTATATCAAGGTTTTTTAAACAAAGCTCTATCCGATAAAAAATTTCTAAATACCTACAAATTCAAAAACTGTGTTATTTGTTTCTTTTAACAAACAATACATCTGTATAAAAATTAAACAATTTCTAAATATTCACATCTTATTCTATAAATGACACAATTAGTTGTAGCACAACCATCTATTATTTAAAAACTAATCAAATTCTGCTGTTTTTAATAGCTTTTCCCTCCTGAAATTTTGCAATCAATCTACTGAAAACCCTAAAAGTAATGTTACTTTAAATTTAGAAAAGTAAAAATAGTAAAAAAAAAATTTTTAAAAAGAAAAAAATGTCAAAAGTGTATTGGATAATATATAATCCATAGGAAAATGAAAGATGTAATAAGTATATCTTAAATATTTTGGATTTCTATAAGTTAAGCTTTAAATATTTATTTAAAAAAATTAAGTTTTAGAAATTTAAGAAATATTTAATTTTTGTTTCTGCATTTTTCTTGAGAATGAAACATCGATGTTCTTTAATGTAGCTATCTTTTTAAGCTAAATAATGCTATAAAAAGTGATAAAATATCTTTATTTAGATTGACGAACGTTTCATCGCACAAATGGTAACATTTTCAAAATCATTCATGATAGAAATATTTTCACAAAATTTAAAACAATAACTTGGTAAACAATGTCATGAGACATCATGCATATGCAAACATAAAATTAAATTAAATAGGATTATTTTATGTTTGCACTGATTTTCATTATGCATGATGTCTCTTGACATTGTTAACCAAGTTATTGTTTTTAAATTTTGTGAAAATATTTCTATCATGAATGATTTTGAAAATGAGAGGGGGAGTTTTAAAGGTCACAAACTGTTAAATAAAATACAATTTTCTATAGCAAAAATAAAAATTCATATTTCTTAAAATCACCAAAGAATATTTCTTTTATTAAAAATAGCTTAAAAAAGCAGTAAAAATATCATTGCATATGGTATTTAGAAAAAAAAAAAAACACTTAAAGCTGTCGTTAAATTTAAAGGAGCTAATTTCTGACATTTTTTTTTTTTTTTTTTTAATCAATCTTTGTTCAGAAATGCATGAAATTTGCAATGTATAATTTTTTAATTCAGAAACTATAATTGAAAGATTTTTTTTTTTTTTGTAAATGCATAACATCTTTCAGAAAATACTATTAAAACCTTTCAGCCGAATTCTCCACGCAGGTCAAGAAAAGTGAAGAAAATTGGTTGTCCTGAGCAAAATTGCTTTTAAGTCAAAAGGTAATTTATCAAAAAATGGAAAATTTATTTTCATTCCAAATCACTAAATAGTCAGGGCAGCAAACTTTATACCTTCATGTTTAAAAATGAGTTTAAAATTGTGTCAAAGTTTTACGTTGTTAGGCAGGGTATTTGAGAACCATATTAAAGTTCAAGCATAAATATTTTAGAACATTTAGAAAATAAATTGATTTCATTATGATTTACAAATATTTAAAACAAGCAATTAAAATATAGAAAGATATTTATTACAACAATTAAATTACATTAATATACACAGTTCTAACATTTATGTATACAATGTTTTCTTTTGAATTTACTAATATATACAAATTCCAGAAGTTTTGGCCATCTTACAGCACTACCTCTGCCAATTGATTTGCTCTGTAGTTTATTCCACACACAGGGTTGATCAACTTAAGTACCTTAAAGAAAAAGAGTGGTTCATTCAACATGGATATAAGCACTAAAATAAATTTTCGAAGAAAATACAAAAGTGACTTTTAGAAAAGGTTACATAAAATCATCTTAAAAGGATATTTCAGTCACACCAAGAAAAAAAAGGTTATTGTTAATCTTACGGGGCATTATTTTCAAATTTCTCGCTTTGATTTTAATGTTTCTCAATGATTTTTTTTTTTATTTATTTAGTATAGATGAGGGTGATCTACAACTGTGCTAGCTTTTATTTTTCTGATTTTGGTTATAGTTTTTTTAATATTAGGATAATTTCAAATTCAGAAGCGGTTTCGAAAGTAAAAATAATAATAAAAAAAACCCGAAAAAGTAAAAATTAGCCCAGTTGTAGATAGTCTTCAGCTATCCTATGCAAAAAAATCATTTAAAAATATTAAAATTCAAACAAGATATTTGAAAATAATGCTCCCATAGACTTAACATTAGCGTTTTCATTTTTCCCTGTGACTAGTGTGGACAAGAGCCTACACTAGTCATGCGGATAAATGCAAACATTAATGTTAAACCTATGGGAAAAGTCTTTACAGATTTCTCACTTGTATTTGAATACTTTTTTATATTATTTTTTTTGCATGCAATACCTGAAGTCGATACCTGTTGTTGTGTGTATGTACTTTTTTCAACTTTTGTAGCAATTTCTGTATACGAGAATAGTTTCCCTTTCAAAACCACTTCCAAAAGTAGAAGTATCCGCATATCAAAAAACTGTAAAAAACATCGAAAAAGTAGAAATGCACAATAAATGTTAACCTCAGGTACCCTGTGTCTCCCCCCTCCACACCTAAAAAAAAAGAGAGAGAGAGAATCATTTAAAAATATTAAAATAGGAACAAGAAATCTGTAAGGAACGCTGCCATAGGATTAACATTAGTTCGAACATTTCTTAGTTTAGGCTCTTAAGGCTTAATTATTTTGCATGCGATACCTGAAGTCAATACCTATTGTTGTGTGTATGTACTTTTCAAATTTCGTAGCAATTTCTGTATATGAGAATAGTTTCACTTGCAGAACCACTTCCAAAAGTAGAAGTATCCGCATATAAAAAAACTGTAACAAACATCGAAAAAGTAGAAATGCACAATAAACGTTAACCTCAGGTACCCTGTCCCTCCCCCCCCCCCCCCCAAACACAGAAAAAAAGAAAAAGAGAGAATCATTTAAAAGCATTAAAATGGTAACAAGAAATCTGTAAAGATTGCTGCCATAGCATTAACATTAGCTTGAACATTTCTTTCTGTGCCTAGTTTAAGCTCTTAAGGATATGTGTTTAAACAAAAATGGAAATGTCAGAGCTGAAATCATTAATTTTATACATTCTCTCAACAAAGCGCACTTATTTTTACTATTGATACAACTTTTACAGAGTAATTTCAAATCATTGCAACAGTTAATGATTTCTTTTTCACTCGCTTCATCTTATAATTTATAAATGGACCTGTTTAAACTGTACATCACCTTCATATTTAATGGAGTTTCTGAAGTTTGTTAAAGATGCAGAGAAGACCTTTTAATCCCATGCAAGTATGTTTAGGAATATTAATTGGCCTACATTCTTTGCTAACAGGTGACAATGTGCAGCTTTCAGCATATCTGTTATCAAACTACTTTGAAATAAATACTATTAATTGAATGCATTGTCCATCATACTCACAAGATTAAATGTAACCGAGCTTGTACAGTCGAACCTCGTTAACATGAACCTCAAGGGGAATCAAAAATTTGTTCACGTTAACAGTAATTCATGTTATCAGTATCAAATCTTTGTATTCGATTTTATAGGGGACTGTGAGAATAATTTATGTGTTAAAAGTAATTCATGTTAATGAGGTTCAACTGTATAGATTACATTAGGTCACAAAAATATAGAATGCTAACTGCCCCTGGCTGTCACAAAACATATGCAATAATGGGATACAAACTTTGTATATAACTTTGAGAAAACAGATTTTTATAAATTATCGATCAGATTTTCTAATAAACTCTAGGAAATTTTATTTACTACTTGGGAATTAGTCTAAACTTTTGTCAATACAAACTTTTATAAGTCAGCCTGTTAAAGGTTTTCTTTCTAGTGAGCTCATTTGATTTACAAATTACACATTTCAAATAATACAGAGAAACAAAAAATAAGGAATTTACTTATTATAGAATATAATTATAAGATTATTTAATAAATGGAATCTTGTGAAAGCTCTCTTTTAACTCTTTGAAGGTTGGTGAGATACTTTGCTAAAAAGGTCACTTAAAATTGCATTTACAAATCTATATTGCACATGCAGATCTGAAAATTTGGAAGAAGACCAATGAAAGCAGTTCTGATACATAAAACTCAGATTTTCAATTTTTTTTTTTTTTTCAAAATTCACCGAGATACAAGTTAAAAACCATAATGATTATTAAAAGATGGTACACTGCCTTAGCTGTCTGGTCCAAAACAGCATTTCAGAGTTTCTTTAAGGCTCTTTTTCAAATCTAACAGAGCTTATTTCTGATGTATTCTTTTTTTTCCAGAAATGCATGAAACTGGCAGGTGTTTTTATTCAAAAGCTATGCGATCAAAAGATGTTTTCCCTTTTTTGGTAAAGGCAGAAAATAATTCAGAAATACTGTCAAAGTTGCCTTTTGAGGAGAATTTCCAAGCTTGGTATAGCAAGAGAGAAAAAAGAAAAAGCAGTTGTCACACAACTAAAATTGCTTATAACTGGATAAGTAATTTGTTTATAAAAAAATGGAAAACTCATTTCAATTCCAAATCACTCCAATAGTCAAGCCTGCTAATTTTATACCTTTATGCTTAAAAATGAACTACAAAATGTGTCGGAAAGTTTTGTGTTGTTGAGCAGGAACCAAAAGCAAAAAGAAAAGAAGCTCGGGAAAACATTCTGTATTTTGAAGCAGCCATATCAGATTTTAAAATATACATATAAGGACAAAAATACCCATTTACTTTGGGTACTTTCCTGGTCCTAGTTGGGTTATTTGTTTTAAAAGTATTAATATTTATTATTTCAAAGAAATGTACTGTGAATGCTGATTTTGAGGGTCCTTCCCAGCAGGGTTGGCAGGTTTTTGACACATGTCAGTTTTTGAAGGTTTAAACTGCAGTTTAAACCGTCATGTCAAAAACCCCTTGCCAAAAACCTCAAATACTTACAGTGATCTGCAAAATTTCACATTAAATGTCACACATTAGATATAATATTTAAGATTCACTATTACTGTAATTGTATAATTAGTATATAGTATTAGTAATAATTGCAGGGTTGGCAGGTTTCTGACATGTATCAGTTTATGTCGGGTTTAAACCATAGTTTAAACCGTCATGCCAAAAACCTCAAATACTAAATTGATCTGTAAAAATTCAAATTAAATGTCACACATGACAACATTACATGTAATATTTTAAATTCACTCTTACTGTATATAAGTAATTAGTACATAGTAAAGTATTATTGTTAAGTACAACTTTTTAACAGGGTAAAATTAATTTTTTTTTTTTTTTTTTTTGTAAAATTGTGTTTTTTTTAAAAGTAGACATTAAGCTCACCTGAGTTGTACATTTTTTCTCTTACTTAAAATCGTTTTAATTTCGCTTACTTTTGAGAGCTTAAAGCATTAGCTAGCTTTTTTTATGGAAAAAAAAAACCCTTAGAAAAGTGTAGATTTTTTTTGTATATATAACAAGATAATGTGCATCAACTTTATTCTAGTCTAGGCAATAACCATTCCATTCAAAATTGAAATTGGATTATTAATTTTAAACATTTACAAAATAAGAGAAGTAATTAAAAAAAAAAAGGCTTAAAGTCAATCTTTTTAAAACATGCTTTCTTTCAATATATAAAAATGTTTTCGATTTTAAAACTGAACAAAATTGGCTTGATCATCTAAAAGAAAATTCCTGTAAGCCCATATTGAAAAAGTGCATAATAGAAGGGATCAAATCATGAAACCATACCACTGTTTGGCTTATACTTTGCATCCCAACCATCAGGGGCAAGGGTTGACTGCTGTATCAGTTGATTCAGCTCGCACTTGAGCTACGGAGAGAGTTTATGGATGCTTACCCATACTGATTGTGTATGAAGCTAAAGAATCCCCTTTCCAGTCTTCTTATTTCAGTGCTATAGGGAGGACTCAATTGTTTGGTGGAAAGGTATCATTAAATGCAACAGCTTTTTGAGCCTGCTTCAAAACTTGCTTATCTAGCAATGCTTTTGCAATCAAGTCCTACTAGCTCAGCATCAATTAAGAGACAGACTATTTTCTAACGTTTCATACACTCTAAACTCAAAAATCTTTCGGGTGTAAATAAATGTGCTAAAAACGTGGTGTGCTGCAGCATGCTGCGGGGTAAAATTGATTCGGATTATTTAATTGTACAAAATTATTTTCTTCTGGTTGAAAAATCAAAAAAAAAATTTATTGCAAATAATATATTTTTTAAATTATTAAATTTCAATAAAAGATCACATAAGTCATTGACTTATTTAATGTTTATCAATTGTTAAAATGTTTTAGCGTGTTGCATGTATTTGGCAGTTTTCGACAGTTTAAACCAGTTTTTGACGCTTGTCATGTCAAAAACCCAACCCTGCTTCCCAGAAGTCTGCATCCATGTTCTCCAATTGAAAATTAAAAAAATTATCCTGTTATTCCTGAAGTGTTTTTCCATTTCCAGTGATATCCAGAGATAAATATATTTACTATTTAAAAAAAAATATATATATATATATATATATTATTCTAGAAGCCCTCTGGCAAATTAAACAGATTCCCCCCTCCCTCAGTACAATTTCGGATGTAATTTTGTGTTGAATTACAAACACCTTGAAAACTTTTAATATTTGATTAATTGATGCCTCAATACCAGAAAGTTCAAGACAGGAGGAGACAATCATCGCAGATTTTTTCTTTCCTTTTTTGCAGATTTTTTTTCCACTGAACATTTTGCTTTATATTATGCTTTATTACTTAATGCACAAAAACTTAAAATTATTACTAATAAAAATGAATAAGTGCATAAAGACATTACAGGTAAGTGATTGATTAACACTAGTTGTAAAATATTTCACATGCAGATTAATTTCTGCCCTTGAAGTACTTGTTGCAGACATTAATTATTTCAAAACTAACATAAATATTTTATAAATTGATTGAAGAATAGTTATACCATTAATTTTTCAACTGAGTTGATGAATTAATTTTGAAAAGTAATTAAAAAATATTACAAAAATTTCCAGTTAATATATTTATAGATCTCCAACATCCCGGTAGCAGAAAGTGCGCGACGCGCGTCGCAGATTTGTTTTGGACCTTGCAGATAAATTTGCCAACTTGGAAAAAGAAAAAAGTATTTCCTCTTATATATATATATATATATATATAAAGAAAAATACGAAAATTCTGACAAAAAAATCACGAATTTGACAAATGGTCGCCGAAAAATATCAGTTTCGACAATCGTTCGCATAAAAAATCGGTAATTTATAGCTAAAGGGTCGCTATAAAACCGCGAGTTTCGTCAAAAGAGCTCGGAAAAAAACATGAATTTCGTCAAAGGGCTGTGGAAAAAAATGCAAATTTCTGTCACAGGATCCAGGAAAAAACACAAATTTCGTCAAAGGATCGCGGAAAGAATGCGAATTTACTAAAATGATAGCGAAAAAACGCAAATTTAGTCAAAAAAATCGCGAAAAAAAAAAAAAACGCAAATTTATGTCAAAGGATTGCGGAAAGAACGGGGAATTTCGTCAAAAGATCTCGAAAAACGTAAATTTCTGCCAAAAGATCGCTGTACAAACTTGAATTTTTATCCAAAAATACTGAAAACTAATTTCGTTCCAGGGGTGCGAGAAAAACGCAAATTTCTGTCACAAAATCACGGTAGAAACTTGAATTGGATCGAGGGAAAAACACGAATTTAGTCAGACAATCGCGGAAAAAATGCAAATTTCTGCAAAACGATCGCGAAAAAATGCAAATTTCTGCAAAACGATCGCGAAAAAATGCAAATTTCTGTAAAACGATCGCGAAAAAAAAAAAATCAAATTTCTGTCAAAGGATCGCAAAAACGCAGATTACTGTCAAAGAACACGAAAAAAAGAAAATTTATGTCAAAAGATCGGAATTATTTCGTTCCAGGGGTGCCGAAAAACACAAATTTCTGTCACAGAATTGCGGAAAAAACACGAAGTTCGTCAAAGAATTGAGAAGAAAACGTAAATTTCGTAAAGGATCTCGAAAAAAATAAATAAATAAATAAAAAATAAACCCATTTTTGTTAAAGGATCGTGAAAAAACGGCACATTTAGTCAAAAGATCACGATAAAACCCAAATTTCGTCAAAAGCATGCGATGAAAAACACATAATTAGTGCCGGTAGTTGATTTTCACCCCCCCCCCCCCCTCTGTTGTAACCTTTCGGAAAATTCGCTGCGAATTTGATTTTTTTTTTTTTTTTTTACTCAGAATGACTCCTGTTATTAATCAGTAAGAATGCTGTTTATTTTAACACTCAATGTTTGTACATAAGAAAATGTAACACGCTACTCAAGCAGACAATTTTCATCTCACTTAATTGCTGTTGCAGACACAACCATAACTTTCTGCTACTGGGTCCAACATTAAAAATTAGTAAGAGTGAGATTTAGTCAAAAAATTCTTTAATAGAAGAAATGGCCTATTAGCTTGTTAAATGATTAAGAATTAGCAAAATCCTTAATACCCTTTAAAGGAAACTGACTATCGAATTGGTTAGCATAAAAGTTATTGGTTTTATGATTACCTAATAATATTTTTAAATTTTGCACAAATTGGAACAAAAGAAAGGGGGGAGGGTATTTTATTTAGTTCAAAATATACTGTAAATTCTGATTTTTTAAACTGCATCTGCCTGTTGGTTTATATTTCCAGACTCTGGTTAAAATACATCAGAACGAGTTATATTTAACCTAGGCAGTTATCCTTATAGTAGCAGAAACTCTCTCTTTTTACTAATAACTCAAAAATGTGCATATATTTTTTAGCTTAAATTAACCATTTTTAACTGAGAACATAATTTTAAGATGAAACATTGGAATAAAAAACTTCCCCCTCCCATACAATACACAGTACTAAAATATGCAATACTTATTACAACATATTTTGACCAAATTATAAAAAAAAAAACAAATTAGCAAGAACTTTGTAAAAAAAAAAAAAAAAAAAAAATCAAGTTATTTAAATCATGTTGCTAAAAACACAAAGCTAAACACACTTTTAGCAAAATTTCAAATGCTAATAAAGTGGAAAATATGTTACAAATTGACAACACTATTGATGAGAAAAAAAAGCCATATGTCATCTTGTGAATTATTTGCCTTCTGATATCCCCCTCCTCCTCCTGCAGAGAAAGGTGGATTTCTCTAAGGAAGGGAACACCACCAAAGGCCTATGAAAAAAGCAATTATATAATTCATTCTCTAATATCTGTATCCAGTTGTACTGGGAATTTATAAATTACTATTAAAAATTATTCAAACAACTCAAACAGCTAAAGTCCTATGAGGAATATAGGTGCAGATTCCCAAAATCAGTAAGGTACTAGTGGCTGCTAAACCAAAAAAAAAAAAAAAAAAAAATCCAGTGGCCACATTGTGAAACAAACACATACAAACAGCATTTATATACAGAAAACTAAACAAAAAAAACTAAGGAATAAAAAAACTGAAAAATAATTGAACACACGTACAATAACACACAGACTAATTACTTCACATGTGTATATTTAATTAAGCATAAAATTCTTGAAATTTGTATATTAAGTATAATATAAATCTTAAACTATATACTGTCAGAAGATAAAGTTGAGCGAGATCTGTAGAAAATAAGCAAAAATGATAGTGGGAAATATCAGGAAAAGAATATTTCTTAATTTGATATTGTCATACAAAAAATTGAGAATGTGTCCCATTATTTTACACTATAAAAATCAAAATAGACTTCAGTCATTTGTTTTGCTATAAGGAGAGATTATCTTAAAAATAAAATAAAATAAAAATAAATATATATGGCGACTTATAAAGTGCAAAATTAACACTAGCCACCAGCCCACTAAATGAGAAAAAAGTGGCTATTAAAAAATGTTTGTCACTGGCCACCTTATGATCACTTTCCTACAAGGACAGACTAAATTTTTTTTTGCATTTTATTAAGGATTGTACTTTTTTGTTTGCATTATGTTTATATAAACATATTAATATGGGCTATTTAATTTTAGCTTAATACTAATAAAAATTTTAACAAAAGTTTACTTCTTAGTACTTTTATATAAAAAAGTGGCCACTTATAAAACTCGTATTACTGGCCACTAATGAAATTTCAATTTCTCAGTTCTGCCCTTTAACGACTTAGACGGTGAAAGTTAGTGGTCACGGCAAACAATTTAGTCGCCTTGTGGCATCTGGTGACAGTGAATCTGCACTTATAATGAGGAGCAGGGAATCATGATTTTTCTTCTTTTATATATATATATAAAGGATTATTCAGGGGGGAGGGGTTAAAAAGTTTTTTAAGAATTTCTAACTGGAAATAAAAAGTACATTTAACAATGAGCCCCTTATTTTATCTAAATTATATGTGAATTAAATGCATCTACAGATAAAATTATACTATTAGTATTTAGTAATAAGCAAAAGCCATTTATTTTATTATTAGCATTATGGTGTTTGAAATATTACACAGAATACATCAAGCTGTTAATTAAAAGAACGTGATAAAATATCAATTTTAATTTGTGTTTAATTTTATTTATTTATGAAATTAAAAAAAAAGAAATTATGATCAGTATATGTGTAATTAAAAAAAAAGATATTCAGTGAAATCCACTATTCGTTAAAATCACTATTTATATAACCATGTAGCGAGTTCGGTAGCAAAAAGTTCAAGAATGGAGACTAGCAGCACAGATTTTCTTCTCTCTTTTGCAGATTATTTTTTCATCAAACCATTATTTTCTTTGTATTATATTTAACTTACTTAATGCAAAAACTTAAGTTTCTCTTTAATAAATGTGAATAAAACACATAAAAACGTTACAGGTAAGTATTTAACGCTGCAATTGCAAAAAATTTACCTGCAGATTATTTTCTGTCTCTGTAGTAACTTCCGCAGACACTTTGAGAATTTTCTGCAACTGTGGCAGCGAGTGCATATGATAGTTCAGGTCTACTCCATCACCATACTTCAAAGATGAAATTGGCTAGCCATATCCCTCCTCCATTTTAAATTTTCTGTTATTGGAAATTAAATACATATTATTCTTAAGGACTGAAATATACCAAATGAAAAAAAAAAGTCTTTATACAAGCATACTTGGACATTTTCAAAAAACTGATTTCAGACAGAAAACCCTGCACCCTTGACTACATTCTGGATACTTTTATTGATTGGATATTTTCCATTAAACCAATGCCATTATCGCCAAGCAATATAGTTGGTACCAATCGGAAAGTTTGAAAAAAAAAAATAAATAACGTTGTTAAGGTAAAAGTGATCACTTAAACATAACATTTGAAAATTATACACTTTCACAAACTTTTTTATTATATCAATCAAAATTATACACTTTTAAAACAAAAGAACAAATAAACATTATACAAAAATTAAAAATAAAGCACATATAAAAATCAAGAATTAAACTATAAATTTCTCTTAACATTGCAGTAAACATTTAATTTTTGGAATAAAAACATCTCCATATTGCTGTGATAAGATTGTAAATAATGATTAATTGTGCTTTTAGTATACACCATTTTGTGATACCCACATAATCTCTAAACAGAAACTATCTAACATGATCTCCAGTTTGGGGTCAATAAAATTATACAGTAAAACCTCCACTCAATGATTCCTTTAAAAAAAAAAAAAATAATCTGATATACTGACTCATAACTTACTTTAAAAATTTGTCTGCACAATGTAAATAATTCTGCGTATTATTTTTTTAATAACCTAATTTTATGATCTGATTTTCTATACTTAGATGCTAAATTTAATTGAAGCTTACTTTTGCAATTTAAAAAAAAAATAAATTCACATAAAAAAAAACTAAATAAATCCATATAAGCAGCATAAAAATACATCAAGTTTGTCAGTACTATGCAGGGTTGGCATGGTTTAAACCAAATGGCTTTTTTAGAACAAATCTAATGTAATATTTAATGGTGTTTTTTAGTTTGCCTGTGTTTTAAATTATTTATAGAAATAATTTCTACTTTTAATATTTTATCTAAGCAGTCTACATGAGACATAATGAGTTTAGGTCATGTTTGTGTGGAATGAAGGATGAAAATTAGAACGTGTTGATGCACCGAGAGAGTTATCATGAAACATGTCAAAATTAACAGGGATAAAACATTCAGTATTTAGCATAAAATATTATCAATTAAAAAATACAGATTATTTACAGCAGTTAATAACATAATACAATGACCTTTAAGATTTTGGCCAAGTAGTAAAAGAAAATTTTCTCAATTGGGGAGATTATCCTTTAAGAATTTTAAAAAGAATTTCAAGATATGAAGTTGAATGAGACGACATGCAAAAATTATATGTCAGTTATGGCATTCAATAATATCAATCTTTTCAGTTACAGAATTTAATGGCCAAAAATGTTAAAACAAAATAACCAGAAGTATTCGAATACATATATAAAAAAAATTCTTTAGCAACCACAGATACTGATATTTATTTATATAAAAGTTAACCATTTGAAGATACTATCTTCAAAATATTTTTTTATAGTTAAATTAATGATTAGGTCAAGAAGAAAATATTAAAATGTTCAGTGAACTAGTTTTGACTTCAAAAAGATTTTTAATACAGCCGAACCTCGTTAATGCGAACACTCAAGGGGAAAATTTTTTTGTTCGTGTTATCAGAACTTAACGAGTACGTTGCATACAACTGGACAAGGCAATCTGAAACAGTTCGTGCTAAAAGTAATTCGCGTTAAGTGTGTTAACGAGGTTTGACTGTATCAAGGTAGGAAAAAAAGTTCATAAAATATTATATATCTATAATTAATCAAAAATATTGTCTTAAGATTTTCAAGATATTAAAGTTACACTGTGTAGAGCAGTTTATTTTTTCAACATAAGACATAAGTTACTAATGTTTAAATTAGAAATGAATTCAATTTTCTACATAACAGACTAATTATTTAATCGGGATATTTTCAAATGAAGTTATATTACTTAATATATAACAATGTTTATTTTTATCAACAAATGTACATCTACATGCATTAGGAAATGATATTTTAAAAAAATCCCGGTTTAAACCAAATAAACCATTTTTTGTTTTTTTATTTAAAAAAAAAACCTTTTTTTTTTGCCAACCCTGCTTATGTGTTGTCCTGGCAAGGTAATATTCACTGCACCAACGATATTAATTACAATAACTTTTTTTTTTTTGTGTGTGTGTGTGTGTGTGTGTGTGTATGAGTGGGAGGGGGGGGGGCTGCTTTCTGCATTTTAACCAAACAAAGTTAATACAGTACAGGACCCATTATCCGGAAGGACCCAAAATCCGGAAGAAAAAAAATTTGAAAATTTTCTATAAATTTGTAAATTTTTACTAAAATTTTGCACTTTCTGAAATCTGTCGAAAATTTTACAGATTCCTAATTTTCTTTTTGGTCTATTGTGTTGCAATGTGTAACCACTAAAATATGTTACATCAGTGATGAGGGGACACGGTGCCCCCCCCCCCCCCCCTCAAAAAAAAAATTAGAAAAAAATTATTTTTCTGTCAAATTTTAGTTTAAAATGAATTTATATTACGATTCGTTTTTGAAAAAGATATTTCATACCCTCCCTCTCACTTCGATAAAATATTATGACTACACAATTATGGTACTTGAATCAGGGGGTGATTCTGAGAAAAAAAAAAAAAAATTCTGAAATTCACAGCAAATTTTTGAAAGTTTACAGAAGGGGGACTCTCTCGGCACTAATTATGCGTTTTTTCCACGATCCTTTAATGAAATTCGCGCTTTTACGCGATCTTTTGACGAAATTAAGACAGTGTTTTGCGATCCTTTGAAGAATTTTTTTTTTGCTATCTTTTGAAAAAATTTGCGTTTCTTTTCTGCGAGATTTTGACGAAATTTGCGCTTTTCTTCCGTAATCCTTTAACTAAATTTGCGTGTTTTTCGCGATCCTTTTACGAAATTTCGTTTGTTTGCGATCTTTTTGCGAAATTTGCGGTTTTTTCGCGATCTTTTGACGAAATTTGTTTTATTTTCGCGATTTTGGGATGAAATTTGCAGATTTTTTTGCGATTTTTTGACAAAATCGCAGGAGGCTTTTTCGATCCTTTGAAGAAATTTGTTTTTTTTTTTTACTATATTTTGACGGGTGTGGGGTTTTTTTTACGGTGCTTACAAGAATTTTTTTTTCGCGATTCTTTGATGAAATTTGCGTCTTTCCTGGGATTTTTTTGACGGAATTCGGGGGGGGGGGGGGGGGGGGGAGGGGGACGACCCGAAATCCGGAAAATTACAAAATCCGGAAAGCCTTCGGTCCCGAGGATTCCGGATAATAGGTCCTGTACTGTATTATATAGTTGCCATATTAAAGTTAATACCAAAGTATTTTTATAAGTATACCTATATAATCAATTTCATCATTTTTTATGATGTTTTATTTTGTTGTTGTTATTTTGTTTTATCATTTTTTAGCAATATTATGTATTTATTAAATGTATATTATATTACAATTTTGAACATGATTGACAATTGACAACGATAAACAAAAGTGGCAATTGACAATCATTTTTGGCGATCTATCTACCCGGATAATATGAAAGTACTTATTTGTTTTCATATCTGTTTATAGTTTATTTCTAAAATACCGCGGCAATCAATAAAAATTACAAAAAGCCTCCCATTTAATAAATAGTGAATCACAATATTTGATACCGATTCCAATAAAAACCTTTGCATTAAGGTTGAAATAAATCAATGGCACATTAGGATATACATATCGGTATAATGGGAAAATATCACATATTGCATTTGTCTCGTACAATACATACCATGCTTTTGCTTGCAACAGTTCCACTCTACCGCTATAATAGACTCGTAGATCTGGCTTTAGGTTAAAACTGGGAAATTTCATTAAGGCCACTGGCCGGTAGAACTAGTTTTTTAAGTGGCCACTTTTTTATTTAAAAATACTAAACAGTAAAATTTTTATAAGTATTCATCTAAAAGTGAATAGCCCAAATAAATATGTTAATATAAATATATTAGAACCAAAAAAAGTAGAATCTTCGATGAAATGCAAGAAAATTTTACTCTCCCTTTGTAAAAAAAGTGGCTGCCGATAGACAATTTTTCACTAGCCACTGTTTCCCATTTACTGAACCAGTAGCCGGTGGTTAGTGCTAATTTTGACCTTTAGATCTGGCCATAGGTCAAAGAAAAAAATTAAAATATATAATAATTTGGCTTTGATATACCCAAATATATTTTGAAGGAAGAAATGTTCTTATGTATTATCCATGCCAGCTCATATTCATTGTGGTAACAATGGCACAGATAATATTAATTACAATAGCTAACCTTTATTTTATTTTTTGCTTTCCTCATTTAAGTGCACAGTATTAATATCATATAGTTGCCATATGATAGCTGCAGAAGTATTTATACATATATAACTATAAAAACTAATATATAACACAATATAATTTTCCCTTTACATGAATATATTGTTTTTTTTTTTTTTTTTAAGAACATATAAAATAAGACAACTTTTAAAAGTTTATCATTTCAACCTCAGAATTTTGACAGTAACTTAATTGAGCATTAGCATTTTTTAAATTATTAGTAGAGTTAATTTAAAAAATAATAAAAGAATCTTAAGTTTCAAGCAATATCACTACAGTTTGAAAGTAATTTTAAACTGTATTGTACATCCCATCTACAAAGTACTGTTTTTCAAATACTATATACATAATGTCAGTTTAAAATAAACAAACTGTAGTAATTCTAGCATTAAACTGGCATTTTACAATATTACATCTCCCCCATCCCCCTTAAAAGTATAATATTCATTTTCTGTGTATTTATAGTTTTGGTACAGCTTTTCAGTGTAAACCAAGCTATGTTTAAGATTATTAATATTGAAAGTGGTAATTTTTTTTATGAAAGTTTTAAAACCGGTGGATTTTTTCGTGTGTTTAAAAATTGTTTTCAACTAAGTTTTTCACAGGAAATTGGCTTACATTTTCTTTGCAAAGTTTGTTTGCATGAATTTATATTTTTAAAAATACAGTTAGACAACTCTAAGAATCTATATTTTAGGGGGGAAAAAAAAGAAAAGAATAAATAATTTCAACTGCATATTATTATGAAAAGAATTTTTCCTAATAATAGCGATAAATTACAGCTATGCGAATAAAAATAAATATGTATGTTTCAAATTTTATATTAAATTCCCACCTTACCATTTTTATTAATTGGTATATCTATTGAAATAATTTTGGAATGAATTTTCATTTTTAAGAAGAAAATTTGCATTTAATTATTTTACCAGTGATTTGCTTGGATTTTTTTTTTTTTTTCACACGATCCTGATTTTGCGAAATTTTGAATATTTGTAGATACTTGTAAAAAATGCAATCAGAATTTTGTGAATTAGAAATGGCATTTCAGTTCTTATTTAGACATTGAGAAGGTCTTTTGTACATATATACAGCTAAATAATAGATTCATTGATGATTTCAACTATTATGCAGCAGGTTTTTTTAAATTCTAAAATCATTACATTTGTGAAGGACTCAATTTCTAGATGAAAAATTTTCTGAAATATCTATTTTTAAGAGAAAGAATTTTGTAAGGCTGCTCAAATCCAAAAGGGCAACTTTCTGAAATAAGTTTAAATTTATTTTTGGTCGGAAATGCATGAAACTAGCTGGCATTGTTTGTTGTTTACAAACTATGTAATCGAGCTGTTTTTTTTTTTTTTTTTTTTTTTTTTTTTTTTTTCAAACACAATAGATCTTTCAGAAAATAGAATCAAAGTTGACGTTTTGGACCTAAGTTCCTGAAAAAAGCAGAAAAACCAGTCAGCGAAGGGAGAAAAAAACTTTGTCACATGATCAAAATCGCTTATAACCCAATAGGTAATTTATGGATAAAAAAAATGGAAAACACAGTTCGATTCTAAATCGCTTCGATAGTCAGGCCTTCCAATTTTATATCTTTGTTTTAAAAAAAAAATCTGTAAATGTGTCAAAACGTTTTCCACTTATTGAGCAGAGCAGTTGAGAACAGCCTTAAGGGTCCTATGTTTTAAGGAGAAAAAATTGTAAATAATCCTTTAAGGGACTCGAGTTCTTTCTAAACAGATCCCTGCTTACAGATAAGATTTTACACGTTAATGTTTTCATGTAGGACATTAAACATGAAAAAGTATAAATAAAAGTATCAGAATGTAGCTATTATAAAATATATTTTATAAATGAAATTTTAATTTTTCCAATTTGGAAAAATAGGCCTTCGGAGGAAAACTGGTTTATTTCCCAAAATTTCCTGACTTTTTCCCAATTGTTCCCATACTTGTTACATAATTGTACTAAAATTGTAAAAATAACATTAATGTTACTTCTTGCCACGCAAATATTTAGGAGAAAAATAAATACCTTTGAATAATGCTAGTGTTAAGTAGGTGGTATAGTAATTGTTCGGTTGGAGTCTCATACTCTTAGTTTCAGATTTCTCTTATGTGCTACCAGATACTTGGGTCAATGACGAGTTGGTCCAAGCTGAAAGATCAGATGTCTGTCTCTATCTATAATTTTAAATAAAAATAAGAAATATATACAACAAAAGAAAGTTTTGTATAGAATAGAACTTGGTGCCATGCTTAAATTGCGACAATTGGAAAGTTTCAAAATGTGGCTAATAAATATTTTAAAAATATATTTCTATAGCAAGCAGTTTTTTAAAGACAAAACTAAAAATTCAGTCACCCTGTCAAAATTTCGGCAGTAGATGGTGGAAGTAGAATGATGTAATTCACCACCCCTGTAACCAGGATTGGCACGGTTTAAACCAAGTGGTTTTAACCATGGTTTAAACCAATTGGTTTTTTTTGTCAAAAAAACCATTTGGTTTTTTTAGAAAAAATCTATTTTTTTTTTTTTTTTTTTTTTTTTTTTGTAATTTAATTGTTTTAAATTATAGATAGAAGTAATTTCTACTTTTAACACTTCATCTCAGCAGTCAACATGAGACATAATGAGCCTAGGTCATGTTTCTATGCATGTAGAATGAAAATTAGTATGTGCTGATGAACATATCTGGCACCCTAAAGATTTTTCTTAAAACATGTGAAATTAGAAAAGATAAAATAGATAAATAATATTCAATATTTAGGATAAAATATTTTCATTTAAAAAATGCAGATTATTTACAGTAGTTAATAGCAAAATACAATGATCTTTAAGATTTTGGTTAAGAAATTGTAAAAGAAAATTTTCTGGATTGGGATTGGGGAAGATTATCCTTAAAGAATTTAAAAGAGTAACTTAAGGTATTAAATTGAATAACACAGCTTGCAAAAATTGAGTGCTAGTTATAGCATTTCAATAATACCAATCAATCTTTTCTGTTAGTTGCTGAATCTAATGGCCAAAAATGTTGCCTTGGATACTTGGAGTTATCACTCAGAAAACAAAATAACCAGAAGTATTTGGATATTAAAAAAATAATAAAAACAACCACAGAATAATATATTATATTCATGAAACTGCATCAAATGTTTATTGATTGATTATTATATTATTAATCAAAGGATTCTTTATACGCTTTTCAAGGTATCAATGTTTCACTGTGTAGAGCAGTTTACTAGTGTACTTTGAACATAAGACATAGCTGTTACTAATAATGTTTAAATTAGAAATGATTTCAATTTTCTATATAAATGACTGTAATTATTTAATTTAAATATTTTCAAAAGTTATATTACTTATATAATATCCAAAAATGTTTATTTTATCACCAGATATGCATGAGTATGCAATAGGAAATTATATTTTTAAAAACCTGGTTTAAACCAAAAAAACCTGGTTTAAACCAAATAAACCGGTTTTTTTCCAACCCTGGTAGTGTGCAAACAAAATAGTAAAGCTTTGTATTCTTGTTACATTGAAGCAGTACTGTGCTGCCGTATATATTATATAATTTATTTAGAGGAAAATATTTACACTGTTCAAAGCTGCCCCCAGTTCAAAGGTACCCCCCCCCCTCTCCCCTATCATTTAAAAATTAAATTTGATTATTTAGGTTTTCAGTTAAGTCAAAATATTTTATGCACTATAAAATAAACATTACTGAAATTGCATTTTTAGCAATGTCTACATAGGGTGTCCATTACTGGAAAATGACTAATTAACCAATCCCAGTAATGGACACCCCCTCATAAAACCTTGAAAATAAATAAAATTTTATAAATGGCCGTTAGTACATAAAATTCTAAGATTTCTATTGCTACTCAAACAAAAACATTCAAATTTTGCAAGAAAATAAATAATATATAAATTAAATAAACGAATATCTTAGCCTCTTTATTAAGATTTTTGCAGAAAAACAGCGAAACTTTGAAACATTTTTTGCTTTCTGTTTGGTTTGATTAAAAGTGTCAACAATAACCCAGTTTTATAAAACATGCAAGGGGAAAATTACAAAATAAAATTGAAAAACTTACCTCTTTTCTGTATATAAAATTCATAAGAATCTTGATAGGTAAAGAAAGGGCGCGTGTTGTATCTTGTATGTTTAAACGAATCAAGGTCGTTTAAACTCTCGAAAACAGACTTCTATTATTCTCGACCTCGGCGCGTCTTGCCTGCCGTAGCACCGTAGCAGGCATATTTTTTTTCCCAACGGAGATTTGCCATCTCGTAACCTGATTGGTCAGAGCTTCCTGTGTCAAAGTGACTTTTCTTGGCCGGAAGGAATTGTGCTTGCGACCATGAAAGTAGAGAATTTTAATAGGATGGGCGCGGGGAAAGGGATGCATTTCAATAAACTTCTGTTTTTTTTGTTTTGTTTTTTTATTTGTTTAAAGTAGAGGTCGGTGGTAAAAATGATTTTTAGAGAAAGAAGATAATTTCCATTACCTAATGACAAAGGGGGCAAAACGGAAATTTTCAGATAAATAAAGGAAAATTCACAGAATAACACCTGTTACTTTCATGACATATTTTTATAGTGTACGAATGTCATAATTCTTGAATAAAGATTAAAGATCGTTTTGACATAATTCAACATGATAGACTGGAAATTCCCAGTGCCTGATTTATGGCAGGGCATTCGGGGCACGGCCCCAGGGCTCCTGAAAATCAGAGGCTCCCAAATGTTGCTGGAGGATTTTAAATTATTGTCCAAAATCTGATGTAGTTTTAGCATCTAATGGAATTTTAGATTTCCTTCTACATTCTATTGTGTTTACATTGTATTTTTATAACATTGTATATTTTGTCTGAAACAACCATATTTAATTGCTTTATTGTAGTGAATTTTTTCTTTTATCTTTATCACTTTAAAAATATATTGCGTTTTTAATTCTTTTTAAATACTGTTCTTGTTCTCGTCAGATTATTCGGGGCTTGTTGAGCGTAGGTTGTGTAGGAGGCAGAGCCCCCTAATCTCTCTATTCTAAAAAAAAGTAACTACCGCTGTCACCGCCGCCGCCGGTTTTGAAATTTTTGTGACCGGAGGTCTTTCTTCGTTAATATTAAGAAAAATAATGCATACAAAAATATGAAAATCGGTGGTTTTATACAGAAATGTTTGATAAACATGCTGATGCAGACAGTTTTCAAATCGAAGAATGATTTTAAGAGATAGTTAATGCTAAAGTTGGACAAAATCGTTCCACTAAAAAAGTTTTATAGCAGCAAAAACTATACATGGCAGTGTAATCATTTTTAGATCATTTTATGCGTTAGAATTTGCCGGAGTGCAGATTGCATTAATTTTTTTATTTTGACTCATTCTTTCAGGTTTTATTTCTATTTTAAATTCAAATTTTCAGCATTTCTAGAGATATTTTTTACAGATTTCAGAAAATTGTACTAATTTAAACTGTTGCCAACTGTATAAAAAGCGCAAGCAATAATATTTGCTTCAAATTAAAAATTTATTTACACGTGACTATTATAAATAGGAAAAAAACTTTCAAATTAAAATTAAATAATTACGTATAAAAAGCAGGAATTTATTAAAAATTATGTCATAAAAAGTACACACGTGAATTTTAAAAGAGAAAGGATATTGTAAAATAATAAGTTCATTAACATGCGTTAGAAGTCGTAGGAGAAATTACGTCATATTTACGTCACATTATAGTTATTACATAAAATGAACACAAAATAATATTGCAAAAAAGTTTAAATTTAGAAATTGCGCTAGACATTTATTTAATATTTTGAGAGGATCTTTTCAACTATTTTTGTTAGGAAAGCGCAAATAATATTTCATTTCTAACTAAAGTATCTTCACGTGAATATTTAAAAGAGAAAAAAATAGCTTGGTAAAAATTACGTTAGATTAAAAACGATTAATTTAAAATGTCTCATTTAAAAGAACTTTCTTTTCACTTTGTTAAAAAATACCAGGAGACAAAGACTCTGTTTACTTAATTCCTTTTATATTAGCTTATTTTGAAATGTTGTTACACGTATCTACGTCATCAAGTTATTTTTATTCGACGTTTTATTTGTATTTTTATTAATGTTGTACGAATTTATTTGTTCTATTTTTATTTAAAATAAAAAATTATGTCAATTTGTATAATTTGGCGAGTGGTTTGGCGATTTATATAATTTGGCGAAATTGGTCGACGAGATAATCAAGCAGTACCGCAGCGGATTTGGCGTTAAAATTCCCCAATCAAAGACAAATGAATAGAAATTCGTTTATAGGGAGATCGCCACTGCTTTTTACATTATAATTCAATCTTTCGAAATCTTTTTAAAGCCGATCAAATTAGCGTGCATTTAGAGTCTGCAGTGTCTGGGCGGGGGTTGGCGAGCGTAGCTCGTAGGGGGTCGAGCCCCCTAGTGTTTTAAAAAATTGTAGCTTGATATTACAGAAAATTTATTATTAGTGGTTGCATACTTTATCATTCTAGATATATATACTTGCATAGGAAAAGATAATCAGCACCACGCAATCTATTATAGAACGTCTACTCATTTCAATTTCATAATTGTGTAATAATTATTTAAAAGAAAATTTATGATTATCAAATTATATTTTTTCACGGATATTTTAAAGTAATTATTAAATCATTAGAGTGGTTATCTTATTAAGTACCTTTTTCAATACTTTTTTTACTCCATCTGCCTGTAAGAATGGGTGTAGAGTCCTGCGCGGGTCGGGTTTTACCCGACCCGAACCCGCAAATTCCATTTTAAGTCAACCCGCAACCCGACCCGAACCCGCAAAATAATTTTCGGCAACCCGCAACCCGACCCGAACCCGCAAAAATAATTTCAGGCAACCCGCAAACCGACCCGAACCCGAAGTATATCAACCCGCACCCGACCCGAACACGCAATGTAAGAAAAGCAAATCATGTTTTAATACCGTTATGAAAAATTATCTACGTGTCTCTAATAGAGGTCTGCACCGGTCCGGCCCTCGGGCCGCGGCGGGTCAGCAAAATTTCAAACTGCCCAGGCCGCTTTATTAGGACAGTTTTTTAAACGGGCCGGACTGATAAACAAAATAAAAGGTCCGGTCCGGCAAAAAAATGAACGGCCCTGCCAGGCCGGCCCGATAGCTACAATTAAGCCAGTCTACCGGCCCGATATAAATATTTAGACGAAGCCGATAAAATTATAAACGGGCCTTGCCGGGCTAGGGCCGAACTTTTAAGTTTTACACGGGACGGCACGGGGCGGGCCGTTTCCGGGCCTGATAATTCCGGCCCGTGCAGACCTCTTAATAATGATGAGAGATGATATTAAAGAAATTCTTTAATATCATTTTTATGTTTTACAGAGAAGAATGAACAAATCTATATTCTTTAATATTCAACTATAGTAAAACCTTTGACCCGACTCGATGCAGGACTCTAAATGGTATAAAACAAAAAATCTAATCTTTAAGTATGCTTTAAAATTAGTTGCGATTTCAAAAGTTCCATTTATAACGATACACCTTGTTTTACACAAGTGGCCATCTGCCTTTAGTTTATCAGCATCAGCAGTTATTATTTTGAAAAATTTCCCGTCTAACATACTGCATCGCGTATGACCACAATTAAATTATTCACTTGATAGACAGGAAGGACCATTTAGAGTTTTGCTGCGTATTGTATTTTTAAAATACGATAAAAATATAATGCAGTTTGTTATTTCGAAGACTGGTGAAAGGATGACTAAATACAAAACAGACAGGCACACATTTTGCTTTTGTGAAACTTTGATCTGCGGTTTATATAGGCTTTTAACGGAAAAAATATTTTCCACATTCTTTTAAAAAAGCGGGACAACCCGAACCCGACCCGCAAGAGTAAAAAAAGCCAACCCGAAACAATGAAAGCCAACCCGACCCGAACCCGACCCGCACCAAAAAATTTAAAGTCAACCCGACCCGCAACGGGAAAATATAGCTCCAACCCGACCCGACCCGAACCGCGGGTCGGATCGGGTTCGGGTAAAAGCAGGTAACCCGACCCGATGCAGGACTCTAAATGGGTGCAAGGGGGGCCCCGTACGCACCTGTGCCCTGAGCCCCCAAATTTGTAAATCGGTTCCTGGAAGTTCCGACTATAAAGACGACACACATTCAAGGCCGCCGAGAGTCGTGACGGGCCCAGGATCAACCACACAATCCCTCCTCTCCCCCCCCCCCCCCCCCGCCACACACACACTCTCGAGAACCATAAAAAAGCATGTGAATCTTTAATAATACCTAGGCGACTTCGGCGACCACTTGGTTCGTCTCTCATAAATTATATTATTCATTTTCCTGTACTTAAGGCTAATAATTAGACATTTATACTGTTTTACAAAAGTAAAATAAATTATGGCCTTTTTTTTCTTTCTTTAGAATTATGGTATTACATAGAAAATAAATATAGAAAAAATAAAAAAGAAAAGTTCCCAGTTTAACTGACAGCATTGAGCTCATACTCTATTCACAATATTTGTATATTATACTCTTATTTATGTCTATTATTCATAAAACAGAACTCACTGTTTTTGAGCAAAACGGTAAATAATCAGGGAATGCGCCTTATCATAATAAACCGCTATACCATATATGAAGCAAATCGGATAATTTACATGAAAAATCCACTTATCTAAATTAAGGGGGGAATTAGTCCCCGTTCCTGTTCCTCCCCTTCACACTTAACCAATGAATCCCCAAATCTAGTTAAAGCCTTATCAGAATAAACTGGTATGCTAAATTTGAAGCCAATCGGATAATTCTGCATGAAGAACCCATTTATCTATATTAAGGGGGAATTAGCACCCCCCCCCCCCGTTCCCCTCTTTAGACTTAACAAATGAACCTTCAAATCTAATCAGGGAAGCGCCATATCAGAATAAACCGGCATACCAAATTTGAATTAAGTCGGATAATTCTGCATGAAAAATCCATTTATCTAAATTAAGGGAGGAATTAGCCCCCATTCCTCCCCTTTATACTTAACCTTTGAACCTCCAAATCTAATCAGGGAAGCGCCTTATCAGAATAAACCGGTATGCAAATTTGAAGCAAATCGGATAATTCTGCATGAAAAATCGATTTATATATATAAGAGGGATTACCCCCCCCCCCCGTCCTGCCCCTTTATACTTAACCAATAAACCTCCAAATTTAATCAGGGAAGCGCCTTATCAAAATAGACCGGTATATCAAATTTGAAGCAAATCGGATGAAAAAATGATGATGCATGAAAAAAAACATTTATCTAAATTAAGGGGGATTAGCCCCGTTCCCCCCCCCCATTTATACTTAACCAATGAACCCCCAAAACTAATCAGGGAAGCGCTTATCGGAATGAACCTAGAATTTTATTTAAGCAAATCGGATATTTCTATCAAGAGTTATTTGGTTACGTACGTACATACAGAACTTGCGGTCATATTAGCTCTCAGGCTTTGATAGCCTATAAACTAAAAAAAATAATATACAGTGTGTATTGCAATAGCTGTACCCCTTTGAGCTACTTGGGCCTCGAAACAATGTACCGGCTGCACCTCCCCTCTCCTCAGGGCTACACGCATTACGAAACAAGAGCATCAATTCAGGGGTTGCCGTACACCAAGGCAAGGCTACCAGCTTTTTCCTTAGTGAAAAATAATTATTTTATGGTATTAATACCGAGTTTGTACTGAAAAACTATGATTTTATGGTATAAATACCGTTTATAATCGAAATGGCACATATACTGTTTTCTTACGCTTAATATACCTTAGAAATACGGTATTCATACCGTAAAGAGTGAAAACGGTACAAGTGCCGTAAAATTTACGGTACATCTACTGAAATTTTACGAAATTTTTTTACAGTGTAATAAAGAAATTTAGATGTACTACTTGACGATAAGCCACCTGGTAACAGAGTTTTAAAACAATCGAACAGCACACGAATATTTTCTTCTGACCTCATACACGACGGTTATGTCAAAATTCGCGTTGGAAGACAGATTGAAATGTAAACTTCATGACGAACCAAACAGATTGAAGAACAAGACACAGAATGAAATGCGCTCAGTTACTCAACCAATGGATAGCGAGATAAGTACATAATAGGGAATGAGTCCCGTATCTGCTCACGGAGAGATTTCTGTGTAATACGCTCGACGCCAGACAGGTGCACGGGAAGCTGATTCGTGGAATAAAATAAGAAATAGTAAAATGGCTTTTAAAAATATTCGAAAAATAAAAAGTAGCTTCTCTCAGAATATTATAGGTTTGGTAGCTGATAAAAATTAATGAAGGGATTAAAAGTTTTAGATTAATGTTTCGAATAAGGTAATTACTAAGGTACGCATTTTAAGTTTATAGGAATTTAACTAGAAATAAATAATAGAGATGATTAAGAAATAGGGACATAATGAATATACCGGAAATTTAGAATAATTTAAAAGAATATTGTAAAGTAAACTTTTTATGTACATATATATTATACAATCATGTTAATTTTAAAGCTTTGCAGCTAATTCCGAATACTTCACCATCATATCTATTCAGCTTCAATAAAACCGGACGCTTTTACAGCAGTTGTCGCAAGACAGACAGACATAAAGACACATACACGAAAATCCTATCACTTTCTCCTGTATAGGACCTCAACTGATGTTTGGTAAATATTCACTGCATTGTTTTAATATGCACAGTGTGACATCAAATACACATGTTTTGGAAAATGAGATAAAAAGTGCTTGGTTTCCAAACAAACACCTAATCAATAAATTTCGCTTTTACTGCAATTTTGTTAACTTCGAAACATCACACTGTAAAAAAATCTGTAAAGTTACCCCTGCATGCGGCTAATAAGAAAGTATAGCTTTTAATAAATTTTAAAACTTTATTTAAATACCGTACTGATACAAAAAAAGAAAGAAAAAAAACTTTTTTCATATAATAATGCTTTTTGATGTTGTTAGGATGTAATCTAAAAAAAAATTACTTGTTAAACAAATTGTTAGAGGTTTGAATTAAAAGAAAAAAGACTTTCACCTATGTTCTGTAAGTGGTCTACCTATGTTCCATGTTCTCACCTCTAAGTGGAACCCGGGGAACACATGCTGTGCTGTGTTCCTCCCCCTCTTTCTCACGAAATTTCATTATAAACATGAGTAGAAGCTTAATGTGCAGTTCAAAATTTAAACCACAGTTTTATAAAAAAGAATACATTATCGGCAAATGTAAAAATGCATTAAATAATTATGGGAAAGTAAAATCATTTGCACTATAGGCCATTTAGAGTGAGTATAAAACTGTAAATCTAAGGGACGGGATGAAACATGTTTAATGTAATTTCCGTTCTACTCTGGATTTAGAAATTTATGTTGCATTTGGCGCGGCGATAATTTAGTTTGCGTGAATGGTCAATAAAATGTGTTTGCCCTTTATAATTTTGGATAAAAAATGTACAAAGATGTTGCTTTTGCAGGCGGTAGGAATGAACTTCCCTCTTCAATATGCTCAAGTTATAGGGGTGCTCCACAGAAGGTTTAACCCTTTCCGGCACGGAGTAAACGGAGTAATTGTGTTTATAAACTGACGAAATAATGAACTGACACCGGAATTTATAAACGAATTTATTAGGAATAATGAATTTGCTTATTTTCACGTACGTTATAAAAAGAAAATTTTAATTAAATATTCTAGGTGCCGTTAGTCAGTTTTGGAATTAAAATTAGGTGTCCTTTTTTAACGACACCGCCCTCGAAAGGGTTAAGGGCTCCGTCTGGTGACTATAAAGAAAGAAGAAGTAGATTAGTAGTAACAAGTAATTAATTATGCAAGCATTTTACTGTAAATGTTAATTTACAGATTAAGTTACTTTTAACATATAAGATCTGTATAATATATTTAATTTTAGGACTATTAATACCTTTATGCTCTAACAACAACAATTTATGTATGCTGAAAAGAAAATACTGAAACAGGAATTGTAATCAATTGCGGGTCAGTAAGTGTAATTCAATCCTTCGAAGGACAACTCTATACTTATCTCAATAATTATTTGTCACTCTTGATCATGGAGATAGAAAATAGAAGGAATACAATGAGGCTAGGTTTTGAACCACAGAACATGGCCCCGAAATTAGTACTCGGTTCGTGGCGCTGGTTTCCCAATCTGATCATCAAGTGACCTGTCATATTTAGACTTAATTTCAATTTTTGATTATAGATGGCAGCACAAATATTTTTATTATAGTTATTATTGTTTTTATAGTTTTATGTTTTTATTATAGTTGGCATTCAACTATTTTCTTCTTAAGAAAGATATCTGAATTTGATTTAATCATGGAAAACCGTGCTTAAAAAATATTTTTTTGAAATAAAAATTAAACGCGTGATACATCAATTTAGGGTTCTTGCATTTTGTTAATCAAAAAGAATTATCCCTTGATTTTTCTCCCCTAATACATGACTACAACAAAGAGATTATGTTAACTATAATTTAAAATACGGAAATTTGAATTAAAAAATGTCCTTTTTGAAAATACACTCTGTTGCAAAAAAATATATGCACCCATAAACCCACGATCATGAAACTCGACATGTGCATAGTGTTTGCGTAAATGAGATAATTATTACAAATTCAGAAAAAAATATCAGCAGATATAAAAGCAGATCTTTTTGCTGCTACTAGTCAATATTTCATGTCATATGTCAATTTGAGTACTTTCTAAAGCCACCTCTGACAGCTAGCTATACAAGGCGATGCTTGGTGGAGCATGGAATCTATTAAGTTACCGATGTCCACCTGCTGTAGATTCTACCATAAGTGTAGCAACTGATCAAGTAGTTCGGTGGGATTCCAAGACGGCTGAAGTCGTTTTCCCAACTTGTTCCAAGCACGCTCTATTGGAGCAAGACCTGGCGACCTGGAAGGACATTATATCCTTCTAGACATTGTTGTGAGCGTCACGCAGTATGTGCCCAGCGTTGTCTTGCTGATAAATGGCTCCTGGACGACATGATAGCGTAGGCAGTACAACCGTTTGCAAAATGTCGTCAATAACACGGCAAAAGATGATCGTCTATCCCTGCAGATCATCCCCAGAGTGTCAAACTATAATGGCAGTGTACCGGTCAGTAACAAATGCAAAATTCGACCACTGACCTCTCTGCCTCTATACACGCATGTAGTGGTCATCAGCACTGAGAGAAAAGCGAGTTTCGTCGCTGAATATGCTATTCCATACATAACCCTGTATACTTTATTCTTTGCATGTATGATACTGTATACTTTATGAATTAATAAAAAATATATATAATTTTTAATTATAAACCTGTGTTTTCCATCAAAATTACTTCTTGCGTGAATTTTGAGACACCCTTTATCAAAATCGCCTTATTATGTATAACTTATAACTTATTATGTATGGAGTATATGTAAGGAGGCCTAGGTTGATACATATATTTATATATATATTAATCTTTGTTTTTTAGATACAATTTTTTTCCGTTTGTATATAAAAATAGATAAATGGCTTCTGTATATTAAATAAATTGTATAATTATTGAAAAAATTGCTTGTGTATATGAAACAGTGAATAGGCTGCTACTAGAAAAAATGTTGCCAAATTTCCTTTTCTCGCCAATGCCATTTTCCCTATCTCGCTGAGGTCTCTATACTGGAAAGTACCGAAAACTATTTATATTGAAAGTATTCATGAATGAATTAAATATAAATTATAGAAGAGCAGCAAGCCGAAGCGGGGCCGTCGCGAAACAACTTTCTTCTAAGCGACGGACCCGGCCGACCGAAGTCGAGCGAAGCTTCCTAGTATCCGCTGAAATCTGACAATATGAATGCGATTTCGCTGAATTTGCCCGATTAATTATCATACAATGTATTTTACCACAAACATAGATCTTAGACAAGGATTGTTTTAAGGAACTCTATAGAAAACTCTGTCTAAGGCGGAATCTATCGGGGCCGAGAAAATTTTCCGTCGAACACAATATTCCGCCTTAGGCAAATTTTACTCTATGCCTACGGATTCACCGGTACTTGAAAATCTTTCCGAGTTAGACAGATTTCCGTCTTACACTGAGTCCGCCTTACAGAGAGTTTACTGTATTCTCTGTTTCTGTAATAAAGCTATAGCGTATTGTCTCTACCGTTTACTCTTGTCTCTACAGCGTGTACCACCTGTTTTTTTTTTCTTTTTTAAACAACTGCACCACTGGTAACGTGTCTCTGGCACATTCCATAAGTATTCATCTATCGCAGGAAATTCCACTTTATAAAGTGGTTGTGGAAGTTGGTAGAAATGAATTCTTACTTCGACTAACATTTGAAGGTTGCTCAGTGCTCGCGTATAATAAGAAGATTTACTTATTATTTGGCTCATTCTTCAACATTGATCGTTTACTGAAAATTAACTCTAATAATTCACTGGTTCTAAAACGCTTAGAGTTACAGCGTATTTTAAATTTACAATAAGTTCTGTACTTTTTTGAAATAAAATTTACTATCGTGTACGCGATCCATCCAAAACTTTAGTTACATTTTATTTTTCTAATTTTTCCCCCACGGCAACAACAAAAATTCCTGTAACAGACTCTGTTACAGGAATTTTTCTTCTTGCCGTTACATAAAAAGTTCTAGGAATCCCAGTTTCCTAGAAAAACTTCAGTAACTTTACAGATTTTTTTTTTACTGTGCACACAATTTAAATTTTCACAATGTCGATTATGAAAAAAGTATTCTTTTTAAATGCAATTTGTTTCAAAATTGTATTTCAATTGATTACTTTTTTACAGTTTTTAAAATAATTTTTAAGCATGATTTGTTTTTAATCACCTCTATCGCCTGCAGTCCCAGTATAAAAGGTTAACCGGTTTGCAATTAATATATATTCTGGTATAAGAGACATAAATTTAGGGCGTTTTGTCGAGCTTGATTAATATATATATATGTATTACCATTCATTTTTTTACAACATATTTATTGATATTTTGAAAATATACAAAAAATATTTTGAAGAAAAAAATAAAAATTAAATAAGTTATAAACTGGTAAAGTTGGTGATAAAAAAGGGGGTGCTGGTTGACATGATTGCAACCATTCACTGTAAAAAAAAAAATGGTAACGTTACATGTAAAATCCAGGAACGTTCCTGAACAAAAGTTTGAAACACCAAAACGCTGCGGCCGCCATTTATTATTTTTTTGCTATAATCCGTTGCTCGCGCGCGAGTGTCGAAAACGAATTCCTTAAATGAATGTAAAAAAATCAATATGGAATGCAAATAAATCAATAGACGACATAATCCTTTACGTCTCTATTGTCAAGACAATTCAGATGAAAATACAATACCTCTGTGACATCGCTAAGAGATTATCTCTCGTACTTGTCTGTGGAATGTTTAACGAGCTGACCGTGTAAAAAATATATACCTATTATTTGGATCTCCATTAACCAGGGGACCATCAAACATGATTCTCACCGATTTTGATTAATTTAAAGTATGTTTTAGAGTTCTTATCTCTAATTATTCTTGTGAAAGGATTTCTTCAAATGGGCCTTAGATTTTCAGAAATTAGACGCCAAGGTTTAGCATACGTTTCAAATACCCATTAGTTTGCAGCTCTCAACGTGTCTTTCGTGGTGTGGACGCAGAAAGCTCGCACGCCACCCGTACGGCCCGAGTTCGATGCTACCTCTTGACTTTTTTTTTCTTTTTTAATTAATTTTATATTTTAACACTTTATTACAATTTGATTTAAATTTGATATATTTGACACTTTGAATTGCTGCAAATTTGAATTTTTTTTTATTTTCGGAAAAAATATACAATTACGTTTAGGTTTTTTTTTTCATGAAAATTTATATGTGTTTTATCTAACTTGTAAACTAACATAATTACTGACGAAAATCCTAAATATTTTATGTATAGATTTTTTTTCTAATTATTATTTACATTTATATATTTTTATATTTTAAGAAAAGTTCAGAAACAATATATCATATATATATTTACTTTATTGAATTTTAACTGAAAATTTATTTTTTCTTGTAAATTATAAATAATAATTTTGATGTCAATTTCAAAATATTTTTTCATTCTAACAAATAATGATAATAAAGCGAAAATTGTCAACTGGAAATGTAAAAATCGTCTGCGGATCCCGCATGCTGTGAAATGTCAGTAATATTTTGCTGCCAACAGAAATATTCATGGTATTTCGCAGGAAACTTACTGGCATTTCTGTAGAAAGTTTTTAACATATACAGTAAAGTTCCAGTCATTTCAAGAAATGTTTCTTGGAAATAATGGGCAACTCAGCTGCCCATTTTTTCCCAGGTACGTTGCGGAAATTTTTTTACAGTGTTCAGGTCATCTGAAACAAAATTAAAAAAACAGGATTCCTAATTAATAAGAATGTTATTATAGCCCCTACCTAAGAGAATACGTAAAAAAAATCGCAAAATGGCGGCTGTCTAAAAAAGAAAAAGGCATTTTTCGACTCAGATTGACGACTGACAGAATTTTTAATTTTTTTAAATAGTACAAAAAAAATATATATATATATACAGAAATGATATGGGCAATAGAAAGTTATACATTGAGGGTTGGTACAAAATTTGAAATCGGTTAAATAGAATTTGAGATATCATATGTCAACCATGTTGAAAAAGTAGTTTTGATAAAAAACGCAGTAATGTTGTGTCGTGAGAAAAATAAATGTACAGATGTGCAGATGTAAAGCACAATTCTGATTTAAATGATTTTGGTGGACAAGTCAAGTTTTTACAATACCAAAAATGGTCGGAAAGTCGAGGATTGCACTCTGAAATGAATACTCAGATTTCACGAAATTTTCTTTGTTTTTGACGAAGCCGTTTCCTGGGAAATGCTTCGAGCGAATATTTTGTCAAATTGATGAAATTACTTTCTTCACTTACTTGACGATATAAATTTCGTCAAAAGTTTCGTCAAAAGAGTGCTGGTGGAGCCCATCTATCGAACAGTTTAGAAGCTCCTGTATTTATTGACAGGGTGAAGAAAAAATTCACTTCTCGTTTTCCTCGGGGGGATTCGAATCAGCGGCCTTTGGCGTGGGAGACCGTTGCTCTTCCGACCTTGCTATTGGGGACTTTTACGGATGTGCTTTTAGATTGATTTAATTAATTCTGCTGCGTGTTTTTATTTTTATAAGATCGATTGTAATTTTATCGGTGCTGCTAAAATTTCTGAAAGTTTTAAGTAAGGGTAATTTATGGTTTTCTCATGGTCAATGAATAATTATAATATGGCTTGATTAAATAATTTATTAGTGAAATTTTCTTTGCTCAATGAATGGTTAGAATATGGTCTGGTTAATTTGTTGCTCACAAATAATGAATTGTGAAGTGCATATTGCCTGAGATTTTATCACTTTGAGTAGATGGATAAGATTTTAGCACTTTACTGTTTATAAAGGGGAGAGAAATCGATTATGTTTATTTTTAATTTGATTGAAAACAGACTATACTTCTTAAATAAATTAAAAAAAAAAAGATATTCTGGAAGTTTGAAATTTTATTGACCAAATTTTCTTTTTGAATGGTTTTGAAGAACACGGGAAATTTATTCTTTTCGAATTAAAACATAACGAACAACAGCATATAAATAGATAAATAAAAATAATAATAAGCATTCCTAAAAATTTTAACAGCTAAAAAAAAGCTAATGAAGAAACAATAACTACCCGTATTTCAGTATTTTCTGAAAAGCGCTAAAATAAATTATTACAGGGCTGACATAAGCAAGCAGATATCTGCTTGCTAAAATCGCAGGATTTGAGGAGGTACAGCAACTGTTTCCTTAAAATGCATTGAGTCTGACCGTGATTGAGACAAAACTTTCGTCAAATATTTAAGAGTTTACGTTTCGTTAAAAGTCACGTGATGTTGATAGGAAATGATCGTCAAAAACGACGAAATTTTATGTGTTCATGTTATGTGCCAAAATCGCAGGCCTATATATATATATATATATATAATTACTTTTAGCCGACGATATACACAGAAGTCGTTCGCTTCGCTAATGCAACCAGCTTAAATGAACAGCAAATAGAGAACAAATACGAGCGCTATCACCCTCTCCGCAATTTTAGGATAGAACAAGAGGAGCGCTATCGCGCTTCCTGCGATTTTGGCACATAACATGAGGACGCGATAGCGCTTCTCCGCACTCAAACGGTTAAAGTGTACTCTCCAGAATGTGCTGAATAAAAAAATAAAACCCAGCATAAACAACAAAACATATACTCACGATTACGGTTACAATGAACAATAAAAAAAAATCAAATAGTGACACCCACGTTTTTACAGTGCAAAGTGAATGGCCCGCTGAAATACAATTTTTTGAGTGGTCCCTCTAGTACTAAACAGGACCATTAAGATACAAATTAAGAATAGCCGTGGATGTTTAATGTGTGCAGTAATAACACTTTGACTATTGACTTTCACAATTTCATATTTTCTAGGTCATAAAATAAAGGCCCCTCGACTTCAATCAAATGGATTTCTGACTTTGTGGATAACTGAAAGTCAAGATGTCAAATCGTCAAATCCGCGATGTGTACCTCATTTCAAAGACACTATATTAAACCGTTATGTTCTGCAGATGACCCATGATGAATCCATGGGTTTCTTGTTATCTAAAATTTCCCGTATACAAATTGACATCGTCTATAACGAAGGCCACGTGGAAAATTTGTAATCTAAATAGAACAGTTTGTTCTCGATCGATTGTCTCTCTTCATTGTTTTGTTCCCGCTGTTACACCAATGGCGGATCCAAGGGGAGGTCACGGGGGTCATGACCCCCTTCTGAACGCCAACGAAAATATTCTAAAGATCATTTTTAAAAAGAAATATACAGTAGAGTCTCGAGTTTCCGCTTTAACCGAGTTATTTTCTTCTAATGGCAAAAAAAAATTATGGCCATTTTATTCCCCATTCTGACCAGAAAATCATAGTTCTAACTTTTTACGACTGCTCTTTCATCTTTTCCTAACACTTCATTTATAACGGCTGTTTCATAGGGGCCGTTCAAGTATTACGTAAGGATATTTTTAGTCATTTTGTACCCCTCCCTCCCCCTTGTAAGGAAAATTAAGAAAATACTAGACCCCCCCCCCCTTTGCTTACGTAAGATTTTATGACATTCTAGCATCAACACTATTTGCCATAAAAAATTACAGTTAGCGATAAATTGCATTATTAATCCAGCAAATTTACATAAACAGACACATAGGGGTTGTGGTATTGAAGAAAAAAAAATCGGTCTAATATATTGTTACTTATGGCATTAAAAAAATCATAGAATACAAAATAGTTTTATATACGTATTATTATTTATCGCATTGAACAACAACAACAACAAAAAAAAACTTTAAGAAATACAACCGGCCCTAACTTATTTAGGCACATAGCTAAAATTTCTAACAAGAATCATGTGTTTGGCGTTCACATTTGAGTCTGTTGTCCAAGATCTTTGAATCCATGTTTCTGCATTGTCTATTTTTAAGTTTTCAATATAGTGGTGGGCTGGAATGATCCTCGTTTCCAGTCCTTGTTTACTGCATATCTTTTTTCTCAAGTCGTTCAACATCCGCAGAACGCTCATCTAAATCATGCTCTTTTGCTTTTTATTGTTAAAGTATAGTTGCTTCGTTGTCTAATGCTTACGTAAGAATTTTCGTCACCCCCCTCTCCCCCTTGTCAGCAAAAATAAGCAGGCACTGAACCCCCCCTCCCCCACTTACTGCTTACGTAATACTTGAACGATCCCATAATAATGGAAGCCATCAGTTCATCAGAAGAAAATGATCCATTCCAAAGGCATAAGTTCGATTGAAAAAAACCATTTAATACTTTGAGCAGAAAGAAGAGGCTACACCTGCAATTTTCATGACACTAATCCAATCACATAACTGCGTCTGTGTACGGTTTTGTTACCTCTAAAATTTAATACAAATTTTTGCCATATTTAATCATTGACAATTGTTAGATATTTTAAACTGAATTTCCGGAAGTGACACCCAATTGTATCCTTATGACGACAATTTTGTGGCTGTCAACTCGTAAAACTTGGCTATAAGTACTAACTTTGACAACATTTTCTGAATAAATCTTTACTTTTATAAGAAAACGGGAAACCTCTTTAATATCGTGGTATCTGAACAAAATCGGTAAATTTTATATTTTTATGAAAATTAATGCAATATTTTGTATTTACGAATGAAAATGACTTCGCGAAAGTATCAGAAAATTACTTAGTTTGGATTTGGAAATAGCTTTCAATAAAAAAAATTCTCATAAAGAGATGTGATCCCCTCCCACCCGAAAAAAGGAAATCCATGACCCCCCTCTAAATGGTGAGCTGGACCCGCCCTTGTGTTACACTTTAGATGTGCGCCGTTTTGAGTGCTACATTGTACGAGTAACGATACAATATCCTCATAAGACCTAGCGTCCATTAATATGGCCGTTTCAGTTATATAGATTTCCCACGCACTGCCAATTTTATACAATTATTTCTAAAAAGTAATATTCGCCTGATTTAAAAACAAAATTTTGAGATTAAATAAAGCAAAGATTTCTATTTGAAAATACTGGTAGGTTAAATCAAGGTCTCGTGAGAATCCTGTTTTTATTGTTATTATTATTATTATTATTATTTTGTTCGGATTTCATAAGGATAAACAAGAGAATGCTTATCCTCTGATTTAAAGTAGTAAACAATTCTACATTTTAAAAAAATAACAAAGTAGAAAACAGCTGAATATGCAACAATTCTTCCAAAATTTCTGAAATACAAACTCAAAAAAAAAAAAAAAAAAAAAAAAAAAAAAGAAAGAAGAAGATTTCCATATATCTATATATCCTTCCATCTTCCTCCTTTTACGCGATGACATGAACAGAATAATTCCTTTTCGGAAAGAAACAGAGATTGATAGGAATCCAATATGCCATTATATATGTTCAGTTACAATCTGGAACATCAATAGCTATTTGTAAAACGACATGTTAATCTCAGTTGTGCATGAACTTTCGACAGAATAATTGTTTCGCTGTGCTATTTTTACTCTCTCTTATTGACATTTTTGAATGCTTCTTTTTATGATGTCGAAAGTGAAACATTTTTCGTAAAGCTTATATGTTCGTATTGATTTGAAAATAAATTGTGGTCATATCAATTCAACGTGTCAAATATTTAAAAATATGTCTGAAGTTAGTAAATTTTTATTGTTAAATTAACGTCTCATTTCATAATTCAAGTTGATATAAAAAAAAAAAAATCCGTTGCAACACGTTAATTTGCGTGGGCCCCGAATTTAGTAAATTCGCTGCTTTCATTTACGCTTGACAGAAAATCGCAAACTAGTCAATTTATTCAAAAATATATAATTGTTGATCGATTTCATTTTAAAGAAATGACCGCAGTAAAAAAAAAAAAAAAAGGAAATTGTAAGCAATCTATTCTGTATTTGTGTATTTAGAAAAAAAAATCTGTCTATTTTTCTTATTTTATTTAACATTTTATAGTGTTTCCCTTATTTAAAAACAAAAAATTAGCGATAAAATAAAGCAAATATCTTTATTAGAAAATAATGGTGTGCAAATGCAAGGTCCCATGAGGACTCTGTTTCTTTTATCATTATTATTCTTATCATTTTGCTCTGATCTGTAAAGATAAACGAGAATTGTTTATCTACTAACTGAAAGCAATAAACAACTCTACCTCTAAAAAATTAAAGCAGAAAACAGCTGGAGAATGCAACAATTAGGCCAATATATATTCAAAATATCTCAAATATAAACTTACTTTCAAAAAATTTAATTTCCATATTATCTGTATATTCTTCCCTTTCTACACGATGACATACAGTTAATTATTCCTTTTCGGAGAGAAACAGAGATTGATAGGAATTGAATATGCCATTATATGTTCAGTACAATCTGGAACATCAATAGCTATTTTGTAAAATGACATGTTAATCTCAGTTCTGCGTGAACTATCGACAGAATAGTTGTTTTGTGGTGCTGTTTTTACTCTCTTTTATTGACATTTCAGATAGTTCCTTTTTATGATTTCGAAAGTGAAACATTTTTCGTAAGCATCTAAATACGTATTTGTATTCGAAAATAAATTTCAGTCATATCGATTCAACGTGTTAAATGTTTTAAAATATGTTTGAAGTTAGTGAATTTTTATTGTTAAATTAATGTTTCATTTCATAACTATAGTTCAAGTTGTTTTAAAAAAGAATAAACGGTCAAGGGCAAGTACCTATTACTCGCCCTCAGAGGGTTTCGTAGAATAAATATATGATTTTTTAACTATATTATTTTAAAAAATCGTTACTAAAACAATAATAAGACTTTGTAAAAAACTATACAACGTAGGGTTGGGTATAGCTGCATATACTAGAAAAGTATGAATGGGTAAATATAAAATAAAAGTTTGAAGAGATATCAAGCCTAAATAATATCAAATATTGCAATTCTGTATAACTCTATTTTTTACCTTATCCTATAATCTGCCTATGATGAACTTAATTCGGTACTGACAATAAAAGTAATTCATATTTAACCCCTTGCGCTCTGGCGCTGTTAGCGGATGTATGTCACTAAGCAGCAGTATTGCTGCATCTGGCAGATATTTTTAAAGAAAAATTGAATTCACATCACAAAAATTTAATTGGTAATTTTCTTTTACTTTATTTATTGAAAATCAATCATCTTGTAAAGCAAAAATAAGAATTAAAACTTTCTGGTGAGAATTCGGAATGTCATATTAAAAAAAGCCATATATCATCGTCGGAAATGGCCAAAATAGCGTGACGTACGCTGCGTACGTCATAGAGCGCAAGAGGTTGAATTTCATTTGTCATTTCATAAAACTAAATTCAGCGTAGTTATAATATTTTCTTTTTAAAGTTTAGTTAAACCAAAAGACTTGTTCAGAGATTAAGCTTGGCATTGTGCTAAACGCGCTTCGAAAGGAGGTCGCAAAGTTGCAACGCCACCTTGGTCCGTGCCCCGTTTTTCCAGATATGTTTTTAATTAATTTTTAAAGACACGGGAGGCGTATTGAGAGGTCCACTCAATGCAAACTAGCCGCGAATCTCATAGTATTTATGTGATTAATTCAAATTAAATTAGCCTGTTTTTAACAATTTGACGCTTATTGCACTTATACTGCTACTGGGCATTGCATTACACAAATATATCATTAAAAGTTGCTATCTGGGCTTTAAAAGCCGATGATACATAGCGTACGCCGCCCCTGCCATTATGTATGTCCAAACCGTCCGTGTCTTTAAGGGTTAGGCAGTCTAAGAGAGACTGCTCAGTGCCGGCTAGGCCTGCCCCATAGAGCTTAACGTCTCTCCCGGTATGTTCCCCGACACGTTGGGGCTCGTTAGTGAGTCCAGCCTTGTCTGGCCGTATGCAGACGGACATACACAAGAGATGCAAGGGGCGACGCACACCCGCCAAGGGCGGACACGCACCACCGACCAAGAGCCCAGAATTTATTTGAAAAAACAAAGTGAGTTTACAAAAAAAAGGCGAATGCCTGCCCGCCAGGAAACGCCTACTCGCGACAGAGGGCGGGATATTAAGAACAACTAAGATAAAAATAAAGATAATAATAAAATAATAAAAAAAATAATTCATCACTGCTCCTGGCCGCCAGGGGACGAACCCCTCTCGCGACAAGGGGCAGCAGGAAGGGAAAAGAATGATTCGCGTGGCACAAGATGGCACGAGCAAACACTCAAGCGTCCATTGGAGATGTAATGATTTCTTGGCACAAGTAAGATGGCACGAGCAAATACTCAAGCGTCCATTGGAGATGTAATGATTTTCCTGGCACGAATAAGATGACACGAGCAAATACTCAAGCGTCCATTGGAGATGTAATGATTTTCCTGGCACAAGTGAGATGGCACGAGCAAATACTAAAGCGTCCAGATGTATCTTTTGATGGAATGGTGGGAAGCACGAGCAGAGGCACTTGCGTTCTTAGGAGACCACATACTTGATAGATAGGAGAAATTACTGGAGGCTATAAAGAGGACTGGATAGTGGTGCTATTTGAAGCTTGATGTGCTGGCAGTGAGACTGGATAAGCAGAACCAGGACTTACGTTAAGTTTGTTAGGTAAGTAAGGAAATTGTGAATGTGTTTTAATTTGTTGAGTAGGAGGGTGCGTGAAAGGACATTTTGGAGCCAATTGACTGGAAGTATGTCTGGACGTCTCAAGTGCCAGCGTTGCGTGAGACTACAACTATAATGCGGGTGATTTACAGTGCCAAGTTCACTGCATTCGCAAGTGGCAGTGGATCTTATCTTGAAGCGGTCCAGTTATGTCTTGAAAGGGCCATGTCCTGTTAAGAAGCTGGTGGTGTACGGTGTTAAGTTATATAGTGTGAGAGAAACTTTAGGAATTAGTTTATATGTGTGCCTGCCCTTGAATGAGGTATCCCAGTGTTCCTGCCATCGCGTCAGTATCCTTGCTCTAAGGACCCTTTTGACGTATGAGGGAGGTTTGTGTCTATTGTTTCTTTCTGTCTGGCCTTCTTCGCTAGGTCGTCTGCTAGTTCATTGCCAAAGGTACCTTTGTGAGCCGAGACGTGACCTAGCAAGATTCGATGTAGGAGATTCTTTAGTTTTAGTTTTATTTGCAGTACTAGAGGATGTTTTGTCCCGTGTGCCTGTATTGCCTGCAGGCCTAATATCTCGGCTAATTACAGACGATTTTTTTCGAAAATCATTATCAAGAATGCTTTTATACTTCTGCTGCAATAGGTACCTCAAGCGTTCCTCAACACCTTTGCTGAATGCCTGCAAATCGAAATTTGTGTTTAAGGGAAAATGCGTTTTTCTCAAAAACTGTGTGACCCAGAGTAATCGCTATAATTTTCCTACAAGGTTTAACTTAACGTCTACTACCGCTAATTTTTTCACAATTTTAGTTTCAGTAGATTCGGAAATAGATGGGGGGGGGGGGGGACTTATTTTTGCGCTACATTTTCTAATATATCTCTGACACTATAATACTTTAAATTAAAATAAATGTAATTTTGAGTTCTGCGTTACAAAGGCTTTAGATGATACCCCACACGATGCGCAAAGAAAATATTTTTTTTTCAAGTAACTTAATTAGCACCTCTACATTTTTACTAAAAATATTTGTAAATGTTTATTAATGCGGAAATATGTGGGTCAATAGTCTTTATTACTTCCCCCAATTTAAACTTTCCATACGTTCCATAGTTTACGAGTAAAATGGCTGTGACAGACAGACAGACAGACGCAGGAGTGATCTTATAATGGTTCCCTTTTTACTTTTTATGTACCGAACCCTAAGAAAAAATAAGAAACCGTTACAACTCTTTAAATTGCGTGGGTCCCGAATATGGTAAATTCACTGCTTTGATTTACGCTCGATAGAAAACCGCGAAGAAGTTAATTTATTTAAAAATATCTAATTGTCAATCTATTTAATTTTAAAGAAATGTGGACAGTAAAGAAAAAAAACAATTTTAAAACAATATGTTCTTGATTTCTGTGTTTAAAAAGAAGAAGAAGAAGAAGAAGAAAAAACTAAAAAGAAAAGTGCCCAGTTAAACTGATGGCATTGAGCTCACAGGCTATTCACACTATTTGTATATTATACTCTTATTTCAGAGAATAATACTCCTCTAAAAATAAAGAAATCAACAACAACAACAACAAAAAATCCCACTTAGCTAAATTAAGGGGGAGGATTAGCTCCCCATTTGGGCCCTTCATACTCAACCAATGAACCTCCAAATCCAATCAGGGAAGTGCCTTATCAGATTAAGCCGGTTTACCAAATTTGAAGCAAATCGGATAATTCTATCAAAAGTTATCGCGTTACGTACATACATATGAACGAACAATTATACCAAAATATATTCAAACTATCTCAAAATTAAACTCACTTTAAAAAAAATTTTATTTTCATGTATCTATATATTTCTCCTCTTTCTACACGATGACATGCACTTAATTATTCCTTTTCGGAAAGAAACAGAGATTGATAGGAATCCAATATGCCATTATATATGTTCAGTACAATCTGGAACACCAATAGCTATTTTGTAAAATGACATGTTAATCTCAGTTCTGCGTGAACTATTGACAGAATAATTGTTTCGCGGTGCTATTTTTACTCTCTTTTATTGACATTTCAAAAAGTTTCTTTTTACGATGTCGAAAGTGAAACATTTTTCGTTAAGCATACATAAATTCGTATTTGGATTTCAAAATAAATTTCAGCCATATCGATTGAATGTGTCAAATATTTTAAAATATGTTTGAAGTTAGTGAATTGTTATTGTTAAATTAATGTCTGATTTCATAACTATAGTTCAAGTTTTTTAAAAAAATCCGTTACAACACATTAATTTGCGTACGCCCTGAATATGGTAAATTCATTGTTTTGATTTACGCTTAATAGAAAATCGCGAATTAGTCAATTTATTTAAAAATATATAATGGTTGATCTATTTAATTTTAAAGAGATGGCTACAGTAAAGAAAAAAAAAGTAATTTTTAAACAATCTATTCTGAATTTCTAAAAAAAAAATCTGTTTATTTTTTTTTATTTTGTTTACCACTTTATAATGTTTGCTTTATTTAAAAACAGAAATTTAGAGATAAAATAAAGCAAATTCTTCTATTAGAAAATAATGATGTGCAAACTCAAAGCTGCGTGAGGACCTCGTTGTTATTATTATTAACCATTTGGAAAAATGGTTATTGTCCTCGGCCAGGGTAGGAAATCAAAAACATATCTGAAGCGCTTTATTAGTGGAATCCCGCATTTTATTCGTTTTCTGATGAGTCTATACAGTAATCTGTATTTTCCATTTACTTTCAACAGAGATGGATACTTCTGTTGCCACTATGACAAAAAAAAGTAATAATAATTACAAAAAAAAAAAAAAAAAAAAAAATTAATAACTCAGAAACAAATTGAGATACAGCTTTCAAACAAATTGCATTTGAAAGTACATTCTTTCCTCTATACGACGGTGTGAAAAGTAATATTGTGGGATGTTTAGAAGTTTAAGAATGAAATTTCATTTAAAATTAATCCAGGAATATTAATGTTTAATCAATTGCGTACGTAATGTGTGACCAGCTCCGTAGAAGTTTAAAAATTTACAGTACCGAAAAATGTAATCCATGGCGTACGTAATGTATGACTAACTCTGTGCGATTTTTTATGTCTTAAATTTTAGTCTTTGAAAAAATCATTTTCCAAATGGTCGTTGTAATTTGTTAAATTGCAATTTTTTTTATTATTATCATTTTGCTCTCATCTTATGAGGATAAACGAGAATTGTTTATCCACTAATTGAAAGCAGTAAATAACGCTGTCTCTAAAAAATTAAATAAAGCAGAAATCAGCTGAAAATGCAACAATTATGCCAATATATATTCAAAATATCTCAAATATAAACTAATTCGCAAAATTTTTTATTTACATATATCTATATATTTCTCCCATTTCTACACAATGACATGCACTTAATTATTCCTTTTCAGAAAGAAACAGAGATTAATAGGAATCCAATATGCCATTATATATGTTCAGTACAATCTGGAACATCAATAGCTATTTTGTAAAACGACATGTTAATCACAGTTCTGCATGAACTATCGACAGAATAATTGTTTCGCGGTGCTATTTTTACTCTCCTTTATTGACATTTCAGAAAGTTTCTTTTTACGATGCCGAAAGTGAAAAATTTTTCGTTAAGCATATATATTCGCATTTGGATTTCAAAATAAATTTCAGTCATATCGATTCAATCTGTCAAATATTTTAAAATATGTTTGAAGTTAGCGAATTTTTATCGTTAATTGAAGAAATATTTCCTGCTTGTCTTTTCATTTTTAAAAGAGAATGTTTAACAAAAATTAAAATGTGTATGAAAGTAAAAATAAAATACTCACACTACAATATATATTAAAACACACATACACACATAAATAACGCCTGCATTCAACAGTTAAAGGCACATATAAATATTATACAGACATACAAACAATAAATACAATAAGCCCAACTGGAGTGAAAAATTAGCCAGAGCCAGGAATCGAACTCGGGACCACAGTATACAAGACTGCTGCTCTAATCACTGAGCTACTCCGGCCGATACCTGTGTCTGCAATTTACTAATTTTAATTGCTAAAAGCCGTAATTTAAAACTTTAAAAACCAGTAAAAATGGGTTTATTTAACTGTTTACGTATTTCAACTCCACTCGAGTCATTTTCAAATAAAAAAAAATAAACAAATTCTAAAATTTCACGGTCTCTGAAAAGCCATCATTTCAAATTTTCACGTTATTTTTCATATTATGCACGTTATTATTATTATTATTATTTTACTTAGATGTTTATTTTATTTTCGTAATCGTTGAGTAACTCGAGCCATAGTTTTGGTAAATGAAATGATGCTGCATCGTTATACATATTGAATTTTACAATCTCTATGATTTCTCTTATAATAGATGACAAAACGATGCAGCATCATTTAAGGCTGTTCTTAAATCAAAAAGGGTAACTTCCTGACATAAGGTTTAATTTATTTTTGTTCGAAAATGCATGAAACTAGCTGGTGTTGTTGTTCAGACACTATGTCATCGAGTTGTTTCTCCATTTTTTTGCAAATGCAATAGATCTTTCAGAAAATAGTGTCAAAATTGACGTTTTGAACCGAATTTCCGAGCAAAAGTAGAAAAATCACTCAAGAGTGGACAAAAAACGGGTTTGTCACGTGATCGAAATTGCTTATAACTCAATGGGTAATTGATTGATCAAAAAATGGAAAAAACAGTTCAATTCCAAAACGCTCCCATGGCCTGGCTTTCCAATTTTATATATTTCCGTTAAAAAATGAATTTGTAAATGTGTTAGAACGTTTTGCGCTCATTGAACAGAGCAGTTAAGAACAGCTTTAAGAGCCCCCTTCAGTCACGCAAACAAAACGCTAATGTAAAGTCTATGAGGGCGTTATTTTCAAATTTCTAGCTTTGATTTTAACTTTTTTGGATGATTTTTTTTTGCATAGGATAGCTGAGGACGATCTACAAACGAGATAGTTTTTACTTCTTCGATTTTTTTTTTTTTTATACATTCGGATAGTTTCCATTTCAGAACCGGTTGGAACAGGTTCTGAGAGTTAAAGTATTTTTTAAAGAAAAATCTGAATCTAAAATCGAAAAAGTAAAAACTAGCCCGGTTGTAGATCATCCTCAGCTATTCTATGCAAGAAAAAAAAAATCCAAAAATATTAAAATGAAAGCGAGAAATTTGAAAATAACGCCCCCATAGACTTAACATTAGCATTCGAATTTATCCGCGTGACTAGTGTGGGCTCTTAACTAATCAAAACTATGGCTCCAGTTCCAGTCACTCAATAGTTACAAAAATATAAGTAAACATCTAAGTAAAACTAAAAACTCTACTGTTGTGTTTTAAAATTGGTACCTGTAATATATTTTTTACATTTAATATATTTTTTAGAATGTCCACTAACAATATTAAAAATCATATTTATATGAAAAATCGCAACAATGCCTTCAAAAACGTTTTGAAGCATATTAAAAGCGTTATTTTCATGTCAACCTCACTTCAGGAGTTAAAAACCGAAGAAATTGCCAAAGATCGCTATTTACAATCAGCCTTTTTGAATTTTGATTATGGTCATTCCAGGGGATTAAACACGAAATTCGATTGCATGTCTTAAATTTGTATTTTATTTATATTTTATTGTTTCATTTATTGATTGATGAATGTTTTAATTTTGGTATGGAATACAAGTTGGAATCAAATATTGAGCTATTTATATTAATTTAAGCGCAAACGGATTTATTTTTCGTAGTCGTCTGTACGCGATATATTAAAAAAATAAATCATGCTTGAAAATTATTTATAAAACAATACAAATTGAGTAAATTGCGGCACATTTTTCAAACAAATTACGATATAGTTTTCAAACAAATTGCATTTGAAAGTGCATTTTTTCTCCCTTATTCATCGGCTTAAAAATAGAAAATGTGCGGTAGTTAGAAGTTAAAAAAATCGCAATAAAAGTTAATAAAAGTTAAATTTAATCGTCTGCTGTTGCCACCGTCAAAATGACGTCGGCGTTACGCACGGACACGTTTGTCCTTTATAATATAGATAGATATAACGTCTCATTTCATGACTGTAAAGTCTCAAGTTCTTCCAAAAAAATATCATTATAACACGTTAAAAAAATGTAAATATGTAAAATGCGAATATGTAAAAATTCATTGCTTTGTGATGGGGAGAAATTTGCATTTTACAATCAACGTTATGGACGTCTAATTAGCTCTCATTACCCCTTCATTAAGCATCTCTCTAATACCCCTTTTAAGCATGTATTTTAGTTAGCAGATTGGAATTATTTAAATCTTAGTGATCGTTTTGCTTTTGGGAATTTGGTATGCCTAAAGGAAATATGCCTTCTTTAAATATACATATATCGCAGAGGGCTTTAAATTTAATATTTTTAATCTCTAAATCTATTATGGACAAAAGATCTTCCTCACTTTGACTGACGCTAGCAATTACCCTATTTTCTGTATGATACCCGTTAGCTTGAAACTCACACGGGTCTCTAAAAAGCTGTTTGTTATTAGCGAGTCTCATATCTAGTTTTCCGGTTCATTGCGTTTGCCCCGTCCTCTTCTGTTATCGTAGGAACCCCTTTTGGAATGTCCCCTAGGTTTGGTATCCCTGTTACTGACATTCGCATTGTAATTTTCCCCATAATCCTCTTTCTTGTTCCTATTTATACTATTATGATAACTTCCTCTCCCCCTGCCTCTGGAGTGTGAGTATCCCTGATTTCCACCTTGATAATAATTATGCATAGGGGGAGGTGGGGCATAAAAGTGAGGGGTTGCATAGGGGTAATTATAGCCATAAAAATCAGAATTGTTATATCCTGCATTGCCCTGGTAACCCCTAGCCTGGAAACCATGCTGCTGCCTAAAATTATGTTTATAGGGCTTTGTTTGTGTGTTATGATACCCTCTATTACCCTGAAATGTGTTTCCGTTTTGAACCGAATTGTCCTTTTTAGGTGCATTCGTAATTATATAAATACGTAGCACCTATAGTCGTCGTTCAGTCCGTCCGTCTGTCCGTCCGTCTGTCTGTCCGTCTGTCCGTCCGTCTGTCCGCATGTAACAGAGCAAAAACTACCCAACCGAATGGTCTGAAATTTCAAATATATGATTGTTGCAAAATTTTGTCGAGCCATTTCAAATTTTATGAAAATCGGATGTATAGTTTAATTACAGGGACAGTCAAAAGTTTTTCTTTACATTACGGCCAATGGGAAAAATTATTGCAAGTGCATTTTAATGATATTAGAGCCTTCCGAATGATCTGAAATTTTAAAGATATAATTGTTGCAAAATTTTGTCGAGCCATTTCAAATTTTAGGAAAATCGGATGTATAGTTTAATTACAGGGACAGTCAAAAGTTTTTCTTTACATTACGGCCAATGGGAAAAATTATTGCAAGTGCATTTTAATGATATTAGGGCCGTCCGAATGATCTGAAATTTTAAAGATATAATTGTTGCAAAATTTTGTCGAGCCATTTCAAATTTTAGGAAAATCGGATGTATAGTTTATTTACAGGCACAGTCAAAAGTTTTTCTTTACATTACGGCCAATGGGAAAAATTATTGCAAGTGCATTTTAATGATATTAGAGCCTTCCGAATGATCTGAAATTTTAAAGATATAATTGTGCAAAATGTTGTCGAGCCATTTCAAATTTTAGGAAAATCGGATGTATAGTTTAATTACAGGGACAGTCAAAAGTTTTTCTTTACATTACGGGAATGGGAAAAAATTATTGGAAGTGCATTTTAATGATGTATCAGACTATGCACTTTATGAAGTGCAAAAAATTATACATTCAGTACAATATGGGGTGCAAAAAATAATTATAAAACTAGTTATAGTACGAACGCACCTCATTTGCCACGTTTGACGAGCAATTTCCAACTTGTTATGTCTATCTTTGAACCAGCAGTCTTGGGTATCGTGCGTTTCTCGTTTACAATGCTCACAGTATTTAGCGACTTTATCTGCTCTCTCCTTTACTTTTAATTTCAAGTTATTTATTTACGTGACTAAGGTTCGAATCTGATCCGCACTTTCCGTACTTAATTTATCTAGCTTATTTAAAATTTCTGCCTCTTTGGATGGGACAACGTTGTTTATTTCCTGCATATTTGCCTGCGAGTATGCTTCCTCTAGTTTCAAAGCTACTTTGCAAGCTTCTGCAAAATTTTCTGGCGTACTTTTGCGTACTTCTAATCCTATGTCGGCACGTATTGCATCTAAAAATTGAGCTAATTTCATCTTATCTAGGAATTTTGAATTGCCTTCCTCTGCCAAGTTTTGTCCACTTTTTTTTATGTACATATTAGCCGTAGCGTTGAACTCTGCAATAAAATTTGATAGATTTTGATCTGGCTTTTGCTTCAAATTAAAAAATAAGTTTTGGGCACTACTAAAATTACATTTAATGGAGAATAATTCTCTCAATTTTCCCTTAAATTTCTGTATATCCTTTTCTAAAAAGATGGATTCATCCTGCATAAGTCTGTCTCTAGCGGGTCCCGTAATTTTAGCTTTTAAAATAGTTACTTTATGGTCGGGGCCATAGTTTGTTTGATCAATTAAATTATCGAACTGTAATAGGAAATAATTAATATTTGTCTCTTTCTTATTATCGAAAGAGTATATAAAGTTCACTAATTGTTCTCGAGTAGGAGCTGCCATGCTTCCTGTATTAGTAATTTCGTCTTCAGAAGTATTTATAATTTCACACTTTTTATCTGTTTTTGTTTTTTGTAAATTTGCTTTGTTATTATTCGCTATAATTTTTTTTTGCGTTCTTGTTTTTACCCCACTTAAACGGGTGCTTTCTCTATGAGCTTTTCTCTTACCCCCTCTACTCATTAAATTTTGACAAATTTATCTGAATTCTAAATATTTCCAATTGTAATTTAAGAAAAATTCGATTACAGAGACCAGAAAATTTTTTCATAGTTTACAAAATATCAACATACACAAAATGTATATCACACACTCTTAAATGAAATAAATCACATATAAATGTATAAATACCGCTGAGATATACATCTATTTTATTTTGCAATTATCTATATGTAATTTTTTTTTCTTTTCTTTCTTGTGCATAAAATTCATACGATTACCCCATTATGTATAAAATTTAATAATAATACCTTCAATTATTATTCTTTGAAAAATATGCCAACTCTCACCTAAAATTTACCACTTGCCTGCCCTTTGGGTCAGTTGCGTACAATATCCAATAAGCACTTAAAATGCTTTTTTTTTTCCTAGTAACTTGTAAGTATCATTGTACTCTTCCACCAGAATAAGATGTTCATTTATTTTCTGAATCAACATATGTTATTTGATTATGTGTCTGCAGCATAATATTAAAAAATATATATATATTTAGAAAATTTAAATAACTAGCATAATGAAATATTCTAATTATATATACAGAAGAATTTTTTTTTCCAGTTACAAATTGTAATATAATTTATTATTTGTGAATTTCTTTTAATTTTCTGACATATAATTGAGAGCTACATTTAACCGACATTAATAAAACACCGAAATAACCTAAGTCCGAAGTTTTAATTATCTAAATTAAATTAATTAAGTTAAATAATTAAGGGAAGGTCACGTCCACCAAATAGGTATTTATGGAGATGATGGGGAGAAATTTGCATTTTACAATCAACGTTATAGACATCTAATTAGCTCTCATTACCCGTTCATTAAGCATCTCTCTAATACCCCTTTTAAGCATATATTTTAGTTAGCAGATTGGAATCATTTAAATCTTAGTGATCGTTTTGCTTCTGGGAATTTGGTATACCTAAAGGAAATATGCCTTCTATAAATATACATATAAATTAATCCTTTTCTATGACACATTCCTTTACTCTCTTAAACATCTCAATCATTAATCTTCGTTAATAAAAAAATAACCTTTATCTTCTTGCGTTGTGTGTTTTTGCAGCACCAATTTCCTTTTGAAGCCGCCGACTAAAAATGCTTAAATTAACCATTATTAAAATTAAACAGACACATGAATCAGTTAATTAGACACTTATTCCGTTTTATACACAAACAATAACATTTATTTATATACAGGAAACACAAATATACAATACAATCACATATAATATACTGAATGATTTTCATTGGAAACAATTAAATTCATATAATATTTTGAATGACTTTCATTTTAAACCAGTAAATGATATTCTGTCTTTAATTTACTGACAAGGGTAGGCAAGGGCATATTTCGATTTGAAATGGTATAATTCATCAATTTAACAGGCATTAAATAAAATGTACCTTCGTGTCAGGAATCATCACTTGTTAGAGACATTAGCACTGAATGTAAACAGATCTGTATTTGGTAAGTATCCTTATCAAGAGTTTTAGGGTCCAAGCTTCCATTCGGATTTCGTTCTACAAAGAACTACAGCACGCTGATGGGAAAACTGGCAGAGAGCACCTTCTTTTTTGGAAACACTCTTAGAAAAACATTTTTTAGAATGACTTATTTTCTTTCCTCTCGTTGTATTCCTCTTACACTTGATTCTTTTAATTTATTCGTCCCTTTTATTATTTTCTCTTCTTAGCATCCAATAAGGTCTCATCTGTTGCTTTCCGTTCTGCCGTTCTTGTGATTTTAATGGTCGTTTTTGAAAATTATGTGCCCTGCCTCTATGTCTATACCACCCACTCATTATCTTCCAGCTGTGTGTCCTGAAGGGAAAACTTCTAGTCCAGTATCATAAATCGAATGTCCGAACGTTGTCGTAAAACTGTCCGTTCGTAAAATTTATTTGTATAGTTCTGCTTATTTGTAGATGGCGGTTGTAAAATGTGTCAGATAATGATTTTTACTACTGGGAGGTCTCCTGAACGCTGGGGTTTTCTCTTTTTTCCCCTTTAATTCAATGGTTTTGATGATGTGTATTTTGATCACATCACTTTGATTTACCGTTGGTCGAAAAACCGCGAACTTATTTCAAAATATGTGATTGTTGATCTATTAATTTTTAAAGCTATATCAACAATAAATTTAAAAAAAAACATTACTTAAATTATCTATTTTGGATTTCTAAATTATTTTACAAACGTTTAATCATAATTATACTAAACTATTAATCGATTAAACTATTACAACGGTGTTTGTAACGAGTCTGATTCTTTTTTGAAAAAAAGTCCCGGTATGTTTAGCCCTGTGTGCAAACTATGACCGTAGCGCCCCCAACAATAAAAAACAAACCCTTCGTTGTAAGTACTTATATTACATAAAAAAAATATCTCCAAATTCTGTAAATTTTTCATCATTGGCTGGGGTCTGTTTCTGATATATATGTTGCATGATTTTGTCTCACAAATAACATCATACTCTATATTTTAATTATTTTTTTAACGCAATCAACTGATTGGTAAATAATTCAAATCAATAGTAATTTTTGCACTGAGCAAATAGATGCCCAAGCTGGGACACGAATTCAGGACCTTTGGCTTAAATTGCCAATGCTCTTCCAATTGAGCTACCTAGACAACATGACAACAAACACAATATTCGTTCAGAACAACCATTTGGTCATAATATCTGGTCTGTTATTTCAAACAGCTCGACAGAACAATCCGCAGGTAAAAGAACTCCAGTAAACTGAGGATATATTTTTTTTGTAACACATTAAATCCCACTCCCTTCAATATCACGGGCTGAGGTGTCGTTCGGTATTTCTCGTGCTCGTCACATTTCCTGGCTGGAGATTTAATTGCTGGAAAAAAATTCTGAAACCAGAAAAAATTAACTGACATTTCCATATGAAGTTTTTGAATATTAAAATTCGGGTTTGGTTTTTATAATCCATATTTTGGTAAATTATGGATTCTAATGAATCAAACATTCCTGATGATAACTGGAATATTAGTGAATCCGGTAGCGATTCGGAAGAAAGTATATTTTATGACAGTTCAGATTCAGATGATGAATTTGATGATACCAGTGATGAAGTGGCACTATTACTTGGCCATGTATGGCAAGAAATTTTGGATGCTGTTGTCGGCGAGGCTCCCCCACGTTTTACATTTGCGGAAAAACCTAAATAAAAGTAAGTTTTGATCCTAGTTTGGGTGTTATGCAGTACTTTGAGTATTTCGTAAATTATGAGTTAATTGGTCTTATTGTATCATAAACGAACATATATACCAAACAATATCTGGAAGCTCCAGGTTTTCATTTTCAAAAGGTAGAAAAAGTTGGAAACCAGTACCAAAAATGAATTAATGGTATTTTTGGGCATTAACATCTTACAAGGCATTATAAAAATACCGGAAACCAAAATGTATTAGAGCAAAAGGCATTCCATTTCAACACCTTTTTTCGCTAGCATTATGGCATGCAACAGATTCGATGAATTACATAAATACATTCCTTTTAAAAACAATGAAACTTATGATCAAAATAATAATCCAAATCCTAAATTAAACAAGATTTGGCCAGTATTAGAGCATGCAAATAATTACTTCCAACGGCTTCACAACGTGAAATAACTACTGATGAAACACTGATGCTTTATAAAAGTCGTTTGTCGTGGCGACAGTATATCCCTACGAAAAGATGACGTTACGGAATAAAATCTTATACATTGTGTGAGTCAAGCTCATGTTACACATGGTCGCAAATTATATACAGGGTGTCCCTAAACTCATGGTATATACGTTAGGGGGTGGTAGAATATAACTAGACAAGCACAAATCAACGTACAATCCATGGTCGGAACGCAAGTCGTAAAAAGCTAGAGCGTGAAACATACTGTGGCACAAAATGAGGAGAAAGAAGATAGACAGCGATGGAATGGAAGGAAACAAATAATATGAAGAAAAACATTTTATTCAACAAAATGAAAGTAAATAACACGTACGTGTCCCCCATCACAGCAAATGCTCAAAATTGAGGCTGCCAACAGTAACGGAGGCTTCACACAGTCGGTGGAGTGACCGCTGTACATTGACGAAAACACCAGGCATCTTTCGTATGGTGTCAGAAGCTACGGATATCTGGGCAACTAGGTCTTCAACAGAACCTATGGGGCCATCATCGTAGATGAGGCTCTTCATGTGAATCGAGAAGAAAAAGTCCAGTCATGAAAAATCGAGTGAGCGGGCCGGCCAGTTGATTGGTGCAATCTTTGGCCTCACCGGACATGTAATGCATCTCGACGTTCTCCTGATTTGAGTACGCATCCATCTCATCGATGATCCACAGAATAAATGCGGTGAACAACCTTTTTATTGCGGTCGCTGGGCAGCGGCCTCTAGCGCTTTACGGCTTGCGATACGATCATGCATTGTATGGTGATTTTTGCTTGTCTAGTTGTGTTATATCACCCCCTAACGTATGTATCACGAGTTTAGGGACACCCTGTATACCGGGAAAGGTAATGTCTTTGATCCGCAATACAAAGATTTACCCCAGCCCATACAAGTCGTAACGTCTCTTATAAAACCATTATTAAAACAAGTAATATAAAAATTTTGTTTTTAAAGTCAATTCCTACTTAGGTCATCAAAGAAAAAATTAATATAATCCCTTAAGCTAATATTAGTTTTTGTTGCATTAAAATGTCTCAATTTGTTGATTTTCTATAAACAAGTAGGTTTACAATGGAAGTCTATGGGAATTTGGCGAAATATTAGAGATATCGCCAAGTTGGCGTCACTTTTGGCGAGTCATTTTGGTCGCCAAATTTGGCGATGCATTGCTAAGTTGGCGACAAACTTGCCGGTATTTGGCGACAGAACAGGGTCCCCCCTATGGTAAACCCCCTTATAGGTATGAAGAGCCATTAAATGCTGTTCAATAACCAATGGCCGCCATTTTGTCTCCCATATAAAACTAAAATTAATTAATTAAAATTTAATTAATGAATTAATATTTGAAAAATCTGTATTAACATCAATTGTTATCCAGTACAAGTTTAAAAAAAATTATTTCAACTTGATAGGATGAATAATAAGCATTTTATTAACGATTGAAAATTGATATTGAATATGATGATTGATATTGTAAATCAATATCTTTGTGATTATTCAACTGAAAGAAAAAGTCGAAAAAAGTACTATAGAAATTTTTTTTCATATTTTAGATCAAATGATATTAAATTCTTTTATTATTTAAAAAAAGGAAGGTGGAACAAAAACTCATTTGATGTTTCGATTGGAGTTGGTAGAGTCTCTTCTGGAAAAATATCGCTCATCCGAAAATACTCCAAATAGAGGACGTCCCAGTTCAGAATATAATCCCAAACGTTTGACAGAACGCCACTTTCTAAACAAAATACCTCCTTCAACGAAGAAACAACCATCTAGAGAAAACAGAGTATGTTGGTCTAAAAGTGATGCAAATAATAAGCGTATTCGAAAGGAAACTCGATATGTTCCCCCTGGTTGTGATGTTGGACTTTGTATTGCAAGTTTTGAGATATATCATACTAAAAAAAATATATTGATAATCAAAATTTAATGTATATATATTATTTCAAATATTATTTGTAAATATTTGAGAAGATGTGGAAAATAAAGGTCTTATTCGCATTATTTGTATGAGGAACTATTCAATAAACTATGGATGAGTAATTACGCTTTAATTATTTTTTTAACCCAATCAACTGACTGGAAAAATTATTAAAAAAATGGTTAATTTTGCATCTGAGCAAAAATATGCGAGGTCTGAGACTCGAACTCAGAATCTTTGGCTTCAATTGCCAACGCTGGTCCAACTGAGCTATCTGAACGACATCCCAGCTAACACAATGTTTGCTCAGAACAATTATTTGAAACAGCTGGATAGAATAAATAGGGGATACAGGAACTCCAATAAACTATGGATGAGTAATTACGCTTTAATTATTTTTTAATACAATCAACTGATTGGTAAATAATTCAAAAAAATTGTTAATTTTGCATCTGAGCGAAAATTGCGAGCTCTGAAACTCAGAACCTTTGGTTTCAATTGCCAATGCTCTTCCAATTGAGCTATCTAAGCGACATCCAGTTAACACAATATTAGCTCAGTACAACTATTTGAAACAGATCGACAGAATAAATCGAAAGTAAAGGAACTCCAATAAACTATGGTGTTTCCTCCGTGTATAATAATTCAATAGTGCTACTGAGTGCTCAGGACTGCAAGGTGCGCGGGACAGATTTCCCGCGGATGTGTTTTTAGACGTAAGTGCAGTGCATCAACCACTGCCAGTGCCATTTGAATCTTTATGTAAATAAATTTTTGTTAAGTTTGAAACCTGAATAATCTATCGAGTACGAAGTACAATTTAGTTTAGTATTTTTAAGTAATTATATAGTCCATATTCTGGGAGGACCCCAACTATCGCGGACAAAGGTTTTTGGTCCTCCGAGCCGCAACGCTCATTTAGAACACTGTGAAGAATCAACGCCCTGGGATATTTTCGAATAACCTAGTTATAGAATTTATAGTATTGTAATGGCTACTACTCCTCCAGTGATTTCAGGAACTGTGGTCCTGAATCAAAAACGCGGTAACATACATGGCCAAGTTACACGAATATCAAATGCAATGAAATCAAAACTTGGCCAGAAAACATGGAATTGAAGTTAAATTCTGTTCAGACGCTAAAAAAGAAGACAGATGAACTACGCAATGAAGCGTATTCAATAATGGCAGACGATGATTTACAGCAGTTTGAAAATTCTTTGACCGAATTAGAAGAACAGTTAGAAGCTATCGAAGTAAGTCTTCTTGATTTAATAAATACTACTATTTCTAATGTTGAAAGCCAAAATAATAGTAATGATAGAAGCAGTTTTAATGAGGCAAAAATTAAACTGCCGTCAATTAATCTACCCCAATTTTCGGGTCTTTACACTAAGTGGATGAATTTTAAACTACAATTCACCACTTTAATTGATAATAACGATGACTTAAATGATACGCAAAAGTTATATTATTTACAATCAGCCTTAACAGGCCCTGTGAAACAATTACAAAATATTGATGATTCTTATGCTTCCTTATTCGAAGCTTTAAAGAAACGATTTGAAAACAAAAGATTATTAGTGAATAGTCATATTTCAGAGTTATTGAGTAATAACAAAATAAAAATTGAAAATGCGAAAGAAATACGCAATCTGGTAGATAATTTATAGAGTCATTTGAGGGCTCTGAAACAGTTAGGACTAGAACATAATAACTTATCGGAATCAATTTTAATGTATTTTGTGTTACAAAGAATCGATGATGAGTCAAGAAAAGCTTTTGAAATGTCTCTTAATCGTAATGAATTGCCTGAAAGGAATATTTTTATCGCTTTTTTACTCAAAAGAGCTCAAGCTCTGGAAAATGCACAAAAATATAACACCGTTGCGAAACCTAGGTATGAAATTACTCATACACAAAAAAGTTTCGTATTACAAAATGACAAACTTAACTGGGCATTATGTAAACAAGCTCATTTGATTTTTCTATGTCAGAAGTATTTAGATTTATCGGTTCAAGAGAGATTGAATCAAATACGAAAATTACAGTTATGTTACAACTGTTTATCGCTATTGCATGCCTTTAATCGGTGCAATAAATTAAATAATAAATGTAAAATTTGTTTCTCTAAGCACTGCAGCTCACTTCATGGTGCTAATTTTTCGAAATCTGCTTATGAAAATAAACAAGGTAATTATATTATGAATCAACCTCAGTTGAAAAATGAAGATAACGTAAATACTAATTCAGTGGAAATTACCTCAAATGTGAGACATTGAGCTGTCAAAATAATTACGATCAAAATCTGTCAGGCGTCAGTTATAGTGGTTTAATCTCGACAGCTGTGGTTTATTTAAGCGGAAATAATGATTCCTTTTTTTCCTTTTATTGCGATATTGGATACAGCCAGTAATGTATCTTTAATTAGTTTTTCTGCTGCAGATATGTTGTGATTACAAAAATACAAAGTAAATACTATTTTATATTTTAAAAGTAAACGATATTTTTAATATAAGATATAGGGTAGATATGCCAGTAATGGACATCCTTAAGGAATTTCTTTAAAAATTATTTTTTTATTAATAGTTATAATTATTATATTCTAGTTTTTTCAATATTATGATTAGTCAGTGATTACTGGATTAAATGATGCAGTCTGTAAAATTAAAACAGAATACATGTCGAAATTTCCAACAAAGATAGAAGTTTTAAAAAATCATGTAACATGTTTTTAGTTCCTAAAATAACTGATTTAACCCCTTCGAGTGCAGTAGATATTACTAATCTGCACCTACCACAGAATTTAACGTATGCGAACCCAAGATTTTTTGAGCCTCAGCGAATTCAGTTGCTGCTGGGGGCAGATGTATATTATGAATTGTTATTAGATGGCCAAATAAAAATTCCTGATGCTTCTATAATTTTACAAAACTCTTATTTAGGATGGATCGCAGGTGGAACAATACATGATAAAAATGAAAGTAAATTTAATTGCATTTATTAGAAAAACAAGATGAATTAGATTTGAAGGCCATTTGAGAGTTAGAAATGTTAGGAATTAAGGACGACACAGATAATGTAAAAAACGATGAGATTCTAGAAAGATTCCAGGAAACAGTGCATTTTACAAATAACAGATATGAAATCTGTCTTCTTGGAAACGGGATTGGGAGCAACTCGACAACAATTACAAGACAGCTGAAACACGGCTCGCTAGTCTCGCAAAAAGAATGAAACGCGACACAAGTTTATATGTAAATTATTGCAAAATTTTAGATGAATATTTAGAGATGAAAATTATTGAAATTGTTCATGAGTCAGAAGAAATTTCTAACAGACCAATTTTTTATTTACCACACCATACGGTATTTAAATAAGACAGTGTATACACAAAATGTCGCATTGTTTTTGATGTAAGTTCCCATGAAGCGGGAGAGTTATCACTAAATGACTGTTCGGAACATGCAGTAACCTAAATCCGAACATTTTCCATTCATTGATTTTTTTTTAGTTTAAATAAAATTAAATTGCTGTTTTGACCGACAGAGAGAAGACCTTTTTACAAATTTCGATAAACGAGAAGGCCAGGGACGTTTCAAAAGATTCCTGTTTATAGATGACAATCCTGTCAATGGTGATGAGTTTAAAGTTATTGAATACAGATTCTTACGCCTAACATTTGGCTTGAACTCAAGCCCGTTTTTACTGTCAGCCACCATCAAACAACATCTTAGTAAATTTAAGAAGGAATATCCGATAGCAACCGAAATACTCAACCGTTGTATTTACGTTGCCGACTTGATAACCAATACCGACACTGTACAGGATGCACTGAACAATTCACAACAATCACATAGAATTATGAATGAAGCTAGTATGAAGTCCCGTAAATAAATTTCAAACAATGAATTAGTAATGGAAACGTGGGAGAAGAAAGGGTTTAGTACTTTACCTCAGCCCTTTGATGACAGTAAAACACATAAAGTATTAAGACTGCCGTAGCAACCTAAACAGGACATAATGAGGATGGAGACTGGTCATTAATTAGAATTTTTGTGCAAGGAAAAAAATACAAAGAGGTTCGTTCTGCAAGTAGCAGGCAGAATTTTTGACCCCTTGGGTCTCATATCGCCACTTACTATACGAATTAAAGGTTTATTTCAAGAACTATGGAGTAGGAATTTAACATGGGATGAAGAACTGCCCTCGATATTTCAAAAACATGGGAACAATGGTGTTCCAAATTACCCCAATTAGCACAACTTAAGATTCCCAGAAACGTTTTTCAGTTCCCTGAAGACTCTGATTATAAATTAATACTGCACACCTTTGCCGATGCCAGTCCCAGGGCATACGGTGCTGTCATATATCTACAAATATATTCCAAGACCGAATCCTCCATTAATTTGCTTACATCAAACAACAGAGTGGCACCCTTGCAAAAGGTGTCATTACCCAGGTTAGACTCTTAGGTGCATTACTCGCAGCGCGTTTAACTTGTGAGGTGATGAAGGTACTAGATCGCAAGGGACCATCTTTTATGTTTCTATGGACAGACTCGCAGATTGCCCTCTACTGGATCAAAGGTTCGGCAAATAGGTGGAAATCATTCGTGTCGAACAACGTAAAGGAAATCCAATCTCTGACATACTCATCCAGGTGGTTTCACTGTGCAGGGCTCGAGAATTCGGCAGATTATTATTTTGAACTAAAGTTTAACTTCAACTTTTCACATTATCGAAAAGTTAAACTTTATTCCTATACATAATCAGTCACACGCAATTAAGATAATGGAATTATGAAGTTACTAATTGTCGCTTTGATCATTGGCGCATTTGCCAATTAGTTTTATAATTTTGCCAAGTTACCACAATTAAAAAATGTAATATAGTTCTTATTTGTAAAAAGTTTAATAATATTCCCAATTAGATTTGTAACTTTTGCCAAGTCTCTCAAAAATAGAGTGTTTATTATAGTTTTTATTAAAAATTTAAACAAATTTGCCAACCAAGTTTATAAATTTGCAACGTGTGGCAGCATTCACAAACATTTTGGGGAGAGGCCCCCCCCCCCCCCCCCCCCCTTAGCGAAGCCCCAGGGTACTAAGTAATGAAAAATCAACGAAAATTCCGCCAATATGACACAATTATAATTTTTGTTTTCAACGAAATCTAAAAATAACACCTTTTTTACCGTTGCAAAATTTACGTGTCTGCTTTCATATTCATATCAAATATTTTTTAAAGCTTGTTTTATATAACAAAATTGTTAAGTAAATGTAACTTTAATAGCGGTAATTTTATCGGTGTCACACCCGCAACGATGGACTGGCTGATGAAAAAAAAGGTAATTGTATCGGTAATCGGAAGCTTAGAGAAAAAGAAAAATCTAATCCGTCCTCAAAGACAAACAAGTAAGAAAAATCATGCTTTAAGCATAGATTATGAAACACTTTCCAACACTTCCTGTATGCTTTAACAAAACTTCGTTATTTAGGGAAATAATGTATATAAAAGAACTAAGTAAACATTTTAGAAAACGCATACAACATTTGAAAAACTGATTTTAGCAGTTACCATCCATATCAAATATGTATTCGAATTCTTTTGAAACGGTTTTACCGTTTCTTTTGAAAAGGTACTTGATCTGTAGTTGATCTGTATTTGATCTGTAGGTTGATATATATGCTATATAATGGGGAAATTTAGTTTAACAAGAAACCGAATAACAGGTTGAAATTTCTCTTTCAGCAATTTATACTAATAGATGGAAACATACTTGTATACTTTTGTACAACCCTGTAGTTAACCTAGTACCTTTATTACACGCCACTATTTAGCTAAAGTTCAATTCAAAGTAAAACACTCTTAAAACTACTGGAATCACATTTTCAGAAATTATCATTTATAGACGGCCATGTATCCAATTCTTTGCCTGACGCTGTATATAATTTTATCTATGTTTTAAAATTTTATCTACAAACATTTCTTAGTAAACAAAATGCAGTTCAGCGTAAAAATGCATAACTCATTTAAAAACCACCCTTAAGCAATTTACAATCATACCCAGTAACCATTACGAATTCTTTTGTGTAGCCCTATATATGAGTTACTACAGGCATTTATACACATCATATTCAATGCATAAATATAGTGAAACATAAAAGAGCATAACATAATTAAAAATGCATTTCCAGCAATCATCGCTACCGTACAATACTTCGGATAAAATCTAGTATCTGAAATCTTTTGTGTGTCCCTGTAAATGCTATGCACTTCGTATTATACATGAAATAAGTTATAGTAAAAGTCAGCGACGTATATCAATTCCATTATACATGAAATAATTTAACATAATGAAAATACGCCGGAAAAATTCCTTCCACCCGTATATCATTATGTAACGGAATTCTTTTGTGTGGCCCTGTAAATGAATAATATATATTCTTTGCAGCGCATATTCTACGGAATGCATATTTTAGTGCACTTGATAAATGCATATCACTTATATTGTGTTTGAAAGCGTGTAATATCATTAAAAATCATTTGAAACCATTCTTTCCCATAGGCCGTAATGTAACGGAAAACTTTTGACTGCCCCTGTAAATGAACTAAACATGTCACAAACTTCATTCGCAATAGGATTCGTGCTATGGTAGAGGTCACTAACTTCCAAAAATTTCAGAACGATCCGAGTATATTTACGGGAGTTAGAGCGCGTACAGACGGACAGACGGACAGACGGACAGACAAACCGAATGCATAAACACTTTTCAACTTTGTTGGAAAGTGTTAAAAAAGGGCAACATCAATCTTATACTATAATGTGAGCAAAAATTGTGTGTGTGTGTGTGTATGTAAATTTTATCTTTAAAAACGGCTCTGACGATTTTGTATTTTACCATTTTCGGGCATGATAAGACCATTGGGCTAGGTCACGTGTTCGAGAAAATTCGATTAGTGGGTCATTTTGGGTCGTAATGGGTCAAGGTCAAGCTAATTATATCTAAAAAACGGCTCAATCGATTTAGACCAAATTTCACATCCAACCGTTTTTCGACACGAAGAAACTTTTGGGCTAGGTCACATGTTCAAGAAATTTCGATTAGTGGGTCATTTTTGGGTCACTATGGGTCAAGCCAATTTTATCTAAAAAACGGCTCTAACGATTTTCACTAAACTCTATATTCTACAGTTTTGGATTACGAGAAAACTATTGCGCTAAGTCACATGTTCGAGAAAATTCGTTTAGTGGGTCATTTTTGGGTCATCGTGGGTCAAGCTAACTTTATCTAGATAACTTCTTTAACGATTTTGACGAAATTTTGTACCCTACTGTTTTCGGGCACGAAAAGACCATTAGGATGGGTCTCGTGTTCGAGAAAATTCCATTAGTGGGTCATTTTGGGTCATAATGGGTCAGGGTCAAGTTAATTATATCTAGAGAACGGCTCAATCGATTTTGACTAAATTTTGTATCTAACCATTTTCGGGCACGAAAAGATCATTGGGATGGGTCTCGTTTTCCAGAAAATTCGATTAGTGGGTCATTTTGGGTCATAATGGGCCAGAGTCAAACTTATTATATCTAAAGAACGGCTCAATCGATTTTGATGAAATTTTGTATTTTACCATTTTCGGGCATTATAAGACCATTGGGCTAGGTCACGTGTTCGAGAAAATTCGATTAGTGGGTCATTTTGGCTCGTAATGGGTCAAGGTCAAGCTAATTATATCTAAAAAACGGCTCAATCGATTTTGACCAAATTTCACATCCAACCGTTTTTCGACACGAAGGAACTATTGGGCTAGGTCACATGTTCGAGAAACTTCGATTAGTGGCTCATTTTTGGGTCACTATGGGTCACACCAATTTTATCTAAAAAACGGCTCTAACGATTTTCACTAAACTCTATATTCTACAGTTTTGGATTACCAGAGAACTATTGGGCTAAGTCACATGTTCGAGAAAATTCTATTAGTGGGTCATTTTTGGGTCAACGTAGGTCAAGCTAAGTTTATCTAGATAACTTCTTTAACGATTTTGACGAAATTTTGCCCTCTACTGTTTTCGAACACGAAAAGACCATTGGGATGGGTCTTGTGTTCGAGAAAATTCTATTAGTGGGTCATTTTGGGTCATAATGGGTCAGGGTCAAACTAATTATATCTAGAGAACGGCTCAATCGATATTGACTAAATTTTGTATCTAACCATTTTTGAGCACGAAAAGATCATTGGAATGTGTCTCATGTTCGAGAAAATTCCATTAGTGGATCATTTTGGGTCATAATGGGTCAGGGTTAAACTAATTATATCTAGAGAACGGCTCAATCGATTTTGATTAAATTTTGTATCTAACCATTTTCGGGCACTAAAAGACCATTGGGATGGGTCTCGTGTTCGAGAAAATTCGATTAGTGGATCATTTTGGGTCATAATGGGCCAGGGTCAAGCTAATTATATCTAAAGAATGGCTCAATCGATTTTAACTAAATTTTGTATCTAACCATTTTCGGGCAAGAAAAGACCATTGGAATGGGTCACGTGTTCTAGAAAATTCGATTAGTGGGTCAGTGTGGGTCAAGCTATTTTTATCTAAAAAACGGCTCTAACGATTTTCACTAAACTCTATATTCTACAGTTTTGGATTACGAGAAAACCATTGAGCTAAGCCACATGTTCGAGGAAATTCGATTAGTGGGTCATTTTTGGGTCACAGTGGGTCAAGCTAAGTTTATCTAGATAACGGCTCTAACGATTTTGACGAAATTTTGCACCCTACTGTTTTCGGGCACGAAAAGACCATTGGGATGGGTCTCGTGTTCGAGAAAATTCGATTAGTGGGTCATTTTGGGTCATAATGGGTCAGGGTCAAGCTAATTATATCTAGAGAACGGCTCAATCGATTTTGACTAAATTTTGTATCTAACCATTTTCGGGCACGAAAAAACCATTGGGATGGGTAACGTGTTAGAGAAAATTCGATTAGTGGGTCATTTTTGGGTCACCGTGGGTCCAGCTAAGTTTATTTAGATAACGACACTACGATTTGACGAAATTCTGTAATCTATCGTTTTCGGGCACGAAAAGACCATTGGGATGGGTCACGTGTTCGAGAAAATTCGATAGTGGGTCATTATGGGTCAGGGTCAAGCTAATTATATCTAAAAAAAGGCTCAAGACGTTTTCACGAAATTTTTTAATATATGGCCATTTCTGGTCATGAGAGGACCATTGGGCTAAGTCACATGTTAAATTCAATTAGTGTGTCATTTTGGGTCACAATGGGCCAGGGTCAATCTAATTGAATCTAAAAACATGATCAAAACATTCTGACCAAATTTTATATTACGTATACCATTTCTGGGCATGAGAAGAGAATTGGGCTAAGTCGCATGTTCGAGAAAATTCGATTAGTGGGTCATTTTGGCTCACAATGGGTCAGGGTCTAGCTAACTGTATCTAAAAAACCGCTCAAAAGATTTTGACAAAACTTTGTACTAACCCGTTTCTGGACAAGATAAAAACATTGGGCTGGGTCGCATGCTCAAGAAAATTCTATTAGTGGGTCATTTTGGTGATAATGGGTCGGGGTCAAGCTAACGGCATCTCAGAAAGGTTCAAACAATTTTGGCAATTTTTTTGTTATACCGTTTCACAGTACAAAAAGACCATTGAAAAAGCTCACATCTGTCGATGAATTTCGGTTGGTGGTTTTTTGAATCAGAGCATTGTGTTAGGTCGGATGTTCGAAAAAACTCGATAAGTGGGTCATTTTGGGTCACTATGTTTCATGGTCAAGTTAATTGCATCTAAAACAGCAAGAATGATTCAGTGGGAAAAATATATCGAGATAAACAGAAAGCTAATTTTGACCGAGCTTAGCTCGGTCATTCCTGCTAGTAATAATAATAATAAAAAAAATGTGTATAACAGATTTATTATGTGATTTTTAAAACTCGATTTATAAAATAACTGTACATATATATCTAATACTCTATTTAAGGGCATGAAAGTTTTGTTCGTCAAGTCGCCAGCGGCGACTATACTGTAACAAAGAGGACTAAAAAACGGAGATTCTACTGGCAATCTAGACGCCAGTACTATTTCCGTATTTTTACGGAAATTTTTGCCATAAATTACAGAAAAATTTTCGTTTTCTGATTAAAAATTGAAATTTTTCTGTAATTTATGGGGGAAAATTTCCGTAAAAATACGGAAATTGTACTGGCGTTTAGATTGCCAGTAGAATCTCCGTTTTTTTATTTATTTTTTACAATGCAGAGATCAGCATACATAAGTATACTATCGCTTTCGGATTCCAAAGGAACATCACTCCCCCCCCCCCGCTACCACCAAAAACTGATAATAATCCCTCTCCACATAATCCGACTTTTTCAGCAGAAAAGACTATTTGTCACTAGAGATGAGAGTAGAGTCACTAGAGATGATAGAGAGTTGTTTTTTTTTTTTTTTTTTTTTTTAACCAAAGCCCGCTCGAATCCGACGATTTAAAATCTATCCGATCCCGAAACACAATTTTCATCAGAGCCCGAACCCGATAAAAAGAAAGTACACAGTAGAAAATCGATAAAAACTTTTTAAAACGGTTTCAAAATTATTTTTCTCATTTAAAATTTTCTTCTTACATAGAAATAACTATTAATTCTAATTACTTACTCGCGACGGCATTCCGTGATCTTCATATCTCTGAAAAATATGTTTAAAATTGCAAATTTGTCATTTATACCCAATGCTGGCAGAAATCTGGAAAAGTCACAATTTTATTCTTTTAAAATGTTATTGTACAAATTTGGCACAAAGACAATGAGTCTGTTTTCCAGTAATTTAAAAAGGACTTCAAACAGAAAAAGAGGATAGATAAGGGTTATATCACTTTTTTTTTTTTTTTTTTTTTAATGTTACTAGCACTGACCGTGTCAAGACTTCAGAATCAGATAGAATATTTCTCTGTATATCACATCAATAACAATTCAATTGTCTTTCAAAGACATTTTTAGAAGGTTGTAAAACAGTTTTAGAAATATAAACTACATTCTTCTTTCTGAAATAGCATCTGGAAAGTTTTTTCCGCTTTTTTCTACTTGTGAATAAATAAAATTTTCACTTTGAGTGGGAGACCGTTTCTGCCTTGGACTCAAGGGCCTCGCACTGAGCTCGTCTCACCTCTACTTTCCACCACGATTCCGTAATTTACCTTATGATTATCTAATACGTACGAGATTCTATCTCAAAATATATATGAAGATAAATATGTTTTTACTTTGGAATAAAATGCTAGTTTTCAGCTTCAATGCTACATTTTTTGATTTTTCATAACAGAATATGTCTGTACCAGTGGCGTGGCGTCCGGCCATCGCTGGATGCGGCGATGACCAAGCAATATTTTAAAACTCTTAATAAGCTTTTAAAACTCTACGATACAGTTTTAGCAGAACATTTGGAGTTCATGTATAAGTGAAGGTAAGATTTAAAGTTTCTTTTTTGAATATTCAACCATTGAATTTTAGAGTTAATAATTTTTCACCACAAACTTAAATAATTGCGATGAACACCGAAAATTTTCACGCCACGCCACTGGTCTGTACATTTACAGTCGGCACTCGTTAGTTCGAGTTTGTTAGGTCAGAGAGAAAGTCCGAATTATCAGATTTTGTAAATAAGTAACTTTCCCTGTTAGCATTAAACAAATATTTTTTTAGCATTAGAAAAGAAACCTTTCCTATAATTTGAATTTTTAAAAGGGAAAAAAATACGAAATATCGAAAAAAAATACAAGTCTGAAATTAAAATTATTAAAATATATTAATATATTTTAATAATTAATATATTTTATATTAAAAATATCTTATCTCTATCATAAACAAATTTTCAATACTAGATAGCAGCATAAACTGAAAAATAAAACAGTCTGAATAGTTAAACGAAAAAAAAAAAAAAAAAAAAAAAAAAAAAAAAAAATAGAAAAAACACTACATTTTCCAATAAAAATTATTAAAAATATACTATTTATTTATTTACATATCTTATTCAAATTTTCAATCGTTAATAAAATACTTATTATTCATCCTATCAAGTTGAAATAATTTTTTTTTAAACTTGTACTGGATGACAATTGATGTTAATACAGATTTTTCAAATATTAATTCATTCATTAAATTTTAATTAATTAATTTTAGTTTTATATCGGAGACAAAATTGCGGCCATTGGTTATTGAACAGCATTTAATGAATCTTCATATCGATAAGGGGGGTTACCGTAGGGGGGATTCTGTTCCGTCGCCAAATACCGCCAAGTTTATCGCCAACGTGGCGATATATCGCCAAATTTGGCGACCAAAATGAGTCGCCAAAAGTGACGCCAACTTGGCGATATCTCTAATATTTCGCCAAATTCCCACAGACTTCCATTCTAAACCTACTTTCTTATAGAAAATCAACAAATTCAGATACTTTAATGCAACAAAAACTAATATTAGCTTAAGGGATTATATTAAATTTTTCTTTGATGACCTAAGTAGGAATTGATTTTAAAAACAAAATTTTTATATTACTCGTTCTATTTTAAAGAAACATTTCAATTCTTTGTCTTCTGAAGGCTCCATCTAAAGTAAGTATTGCTTATGCATTACTACCGGTGGAAAAGAGGCGCAGCAGTGACCTGATTAACACCACTAAATTTTAATAGTTAGCCCCCAGTACTGTATGCTATTTCTTTCTCCCAGCTTATTTTGTGTCGTCTTCAAAAAATAACGTTACCTTACAGAAGCTAGCCGTAAAACAAAGCAGTACGATTAAATATTCTACAGCATTTTTTTAACTTCTAAACATCGCACATTTTCGATTTTTATACCCTCGTATTGAAAAAAAAAAAGTACTTTTAAATGCAATTTGTTTGAAAACTGCATCTCCATTTATTTTTGAAATATTAATTTTTTTGTAGTTTTTGGAGCCATTTGCTTAATATTGGCAACGGAAGTATTCCATTTTTGTAGAAAGTAAAGGAAAAATAGTTCTAAAATAGTAATTATGTATTTTTGTTGCCATTTTCTCATAACAACAGAAGTAAATTTTGAAAAAATATAAACGAATCATTTCTGTTAAAACATGGAGCTATTATAAACTACATTTAATTTTAAATGTCTATATTAATGTTACAAACAAACGAAGGCATATGAATCATTAGATAGCCTTTTTTTTTCTTTTTTTTTCTTTTTTAATGATGGCATCTGTTTGCTTCGTTTGTGTATCATTTCGCGATATAGTGACGTCCTATGCATATACTTTACTTGTAGATTTTTAAGAGTGGATCGTAAATGAAGAATTAATCAGCGAGTGCGAATGACATCATTTTACATAAAATAAAAGCACGTGCTTAGTCTTAAAATTGAAATATGTTTTGTTCTATATATATATATAAAATACATTATTTTTCATCGGGGGCGACACTAAATTCTGAAAAAGCAGAATTCCTGTTTTCTATTTATATACCTTATTTGACTTTCTGAGATTTAACAATACGGAAAATACTGCTAAAATTTGGAGGTGACAATCGGCAAACTGCTGCGCATCTTTTCTACCACTGCATTACTGATCTTACATCAGGAAAAAAAAAAAAATGTGGAAGTTCCATCATTTGACCCAAAGTATCCTTCAGAATCTGTCTCCAAAAATTATGGAATTATTATCTACTGCTATATAATTTGAATAATTTGAAAATGCTATTGTATTTGTAGTTTTATTAAGTTTGAAAATTCTGTTATCATTTTGTTACAATCTTCTGCATGATATGATTCTTGCATTAGATATGAAACGGGCTCGGACCGAGCTCGTGGTTCAAATCCCTGGACCCAGCATGAAACGGGCTCGAGTTCGATTTTCATAACAGTCTTCGGGCTCGGGCTCACAGTGACAATTTTATTTATTTACAAAACTAGGGGGCTCGGCCCCCTACAAGCTACGCTCGCCAACCCCCTTCCAGGCACCGCAGACTCTAAATGCACGCTAATGTGATCGGCTTTAAAAAGATTTCGAAAGATTGAATTATAATTTAAAAAACAGTGGCGATCTCCCTATAAACGGATTTCTATTAATTTCTCTTTGATTGGGAAAATTTTAACGCCAAATCCGCTGCGGTACTACTTGATTATCCCGTCGACTAATTTCGCCAAATTATATAACTCGCCAAACCACTCGCCAAATTATACAAATTGACATAATTTTTATTTTAAATAACGAAAGAACAAATAAATTAGTACAACATTAATAAAAATACAAATAAAACGTCGAAATAAAAATAACTTGATGACGTAGACACGTGTAACAACATTTCAAAATAAGCTAATATAAAAGGAATTAAGTAAACAGAATCTTTGTCTCCCGGTATTTTTTAACAAAGCGAAAAGAAAGTTCTTTTAAATGAGACATTTTAAATTAATCGTTTTTAATCTGACGTAATTTTGACCAAACTATTCTTTCTCTTTTTAATATTCACGTGAAAATACTTGTGTTAGAAATAAAATATTATTTGCGCTTTCCTAAGAAAAATAGTTGAAAAGTATCCTCTCAAAATATCAAATAAATGTCTAGCGCAATTTGTAAATTTAAACCGTTTTGCAATATTATTTTGTGTTCATTTTATGTAATAACTGTAATATGACGTAATTTCTCCTATTTAAGACTTCTAACGCATGTTAATAAATTTATTATTTTACAAATTCCTTTCTCTCTTAAAATTCACGTGTAATTATAGTTTTTATGACGTAATTTTTAATAAGTTCCTGCTTTTTGTACATAATTATTTAATTCTAATTCCAAATGTTTTTTTCTGTTTATAATAGTCACGTGTAAATAAATTTTTAATTTATTACACGTATAAATATATATATATATATTTTTTTAAGCAAACATTATTGTTTCCGCTGTTTATACAGTTGGCAACAGTTTAAATTAATATCACTTTCTAAAATCTGTAAAAAATATCTCTCTAAATGCTGAAAATTTGAATTTAAAATAGATATAAAACCTCGAAAAATGAGTCAAATTAAAAAAATAAATCAATTCTGCACACCGGGAAATTATAACGTATAAAATGAACTAAAAATTATTAAATTCCGATGTATAGTTTTTGCTACTATAAAACTTTTTTAGTGGAACGATTTTGTCCAACTTTAGCATTAAATATCTCTTAAAATAATTCTTCGATTTGAAAACTGTCTGCATCAGCGTGTTTATCAAACATTTCTGTATAACACTATCGATTTTCATATTTTTGTATGCATTATTTTTCTTAATATTAACGAAGAAAGACATCCGGTCACAAAAAATTCAAAACCGGCGGCGGCGGTGACAGCGGTAGTTACTTGTTTTTAGAATAGAGAGACACCAAAAAAAATTTTTTTTTCTTTTAGAAACAAGAATTTAGTTTATATTTTGTAAAGTGTTTTACAATCCTCTAAAAATAAGTTTGAAAGGGACATTAGTTGTTATTTATGGGATATAAGGAGAAATATTCTATCTGATTCTGAAGCCTTTGCACGGTCAGTATTAGTTACATAAAGAAGCCGTGGGGTATCCCTTATCAATCATCACTTTCTATTTAAAATGATTTTTCAGAATTACTAGAAAACAAAACTCAGGTTTTTCTGCCATAATTTTACAATGACATTTTAAAAGAATAAGTATTGTATCTCTTGAAGATTTCTGTCGGTGGTCGGATTTAAGTAACAAATTTGTTATCTTAAGGGGGACCCTCGTGTGACGGCCTGTATTTTAAGCATTTTTTGGGAGTTTTTTTTTCACGACAAATGAAAAAATAGACCTTTGAGTTTTTTTAATATACATTTATTGCTATTTCAAGAATATGCAAAACAAATTTCAAGCAAAAATTTTTATTAGAACGTATGTTACAGCACTCTGAAGACACCTGCTCAAGAAAAAGATTGGTTGGTTGGTTGATTTTTGGCGGCCAATTATCTGCTCGAGGGATATAGGCCCGGGGGGGGGGAGTGCCCTTCGTGGGGGTCTTTCTAAGGGAACCTAATCCGTATTTACGCATGGAAATCCACGGCTCGAAGAAAACCACGGAAACTCCCAACGATTAGGCCGACGGGCGCGATTGGGTTACTCAAGAAAAAGGACGCTCATTTCCTCCCCGATTTCACCTGATTCGCTTATCTAAAATTAAAAAAAAAAAAAAAAAAAAAAAAAAAAAGAGCGACATTTTAATCTGTAAGCCTAAACGCATCGAATGATCCAGAATCTTTTAAAAATATTGAAAATTGGGTTTTTGACAGACTTTTGAAATATTTTTTTCAAATTTCATGATTTTTTTTTTTTTTTTTCGTTACGAGAAAAGTAGAAATAATCGAATTTTCAGATGATCCTAGTTCACTCCGTGCGACTATATTTGCTGAGTTCTAGCCATAAATTTCAAATGAATTGGTCAAGGCGTTCTGGAGATATGATGGAGGAAAGTTTGAAAAACAACGTTTTGATTTAAAAAAAAAAGCGTTTAAAGTTTCAAGTACGGTTAAAACGATGAAAATCTCAACTTACCATTAATCTGCGATGCCCGGGTCTATGGAGCATTCCTTCCTCTTCCTCTTGGAGGTTTTTTAGTGCGGATTGCTCTGCCCTTGCTTCCATTCTGGAATTTTTCGCAACGCCACTCGTGCGCCGTTCGGAGCGAACCCATCACACGGGGAAACCCCCTTAAGGGGCTACTTCAGTCAAATGAAAAGACGCATTCGCTAATGCTAATCCTGTGGAAGAAATTTATAAAGATATCTCGGACGCATTTCAATATTTTTAAATGATTTCTTTTGCATTGAATAGTTGAGATCGATCTGTATGCAGGCCGTTTTTTATTTTTTCGATTTTAATTGCAGATATTTTTTATGAGGATGCTTTTACTTTCGAAACCGGTTTTGGGAAATGAAAGTGTCCCCATAAGAAATACCTGTAAACAAAATCGAAAAAGTAAACAACGGCCTTTGTACAGATCGATCTCAGCTATTCAATGCAAAAGAAATCATTCAAAAATATTGAATTGCGACCGAGATATCTTTATAAATTTCTTCCATAGGATTACCATTAGCGAATGCGTCTTTTCATTTGACTGAAGTAGTCTCTTAAGCAGATTTTCAGAAACATAAAAAATCACAAAATGTTGTCATGTATTTAGGATTAGTAATTATTTCTACATAAGAAGAGGTTTCAAAATGTGAAAATTAATATTGAAATAGTTTTGAAATTTTATTAACTTTAAAAATAACCTGTAAAAATAATCTGCGTACTCTCAGTATCGGACTCGGTCAGGTTCCAAAAACAAAAGAGATTCATGTCTCGCTTGCAATCTGTAAATATGGCATAGTGAAAGCAATTTAATATTTTTCTCTGACTCATTTTGTCCCAATTGGCCACTTGGAATACACATTATTTATGGCCAATAACAGTGCAACATTGCAACTTTCAAGTTTTTTTTTTTTTTTTTTTTTTTTTTTTTTTTTTTTTTTTTTTAATAAGGACAAATCTTTTACAATGCCAAATTAAAAAATATATATATTTAAATATTGTTCAAGATATTCAAGTTATTTTTCGAATTAATTGGGTCTCAGGACTCTTAAAATTGGAAAAAAAGGGAAAAAACCCGACCATTTTCAACATTTAATATCTTAAAATGTATTTGATTTTAAAACTCAATTTTAATTGGGATGAACAGTATAAGTATTTTCTTTCATTTCATGTATTTAAAAAACTGCAAGATGCAGAATTAGCATTAACAGGGGGCTCCAAACTGTCAGACATTTGACGAGCAGAAAATCAGCATAACAGCTTACGCGCAGGATTACAAAATAAATTTTGCAACTAGAATGGAAATTTTGGTGCATACATATACTTCAGATTGCAATAATTACTCTGAAGCTAAATGAATTTGTATTTAAGGCATTTTATATTTTTAATACAATGTTGTAATTAGCTCAAATTTCAGCCGTATAATAAAAAAAAGTGTATATATGTTACATTCTAGCAACATTGGATTGGCTTTATCGTTGAACATGTCGTACTGGCTGTCACGATAGTAGTTGTGGATCACATCCAGCGATAATGGCGTAAAAGAAGTGGTCAGAACAGATAATTCGAATCTGTTATATTAGTAGAACAAATTGTTAAAATGCAGTTGTCGAGTGAAATCAATGGAATACATCGTTCCGTGAAGTTTCCCCAGAAGAAATTGAAACAACTCATAATATCAGCTAAGCACTTTATTAGATCATCTTACAAAAAGTGCAGTTTCCACCAAGATAATTAGCCATCGCTTTGTAGTAGTAATTGGGTTTAAAAAAAGTTTCAGATAATCGAAATACAGGACGGTGACCAAGGGATGGATGAAAACTGGAAATACGACTCAAATCTGCTAAAATCTGCTGAAAAACAGCAAGTATCAACTTTTTTGTTCCTCACGTGCAAGCAGTGGCGTAGCCAAGGGGGGGGGGGTCCAGGGTACCCCCCGAAAGTAGAACTTGTTTACTGAATCATGGATACAACAGAAACTGCTATGACAGATTCACAACGGATCTATAAAAAATTCCGCTTTAGAGAGTTGTTCGTCTTAAAAGGTATAATTCAAAGATATGTCTTTCTTTGGGACTATGAACTTTTCCGTTTCAGGCAGGTTTCCGTTATAAACACTTTCCGTTTTCACAGTATCCTTTAAAACTGCTAAAACGTACTCACTTCCCAAACTTTTTTCTTTCACGTACCCCTTTCTTACGTTTTTCATTTCGGAGTACCCCCATTTCTCATAAACAAGCCCCCATTCCTCCCCCCCCCCCCTCCACTCAAGGAAATAACGTAAACATGCTTTTTTTATTAGTAATCTTCTTATCACAACCCTATAATAAATCGATGCAAATTACATTGACATTCCTAACATTTTTGTGACTTCCGCCATTACCGATATTATTTTCACATACCCCCAGCAGATCCGCCACGTACCCCCAGAGGGGTACGCTACCCCAGGTTGGAAACCGCTGCTATAACACCACCTCTGAAGAGCATAAATCTATTACAGGAAAATCTGTGAAGATGACACATCTTAAACAAAAACAATTCCAGGTTCGACGAAAACAACACTATATATTTGTGCTTGTTAACGTTTGAAACCTGTCTGAAACGAAACTTGTTCCAATTGTGAATCCTTCTTGGCAGGTTTTCTGTAAACACGGAATCCTCTCATAAACAAAAACATTTTAATGTCCCGAGACGGAAGGATAACTATGCAAGTATATCTGCTATTCCGTTTACACAAATTTACTGTAACTAGATTAAACGTAAAACTTCTTTATATTGGACTTTGATGGAGTTCTGTTGTTTACACTTATGGGAAAGAACGAGTTTATACGAACGCAATAACGGTACATTGGTTGAGTTTCGTGACCCTTATCTTTATTCAGTTTATAACGGACAATATTAACAGTTACTTTAAATCTGCTGCCTACAATTAATAAAAGTAACTTTATTTTTGAATGATTATTTGTTACTACTTTCAAAATACACTGGCGAGAAAAATTAAAGGAACAACCATAAAAAGGCGCTTTATATTAATCCTATGAAGGGAACTTCCAGAAAGGTAACTCAATGTCAACAATGTATCACGTACTCCAATGGGATTAACATTCGCTATAGAAAAATATGCAAATTTTTCAGCCTCAGCAGCCCGTTCTTTCGATTCACGCATGTGTGTAATTTGAAGTCTAATTTTAAGGATTATACGTGTAATTAGGTAAAACGTTCGCTTCTAGTAGGGGGAATATGTCGTCCAGAAGACATTTGACCGATTTTGAGAAATTGCGTGCGATAGCGAGAATGGAAGCAGGACACACACTCTTAGGTGTCTGTAAAGACATTAAAATAGCCAAAAGCGTCATGTCGAGAATCTGGAAACGGTTTAAAGACACTGGTATAATGTCCACAGACTACCAGGTCAAGATAGAAAACGCGCCACAATAGGATCTCAGGACCGTAATTTGCCAACGATTGCTAAAAGAAATAGGCAATTGACGTCAGTTCAGATTGCAGGGAGTTTGCTGCAGCAATAAAAACTCGACTATCCTGGTTTACTGTGAGTGACAGGCTGCATGCAAAGAAACCCATGATTTGTGTTCCACTAAGCGAAATGCGCCCGGTTAAAATGGTGCAGAGATCATGTCATTGGAGTACCACAGACTGGAGACGAGTTCTCTTTACCGATGAATACCAATTTTGTTGAGAGATTTACTATAGACGTGTTACTTTATGGAGGGAGAAAATCACACGCAATAAGGCTGCAAACATCCGTGAAAGACATCGATACATAGGTCATGGAATCATGGTATGGACGGACATCATGTTGAATGGCCGCAGTGACCGACACGTTTTTACCAGTGCAACTGTGAATGCTGAAATATACAGAGATGTGGTTCTTGATCCTCATGTCAAGTTGTTTAAGGGTGCAATCGGAAGATTCGAGATTTTATGCTTATTAATGGTCTAGAAGGGCGCTACCCCGTTCCACGGAGCTCCTAAGTGTCCCTTCCAGAGCTGCATAAATTCCACCTGGAAAAAGTGTCTTGATTCAACATTACCTTTGTACCCAATTACTATTTGCGAAAGCTCAGTTTAACATTGCTTCAAGAAATTTCATGGTAGTAATAAGAGTTTTGTGTATGGAATAGGTGTTGGGTGACATTTTGTCTTTAATAATGAGAAACTGAAAGCATAAATTGATGCTAATCAACGTACCAAAGTCCGAAGGTTACTGCTGAACTTGGAGAATACTCTAAAATTCTTTCGAACCATCTAAAATAAATTGTCTGGGAAGTATAAAAACAGAAACCACCATGAACCATTTTTTACACATTCTAATACTTCCAAAAAAGTGCTAATCCATCACAAATAATTTTTTTATAAAAATTTAACTTCCTTAATCCCTTAATTCTCGCTGCCGTCAATATCACGGGCTGAGGTGTCGTTCATTATTTCTCGTGCCCGTCATATTTCCGGGCTGGAGATTTAATTGCTGGTAAAAACTTCGAAACCAGGAAAATTTAAAAGTTATTTCCGTGTGAAGTCTTTGAATATTACCGTTTGGGTTTTGTTTTTGGCCCTGATTGTGATGTTGGACTTTGTATTGCATGTTTCAAAATATATCACACTCAAAAAATTATTAAGAATCAAAATTAAATGTATATATATTATTTCAAATATTATTTGTAAAAATTTGTGCGATGATGATAAATAAAGATCAAAGATGTGAAAAATAAAGGTCTTATTCGCATTAATTTGTACAGTGTAAAACAAACATTAAGACATAGAATTCTCGCATGATGGCTTTTCTACAAATATGAATTTTTTCTATAAAATCTTTTTTTTTTTCGCCTTAAAAAAACTAATTGCATATTTTATTTAGAAGCCATATAATTATTCAATTTCTGTAATAAAAAAATGGGTACTTTTTATGGTTTTTCCAAATATTAAGCGATCGTTAAGGGGTTAAAGACGACCAGATATCGGAAGCAACTATTAGATCAAATATGGTATCAAAAGTGGCGAGACATGAAACATGGAAACCCAAAAGAGATATGGCTGAATAAGACAATTGTAACAGAACTGCTTTTTCCAGCATGAACTATATTTGATGTGTGTGCTTCTTACATTACTAGTTTCTGTAACTGAAAATGCAAGATCTTTTTCTTAAAGTTAAAACCTTATCTCAAAAACTTCCATGGGGAGCGCAGCGAATCGCATGAACGGCTCATGCGATTGACACTTATGTGAAATCATTATCCAATATCTATTACAGCAAGTTCTTAATTCAATGGCAAGAAATTAAACATGGAAATTGCTGTTTTAAGCTTAACCACTTGATCCTAATTTTATTGTAGGCAAATGTTATGTAATATGAAACTTGATTTAACCCATTTGCTGCCAAAACTATAAAGTAAGAATTTTCAATTTTGTTTTTTGAAAGTCGTTTACCACTACAAATTCAGAAAGGTAAATTTCGCTTTACTAGTACAGTGAAATTTCTGCTATAAATGAGGCAATTTTCTTAATTCTAAAATAGTGGTGATAAAGTAATTAATAAATTAAAGCCACGAGTATACTCGTGGGTGACAGTGAATGGGTTAGTTAAATTTAACTCATATGCGCTCAGCTTTTTACATCATAGTGAATCATTTTCACTTGTAAATACTAATGCAACTTCAATATGTATTATTAGTTGCAGTTATAGAGATTGGCCTTATATTTCTTATCTATGCTTTTTTTTAAATTAAGAAATTAAATAAGGATATACCTAAATTCTTAAAATTACTCGAAATACTTCTATTATACATACACAGTCAAGACAACATTGCAAGGGACTGGTAAAAAGTTCCATTTTAGACAGGCTTCTATGTAAAGACGTGTAATTCATTATGCTTCTAAGATACACTACCTCAATAAGATCTATTATCCGTTTCGCAGGGATTCTGAAACTCTTCTGTTTGAGACAGGATTCCGTTATAGAAAGATTCCGCTTTCACAGGTTTCACTATGTTTCACTAAAGAACGATGAATATCCCTTTCAGACAGGTTTTCAGCAAATTTAATTGTATCGCAATTCATATTAAGACCATGTAACGCTTCCGTTAAAGATAGGATTCTGTTATAGACAATTACTATTTTGACAAGTTTTATTCAATTCATATGACATAAATAAGTACATTTATATAAATACACAAAACTTGTAAAAATGGAACCTGCCTATAACGGAATTCTGTCTTAAATAGAAATGTACCATAGTGCTACCTAAAGGAATGCTATGCAAATACACCTGATAACACAAAACCTGTGTAAAACGGAATTTTCCCCCAAATTTTACGATTTTATCTTAACAGGTTTTACTATATATATAACCTGAAGGAAAAATTCTGGACCCCCCCCCCCCCCTCCGAAACGAAATCCTGGCTACGCCACTGCGTGCAAGGATACAATTATGACGTAGATTGCGCTCTCAACCAATGAATAATTAAGAATGTCACGTCATATAAAGAGTGCGAACAGAGTTAGCGGATGAATTTGAAGGAAAAAAGGATAACATCAGAAATGCGCGGGAAAGTAAAAAAGGAAGCTAAAAGAATATTCTCGAAAGAAAAAAGCGCGGGAATGGAACATTTAAGTTAAGAATACTAAAAGCGTAATATTTAAGCGATTAAGACAAGTGAGACATTAAATTAAAGGGAATTTAACAGAGTTAACGATAGAGATTATTTAAGGATAAGGATTTAGTGAATATAAAGTAGTAATTTAGAATAAGATAAGGAAATCGCGGAATTAGATCTAATAATGCAACATATATATATATATATATATAGATATTTGTATAATGTCAGTGTTATGAATTGTAGCTAAATTTATTAATTTAATTTTAGTAATTGGAAATCGATGATGATTTGTAATTATATAATGGTTATATATATATATATATATATATATATATATTCTTAAACAATAAAAATAATATTTTAGGTTCAGTTCATACACACTAACATGAAACATAAGTTTTGAAAATTTCATGAAAAAATATTCAGAAGTTTTAGAGATATCGTGCGCATTATGTCCAAAAACGGTATTTTGGTTAAAAATGACTTCAAAGTTTCGGAAACGTTGCTTCAGCTATTGAGTGGGTATAATTGTAAAAGCCATAATGTCTGTTCTAATGGGAATTTCAAGGAAACAATTATATCAAAATGTTCAGAAAAGATTAGAGTTTAACATCTAAAAAAAATTAAAATTTGGAAAATTGTAAAGCTTTAAGAGTCCTGAGAACCCTTAACCGATGTGATCAGAATGAATTTCGAAATAATGAACAAGTTTTAATATTAGTTCTGAGGCAAGTTTTTCGGGATAAGTTCGAATTGAATGAAAGTTCCAATTATTTAAGTCCGAATTACCGCGAGTCCACTCTATTTCACTTTATTTATTTATTTATTTATTTATTTATGCAATGTTATGCTGCCATATATATTCATGCGCGCTGTGATTGAATCCGTGATTTGATAAAAAAAAAATTACAACATTTTATAAAAGAATTTATTAATAAGATAATTGTTTTTAAATTTAATACAAATCCAATAAGATTACTGACAGGTAAATTGCTTTAAATAAATAGGCAATATTTCCGAATTATACATTCAGATGTTGAATAAAGGATTTTCAACTGGTTTAAAATTGTGGAGATTAGTATTTTTAGCCTAGTGACTGACTTTAGATTTGAAGTTTCATATCCTGCTCTACATTTAATTATGTAAACTTTACGTTCAATTTATTCAACTATAATATAAAGTTTTCCTTCTATCATAGATTCGTGTTTCAGTGAGTTTACTTACAATCTAGTTTTCAAAATTTCTGATAAAATACTTCACTAAATTGATTCAGTAATCTTCAAAGTAAACATATCGAAAAAGTTTCTATTCTCTGAAAATCAAGCTTCATAATCTTGATACATCAAGAATTTTAATTTGATTTTCTGAAAAGGCTTGTGGCGATAGCTCGAGAAGCTAAAAGATTATTTCCTACCCGTATGCTTTATTTCTTACAGTAAAAAACACCTCATTATGCTTGTCTTAAATATTAAATTTTGAACTTGAAAGGAATTTTGTTTTAATGCAAACACCTTTTTAAAAAATGTTTTTTTTTTAATTATAGGAAACCCATTTTCATTTCTTGTTATAGAAATATTATAAGTAAAGTGATAATAAATTAGAGCGATACACGCAAAATTTTATCGATAAAACGTCGCGGCTTGAAAGTGATGCGTCATTGTATCCAAACTAAGCGAAATGTATACAAATGGATATAATGGCGCAAAGAAATCATTTACATAAATTTTACTTTTGATTTTGGATAGCGTGGCACAAAAGATAAATCAATTTATTCATATAAATACATTATACAGTGCATTGTATAGGTTCAGTGAAAGTGATACTTTTAACAGTGTATTAGAAAATTAAAAGTTTTGGTTAGATGTGTAAATATATTTAGCCAAACCGAAAACAATTGAAAGTGAATTTTAAAACAAATTTTTTAAGGTTATATCAAGCGTCACTTAAATTTTGATACCATATCTTTTAAAACTCATAGTTTGAATTTATGAAAGATGTCAATTATAAAGCATCAATGAATAAATTTTTATACATTCTTTTAAGTTTAACATAATTCTTACACATGCAATTATAAATAAAACAAAAATAAAATGATAAAATAAATAATATAGCGTCACTTAAAATTTGATATAATTATTTTTAAGTTCCATATTTAAAATTCTTATAGCAGTAAGATAAAAAGCTGCGTCACAAACTTTTAACCCGTTAAGGGTTTTTTTAATTGATACCTTTATTCGTAAGTTGTAAGATGTTTGGTTCAATTCCAGATAAGCAACTTTTACTTTTTCCTCACTTTCTTTAATTCACGTATATTTCTCTCCTGTAACGAAGAAAAAAATAAACAGATATTCGTCCATTAACGAAAAAAAAAAAAAACCCAAAAACAAACAAACAAAAAAACAGATATTCGTCAATCAATGGAAGAACACTGGCAGCACTGCTGCCAGGATAATTTCCGTGCATTGAAGAAAGTGTTTCTGAGAGTGTAGGCGTAGATTTCTGAACACCTAATACTATATTCTTTTTCATATCACCAGTAATATTTCTTTTTAAATTAAAAATAAGATATAGAGTTTTCGTTTCATAGTATACACATTTTATATCAGTTCATTTTTAATCTTTGTTTTACGACGGGGTATGAATAAGTTTTTGCCCTCACAGAGAAATAATTGAGTGAAATTTATGAAATTGCTATATTTTATTAGACCTTTTGTATATAGTCACTGTGCACAATAACACATTTCTTCAAACACTATTTCGAAGAGAGGGGGGAGAGTGTATTCCAAGAGACGCGATAGTAGACCAAAAGGGGGCACTTTTCTAACTTTTGCTGCCCCCTTCTCTTGTGATATATTGTTGAAAAAGCCTGTGACCACTTATTTATGTTATGCACACACCGAACCCTTCTCCTCAATTTGCCTCCCTCAAGGGGCACTTTTCTAAATTTTGCAGACTCCTCTCATCCACCCCCCCGGGGGGAAATTGGAGCTTGCCTCGGAAGGTGCATAACATGAATAAGTGATTACATGCCTTTCCAACAATATGTCATATGAGGGGGGTCGGCAAAGGTTAGTAAGGTACCCCCAGTGCCCCCCTTTTGGTCTACTATCGGCCTCCTGGAATACACCCTCCCCCCTCTTTTGGAAATACCGTTTGCAGAAATGTGTTACTACCCAGCAAAGAGGAAATTGCTGGCCAGCAGCAAGATAGGTGCTGGCAATGATGGAGAAGTGTTAGCTAATGGTCTACCACTGCATGACCACTGCTGGACAGCTTCAGCCAACTTTGCTGTTGGAAATCATCAGATAAAATTCTAGTGGGCTTCCGTTTTATCTCATGCGCTGGCTCACCACTACATGGAAGTGCACTAACTATTGCAGTATTATTGCTGGGAACCCTTACGCTAGGTGGCGTTGCGAATATCGAAGACACTGAGTATTTGAACACAAATCTGAAATGAATATCTTAACACAACTTAAGCTGTGAAGCTATTTTTTTTTTTTTTTTAAATGTAAATAATATAGTACCATTGCCACCAACAAAATAAATAAGTAAATGAATAAATAAATAAATTCTTTATTTCAACGCACTTTTTTTTCTCCTTAAATCTGGTTTTACTAAGTTACAAAGGATTTCGGTTTTCATAATTTACACAGTTAATAATATAAATATAACTATATATATATCAATAATATAAATAAAAGCGTATAAAATATATAGGATTTCTATACAATACAATAATTTCTAGACCAGTTTAATGATTGGGAACGTAAATCACAAAAGAACAAACTTGAAATAGTGTAATGAGAGCTTGACAACTATGAGCGGTGATAGCATACGGTGAAAGTACTTGTTCATGTCCGATCACGAAAACCAAACAGCATCGAGCGCGGTTAGTACTTGGGGGTTGACCACGTGGAAACCGCTGCAATCTCAAATATTTCCATACACACTTCTACAGATATTTCTATAGGTCTTGGTGAAACTAGTTTATAGAAAAAAGAGCCATAGTTCTATAATACTTTGTTTTTTTTTATAGAATTCTATAAGAAATTTTTGTAAAGGAAAGTACTGGGCCAGCAAAGGAATAGCAGTGGGATAGGTGCTAGCACTGCAGGAAAAGTTCCGGATTGAAGTAATGTGATGGCATACCAATGCTGGACTGCTGTTGGCCATCACTGATGGGTCACGGATTCCGCACGGCTATTCCGCACGGACACTTTTTTACAGGTATAAGTAATGGCACCATTGCACTTTACCGCTGATGGCAGTGCTGGCTGCCATCTTTTTTCCAGCTGATGGCCCACTGTTTCTTTCTTTGCTGGGTATGCATGGTGACTATTATAGAAAAGGACTAATAAAATATATTAATTTCATAAATTTCATTCAACTATTGTTATGTGAGGGCAAAAACCTATTGATACGCCCTCGTATATAATTTGAAATTTTTTTCACTAAATTGATTCAATAATCTTCAGTGCAAAAATTCTCGGAAAAAACCTATCCTATGAACATTATTTTTCATAAATTTGAGGCATGAAGACTTTTAATTTGATTTTTGGGGAAAGGCCTCCGGTGATAATATTAGAGGATATTTACCATAAAAAATTATTTCATATCTGCATTCTGTTTACTTATAGAGGAAAGCACCTCTTTAATGTTTGTATTAAATATTAAATTTTGAGCCTGAAAGAAAAATAATGGTTTTTAACTTGAATAACTCTTTTAAAAATGTATTTTTTTAATTAGAAAAAATGCATTTTGTTTTGCTTTGTTAGAAACATTATAATTAAAGTGTAATAAATTAAAGCATCTTACGCACAACTTTGTGGATAAAATTTCGCCTTTATTATTCAAAAATTGTTACACAATAATGAAAAGAGAATTTCCTTTAAAACTAAAACAGGGGTTCCAATTAGTATCCTGAATCTGGTCGGGTTACCCGCTTTAGCCCGCACCCGAACGGTTGGGTCGGGTTGGTTTGGCGCGATATTTTTTCGTTGCGGGTCGAATTCGGGTCGGGCTAACTTCTACTTTTTTGTTGCGGCTCGGGTTGACTTTCAATGTTTCGGGCTCGAGTCGGCTGCGGTTTGGATTTTGACTCTCGTTCGGTTACCTGATTTTTTAAAAGAACATCCAAAATATTTTTTATGTTCGAAATCTGTAGGCAATAAGACCTACATAATAGACACTCCCGGAAGGCACACACCTCTATTTAGAGAACACTTTTTCAATTCCTAACACTTATGTAATTGTACGCTTATACCTCTGAATGGTGGGCACATCCCAATTTACATACATGTAACATTTGTATATGTAATAATAAAATAATTTCGCCCTTTTACTTTAATTACTTTATTCCAAATTCTTACATCATCTTTTTGACCAGTCTTTTAATAATATCTTAAATATCCTTTATATTTTAATCCCATGCCTTTAATTCAGTGCATTCTTTTATTTCTTATTCTAAAAACCTTAATCTGTTTATAGCTATACTTCTTCGTAAAAAACTCACTAAATTGCTTTATTTTTTCATTTTTGAGACATTACCTAGCAAAGAAAGAAACAGTGGGCCATCAGCTGGAAAAAAGATGCCAGCCAGCACTGCTATTAGCGGTAAAGTGCAATGGTGCCATTACTTATACCTGTAAAAATGTGTCCGTGCGGAATGCAGCTGGCCCATCAGTGATGGCCAACAGCAGGCCAGCATTGGTATGCCATCACATTACTTCAATCCTGTGCAGTGCTAGCACCTATCCCACTGCTATTATTTTGCTGGCCCAGCACTTTCCCCTACAAAAAATTCTTATAGAATTCTATAAAAAACTAAGTATTATGGCTCTTTTTTCTATTAGCTAGTTTCACCAAGAGCTATAGAAACGTCCGTATATAACAGAAATATCTACTGAAATGTTTGAACTTGCAGCGGTTTCCATGTGGTCACCCTCCCAAGTGCTAACCACGCTCGATGCTGTTTGGCTTTCGTGATTGGACATGAACAAGTACTAAGCGTATGCTACGACCGCTCGTAATTTTCGAGCTCTCATTACACCATTTCAAGTTTGTTTCTTTTGTGATTTACGTTCCAAATCATTAAACTGGTATAGAAATTATTGTATTGTATAGAAATCCTATATATTTTATACGCTCTTTTTTTTTAATTATTGATTCTCAACTGTGTAAATTATGAAAACCGAAATCCTTTGAAACTTATTAAAACCAGATTTAAGGAGAAAAAAAAGTGTGTTGAAATAAAGAATTTATTTATTTATTCATTTACTTATTTATTTTGTTGGTGGCAGTCGTGCTATATTATTTACAGTTAAAAAAAAAAATTAGCTTCACCGCTCAAATTGTGTTAAAATATTCATTTCAGATTTGTGTTCAAATACTCAATCTCTTCGATATTTGCAACGCCACTTAGCGTAAGGGTTCCCAGCAATAACACTGCAAAAGTTCGTGCACTTCTATGTAGTGGTGGGCCAGCGCATGCGATAAAACGGAAGACCACCAGAATTTTATCTGATGATTTCAAACAGCAAAGTTAACTGAAGCTGTCCAGCAATGGTCATGCAGTGGTAAACCATTATCCAGCACTTCTCCATCATTGCCAGCATCTATCTTGCTGCTGGCCAGCAATTTCCTCTTTGCTGGGTAAATTCTTTTTTCTTTCGAAGGTTTATTAATACCATTTCATGTTTATTGAAATATTATTCAATTTCGCATAAGTTATTGCGAGAGCTTTGGCGCGCCAGTTTGTTTTCCTTTTAAATTTTCCGCAGTTAGATAAAGAGTCCTGTATCTACGTCACTCTTTCCCGCTTCCTCCATGGGTTTTCGCCCTATCGCTTGCGCGGCCTCCCCTCCCGTTCCCTCCTTTCTTCTCTGGATTGGCTCAAGCCGTGTACCAGTACGTATTCTTTTTAATACTTATAGGATGACATTGACTTGAGAGATTTGTACGATTCTTGTTTTGTATTCAAAATCTATGTCACCAGGAGATCTATTTCGTCAAGTCGTAATGTAGCTTCCAATCAATTAACATCTTAAGTCTATTTTTAAAACGTGACACGATCCGAATATGGGTAATTGAAGCACTGGTGGCTCTGGGATCCTCTACATGTCATCTAATAAACTATTTGATCAATAGTACGGCTTCCTTTATTATTCACGGGAAAACATCCAAGGAATTACGCACTAGCCTCCCACGCTGACCATGAATGTACGACTGCAACTTACTAATAATTCTGGTTGGTGATATATGACGAGTGTATTTTCCTACTGTCTATTTTTGACATGTCTTAACCTACAATTGAAAAGTGTTTCATATATATACATAAGCTATCGCTAATACGAATCGTGTGTTTTTGTGTGTACCAAAAACGAAATGTTGGTAATATTTCTTATATTCCGAGAGAAGAAAAAACGATTTTTAACTGAAGCATAAAAAAAAGAATAATTTACGATCACATTTCTTATATACAGTTTATTTCTCAGGCAGTAAACTGAATACATACTCATTCATATTCAAATAAGCATTTAGTTATCTGGAATAATATCTACTCAAACTTTTTGTGAAAATCCTAATAACTCGACTTGCAAAAAACCTAAATATCACCCGCAAATTTTTTTCTAGAGTGAACCCGATACTCAAAAAGAAAATTAGTCATCCCGACCCGGAAAAAGAAAATTAGTCAACCCACCACGAAAAAAGAAAATTAGGGACAATCCGACCCGACGTGTCCGCTACTTAGAAGTCCATATTTGAATATTAAATAATATAGATCTGTCTATTTTTTAATATAAAAAATAAAATTGGCAGTATAATTGTAGATTACTTTTCATAATTGCATTAAAACATGATTTACTTTATACTTTCATTGCTGGTTCCGGTCGAGTTGCGGATAGCCGAAAATTATTTCGTCTGGCTGCTGGTCGAGGAAATTTTTTGTCAGGTTCTGGTCGGTTTGCGGGTTGACTTCAAATGGAATTTTTAGATTCGGGTCGGGTTCAAAGCGACCCGTGCTGGACTCTAGTTCCAACCGGACATCCCGAGTTACAAAACATATCAGAGGCGCAGCCAGACAATTCGGGAATAATCTTTTCTAGGATCCCCACATACGTATTGATAAAAAAAAGGAATAATTAATAACATTTATTAAATTCATTGTTTTAAATTAATTTTTAATTTATATGTTTAACAAAAAAAAATATTCAAATAATTTCAATTCAGATTTTTATTTAATTTCGTTTTTAAATCAAATACATGTTTAGAAAATAATTATGTACTGTTTGTGATTTACATGCAAAATACTAAATAACATCCATTATATTTGCATACGGATGTACCGGGTGTCCTAAAAAGGACCGATTGATTTTAAAATTCAATAACTTATAGATAGATAACTTATAGATAGATATTTAAAAAGTTCTTGCAGGAGGGTTATGCATAAGGTCAAAAGTTTTTTTTACAGTGAATTTCAATTTTAGTTCGAATTACAAACAATGGATGGCGCTGTAAGCAATAGGTGCTAGATACAAGCTCGATTTTTTGGCCTTTCTCTTCTTCCATGCCGAAAAAGGAGGTTAAAATATACTGAGTGGGTCCCGAAGCACCAAAAATCGAGCCTGAATTTAGCGTCTATTCATCGCAGCGCCATCTATTGTTTGTAATTCGAACTAAAATCGAAAATCACTGTATAAAAAAAAAAAAAAAAAATTGACTTTATGCAGAACCTTCCTGCAAGAATTTTTTTAATATCTGTCACCATTTGCAAGTTATTGAATTTTAAAATCAGTCAGTTCTTTTTAGGACACACGGTATAATAATACTAAATAGCTCCATGATAAATACTGTTAATAACAAGCATAACCATATGTTTGATTTATAAATTATAGTGTAAAAAATAAATAAATAAATAAATAAAAGAAGCTTCTTAATCTACCAAAATATAATGTAACCACGTACAAAAATATACAGTGATGTCTTCCGAATCACCCGCGATTCTGAAAAGCGTATCTTTAAAAAACCTCTGAAATAACCTATAAAAGCGTTATGTTTAAAAAACCTCTGAAATAACCTATAAAAGCGTTATCTTTAAAAAACCTCTGAAATAACCTATCTACTGGATGTTTCATAAAAGTGGGAAACCGCTCTCCGTACAATCGTTGAGCCTCTGAGCCATTTTCATTTGCAGTTTTACCCGATTGCCAAGAAGGGTTACGTGTTTCACGCGTATCTGGCTATGTAGATTTCTTTATACCCTCGAAACATCCCAACGGCTGGATGGATTTTAATGAATGAGTTCTCTATGGATTCGTCTTAACCGTCCGATGGTTATAGGGTAGGTTTTGTTTTTATAAATGAGAAATGGCGGCCGTAAACTACAAAATGGCGGTAGAGACGAAATTTTTTTTTTACGCACCATATTGTGTGGCATATTATTGGAAAGGTCTTTCAAAAGGAAGACGCTGTTTCATTGACTATTATACAGTCAGATGCTCCGTTTAAATATTACACCACATGGAAGTTGTGTAGGAAGGATCTCTAGCTTTACTGTAACTCTAACCATTATAGACATCTATATAGGCCTCATCAAAACAGTGTTTATAGATAGGAACTAACAATTAAACACAACTTAAAAGTCATCACTACAAGTAAATATAAAATAAAAATAGGTAAATAATATAAAAAATAGTTTCGCATTGATGAGAAATAATTAACTAGTTCGCTTTTCCCGCAGCCGCGTTTTTGATTTTTTAAATTTAATTGTTATTTTTACTAGTAAATAATTTTAAGTATCATTGCGAACTTGGTTAAAATTTTCTATTAGTGAAGGGCAACATCTTCCCATACGTTCCTACCGCGATTGACAGTTACACACTCGGATCAACGGTTTTTTTTTTTAGTTGTAATTTTGCACACGCGTTCTTTTTCTTCCCCATGTCACATTTGTATTCTATTAGTGTCGTGCTTCTCCCGATAACTCGCAACAAAAAAAGAGCTTTAACGTTTGCATGGACCAAGTTTCCAAATGCACCAGCACTTTTGCTTTTTATTTCCGATCATGCATTCTTTGAAGGAAATTGTTTGTAGGGATGTGCACTATATAAAGTTTTGCCCATCTTTTATGAAATACTCTGTATTTTCGAGACTTAAAGAAACATTTACAAAGGCAAAGTTTCTTTTACTGTCACTGGTATTCGGAAACGTCTCCGAGTGCTTAGTATATTATTCAGTTTTCAGAATCAGGAATATAAGTTTTTAGAGTGCTATGGATTCTCAATTAAACATTTTCAGCAGCATATCTAAATGTATACATGCAAGAGTAACTAAATAATTCTAACTTTAATGTTGCTGTTAATGCTGGTAATGTATCATGTTTATATAGAAGTTTGTTGGTCATTAAAATGTTTACTTGATAATTTAATAGCATCCGAAAAACCTATATTTCGGATTGAGAAAACTGATTAACCTTTAACTGATGTTACCCGTCTCACAGACCGGAGCTTTTTCCAATTTTCATAGTTTAAATTTGCAAATTTCAGTTTATCTACAAACACTACTGAAATTTTGTTTCGTTTGGAACTTTAGTACTATCATCAGAGACTTTTGACTAGGCGAATTTTAATTATAACACTACTGTCCAAAAAGTTTAGTACAAAAACAACATCCTATTAGTTAATCACAGCTTTTATTCATCTTTCGATGGAGCGGTCTCACAGACCGCTTCACACTAGTTATGTGACAATTTTTGTGACATCAGTTAAAGGTTAATAACACTTCAAAAAATATTCGGTAAATGTTTCCGAAAATCAGTGGCAGCAAAAGAAACTTTGTTTTCACAAATGTTTATTTAACTCTCGAAAATATATTGATTCCTAAAGTTTATAAAGATAAAGAACGCTTTTCGGAAGCATGGAAAACTCGGAAAAGGTAGGTACTTAGAATGCTTTTCAGAAAAAAGATTATTGCACTTTTTTGTTGGATGTTATTTTATGTTCCCCTGTATTAAGAAACATTTGTCTTTTTTACGCTGTTTAGAAGCAAATTGGATGTAATATTCCACACCAATTCAAACATGCATCTGACGCGTTGGATTATTTTTACATGGGCTGTTTCCTTGCGAGGCTTATATCAACCAAGAATCTTGGAATTGACTGTTGTAAACCAGAATTAACTTAAAGCTTTGCAGTTTTTAACAATGCAATTTTTTCATTCCTAGTCTGAAAAAAAAAAAAAAAAAAATAGAAGTTTAACTCTAATAAATAGCCCCCCCCCCTCCAAATATATATATATATATATATATCTTTCAATATTTTATAAAATTTACTGTAGCAGGATCTCATTTTTCTCTCCTTCGGAGCTTTTTCCATAGAATTAAAATTAGCGAGCGGGTGTTTTCGCGTGAGTGAAGTAGTTTCTTAAGATGGCGGCGTAACAAAAAAGGGCTTCCTTGGCCGGTACTGAAAGGTGACGTGTCTCGCGGATCGCCTAGCGAGTACCAGTACCACTGCACCATCGTAATATAGTTTGGATTTTATTTATTAAATATGCAAAGCATTATTTATTTGATGCAGTACTGAAAAAAATGGGATCCATAAAAGGAATAAAACGTACTCACTTTTAAGGCTGTTCTCAAATCCAAAAGGGCAACTTTAAGACATAAATTTTAATTCCTTTTTATTCGGAAATGCATGAAACTAGCAAGTGTTGCTGTTCAGAAACTATTCAGTCAAGCTGTTTTTTTCGGTTTTTTTTTTTTTTTTTTTTTTTTTTTTTGCAAACGCAATAGATCTTTCAGAAAATAGTGCGAAAGCGGGCGTTTTGAACCGAGTTTCCGGTGAAAGAAGAATAACCACTCAAGAAAGGGCGAGAAACGTGTTTGTCACATTATCAAAATCGCTTGTAGGTAATTTATTTATAAAAAAAAATGCAAAACGCAATTCGATTCCAAATCGCTTCCATAGTCAGGCCTTCCAATTTTATATATTTCCGTTTAAAAATGAATTTGTAAATATTTCAAAACGAGTTGTGCTTGTTGAGCAGAGCAGTTGAGAACAGCTTAAGATGGCGTAGCAAAGAAGGGATTCCATGACCGGGACTGAAAGGTGACGTGTCCCGCGGGCCGCTTAGCGAGTACCACTGCACCATCGTAATACTATAGTTCAGATTTTATTTAATAAATATGCAAAGTATTACTTATTTGATGCGTCTCTGAAAAAAATGAGTTCTCAAAAAGGAATAAAACATACTCACTTTTAAATACGTCACGTGCACAAAATAGCTCTGATCCAAACGTACTAAAATTTGAGAAACACACGTACTACAGTATAACTTCAAAAATCCGGCATCATCGGGACCGAAACTATGCCAGATTTTTGAAGCAATGTTAAAAGTAGTAGTAATATCAAAAGTAGTAATATATTCTTAATGGTGCCTTTAGCCATAATTTATTTCATTATGTGATTATTATGTGATAATTATGTAAGAAAAAGAGAAAATTAAATATAAAAATAAACTTACATTAATTGATAATTTCTGTGTTACAGAAAGAAAAAAAGAAAAGAGGGAATTATTTCTTCTCATGTAATTCGGAAACATCGATGTCAATTTTGTATGCTTTAATATTTTCGGCCGTAATTTAAAAGTTTTTCTTGTATTTTATACAAATGAAGAATTTCTATTACGAAAATACAGTTTTGTTCTCTATATTATTCCTATTAATTCTCTAGACAAATTTATGCATTTTTCTAATGACACCCTTTCTTCTGCCTGTTGTTCATCCTCGTCTTTGGAGCTGTTACTAGTGTTATCGGCAGTTCTATTTAGCAGAGCGTCAGAAGAGAGACTCCAAAGAACTGCCTCAGACAAATGGAAAAAAAAAATGTCAAATATTATTTTTTTCGTTTTTTACTTTCGATCTTGAAGTTTTTAATTCATGAACAATTGCTATTTTTCTTCTACCATAACTTGACAGTGTAAAAAAAAAAAAAAAAAAAAAAAAAAAAAAAAAAAAAAAAAAAAGCAATTTATCAAATTACAACGACCATTTGAAAAACGATTTTTTCAAAGACTAAAATTTAAGACATAAAAAATCGCACGGAGTTGATCCTACATTACGTACGCCATGAATTAAACATTAATAGTGTTATTACACGTAAAAATTGCAAGCGACAGAAATCGCCTGCGACTCGTACATATTATCCACCTGAAACTTAAGTATTATCCAAGCATTTCATTGGCTGTTCGGGAAAAGGCTTTTCCATCGTCAGATTTCCAAGAAATCTGACGGCCCATTTTAAATGAAATTTCATTCTTAAACTTCTAAACATCCCACACTATTACTTTTATATCGTCGTATAGAGAAAAAAATGTACTTTTAAATGCAATTTGTTTGAAAGCTGTATCTCAATTTGTTTCTGAGTTATTAATTTTTTTTTAGTTTTATTACTTTTTTGTCAGTGGCAACACTGTTGTCCATCTCTGTTGAAAGTAAAGGGAAATACATATTACTGTATAGACCAATTAGAAAACGAATAAATTGCAGATTAAACCAATAAAAACCTTCAGATATGCTTTTGATTTCCTACCCTGACGAGAACAATAACCATTTTTCCAAATGGTTAAAAAAAAAAAAAAAAAAACGTAAAAAGATGTTTTTGTTGCCATATTTTTTAAGTCACACTGTACTCATTTTGGATTCCATGGATGTGTTCAAATATGAGAAATTACGGTATTCGTTTTTGATCTCATCAGACGTATTCAAATATGAACCATTAAATTATGTACTCATTTTCGACCGATATTGACATCAATGACAGTGACGAAGCATTCATCATAATCCAAGAGCCGGCAGCACTAAAACCTATGTTATCAAGCACAAGAAAAAAACCTTTATTTTATGGAAGATTAGAAGTAGGGGAATCTAATGATCCATGTCTGCCGGAAGTGAAGTGGTGCATAAGACAAAAATTAATACCACCAGTGGTTGACTCGTAGGTTTATCATTGTGTTTTCCTGCTCCCAGTCCTCCATGTTTTCATATCTTTTGTTGTACGACAAACACAATGATAAACCTATACGAGTCAACTACTAGTGGTATTCATTTCCGGCTTATGTACCACTTCAGTTCAGGCAATATGGATCATTCGATTCCCCTAATTCTACTCTTCCTTAAAATAATGGTTTCTTTTCTTGTGCTTGATAACATAGGTTTTAAAGTGCTGCCGGCTGTTGGACAATCACTCATTTTCGCCCGACATTGACATCAATGACAGTGGCGAAGCATTCATTACTCATTTTCGACCGACATTGATATCAATGACAGTGTGACGAAGCATTCATAACAAAAACGCAATGTAATATTACTATCTCGTTATAAAGGATCTGCTAATCTCATTATAAATACGTAAGATTTAGTTCCTTCGGAGTAATACCAATGTAATATTATTCTCTGATTTCCAGTGTATATTGCATTGTTTTCCTATTAATGAACATCTTTTATACCGCCACGAATGAAATAAACCATTATAAAGTAGAAAATTATAGTTACGTTTGGGTTTGATAACATCCAGTGTTTCAAAATTGAGAAAGCATAGGTTCATATTTCATGCAAACATACTCAATTCGATAAAAGTGCATAAATTTACTTATTATTGACTACTTAATTTTTTCTGTGATAACAAATTATTATGCAAAAATGTTAAATATATCAATATCACTTTTCTCCTTTTTCCAACATAGTATGACAAAGTAAAATGTATTCATATTCAAATAATTAATTGAATTCAAAATTATGAAAAAAATACCTTAAATTTAACAATAAATCATAAATATGAAAGAATAAAATCCATACACACACTTAAAATCTTAATTATTTAAATAATACGGCCTTATATTAAAATGTAAATAATTGCATTCACTGTATTCGATTGCAGTCTGAAAAGAATTATTTAAACATGTGAGCTTATGAATTGCTTGGAAATTGCTTGGAAAATAATATTTTATTCACAAAAACGTTTACTTAAAACTGATTTTTTATTCTACTTTACCTATTTGCTTATTTTATTCATTTTTTAAAAGTGTATCAAAGGTCATTATGTGTTTTAAGTAAGGAAATATTTTAATTAAAACAGTTCAAAATAAATTCATATTCAGAAGTTGTTAGCATAAATTTACTTTTTAAAACATCACATAAGAAGGTGTAGTATTCATTAATTCCGTTGCTTAAATTTTATTACACAAGTGGTTATGCCATTCATTATTTCCATTGAATTTTTAAATAAACTTTGCATTTGAATTTTAAATATTCTTTCATGGCGAAATGTCAAAGATTTCAAACATATTGATGAATAGAGTTTTGAAATATTTCTTTTTTTTAAAATCCTTAAGTTAAGAAGTTTAATGAAAAAATGATTAATTAGTGACTAAAATAAATATTTAAAGCAAAAAAATTAAAATCGTAAGACGAAATGCAACATTTCTCCTTGATTCAATTATAAAATATACAATATGAACTTTAAAAAAATCACTGTTTTACTTAAAGGGCGACTAAAATAATGAAATAGATGTTACAAATTAAAAATATACATTTTATTTAAAACTTCTTAGTACTTTCGGCCTGAATTTTCCGAGGCCATCATCAGAGAATATTTCAATAACTAATAGTTGTTCATTTATACAAATACGTCACTTCGTTTTGAAATGTCGGTACTACTTTCAACTCCAATAATCATTGACTCTCCCATTTCAGAACGAAGTGACGTATTTGTATAAATGAACAGCAAGTATTAAAATATTTTCTGATGATAGTCTCGGGAAATACATGCCAAAAGTACTAAGAAGTTTTAAATAAAATGTATATTTTAAAATTGCAACATCTATTTTATTATTTTAGTCTCCTTCTAAGTAAAACAGTGATCCTTTTAAACTTCATATTGTGTATTTTAGGAAAAAAAATAATTAGAGATTTTCACAAAATTTATTGGAAAATTGTCTTGAGAATATACATTTAACTGTGAATTATTTTTTTTAAGGTCATTTGTGGCGAATTTCTCAAAAATATTCATTATCAGTAGGTAAGTAATAAAATTTTTGAAAAAACAGTTGTGACATATTTTGTTATTTTTCTTTCAATATAGAGATACAAGTCTCTCTATTCTAGCTTTTAACAGTTGTAGGAAAAATCGTAGTCAAAATCAAATAAACGGCCAAGTGCGAGTATTATACGCGTACAAATGGTTTCGTAGCATAATATATGAATTAGTAAGTGTATTATTATTAAAAAAAAAAAAAAAAAAAAAAAAAAAAAACGTTGCTAAAAGAATACTAAGATTTCGTAAAAACTATACAACGTAGAGTTGGGTATAGTTGTATACAGACTGTCCACTCTCAACGGTGTCCAATGGCTAATTCATAAACAGTTAGTCATAGACATATAGTTCCAATTATAAAAATGTTTTAAATAAGGTAAAGAAATATTTTAAAAGCGATTTGGGTCAATAAGAACAGTTCTTAAAAATTTACGAAATTAAAATTTTTATACGGCCCCCGGTTCTATAAGTTATATTTAACACAATTTTCCTATTACACTGACAAGTAAGACAAAAAAAAGTCCCGTTCATATAACACTGAAATTGACCGAGTTATGAGATTTTAAAAATGCATGACTTATGCCACTTTTCTGCATATGAACACTGATGATTTCTGCATGCTTTGCGGTGTCATATACCAAGTGCTTAAAGTATTCCAAGAACTTATTTCGTGTGTATCTGCGATTCGAAAAAATCGTACAAGCATTAAGTTAACTTTCATTAAGTCTTAGATTGACTAGAATCATCGTATTTTAACGTATGATTCTTTTTTTTTAGTAAGGATTTAAGACTGTTTATTTCATGATTTCTTTTAGCAAAAATCATGGTATTTTTATGAGTTTTTATTTAACTTTAACGATTGTATGTATGTTTCTTATAGTTCAAAACTTGTACTCGAACTTTAACTCAATTTCAACTATCCGATCGAGATTAAATTTTACATACTGGCAATTCCGATGACAATTTAATATTGTGATTTTCCCTGGTTACCATTTATACTTATTTTACAGGATAACAGAAAAAAATTCTGATAGATTACCGCCAAGAAGTTTACGGACAAGTTTTAGATTAGATAACACAAGACTGCGTGGTTGTGTTTTTTTAACTGTTATGTTTTTTTTAAATCCGAAAATTACCCTAATTTTTAACCACCATGTCAGAATTTTTCTCAAATCATAAATTGTCAAAGTTAAAAAATAACAAAAATCTGATGCTATAAAATAGAGGAGATGACTGTATTTTTTAGCTTTTAATAATTGATTTTTATGCACTTTTTAGCTCTGAATCTGAAAATGGATCTCCATTTTTAACCATCACGTTAGAAATTTTTTGCAAATCGTAAATGTAAAAGTTAAAATATAGCGAAAATCTGATACTATAAAACAGATGTAAAACGTTATTTTATTTTATTCAATAATTTGGATTATAAATTACATTATATTCAATTTTTTGGCTTATACTGCGATTCTTACAGCTAAACAGCTGAGGGGTCCGATGAGGTGGGGGAGGCGGTTCAATTTTAACTTTGAAATTTACTATTTGCGGAAAATCCTGACTTGATGTTTAAAACTAAAGGTCATTTTCTGATTCAACTGTAAAAAATACATAAATGTCAATTATCAAAAGTTAAAAACAGAACAATGACATCTATTTTCTAGAATCACATTCCCGCTATTTTTTTCTTTTTTTTAACTTTAAAATTTACGAATTGCAAAAAATCTTTACGTGATGGTAAAAAATGAAGATCAAATTCGAATTCAGCGGTACAGAATATATAAGAATCAATTATCAAAAGCTAAAACAGTTAATTTTCATAAATTATATTTAACGAAAATTCTGTTTTTTTTTCTTCTTATATGTTTATTACAAATTGTATATTTTGCATTAATATGTCAGAATGATTAAAGATTTCAAATTTATATTACAATGTTAATTTTACTCTCAACCAATTTTTTAATATATCTGACGAAATTATATTTCTACTAAATTTATGAATGACCCCTAATTTGCAGCAAAAAATATGTCCCAACTTTAAACAATATTACTCGGTCAATTTTAATCATAGAATAACAGAACGTTTTTTGACTTACTTGTCAGTGTAACAGGAAAACTTTACTAAATATAACTTATAGGACCGGGGGACCACATAAAAATTTAAATTTCGTAATTTTTTAAGAAATGTTTTTATTGACACAAATTACTTTTAAAATATTTCTTTACCTTATTTAAAACATTTTATAACTGAACTATATGCCTATGACTAACGGTTTAGGAATTAACGATTGGACACCGTTGAGAGTGGACGCCCTGTATACTAGAAAAGTATAAATGTATATACCATGAAAGTTCAAATAGATATGGAACCTAAATAATATCAAATATAGCTATTCCTCTTTTTTTAATCTTACCCTAATCTGTTTAAAATGAACTTAATTCGGCGCTGACAATAAAAGTAATGCATATTTAAACTTCATTTGGCATTTCATAAACCTAAATTCAGCGTAATAATAATACTTTCTTTTTACATGGTATCTAAAGCAAAACCCTTGTTCAAAATTTCAACTTAGCATTATGCAAAGCGCGCTTCGAAAGAACGTCGCAAAGTTGCAACGCCGCTTTGGTCCTTGCCGCGTTTTTCCATATTGGTTTTTAGTTAACCTTTAGACACGGTAGGTGTATTGAGAGAACCACTGAATGCAAACTAGTTGCGAATCTCATAGTATTTATGTGATTGATTCTAATTAAATTAGTCTGTTTTTAACAATTTCACGTTTATTGCTTTTATACTACTGTTGGGCATTGCATTACACAAATACATCCTTAAAATTTGTTATCTTAGGATTTAAAAGCCGATGGTACATAGAGTACTCCGCCCTTGTCATTATGTATGTACAAATCGTCCGTGTCTTTCAGGGTTAATATCTCGGATAATTACCGACGTTTTTTCTTTCGAAAATCATAATCAACAATGCTTTTATACTTCTGCTACGATAGGTACTCCCAGCTCTGTTCAACATTTTTAGTTAATGTTCGTGAATCGAAATTTGTGTGTAACGGTAAAATGCTATTTTCTCAAAAACTATGCCACCTAGGGTAATCGCTATTATTTTCCTGCAAGGTTTAAATTGACATCTACTACCTCTAATTTTTTCATAATTTTAGTTTCTGTAGATCTGAAATTCGATGTGTTGGGGGGGGGGGGGGGGGTCATATTTTTGCGCTACACTTTTGCCGATAACTTCGAAAATATAATACCTAAAATTAAATGAAATATATTTTTTAATTCAGCACGAAAGCTTTCACACGATACCCAACATGATGTACTAAGATTTTTTTTTTTCAAGCAACTTAATTAGCCCTTCTACATTTTTCCTACATATATTTGTGAATGTTTAATAATCTGTAAATATGTGGATCAATAGTCTTTATTACTTCCCCCAATTTGAACTTTCCACGTTCCATAGTTTACGAGTAAAATGGTTGTGACAGACGAAAAACAAACACAGAAGTGATCTTATAATGGTTCCGGTTTTACTTTTTAAGTTCGGAACCCCAAAAAACCTTTTGTTTTCTCATCTAAAAAAATTATCTTAAAATTTAGTATTAGACAATATAGTAATCAGTTTAATAGCTATTGCCGCGTTGTATAGTAAATAGGAGAAATATAACAGTAACTTTCTCTTTTCTTCCAATGACGAGAAAACTGTATTTAAGTTCTAATAAACGAAATTAATTAAATTTAAAGTGAAATCTACGAGAAAAATATGTTAAATTTATTAATACAGTCAAATCCCTCAAATTCCCAACCCTACAATCCGCAAATCCGTATAACCCGCACACTGTTTCAGATGTAAAAAGTGAAAATTTGAATACCGTTGACTTTGCGAGAGAAATTCAAAATGGCGCAATTTGATCGACAATTGATATTTACTTTCACCTCGCCTAAATTTATGCATTTCAATGAAGTAAAACTTTATTTTTCAAATGAAAAAAAGTGAAAAACTAGGAGGCTTTTTTTGGAACTTTAAAGGGTATAAGTCCTACATGTTAAATATTGTAACAATAAAAAAGTATATGTCCCCCATTTTTTTTTCTAATTTGTTTATTTCTTTTCATTTCCTTTGTTCTTTTTTGTACTGTTATTTTTTTCTATCGCTTTGGCAACACTTTCCTCTTTTGCATGTGCTTCTCTGTGTTTGATGTTTACTTTCAGCTAGCGCCGCTTGTCGCATTCTTCGTAAGCTCTCCTCTTTGCCCTTTCTATTCATTTTTGACACTGTTTCTTTTGGACACGTGTTTACATTGGCTGATGAAGGGCTGTAAAAATTTTCAGTCCGAAACGCGTTCTGTGTGTTCTTTTGTCTTATGGTTATTCATACAAAGTTTTATTATTTATGTATCGGTCACTCAGTAAATTTTCACAGAAGGGTTTGAAAACCATTTCGTTAAAGAAACCTGTATGCATTGTACAAAGGTTGGGTTACGTATAAACTAGAAAATGTTAGTGTGCTTAGACAATTGTGCTAGATAAAGCGAAAATTGAGTTCTCGAGAAGGTCATCCATCCAATCATCCATCCAATTAGTCCATACGGATGCAGGCGTCTTTATATTACCCGACTGAAAAGAAGGGTTATTTATGTGTTTCACGCGTATCTGTGTATGTGGATTTCTTTATACCCCCGAAACATCCCAACAGCTGGATGGATTTTAATGAATGAGGTCTCTATCAATTCGTATTAACGGCCCGATGGTTATAGGCTAGGTTTTGTTTTTATAAATTCAAAATGGCGGCCGTAAAATACAAAATGGCGGTAGAGACGAAAAAAAAAAATTACGCACCCTATTGAGTGGCATATCATTGGATAGGTCTTTCAAAATGAAGACGATGTTTCATTGACTACTTTACAGTCAGAAGCTCCGTTAAAATATTACACAACCTGAAAGTTGTGTATGTAGGATCTCTAACTTTACTGCAACTCTAAACATCATAGACCTCATCAAAACAGTGTTTATATAGATAGGAACTAACAATTAAACACAACTTAAAAGTCATCAATACAAGTAAATTAAAAAAATAGGTAAGTAATATAAAAAAAATGTTTTAAGTCAATTCCTACTTATGCCAATAAATGAACTTTTTTTCTCCCAATCTTCTTTCCTCTTGAGTGGCGCTTAAAATGTCTTGATGAAGAAGAGGGCTCTTTCGGTCTTAAAATACCTTCACCAAGAAGAGGGCTCTCTCGATTATTGAAAATTAATTAATTAAATTTAATTAATGAATTAATATTTGAAAAAAAAACTGGTTTAACATCAAGTGTCATCCACTACAAGTTTAAAAAAAATTATTTGAGCTTGATTATGAGCTTGAGGATGAATAATAAGTATTCTATTAACGATTGAAAATTTGAACAAGATATATATAGCGAGAGTGTGAGCTAATAGTAGAATTGAAAAAAAAAATAGTTTCACATTGATGAGAAATAATTAATTAGTTCGCTTTTTACGCAGTCGGGTTTTTTGATTTTTTAAATTTAATTGTTTATCTATGTTTCAATTTCCTTTTCTGTCATTTTTTTGTTTATGACAGTGCGAACAATCAAACTTTAAGATAGTTTCGAAAGAATTCTTGGCTTTCCTGTAAATTTTCTAATAACGTTAAGTAGATGTATTCTGTAAGAAATAGAAAATTATGCAGTCTGTGAACATTTAATTTTTTTCAGCATTTCGCTCATGCTGTTATGAGATAGAATTTGGTCTCTTGTGAAACATGAAAGAATTTTTCCTCTTTCCATCATCAAAAAGTTTTGCGAACTAAACTTTATTAAATGATATGCGAAAATATCCACCATTCCGCTGTTTCGAAATATTTAAGGCGTTCTTATTATTTTATACCAGCGTAAATTTAGCAAAATAATATTTTAAAATAGATTAAATATGCAGAAAAGTATAGGCAACCATTCCGGTGCGAACCATTCTGATCTGCGAATCGAACGTAGCTAAACGCCATGTTAGGCTTAATGGAAAACATATGCTAACATATCACAGCTAAATGATAATTTCTTCTACTTGAAATAATGTTTCTTCAGCATATATTTTTATATAAAACGTGTATATCATATCCAATTATAATGCATTGAGTTCCAAATTAAAAATAAGCTATTATAAGAATCAGATTACTAGATATAAACAAAAGAACACTTTTGCCATTCACAATTTCCGAATACTGAAACAAATGAGTAACTCTTTAAATATTTTAATTTTGTTTAAAACCTTCAAAACTGTTCAGTTAAGTTTTAAATGAAAAATAGGTAAGTTGTAATCAGCTGATAAATCATCGTACTTCAACTGGAGATCAGGTTTAGTTCCGTCAATCTGAATGAGAACTGCCTATTTGTAGTGTGTGACCTCCAGCATGGCGTCAATTGCAACTGCCCTCAGGTGTATCAGGAGAGAAATCATGAGCTTATGTTTCTTGCTAATTCATTTGGCGCCATCTATGAGCAATTAATATAAATAAAGACACTTTCTGCTGTAATCGTACTTTTTTTAAAAATGCATTTTATCAGATTTGAAGGCATTGCAAATGAATATTTCTTATCAATTATAATTGGAATTGAAACATAAAGAATGTATAACACAATTGTACAACATATTTTAATTATCTTGCAGATAAAATTATGAATTTTAACATAGTAAGTTTGTAGCGAAAAAAAAAGTCATAATGCAATTAATAGCAATTTACTTTCAGAAACGATGCAAATTAAAATCATTAAAAAATTGCTGTTTAGCGTATTACAGAATAATTCAAAATTAGTTTCTGAGTAGTAAAATAATTTGTAAGTCACAAAATTAATATAGGGTAAAAAATAATAGATAAAAAAACCTTCTACTCAGTAATATTAGTATGTAAAATATTTTATAAAATGTTTTATAGAATTAAGCGTAATAATTAAGCGTTTTCAATTTAGTCAGAAAAATATATTTTTTTAAATATTGTTTTGAAGATTTATCATTTACGTTCCGTCATTTTTGACGGAGGTTATATACTAGTTATTAATAATTACCGATTAATAAAATTGACCATAACGCATACATGCCCGTACAATCTCGATTATTTATATAATTTATATTTAAATACAAATCATTGTAACAAATTCTAATCGAAAGTATATTCTTCTGTTCTGTTTATTGCAATCAATTCTAATCTAAAAAGGATTTGTTAGACATGTAAGCATCTGGTAAATATTTGAAATGCATTGCTTCGAACAATATGCTTTATTCACGGGAGGTTTTATTTGAAATTAGAAGACTTTATTTGCTTATTACTTTTCATTTTTAAAGGTACGCGAAAGTCTCCATCCTTTTTTACGACAAAATATTTCAATTAAAACATTAAAAAAATCGTACTGCTAAATATTGGGCATAAGTTAAATTTTTGCATGTAAGAGAGAACGGTATTAATTAATTCTGTCGCTTAAATTTTATTGAATACGCAAGTGAATATACCATTTATTATTTCCATTGAATTTCTAAAATAAACTTTCTCCTTCAATGCTAGGTATTGGAAAGCGTCAAAGATTTTAAGCATATTGAATATGGTTAAAAAAAATGTTTTTATATAATTTATTTAAAAAAAGGGTAATCAAAGATTAATTAGCCACTAATTTAAATATTAAACAAAAAAAGTATTAATTAGAAATTTTTCCTTTGACTGATGAGATACTGACACTTATAAATGTTAATTACTTTTATACACGTTTTATTACAATTTTTTTCCAACAAAATATTCGTTATCAGCAAGTAATCAATAACATATTCCAAAGGAGCAGTTAATATTACGTTTTGTTAGTTTTCCTTTAATGAAGCAAATCTCTTTATAGAAGCTGTGAACGACTATAAATCGAAATTAATATTAATAATTAATCCTTAATTATTTAATTTAAAAACACTTTTCTGAAATTTCAGCATCGTATAACACAGAACGTAATAAATTTAAGCTGCAGTCATGTAATATACTAAATGTTCTTTAAAAATTAAAAAAAAAATGCAAATCTGACCTAAAGCTATTACAAAATCCAAATTGAAAACTTTCTGACATAATGAGTCTTTAATGACATTTTTACAATAATATTTCGTTAGTGTTTATTATATCTAGTGAATATTATATAATATTTAGGTTCACAGCAATTATTATAGAGATTTTTGTTTTCGGGGTGGGGGGTCGAATTTGGCTATTTTTTCAGTTTTAACGCTTTCCAACATAGTTGAAGAGTTAACTAGCTAGCCTCACAAGTGGTTACTTCACTCACGCGAAAACACTCGCTTGCTGCTGTTAATCCTATGGGAGGAATTTTTAAAGATATTTCAATATTTTAAAATGATTTTCTTTGCATTAGATAGCTGAGGTCGATCTTTTAGAAGGCCGTTTTTTCCTTGTTCGATTTTGTTTATTAGTTTTTTTTATAAGCATGTAACATGTAATGGCTTACAGAGCTTTTGTGCTGTGGGGAAAAATCAATTCGCAGTTGAAGACAATCAATCTTCATAAAAGAAAGATTTTTCTCGATACTTAGAATAGCGCTATAGTTAATCGGTATATCGAATACACATAACGTCTTCCACGAAACGGACTAATAATAGCTACTGCTAGAATGATCAAAGTATAGAGGATTCATCTGGGCAAAGTTCCAGCTATTCCAACAAATCCTGTTAACCGACAAGATAGAAATTTTGCCCTTCTGTCTTTCTTTCTAACCGATGACCAGGCCCCTACCTGCCGGGTAGCCCAAGCTGAACGGTTTGATTCCTGGTATCAGGGCGGGTGACCGCCTATCGCCGCGTAGAGGCAATAAACCTAACGAGCGCCTAGAACGTATCAGCAGTGCCTTTTGCTTAGTTGTGAACGGTGTGTAAAACCTTCGACTTACAGGTGGAAGTGGTAGCGTGGAACTTCAGTCAAGCGGAGGCCCAAGTAATATTTAAATCAAACAATTTATTTTAATGACATAAGATAAATTAATTTTTCTTGATTAATACTTGAATTACAACTATATTATATTTTCTGGGTACTTTTCAGCTGACGACAATGTTCATTAAAAAAAAGCAAGTTCAACAAAGCATGAAATTGGCATCCAATCTTCTAATTGATTCTTTATCAATAAAGGATTAGTCCTTTTAAAATTCGTAACGAAAACTGCTGACGATGTTTCTCGTGCACAACAAACCTTTGTCAACTCCCTTTTACCTCGCGGCCTCGACCGGAGAAATATATTCTGCCTGAAACGGCAGATTCTTCTATCCCTTCGAATCTATCCGACGACTCAGCCCTCAACTCAGAGAGCAGCTCTCTCCTTGGGATTCAAAAACACCTCTCCCTTCCTTTCTCTCTTCGTTCCAATTCACCTTCCTAAAACAAAGGCTATCTATCTGCCCACTCAGAGACTAGGTTGAAAGACATCACTAACAAGCTTCGATATCATAGGCCAAGAGAGACCCTCGCTGCTAGCGTGAGAAAATTTTCCATCAAGTTTCATTTTTAAATTGTCCTGGGAAAATATCGGCAAGCTTGCTAATTAAAAGGAATTCCATAACTCCTATTCTTTTCACGCCATTCTCCTTTTCAGCCAACCTTTAAGATTGGTTTAGATGGATTGATTCTTTTTATCATTTCCTGCAGAACCTTGAGACTTAGAAATATTTTGAGCTGGTATGCTTATACATTGCTTTTCCTATCTAGAGTTCTAAACTGAAAATATGTGGGACTTTTTTTGTGAATTCCATTGGATTTGTCACAGGTGTTATGTCGGTTGCTTGACATTTATATGCTGTTGTTTGAAATCTGCACATTGCTGCTCATGTTGATCTCGTAATTTGGAACCTTGCTCAAGTAACGAGACCTTCACCTGGCAAGGCACTTCCAGAGGTACAGTCGTGGAAAAAAAAGTAAACACCCCCTACTAACTCCTTAACAAAATTATCGTAGAAGAAAGTTACTGGTACCGAACGATTGGAAATAAAGTCTACTTTTAAATGATGCATATAATATTGCTTATGGGGCCATCTACATATTAAAACGAACCATAACTTTGTTTTTTTCAATAGCAGTACACAATTCTGACAGCATAAATGAACTCTACACCCTTCAATTAGCCTAAAACAAATTTTTATGCAATTCGTACGATAAGTTTCCGAGAAATTAATTATTTTAAAACGAGCGTATTTTAAGGGCTGTATCCAAATTGAAGTTCGGTACTCGGTTGTTAACCGAAAGAGCCCCTTCTTGATCAAGGCACTTTAAGCAACACTTAAGCAGTCATTGAAGCATGCTAGATTATAGGACAGGATAAGAAATTTCAAAATATCTAGTCACTTCTATCATAGGCGGCCCCTTAAACCATCATTTTGCCGTTTTTTAAGCATAATTTGAAAACTACTTGGAAGAAAAATGTGAAATTTGGGATTTCCATAAAGCAGGACCTAATAAATCTAAATCCATCAAAAAAATTGTAGGTCGCAATCATAATTTTTTCGAATATTAATTTCATAATTCATAAATCATATCATAAAATTATAAAAATTGCAAATTCAACGTATTTATGTTTGGGTATATTAGTATTATTGCCACATAAAAAATTAGCACATTCGGAGCATAATTTCAGGAGATATAAATAAAAATATGAAAAATGTAATTTAACATTAGAAGCACTCAATTTTGAATGTCTATAATTCAAAAACTTACCATTCAAATGACTTGAAATTTCGTTTCTAGGCATAGTTTGAACCGAAGATTTGAAATATCTCGTTAAATTTGGGTATTGCCATTGAAAAAAAAATGAAGTTTGGATTCGTTTTAATATGTAGATGGCCCCCTAAGCAAATTTTATATACATCATTTAAAAGTAGACTTTATTTCCAATCGTCCGGTACCAGTAACTTTCTTCTACGATAATTTGTTGAGGAGTTAGTAGCGGGTGTTTACTTTCTTTTTTCCCCGACTGTACAATTTCACAGGTAACTTGAAGGACTTTGCACCCACGACGGATTTTACATGCACCAGGCGCCATTAGCGTACATGGCGGATTATAGTCAGCAGTAGGCCTCGATCCCGCGGCCTTAGCTGCGGATTCGATGTTCTGCCAGCTGGCCCAACGCTGCCCGAAGTACTTCTGATTGACCTAGAGGTTTGAAGCCGAATTGTTGGTGCAGATTTGTCGTAAGAAAATGGAATTTGGAGGGGGGGGGGGGGGGGAGCAAAAAAAAAAAAATGGAGCGCCGCAGATAGACAAGTTGCACCGAAAGTTAATTTTGGACCGAAATGCTAGGCGAACATAACGATGCAAGGGGATGAGACTACGCCTATCTATCGTACCCCACCTCGTAGAAACTGACTCCATAGACTTCCTACTGAAGAGGATCCGGTAGCTTGTGCAGGCTAGGCTATAGCCTATGTGCAACTACGAATAATAAAAAGGCGGCAGTCAAAAAAAAAAAAAAAAAAAAAAAAACATGTAAGGGAAAGGGGTTAGCTTGTACATGTTATTACACTTAAAACTTACGTATAGCTATTTACTTAACTATCATTTATTATATATATTGTTTTAATATTATCCTAGCACTAGGTCACATTAAACTAACTGTAGTAATTTACTTTAGATTATGTCGGTGCCACTACCCCAAAGGGGGTGCAGGAGCAAAAAACGTTCTAAATTACGGTTTTTACGTTACTGAAGGGCGCAGAAATATGAAATTTGAAATATTAGTTACTTATTAGATATAAAGTATTTCTAAGAACAGTTCTTAAAAAATTCGAAATTTAAAAGGGTTGAAAATGCACAAAAAGCGTTCTAAAAAACGTTCTAAATGGTGGTTTCTACACAATCTCAGGAAATACCTAACGGATTTAAAAAATAATGGTCAAAATGATGGTGACAATCTTTGCTCCAAGATAGGCTATATTTTATGTCGGCGCCACTACCCCGAAGGGAGTGCAGGAGCAAAAAACGTTCTAAAAATGCAATTTTTGCGTAACTGAAGGGCCTAGAAATATGAAATTTGGAATATTAGTTACTTATAAGATATAAATGATGTCTAAGAACAGTTCTTACACAATTCGAAATTTAAAAGGGGTGAAAATGCACAAAAAGCGTTCTAAAAAACGTTCTAAATGGTAGTTTCTACATAATCTCAGGAAATACCAAACCGATTTAAAAAGTAATGGTATCAAAATGATGGTGTTAGTCCAACTTAGAACATAGGCTATATTTTATGTCGGCGCCACTACCCCGAAGGGGGTGCAGGAGCAAGAAACGTTCCAAAAATGCAATTTTTGCATTACGGATGGGCCTGGAAATATGAGATTTCAAATATTAGTTATTAGATATAAATGATTTCTAAGAACAGTTCTTAAAAAATTCGAAATTAAAAAGGGGTGATAATGCGCGAAGAGGGTTCTAAAAAACATTCTAAATAGTTCATAAAATAAAACATTCTACTCAATTTTGGGAAGTATCAAATCGATTTCAAAAGTAATGGTTGTAAATTGATGGTGACAGTTTTTGCTCTAACATGGCTCTGTTTTCTTTTTGTATCACTACCACCTTGGGGTTGCAGGAGAAAAAAAGTTCTAAATTGCGGATTTGTGTTATGGAAGGGCCTAGAATCATGAAATTTTGAATGGTAGTTACTTAAAACATATCAATGATCTCCAAGAACATTTCCTAAAAAAAATCGAATTTTAAAAAGGGTGAAAATGAGCGAAAAGCGTTGTAAAAAACATTCTAAATTGCGATTTCTATGCAATGTCAGGAGGTACTGAACCGATTTCAAATATAAAGGTGTAAAAATGATGGTGACAGCTCTTGCTCCAAGATAGGCTATTTTTTATGTCTGTTTCCACTACCCCAGAGGAGATGCAGGAACTAAAAACGTTCTAAAAATGTGATTTTTGAATTATGGAAGGACCTACATCCATGAAATTTTGCATGGAATATATTTATTAGGTATAAATGATCTCTAAGAACATTTCTTTAAAAATTAAAAATTAAAGGGGGTGAAAATGCGTGAAAAGCGTTCTAAAAACGTTCAAAATGCCGATTTGTGAGCAATCTCAGGAAGAATCAAACTGATTTCAAAAGTAATGGTAGGCAAATTGATGCTGACAGCCTCTGCTCTAACATAGACGCTGTTTCATGTAAGTGTCACAATCACCTGGAGGTTGCAGGAGCAAAAAACGTTCAAAATTTAGATTTTTGTGATCGGTAGGGGATAGCAACTTGAAATTAGGCAAGGTGCATATTTATTAGATATATATGATCTTTAAGAACAGTTTCGAAAAAATTGGAAATTTAAAAGGGGTGAAAATGCGCGAAAAGCTTTCTAAAAACATTGTAAAAACGTTCTAAATTGCGCTTTCTACGCAATCTCAGGAAATACCAAACCTATCTCAAAAGTAATGGTCGCAAATTGATGGTGATAGTCCTTGCTCCAACATAGTCTATTATTTTATGTTGCTGTCACTACCAGGTGGGGGTGCAAGAGCAAATCATGTTCTAATTTGAGTTTTTTCCATAACTGAGGGGTCTAACATTTTGAAATATGGCATGGTATTTACTTAAAGATGCAACTGCTTTCTAAGAACAGTCTAAAGAAAAATCCAGATTTAAATGGGTGAAGTGAGCGAAAAGCGTTCTAAAAACTTTTTAAATTACAATTTTTATGCAATCTTATCAAATACCAAACTGATTAAAAAAATAATCGTGACGAATTGTTCGTGATAGGACCTGCTCAAACATAAGCTATATTTTATGTCTGTGCCACTACCACCAGAGGGTTGCAGGAGCAAAAAAACTTTCGAAATTGCAATTTCTGTGATACTGAAGAGGCTAGTAACTTTAAATATGGCATGGTAGTTACTTATAAAATATAAATGCACTCGAAGGACTGTCGAAAATAAATTCGATTTAAAAAGGGGTGAAGCGAAGGGGAGGTGCGAAAAGTGTTCTAAAAAAGTCTTAAATTACGATTTCTATGCAATTTCAGGGAATATAAACCGATTACAAAAGTAATAATAGCGAATCAATGGTAACAATCTCTGATCCTACACAGGCTATATTTTATGCGGATGATTCTACCACCCGGTGTTCACAAGAACAACAAACGTTCTAAAAAAGGCTTTTAAAAGCTTACTAAATTACGTTTCTGTGGAATATTAGAAAATAACAAACCGATTTCAAAATTAATGTTGGCAAATTAATGGTGACAGTTCCTATTTCAACATAGCCCTTTATGTTGAGAGAGGTATTAGGACTTTGAATTTGACATGATGGTTAATTTTAAGATGTACGAAGATGGTTTCTAAAAAATTCAAAACTTCAAATGAATACTGAAATAAGCGTATTAATTGAGCATAAAAGTTTCAAAATATTTTCTAAATTATCATTTATTTAGTTTTATTTCTTTTTATTAATTTAAGTCTAATTTCTGCCTAATGCAGTGTAATAATGAAGCTTATTCAAACTATGTTTTAAATAGTAATTTTTGAATTATTCCTAAAAGTATAATTTCTTTTAATAAAAATTAGACACATAAATATCACTTGGCATATTTCAAATATTACTCGAGCAAATCCGCGGGGTTTGCTAGTAATAAATAAATAATAAAAACAGTAGATAATAAAAATCTCCACATTTTAAATCCTAGACCTAAATAATCTGCCCGTTTCAGGGTCAGTCCATGAAAAACTGACAAATTATCCTGCGCGCGACACTTACACAAATATCTATATCTATTGACGTATAAGTTTTAAAAACATAAACTATAAAAAAACAAAACAAAAAAAACACCCCCCCCCCAAAAAAAAAAAAAAAAAAAACTCCTCTAGATTTTTATATTACCGTAATTTCTGGAAGAAACGCCGCAGCGGCGTAAACGCCGCATCGCGAAAATTCCCACAAAAAAAATAAAGAAATGGTCGTAAACGCCGCATCGTCGTAAACGCCGCAGGTGAAATTTCCGCGGTAATCGCGATTGACATGCTAAACAGAATACGGCAGTTCACTCTCCGAAATTATTCACTAGTGTTGCCAAATAAATTTCCTAAAAGCCATTGAATGGGACGAACCGGAATTTGTCTTGGAACTTTTCTATACATTGAAAAGCGTTATATGAACGAGAACATTCCTAAGTCGAAAATCTTAAGATTGGGTTTTAGCAGACTCAACTTTAACTCAAGTATCTTAAAAAACGTGTTTGAACGGAATAAAATGACATTTATTTTCACGTGCCATATATTAAAATTATTTACAAATAGATAATAAACGTATTAATTTTAATATTTACCACTACGTACAAATAAAATAACGTTATCACATCCTATTTCATCAATTGAATAAGATATAAAATTTATCTTTTTAATCATTTCTAAAAGAATCTGTAGATCAGGAATGGAGGCGGGATTTTTTTCTTTTTTTCAAAAAAAAAAAAAAAAAAAGAAAAAAAAAAAGGAATTAAAAAGCAAACTCGCTCAATAAATAATTCATCGAGGTCCGGTAATTTAAAACGGAAAAGCGTGGAATCTGCTGGCATATCTATCAAAGTGATTTGAAATTGAATACGTTTTTCCGTTTTCGATAAATGTATTGTAGCTTAAATTATAAGCTATTGCTATTTAATGATGACCTTCCCCGAGCTGTCTCATCCGGAAATTCAGCTCGAAAAATCAACTTTTATCATTTTCTAAATGTTTGTTTTTTCCCTTATCAAAAACTGGAAAACGCTATTCGGTTTCGTAAAAAATTAATAAATGCACCAATAATTTTATGCTACTAATATTAAAAATGATTTATAATGAATGCAGCCGTTATTTATGTGTGTATGCGTGTTTTATAATAAAAACAAAGTTCTCAAAAACAAACTTTTTATTTAATTCCTATCGGTCTATCTGCAAGAAATTTCATGACGACCTACTTTTATTATTTCTCTGCACGTGGAGCGATAAGGATTATAAACATTATGCTAACTGCAACGAAAAGACATCACGTGCGGTCCTAAAACTATCTTCTCCCCCTCCCCACCTTCTTCTATCGCTCTGTTTGGAACATTTTAGCTGTCACAAACTCAAAGGAATAAATATAGATTTCAATTAGAAGATTTTGTTTTAAAAGACACACGAAATGATAACTAAAAAGGAAAACAATATACTTACCAGCACTGTGCTGTTTCTTAAATGCAAGATACAGTACAAAGTCTAAAATCTGGACATCCGAAATTCTCCAAAATCCGGACGTTTTGCTAACCAACTTCTTTTTTTAATTTTTATATAAAATAAAAGTATTATAAATTTGGAATTCTTAAAACCGGATCGAAAACCTCTCCACTCTTCTAACATTTTTTAAAGAACAAAGATATTCATACTCTTTTCATTTCACTAGTTTCGGCAAAATGATCTTACGATCTGTTTTTCCATAATGCTTTTCCAGATGGCTTTTTAAAAAGCCCTGATGACTCAAAACTATTAATTTTTTTTCTCATTTTTTGCGCGAGAAAAAACTATTCAAATTCTATTCTTTTAAATATAAAAAGGGCTTCTTGAATGTGTCAACAAGTTTGCGTTGCTTAAGTGCAGAAAAAAAAATATTGAGATGCAAGCAAATAAAAAAGAAAAAGAATGAAAACCGAAACTCTTATAATCCTTACTGTTAGAAAAAAAAAAAATAATAATCCTTATCTCCTATGTAAATTGACCGATTTCTTTCAAATTTTCAGCAAGTTGAAATAATACTAAATTAGGCTGCGTAACAAATTTTTATTAAAATATAACCAGTTATTAGAAAGTTAGAACGGCTGCCCACTTTATAGAAACTGCCCAGAAAAAGTAACATTTGCGGTTTGTTTTCGTTTATTCATTTCGCTCGGTGAAATCAGAATCAATGTTTACACAATCGGATCATCAACGTTAGGTGGATTATGTTTTGCTATGCAGAAAGAAACCGTGAATAGATTTTTCCCCTTTTTAACTAAAGATTAAAAAAATATATATACAAAATACAAAAGCATACCATCCAAAATAAGACGTTTATATTTTAATTTACAAAGCTTAGGAAATCAGTAACGAAACTTTCTCGAAAAATGAAATTTGTTGAAAATTGGAGAGGGGGGAGAAAAAGAAAAGGGGGAAATTTGAGAGAAAAAGTGCTCAATTTATTAGATGTTATTATCAGTTTATTAGCAAAGGATTGGAGCAGCGGAACGTCGTTACAGGAGAGGAACTGGTGTCCGTTTATGGAATACAGGAGAAGGTTAGTGTCGAAAAATCTTAATTGATGAAGCAGCGCAAAATAACGGACATGTTCAGTGAAAAAGCATTGAGAAAAATGCTCAGGCAGGGTCAATATATTTCGTTCGCCTGGGTCTGAAAATTTCGGTTCGTCCACATTATTTTAAAATTTCATTAAAAGGAGATTTCTCATCTTTGGGAGTGAAAAAAAAAAAATGCGCGTAAACGCCGCATCGGTAGAAACGCCGCATCGCTTGAAATTTTAATTTAAAGCACGTAAACGCCGCGGCGTTTCTTCCGAAAATTACGGTAACATAGTTGTTTTAATTTGAAGATATAATAACATTGTCAAAATAGCAGAAATAATGTAGAAAAGCTGTCGCACATGTGACATGAATTCACCCAACACAAGTTCGGTATTAACATCTGGACAGGGATTCTCGGAGATCATCTGTTGGGACCGTACCTTCTGCCCGAACTCCTCAATGGCGCAATTTACCTTGTATCCTACAACACATCTTCCCGAATTAGAGGCAGGGAATATCGGCCACTGTTTGCTAGAACATTAGGTTTATGCATGATGTTGGATGATAGTTAAAACATAAACTAAACATTAAAAATAACAAAGATCTCTAGAGTTCCATATTAGCATGGTTGTTTTAATTTGAGGATATAATATCATTGTTAAAACATCAGAAACATGTAGAAAAGCCGTCTCACACGTGACATGGAATGGCCTTATGATACTTTTAAATCGTAAGAAACAAGTATGTAAAAGTCATGTTGCATTTTATTGCTCTATAAAAAATGCGCACCGATTGAAAAATGACCAGTAGGAAATAATACGCACTTTCTTCTTCTTCGTATCTTTCAGAGAATTTTTCTCTTCTAATCCTTGAGACCAACTTCCAACCGAACCACTTTTTCACAAATTGCCCTCAACTTCTCATAAATTTTTCTCGTCCGAGAAAAGTCTAGAATTTTCATTGCATTATAAGATGATTTTAAATTCAAAGTAATCACTGTAAATATTTTTATACAGATAAATATTGAAAATCAACTTTAAATGTAGATAAATCTATTTACTGTCCAGTGGTCACCATAAGCACAAAAGAAAATTGTATTAAACAGTACTACCTATTTTTACCTTGAATACGGCCGTCATACAGTGAAACGAACAAACAGACAAACAAAAAACATTTTAATTTAAATCTGGTTAGTATATTTCTCGCCAGGGGGCGTTATTGGAGTAAAAACTGTTGAGCTGAAATTATCTTATCTAATTGTAACTTGGAGTATGGTTGCTATAGGAAAAAACTTAAACTATCAAGTTTCCCATTTGCATTTCAATATTTTTAAATATTTTTAGTTGAGGTCAATCTTTAAACAAACCTTTTTTTTTTTTTTTACTTTGGTTGCAGATTTGTTTTCTTGTGAGGTCACTTTATATTTACAAACCGGTTCCATAAGGGAAATTATCCTGATAAAAGAAAAGTAATAAAAACGGCTTAAGGCTGTTCTCAAATCCAAAGGGTCAACTTTCTAACACAAGTTTTAATTCATTTTTGTTCGGAAACCCATGAAACTAGAAGGTGTTGTTATTCAGAAACTATGTCATCGAACAGTTTTTTTCCGTTTTCTTGTAAAAGCAATAGATCTTTCAGAAAATACTGTCAAAGTTGGCATTTTGAACCGAACTTCTGAACGAAAGAAGAAAATCCAGGCAGTAAGGGGAGAAAAATGCCGTGTCACGTGATCAAAATCGCTTATAACTCAATAGGTAATTGATTGATCAAAAAATGAGAAAAACAGTTCGATTCCAAGTCGCTTCCCTGGCCCGGCTTTCCAATTTTATACCTTTCCGTTAAAAAATGAATTTGTAAATTTGTCAAAACATTTTGCGCTTGTTGAGTAGAGCAGTTGAGAACAGCCTTAAGGGTGAAATAAACTGGTGTGATACGATAAGATCAAGAAAACTTATTCAAAACACCATAAAATTAGAGAAATGTGGAAGGCTTTTCGAAATAACTAATAGTCTGTCTTCATCAGGTGCAAAGAACACATGATTCTACTTTGAAGTATGTCTTGCTCTTGCGTTCAAAGTAGAAGGATGTGTACTTTTCACTTGATGAAGAAAGCTAAGTCCTTTCGAAAAGATTTACGCATTTTTATAACTTTATGATATTTTAAAGAAGTTCTTGTTGATCTTAAAAACGGCTTGTTTAGAGTTTGATCTCAGCTATCCTATGTATAAAAAAATGTGTACAAATATTGAAATGCCAGCGATAAATTTGAAAACAACAACAACAACAACAAAAAAAAAACCCGCTCCAATAGTTTTAACATTTAGCTTACGAGTGTTTTCGCGTTTTTACCCGACTGAAAAGAAGGGTTATGTGTTTCACGCGTATCTGTGTATGTGGATTTCTTTATACCCTCGAAACATCCCAACGGCTGGATGGATTTTAATGAATGAGGTCTCTGTCAATTCGTCTCAACAGCCCGATGGTTATAGGCTAGGTTTTGATTTTATAAATTCAAAATGGCGGTAGAGACGAAAAAGTGTTTTTACAGCCTATTGAGTGGCATATCATTGGATAGGTCTTTCAAAATGAAGACGATGTTTCATTGACTATTTTACAGTCAGAAGCTCCGTTAAAATATTATACAACCTGGAAGTTGTGTATGTAAGATCTCTAGCTTTACTTCAACCCTAACCATCATAGACATCTACAGACCTCATCAAAACAGTGTTTATAGATAGGAACTAACAACTAAACACAACTTAAAAGTCATCAATATAAGTAAATAAAAAAAAAATAGGTAAGTAATATAAACAAATAAGTAATATTAAAAAAATATTTTAAGTCAATTCTTACTTAGGTCAATAAGAGAATTTTTTTTCTCCCATTCTTCTTTCCTCTGAGTGGCGCTTAAAATGCCTTGATCAAGAAGAGGGCTCTCTCTGTCTTAAAATACCTTGACCAAGAAGAGGGCTCTCTCGATTATTGAAAATTAATTAAATTTAATTAATTAATATTCGAAAAAACTGGATTCAGTTATCATCCACTACAAGTTTAAAGGAATTTATTTGAGCTTGATTGGATGAATAATAAGTATTTTATTAACGATTGAAAATTTGAACAAGATATATATAGCGAGAGTGTGAGCTAATAGTAGGAATTGAAAAAAAAAGTAGTTTCACTTTGATGAGAAATAACTAATTAGTTCAATTTAACTAATTAGTTTTTTGTCTTAATTTTTCCTATAAGTAATAGGGGAAAGTAATGCATATTTTCGAAATTATGTTTCAAGCTAATAAACAATTCCGTATTACATCGATGGATGATAAAATTTTCATAAACAGTAATTCATAAAAAATTTAGAAACCAAACATAAATTGGTGACTGATAAACATTCAATGAGATTTTCAAGGTATACCATCTTCATGACAATCTTGCGTGTTGTCTTTAAGTTGCACGAGATGTTTTGATTGATTGGGGGAAAAAAATCTAATTTAAATATACATTTAGAAATTATATTAATACTTGGAAATTTTTCCAGAGAGAAACATTCGCCTCGATACGATATTTCAAAAGAAAATCAAATTTCAAATTAATTGCTTAAAAGGCGCAAAGGCCTTATTATTATTAAATTATTATCTTTTAGAAATAGTTAATTGAAAATCTAAATATTTTTATTTATTTACTTTTTAGAATAAAAAAAGCAAAAGTTAAGCTGTTTAGTGCAAGTAGCTTAAACGGGTTCGATATTTTTGGTTGAATGTAAAACTTTCGACAACAAGCATCGATGTAATGCTTCCGATATGCCAATTTGTCAACAGACGATTTTTTTTTCTAGAATAAACTGTTTCATAATGCTTGAATAAAGGTGAATATTTTTTATCTCTTAAGGGGTCTCAGGACTCTTAAAATTGGGAAAAGTGAAAATAAAGGACCATTTTCAATATTTAATATCTTAAAATGAATTTGATATTAAGACACAATTTTAAATGGAAATGAAAGATACAAGTATGTTCTTTCATTTCAAATATTTGAAAAATTACAAGATGCATAATTAGCATTTACAGGGGGCTCCAAACTGTCAGACATTTGACGAGCAGAAAATCGGCATAACAGCTTATGCGCACGATTACAAAATAAATTTTACAACTAGAATGGAAATTTTGGTACCTACTTAAACCTCAGATTATAGTAATTACACTGAACCTAAATAAATTTGTATTTAAAGCATTTTTATATTTTTAATACAAAGTTGTATTTAGCTAATGCAAAATTTAGAAAATTTCAACAATATAAACCCTTAAAAAAATAATTTCTTTTTACAATAAAAAGGAAATTTTAGGTTCAGTTTATACAGACTAACATGAAACATATGTTTTGAAAATTTCATGAAAAAATATTCAGAAGTTTTTGAGATATCGTGCGCGTTATGTCCAAAATCGTCATTTGGAGAAAAATGACTTCAAAATTTTGGAAACACCGCTTCAGCTATTGAGCGAGTATAATTCTAAATGCCATAACTTCTATTCTAATGGGAATTTCAAGATAACAATTATATCAAAATGTTTAGAAAACATAGAAGTTTAACATCTAAAAATATTAAAATTTCGAAAATTTTAGAGCTTTAAGAGTCCTGAGACCACTTAAAATTTATTTTGATAAATATAATTTAATTAAGATATTTCTTTTCACCTCATATTCAAATAAAAAATAATTTCTGTTTTCAATTTTAAGAAGAAACTGCCACCAATAAAAGTATATCAATTTTTATTATTTAAACACTCTAAACTGAAATGTCTGAAATTCAGACATTTAAGTGTCTGAAACGCAGTGTTCAATTTTCAGACGTTTTAAAATGTCTTAAAATTTTCAGACACTTAAGTGTCTGAAACATGAGTGTTCAATTTTAAGACGTTTTAAAATGTCTTAAATTTTTCAGACACTTCTTACGTCTGAATTTCAGACATCTCAAATGTCTAAATTGTGACCATCTTTGAGCCCTTATTTTTTTGGCCAATATGAAGCCATCTTTGACCACTTTTCTTTCTAAGCCATATACGCAGCCATGTTTGACCACATTGAATCATTTTTTATAAATGGGAATAATTTGTTACCATTAAGCAGAGCAGATTGCAGCGTGGGAAAATGGAATGCTTCTCTGCGCGTTGATTTTAGGATACCCCGAATTGGGTATGAAATTTTCATAAAGCTGATATTTTAAATCAGTTTTGATATTATGAGGATTGTAATCAGTATTTTGCAGTTTTAGAATAGGATAATATATGTATATATATATTCACCTAAATATGTATTCATGTGGTATCATATATGCCCTACGGCATCAAAAATATTTATTACTTTTAGTGAGAACTTCAAATTAATCTTGTCCAGAGACCTAGTATTCATTCGCTACCTCCCGCCACTGCCTTCATATGCTGTTCCAAAAATTAATAAATAAATAAATAATCCTATTCGATGCCGTCAGATACATATTTGGATAAATATATAATTTTCTTTAGCCTAATCATGTTCTAAAAGTACAGTATATTTATAAAAATAAGTATAAGATCAAAACAAATTTAAAATATCAGCTTTATGGAAATTCCGTACCAAATTTAGGGGCCCGTAAAGCTAAAGGTCCATAGAAACAGCCCAATTTGTCCATGCTGCAATCAACTCTGCTTTATGGTAACAAATTATTCCCATCTATAAAAAATGATTCACTCCTTCAGAAAGAATTCCATCCCTGCTTTGTAGTGCAATTTCTTCCCATTTAAATAAGATATTCCCATTGAATCAGTTTAAGCATTTGTTGCATTTTTATTTATGTGTTAAATAAAATCTAACACTAGATTCCGCACAATTTTCAGTATATGAGATCCCAATATTTAAAAAAAAAAAGGAGTATGAAACTTTTCAATTAAAGAGTAAATTCGATTTTTTAAGAGGGGTTTATTTACCATAAGAAAAGTTGAAAAAATAATTATAAAATATTCAGAATTTCACGATAGCTTCATTCTAATGCTTCTGTGATTTGTTTTCATGTTCACACATACACACACATATATATATATAATAACATATACGAAAAGTCACTTCTAGTTTCAAAACCTATTTTGCCTAAATATACATTTTTTTTTGCCTTTTCTATATAAGGGGCCATCCCCAAATGATGTCACGCTTGAAGAGGGGGAGGGGAGTTCGGGAAATTGTGGACGTTTGTGACAAGTGGGTGGGAGGGGCTAAGAAGAAATGTGACATCACACATTTTGGTTAAAATAAAAGCATTAAAATCAGCAGATTAAATTTTGAAGTTATTTTGAAATTAAAGTATTTTTTATTGATAAAGTAAAGATAAGATTTAAAGCCAAATATATTAAATTCCATTTCAAATTCCAAAATACTACTGTTTTCAATTGCTCTTTCATATTAATATTTTATTACTACTGTTTATTAATTATGTTTTGTTGTAAACCTTAGTCTTTTTTCATATAAGTGCACGAATCATTTTTATAGTTATGCTCACAAATATCATTAGAACACATAGTTAAAGTTTAAAAATAAAATTTGAAATATAATCTGAACTGCAAGTATATGCTCATGTAATATAGTGTGACAAGGGGGGGGGGATGGTAAAGTGTGACACTTTGTGACAAAGGGTGGGAGGGGGGGGGGGGTCAAAATTATTGAGAAAAAGCGTGACATCATTTATGGGCCACCCCTAAATGAACTTTGGGGAAAACCGCAATTTTATGTGGAAATGTAGTTATACATGGAAATATACAAAATTTTAGCTTTTTTCAAATTTCCATTTTAAACCTGTTAAAACCTTTTTACTTGAGGCTGTTCTGAACTGCTCTGCTCAACAAGCACAAAACGTTTTGACACATTTACAAATTCATTTTTTAACAGAAAGATATAAAATTGGAAGAACTGACTATGGAAGGGATTTGGAATTGAACTGTGTTTTCCATTTTTTGATAAATAAAATACCTATTGAGTTACAAGAGATTTGAATCACGTGATAAAGACGTTTTTCACTCTTACTTGAGTGGTTATTCTTCTTTCACGCGGAAATTCAGTTCAAAACGCCCACTTGGACACTATTTTCTGAAAGACCTATTGCGTTCGCAAAAAAAAAAAAAAAAAAAAAAAAAAAGAAAAAAAAGAAAAGAAAAGAAATGGAAAAAACAGTTCGATGACATAATTTCTGAACAACAACACCTGCTAGTTTCATGCATTTCCCAACAAAAATAAATTAAAACTTATGTTATAAATTTGCCCTTTTGGATTTGAGAACAGCCTTAAAAATAAAATAAGCTTAGTTTTTAATTTCTCATGTTTTGAAAATCCAAAATTAAAATTTTGAACAAAAAATTAAAATACGTATTTTTATTTATTTATTTATTTATTTGTTTATTTATTATTTTTTTTTTTTTTTTAAGAAATGAAAATATAGCTTAAATAATTTATCTTTTATACAATGTACTATTAAAAAATGAAAATTTCGAAAACTGATTTTACATATAATAATTACAAAATTGCAGTAATTTTTTTTTCTTTTAACTGTCATTTATGAAGTTTAGAGAATATACGGATGTGCAATGTAATTAAAAATTGCTTTAAAACCAAATAATATGCAGAATATATATATATATTTAAGTTGACATAAAAAAGTTTTGACAACTCGGATTTCAAAACACAAATCAATTTTGCCAAAAAACAGATTTTTGGCTAAAAAGCTTTTCCTTGAAAATTATACATCTCTAATTATAAAATATAAAATATAAATCACAATAAATGTTTGATAATTTTCAAATTTTTATCCAATATTAAACTTTGAGTGAATTGCATATCCTTCATAGCGAACAAACAATTAAATTAAAAGTTGAAAATAAAATGTAGTTATAACTACGATAGAAAATGTTACAAGGAATTCAACATGTTCATCAAAACGCTAAATTCATTAACACACCAATTTTTTTATTTTATTATTATTATTTTTTAAGTTCTTTTAAATCTAAACAAAGTATTTCTTCTTAAACAAAAGTTTTGACAATTTTCCGTTTTTGCTTTTATTTTTATAAATATTTTAAATGAAGCAATTTTTTACATATTACTGATATTTTTACATAATCAAATTAGCTTACGCACAAAAAAAATATAATATATAATACTGGAATTGTCTTTTTCAAAAAATATAATGAAAAATATTGACATATTTTGGTGTGAATACATTAATAATGAAAACTTATGTACTGAATAAATACTATGCTCTTTTTTTTTTTTTTTTTTTTTTTGCTTATATTTATTAAAGCAATAATCAGATTCTTAGCATAAAAAAAAACTTTCATACACTGGGAGTTTAAAGAATTATTAAACAATTTATCTTGAAAATAATATAAATTTAGCAGCAAATCAAAAGACAATACACAAATCTCATAACAGTAAAAAAATATTTATTGGATATAAAATGGTACAAATGTAATAAATAAACGTTAGTCTTAGAAAAGTATTTTAAATAATTAAAAAACAACATACATAAATATACTGTTTAAGTTGAATTTGAAAATTATATTGTTGCATATATACGCGCTAGGAAATACATACCTTTCATACATCCTTAAAAAGTAAATACATATCCAAAATAAATGTGCACACTATTCTTGACCTAAAATTATTTCCGTAAATTTTTTGATGAATATTGAGTACAAATTTCATAATAGAAATATCATCCTTATTTCATCGTGATGTATAAATATGATTCATTTAAATATCATAGAAATTCATAGAATTTCAGAACTTGAATTCAGATTCCATACACATGTTATTTCACAAGAACACTAATGTATAATAAACAATTGTATTACATAGATGACAGATGCACATGGAAGCGAATGCACATGGAGCTGAAATAATCACAATAATATTTTTAATAAATTTTCACCTAAAAAAACCGCGCCGAATTCGCCCGGAAAATTGTTCAAAGAACATCTACATTCGAATGCACCAACGGACGTAAAATGTCTCCTTAGACAAAGGGAAAAATAGATGAAGTAAGCGTCTTTCAATTTCGAATGTTCTGAGTCAGTCTACGGTGGGGTTGAGATATTGTGGTTGATAATGAGCTCGTGTTTTATGATGAGCGTTAAAACTTTTTATCAGCGGGAGGAAATAAAACATAGTACAAGCATAAATGAGAAACATTTTATTTTCCTTATTTGGTGTTTTCCGAAATGCGTTAAATTGATCAATTATCTGGATATTATTATTATTATTATTACAGTTTTTATACTTTCTGACAGAGTGAAAACGTAGAAAACGTAACTTATATAAAAATTTTGTCGTAACACTTGCAATTAATACATCTTATTTTGATGAAGCATAATCACCGACAGAAGAGAGGTTGAAGGCCATTGCCCCTCCCTATATTTTGAAATTTAATTAGTTAAATTTTCTTTATGTATATAAAAAAAAATATTCTTGTAAATGACTATATAACATAAAACGCTTAGAGAAAAAGGAACTATATATTCTTTAACAGTTAATGTTTTTAATTAATACTTAGATATTGCATTCATTATTCTGATATTTAGGTAGTCATTATTTAGATAGTTATACATTGATTTTTAAATGTAGAAGGAAGGGAGGGGTTCAGAAGAGCAAAGCACCCTAAAAGGAAAAAAAAATCAATTCTGCATTTTGAAAAATGTTCTTATTATATATATGTGTGCACATATATTATATATATTCAAAAATGAGTTTCTATTTCTCAATTAATAGACTTTTGAAATTCTTTTATGCGAAAATCCTCTTGTACGAGGCATTCCGAAAAAAGGTTCTTAGTTTAGCTTATTTCATGTTTAGATTCTGTGTTTTAGTTAAGCAGATTAGGCTGTGGACTCCAGGCATAGCTGTTTAACCTTTCCCCTCCATGCATTTTTTTCCCTGCCAGCACTTGTATTTCTTAGTATTTAGCAGAGCAGTCGTTCTTTGAACCCCTCCCCCCTCCCTCCCCTACATACTCCCATTAGTACAAGTAATTTTTGGAAGATTTTATACTTTGTGAAAATCAAGTCGTTAATTACTTTTTGCATCAAAAATAACTCTACTAAATTTTAATAAGCGGACTGTTACAGTTTTGATAGACGACGTGTAGTTTAATCAGATTGCTGGTTTTATAAAGTAATATTAAATTTATTGGAAGGAAAAGTATTTTAAACATCTGTCATCCATTTGAAAATCTTTTATGATTATGATGGCATATATATTGCAATATAATTGTGTATACAGTCATCACACATATGATATAATTGTTCTACATTCAGACACTTAAGTGTCTGAATTTCTAAATGTCTTAATTTCAGACGTTTCGTCATTATTCAGACATTATTTTCAGTCCATTTATAACATGATCTTAGTAAGACACTTATGTGTCTTAAATTCAGGCATCTATGACGTCTGAAATTTCATATTCAGACTCTTAAGTGTCTGAATTCTTTTTTCAGACACATATATGTCTGAATTTAAGACGCCTCTATTTGCAGTGAACTTTCTTACATATTTATCTCTTGAGCGGGTTTTTGTCATTTCCCCCTCAGCTACCGTTGTGTGCAGCTCTCCTAATCCAGGCGAAGCCGGGTATACAAAGGGCCTTTTTCAAGGGCACGATATGTGTATGCTGGGTGGAGCTTGGTAGCTTGGTCTTTCGTTGGTTGCTTTGGGTGCCGCGTTGGATTAGGCGCGGGAGACACTGCCCAACAGCTAGTTGTTTTCCAACTTAAATGTTAATATTTTAAATTTTTTACTTGTCTTTTTAATTTAGTAAATTTTTAACTTCTTTTTATTTATTTTTACTTTCTTCTATCTTTACAAGAAGAAAGTATTGGTTTCATGAAGATTTTCGAATTCCAGTTTTCGACGGATTTACACGTTTTATGAGTCAGAGATTCCAAAAAACATGTTTTTACAAAATGTCTGTCTGTGAGTCTGTCTGTCTGTCTGTCTGTCTGTCTGTCCGTCTGTCTGTCTGTATGTGACACAAATTTTGTGGGCACTCTATCTCAAGAACTAATGCACGAAATTTCACAAAACTTCATATTTAGTTAGACCTTGATATAAACTGGAACTGATTAGTTTTTGGTGAAAATCGCCCAACAGGTGGCGCTGCTATGTGGCATTTTTAACGATTTCTGCAATAGCTGTATCTCAAGAACTACTGCACGGATTTTCATAAAACTTCAGATTCAGTTAGTCCAGGATATAGTTTGGTGCTGATTACGTTTTTGTGAAAATCGCCCAACAGGTGGCGCTGGTATGCTGCATTGTTCATGATTATCGCAATAGCTCTAACTCAAGAAAAAATGCACGAACTTTCCTCAAACTTCAGATTCAGTTAGTCCCTGATATAAATTATTGCTGCTTAATTTTTGGTGCAAATCGCCTAACAGGTGGCGCTGCTGTGCTGCATTTTTCACGATTTCCACAAGAGGTGTATCTCAAGAACTATTGCACGGATTTTCATCAAACTTCAGATTTAGTTAGTACTTGACATGAATTGATGTATAAATTAGTGCTGTTTAATTTTTGGTGTAAATCGCTCAACAGGTGACGCTGCTGTGCTGCATTTTTCACGATTTCCACAAGAGGTGTATCTCAAGAACTATTGCACGGATTTTCATCAAACTTCAGATTTAGTTAGTCCTTGACATGAATTGATGTATAAATTAGTGCTGTTTAATTTTTGGTGTAAATCTCTCAACAGGTGGCGCTGCTATGCTGTATTTTTTGCGATTTCCGCAATAGCTTTATCTCAAGAATTAATGCTTGGATTTTCAACAAACTTCAGATTCAGGTATACCTTGATATCGTTTAGTGCTGTTTACATTTGGTGTAAATCGCTCAACAGGTGGCGCTGCTATGCTACATTTTTTTCAGAATTTCCGCTATAGCTCTATCTCAAGAACTAATGCACGAATTTTCATCCAACTTCAAATTCAGATATATTTTGATATGAATTGGTGCTAAATAGTTGTTATTTCTTGTACTATTTAAATGATTTAATTGACGTGATTTATATAGAAGAAAGTTTTGTGATGGCCACAACATACTAGTTTCATATGAGCTCAGGAATCTGTTGTTTGTCCCCCCCCCCTCCCTCCCAGTATTTTAAAGTTTTCTCCCCAGTACGGCCATGATTCAGTTCCTGTTAGTATCTCCATTTTATTACTCTCGGGGATGTGGGTCAATTGGCCCCAGGCTCCTCGATAAACTGTCAGAAGTCATCCATCACAATGCATTACAGTAAATACGGCCTAAAGCGGTCTCTTTGTAAGCCGGAAATCTGTCTACCGCGGAAAAGTTTTCAAGTCCCGGCGAAACCATAGAAAATAACATTAATTCTTGCTGCATAAACCGTTATCTGCCTAACGCGAAATTGTTTTCAAATCTCGGCGAAACCATAGAAAATAATATTAATTCTTGCTGCATAAGCCGGAATCTGCCTAACGCGGAAACGAAAAGTGTTTTAAGGTCCCACCGAAACCAAAATTTTGCATAAGGCGGAAAAAATGATGTTTTAAAAATAAAAGGCATTTCGTTTATGAAATTTTAAAGCTGATATATATATATATATATATATATATACAGGGTGTCTCAAAAGGTCGTTTACAAACTTAGCGTTCTGGTCTGTCATATCATGATAAACAAGATTTACATAGGAGCTTGTGTTCGAAAATACAAACTGCGACCGCTAGAGGACGATGAGTGCAGGCTTACGGGAGAGCGGGAAGCGTAATCATTTCAGGCGGGGACGTTGCAGGAGGTGGTTGAATCGGTTTAGTAACGTAGTATTGGCCGATATGCATTATGTAAATGGCGCTGCGGATAGAAATGCACGAGCCGCGGAACGGATGTAGTTTGAGCGCTTCCCAAGCAGACGTCAGCCACGTCATGTTTTGTTTGGACAATTGCAGAGCAGACTGCGTGAAACAAGAGCTTTCCAAGTATGTAGCCACATCGGTCGAGAACGCACTACACGCACGCCTGTCGTAGAGGAAACCGTGCGTCGGGAATTTGACAGGAACCCGCAAACAAGTCTCTCAGCAAGCGAACGCGTCTTGGGCGTATATCGTTCCAGCATTATGCGCATATTGCATGAAGACACGCAACACCCGTACCACTTACAAAGAGTACAGGTATTGTGCGTTGACGAATATCCCCAACGCGTTGCATTCGTACGCTGGTATTTGCAACAACGGGTTGCACAGCCGGATTTTCCCTCGTGGATTTTGTTTTCGGATGAATCCTGTTTTACACAGGACGGTGTCCTGAACCTGCACAGCATGCACAAATGTGCGCATGAAAACCCAAGGCCTACACATGCCCATGCACGTCAACAAAGTTTCGCAGTAAACGTTTGGGCTGGTATTATCGGTGACAAGTTAATTGGCCTTTACCTACTACCTCAACGCCTCGACGGGAATACCTATTGCATTTTCTTAGAAAGAGTCTTGCCGGATATGATGGGTGACGTTCCAGCCGCTACACGCCGAGACATCTGGTTTCAGCATAATAAAGTACCTGCTCATTTTAGCTACACTGTGCGAGAGTATCTCGATATGATACATCCTAATCGCTGGATTGGCAGAGACGGACCAGTCACATGGCCACCGCGGCTCTCCGACCTGACTCCCTTGGATTTCTATCTGTGGGTACACATGAAGTCCATGGTGTACGAGACGCCCGTAACATCGAACATGGATCTCGTCACCAGGATCGTGGAAGCGGCGGCACGTGTCCGTGACACACCTGATCATTTTAAACGGGTCCGTGAATCCATGCGTCGACGTTGTGAAGCGTGCATTGCGGCGAATGGAAGGAATTTTGAACACCTTCTGTTAATTAAACCATGTTCTTTGATAAAAGTCATATTAATACCTCTTTCTATGACCTTTCTTTCTTCCCCTCCACACCTGCGCTCATCGTCCTCTAGTGGTCACAGTTTACATTTTCGAACACAATTTCCTATGTAAATCTTGTTCCTCATGATATGACAGACCATCATGTTAAGTTTGTAAACGACATTTTGAGACAACCTGTATACATCAAATACTCAATGTCGAGCATAATAATTAAATTCCGTAATACTTTAAAAAGTTAATTCAAAAGAACAGAAACTGTTTAAATTGTAAGGAATTCTTGCTTATGCCATTTTTTTTATGTATAAATTTGCATTTAAAAGTTATTAATAGTAGAATGCACATTTATGAAAATGTGTATTGTCTAAAGTACAATATATTATGCTTTAAGGTTGTATTCAAGTTCAAAGTGATAGCTTTCTGTCTCTGCCCCGAAGTTATTATTATTATTATCATTATTATTATTATTGTGTAAACTTCAAATCTGTATAGGTATACAGCAGTACTAAGAAATTGAATAGAGTTCTTTATTTATTTATAAAGACAAAATATCTTCTAGAATTTCAGTTTTCAACCGATTTTTGAGTCAGGACAATCAATGAAAGATCGTCATTTGCGAGCAATTCACATTAACTCAAGATCCGATCTTTTTTATCGAAAACAGAAAACGCTATTCAATTGATGTATGCTTCAATTCAATAGATCAAGAAAACTCGAAAACTTATCGTACAAATTGCATAAATTTTTTTAAGGCTAATTGAAGGGTGTAGAGTTCATTTATGCTGTCATAATTGTGTACTGCTATTGAAAAAAGCAAAGTTATGGTTCGTTTTAATATGTACATGCCCCCCTAAGCAAATTTTATATACATCATTTAAAAGTGGACTTTATTACCAATCGTGTGGTACCAGTAACTTTCTTCTACGATAATGTTTTGCAGAGTTAGTAAGGGGTGTTTACTTTTTTTATTCCACGTCTGTACATTTTCCCCACCATTTGACGGTATAAAAATGAAAATGTGCGATGTTTAGAAGTTTAAAAAGTTGGCTGCAAAAGATAAGCTTAATCGTCTGGTGTTGCCACCGTCAAAATGGCGTCAACGTTATACATGGTCATTTTTGTCCGTTATAATATAGATAGATTATACTAAAATTAAAGTTTAAAAGAGTTTCATTGGATTCGAAAGTACAAATGTCCACTTTCTTTAGCATTACTTATGTTAGTTGCAATGAAAACAAATGATTCTTTAAAAGAGATATTTTCTTGAAGAAGGCCTAATGTTTTTTAGATTTTACAAAATTTATTGTTCAGTTATTTCTGCAATCTTTTAATTATTCATGACTTTACTTCACTCTTAAAATAGGCGTTACTAACTGAGAAATTTATTCAAATCGCATCAGCAAGATGGAAAGTTTAAAACAGTTTCTTTCGCTTCATTAACATACAAAACTGTACCATGCCAAAATTTTAGCATGAATGCCACGTTTCCCCAAATTTAGAATAAACATTCTTTCTAAAAATTATTTTTTGTTCATAATGAATGTAGATATGCGTCTTTATATCCTTCGAGTGAAGTTTTAGAGGTGTGCATTTTAAATCATTTCAGGATGCATATTATTTTACCACACTTTTGGTATAGAATATGTCAGGTCTTTGAATTTAATGAGACGTATGTTTAATGTAAATTACTGTTTAATTACAGTGGGTTGCCAGATTATTAAGAGAGTCACAGTTTTTGCTAGTTTTATAATTTGAGTGCACTTGATTGCGGCTCTAAGTGGTTTCAGTGTTGCAGGAATGTATTTTACCGTTGTCAACATCTCTATAATTCAACTTTTATGTACTTTTGGTATGTTAAAAGTTTGTTTGCTTTCTATAAATATTTTTATAACGGGAGAGACGCTGAGTCTTTTATAAACGCAATAGTGGAAGACCCTTCCCTTTAATTTAAACAAAATTCCTTGTTTGATTTTTTTTTTTTTTTTGGAAAGTTAAGAATTATATGTGAGTATTATCTTTTTTTTATTGATTAAATATTTGTTTTTTGCGAAATTATTTACGATTTTAATTTTTTTTTATTTTTATTGATTTCAGTATGGGTCGAGGGGTTGATTTGTCCCCTAGGAAATAATCTGAGGTAAAAAACCTTCTTCTGCATACGAGTCATTCCCAAAGGAAGATAGTACTTGCTGGAGTTTCCAAATCTGTAGCCAACAGGATAAAAATAAATCTGGACAAAAATCAGCCACTTTCGCCCAAACGAAAAGGTAAAAGTGGAAGAAAACGCATAACAACTCAACGTACCGATAGGAAAATCCGGGATATCTGTTTAGGAAACAGAAAGAAAAGCGTGGGACTCCTTACTCAGATCTATCAAGAATCTGGAATACTAATTTCTAAGAGAACTGTGGAGCGGAGATTAGCGGAGGAAGGGTTGACAGGCCATCGTCCAGCCAAGAAACCCCGGTTGACAGAAGCGATGAAGAAGAAGCGCATTACTTGGGTTCGTGAAGACCGCCAGAAGACAGTTGATGAGTGAAGTAAGGTCAGTTGTCAAGATAATTATTATTTATGCCATTTAAAATCCTTTATTTCTAAATTATTAACATTTTTTTTTCAGGTGTGTTCCTCAGATGAATCAACTTTTGAGATTTTAGCCGATAAAAGCAGCTTTGTCAGGCGACGCTCAGGCGAAAAATACTGCCCTGACAGCATCGTTGAAAGTGTTAAACACCCTGATAAAATAATGGTGTGGTCTGGCATAAGCGCTAAAGGGGTTGGACGTCTCTACATTGTCCAAGGAACCATGAGACAAGACCAGTACAGGCAAGTTCTGGAAACTCGGCTGCTGCTGCCGCAAATTGAAGAATGGTTCCCAGGTGGTGAAGAGTTCGTGTTTATGCATGATTTAGCGCCTTGTCATAAAGTTATAAGCATTACAAAGTTTTTGGCAGACCATAATGTCCCAGTTTTACCTTGTTCTGGCAATTCTCCTGACATGAACCCCATAGAAAACTTATGGGAGATCACCAAGGCGGAAATCGCCAAAGATATGATTACAACCAAGGTACAACTCATCGAAAAACTAATACATGTATGGCATCATAAGCCTAAAATAAAAGAAAGTGCCAGAAATTGCATAGAAAGCATACCGAGACGCATCGAAGCACTCCTCGAAGCCAAAGGAAATGTCCCCAAATATTAATATTCTTTACTTAACATTGGTAAATTGACTGTATTATATTTTTGTTTGGTTTTTTCATATACTAATATTGTGTAAATACTTAAACTATAACGATAAAGCTTTTTAAACTTAAAAACAGTGTTTATTTTAAAATTTTATCCTAATATTATACAAAAACCCATACTTCATGACTGTCCCTAATAATTTGGTAACCCACTGTAATTTTCTTTTATTTGTGTTTTGTATTTATCCGTATATCATTATCTACGTACTTGAGCTATGGATATTTTATTTTTTATTTTTGCGATTAAGATGAGCGAAATGTATAAAAGGAGATTCCAAAAGATATGTTTCTATTAGCTAGTGGAATATAGATAGTACAATAGCCAGTTGTGTAGCGATAACAATGAGAGTCGTGAACAAAAGATAATCTTTTGTTTTTACCTGTCAGTGGACGAGCGGGCCTGAAGAACACGTGAGGTTGCCTGTGAAAATAGAAGAGTGACCTCGTATAGCTTGGAGAAGGCGAAGGTGAAGGAAGAAGGCAAAAGGATCAGTTTTATGGAAAGAGTTGAAGGTTGCTGATCTTGCTGGGTGCACTGTGTGTTTTCTTGAGAAGTGTACGTGTGTGCCAAGAGTTCGGACAGACCTGTGTGATCTCAGTATTGGATAATCCTCTCTGAGTACGGTCAAGAAAGACAGGAATACTGTGTTTACAGAGATATAACGTAGTGTGTAGATAATATCCCAAAGTGTAATTTAACTTATGGTAAGGAACTGCTATATCCATGCCTATAAATGAAAATATTGTGTTTTGTTGCAAATACTTAAGTGTGCTGTAAATAAAACGTCAATTTAATATTTATTTGAAGTATTTTAGTAAACTGATTGCCTAACTTACATTGTGTCGGTATCACGTACATGTGTGTTCACAAAGTTTCAAGACTGGTCTGAGAATACAAAATTTATTAAACAGTTTTGTACAACGAACTAAAATTCTTCGAAAGATGACCCGTGGCCATCAACACACCGCTGCCAGCGTTTTTTCCATTGTTCATAGGCTCCCTGGAAGTCTTTGCGCGTAAGGTTGTTAAGGCCTCGTCGACGTTGGAATCATGGATCGCTGGAAAAGTGTCGCACGGTAGGTGATTTAGCGATTCTAGCTGGCCAAAAGTCGATTTTTCAAAATTGATTCAACCGGAAATATTTTTTTACCTCATGTATCTTAAAAGAGCATGTGATGTGTCCCAGCAGATGTTTTTGATATACGTCCAACCGTACGACCAGTAGGTTAGTGTGAAGTTGTCGTTACTTAATGGAGGATAAATCGTCTCTAATAGAAAGTAAAATTAAGAGAAATAATACATTATGAATGTTCCAGAAGAATATATGTACTGTACATTTTAAATTTATGTGTATAAACTTTTATTTCATCAATAGATTTTTTACATTTAATGCTGCTAGTTAGTGACTTCACATTTTTTTATAAATTTTCATTTTGGAAATTGGAAAAGTTATATGACAAAGCTCGATTAATCTCAATTTTTAATTTTTATAAACAGGTTAGAGTCTTAACTATTTGATAAAAGTTTACTTGTCTTCCACTAGGTGCCTCCCTAGATTTTACAGCAACTTTTATCGTATGAAGTCTAAAATTATGATTTCAAAATTTTAATTCTTACTACATTTTTCTTTTACCAGGGCATCCAAATTTAAGCCAATCACACGAATAAGCTTTTATAACATTATAAAACAGCAACAAGCTTCCAAATTTGACGAAAAACTGGATTTGGCGGAAAATGTTTTGTTAAGAAAGGAAAATTATAATGAAGAGCAAATGAAAGTTTTTAAGCAGAAAATGATTGTATGTAAATTTCAGTTTTGACAAAATTGTTTATCTGCACACTGAATGCATATGAAATTCATGAAAAAGTATGAAACTTGGTTGCAAAGCAGTTTTGAAATACCGCATTCAATGTTTACACGCGAGTTACCTGGACGACCAGAAAAATCTTTTGTTGAATCAAGCGAACGTTCGAAGAGAAGGAAAACTGAGGAGTTACGTAAGAATTCAGAACCTGAAAAAATTGTTTTCGCTGCTAAAATGAAACTTCAATCAGCTGGCAGAAAAGTTGCTGCGACAGTTCTGGAGGACATTCAAGAATCTCCTAAACGAGCCACAAAATTAAAAAAAAAGCTTATTTGAGAAGTCTTAAAGAAAAAAGAAAGCAGTTGTCACCTATTAAAGCTCTTTCTATATTTGTTGATGCAGGTAATTAGTTTTTTGCTTTTTCAGATCAATTTCCATTTTTCACAATTTTTTTTTTAATTCAATAATTATTTATTGTGTATAATAATAGTCAATATTCATTCCGTAACATTTCATCATTAAGAATACATTTATTGCAGGTTTAACAAGAAACCAGTATAATATAATTTGAACCAGTGATAGGAAGTTATGACCGTGTTACAACATTGTACAAAACACCAAAAAAGAATGTTACCCGAATCCCGAATCTTAACTGGTAACAGAGACTTTCGCTGAAATCAATTTACAAGACTTATTGAATAACACTACCGCAAGATTGATTTTCTATTTAGATGAAGTGATGCAAACTTTGACAGAAAGTGGGCGTGGAACAGTGCTGCTATTTACTAAATGGAGTTGAGATGGATCTAAACAAACATAAATGATGCAAAAATTTGAAGAAAGCTCTCACTCTGATGCTAATATATTTCAAAGCTCTATGGTACCATTACGACTAATTTGCGAGACTAATAACAAAGTGATTTGGCAAAATCCTACTCCATCATCCCCCCCCCCATACTGCAGACCAATAAGAATAAGATATGTGAAAGAGACCTGTGATATAACAAGGGAAGAAATTTATTATGTGGAGGACAAAATAAAAGCTTTGGAACCAACAAAACTGCAAGTGTTAAACATTCCATGAAGTTGACTATGGTTGATGGCAAAGTCTGTAAGGCAGTAACCGATACGAAATAAACTTTTAAATGCTTTATTTGTGGTGCAACATCTAAACAATTCAATGATTTGCAAAGACCAACAGTTGAGGATGACAGCTCATACAAATTTGGATTATCCATTTTACATGCCAGGATAAGGTTTTTGAAAGTTTATTGCATCTATCCTACAAATTACCCATAAAAAATAGCAACAGAGACTGGACAAAAACGAAAAACCTATTCTCGAGAACAGAAAGAAAAAAATACAGAATGAGTTCAAAAATAAAATGGGTATCATCATTGATACTCCAAAACCTGGATTTGGAAATACCAATAATGGTGACATAAGTAGGAGATTTTTTAGTGATCCAGAATTATCAGCTGATATAGCTGGAGTAGACGTAAACTTAATTCATCGACTAAAAACTATTTTAGAAGTTATTTCAAGCGGCTACAGAATTGACACAGAAAAGTTTGCTAAATTCACTATGGATACCGCGAAACTTTACGTAGAACTATATCCATGGTTTCCTATGACTCCCATTCTACACAAGGTTCTAATTCATGGTCCTGTTATTATTGAGCATGCGCTTCTACCCATTGGACAATTGTCAGAAGATGCTGCTGAAGTAAGAAATAAACATTTCCGTGAATACAGACACATGCGAGAAAATTCTCGAGAAAAGCTTGTAACCTAGACATTATGAACAGACTGTGATGTAGTGGGCCAGAGCTTTTTGGTTCACTAAGCTCTTGTGAGATGATCGTTGAAAAATAATACATGTTTCTTACCAAAGTTCTTTATTAGAACAACTAAAATAGATTTGAAAAATGAAATAACAAACTTTACCATTCATAGGTAGACACTCTCACTTTTTATTAACAGTTCTATACTTCTCATAGCCAACCTGAGTAAAACGATTTTTACTCGCATCTCTTCCGTTGGTAAAAAAAACAACCTTACTTCATCAGTGTCACCCAGTCTCCTCTCTGCCCCCACACTAGCTTCTGCATGAGTCTCTTTTTACTTTCACTTTAGGGACGAATTCCCACACATTGTCCAGCCACCCCTATTTCTTGGAAAAGTTGAAATACCCTGTTGAGCAGATCCCAAGGGCAGAAGTATGCCAGGCATTTCCCCTGCATGCCTTTACACAAAAGACCATTGTCCTCCACGGAAATGCCTGTTGCTTTCTCCATCGAAAATGTGTGGCGAAGGTACGATATCACAACACCTCCCCCCAAAAGAGATTTCCACAGGAAATATTTGGCATGAATTCACATAATAAGCCCTTTTAATAGATTTCCCGAGAGGTCAAGCACACCATTAAATCAGCAATAAAATATCATTTAGACTTTTGACCCAATTATGAAAGTTCTACTTAAATTCAAGAATACCCACTCTCAGTTTCAAAGGACATACCAAAATATGAAATTTTTTAGAATTTTCCTTACACATAATTAATCAAAATAATAAAAATAATTTACATTTTTTATGCTAGAACAATTAATTTAAATTTAAAATATTTGAATATAATACTAGCTCAAAAAAGAAAAAAAAACACTATAACACAATCTAGGTAACTAAATTTTTACATACAGCACAATATCTTAATAAAATGCCCTAATTACAAGTATTAAAATTTTGAACACTAAATTCCAAACAGAAAATCTAACTCTGATTCTAAATCTTCCTACTTAGACCATCTGCATTTCCATGTAATTTTCCTGGCTTATGTGTAATTTCAAAATTTAATGGCTGCAAAAATAGAGCCCAACGTGTCAAACGAGAGTTTGTACCAACCATTTTCTTTAAGTACACTAATGGATTATGATCGGTTTGTATTTCAAATTTTTGCCCATCCAAATAATAATTTAACTTTTTTAATCCATATACTATAGCCGCTAATTCTCTTTCTATCGTGCTATAATTTTGCTCCGCACGAGAGAATTTTTTGCTAAGATACAAAATTGGATGCTCTTCACCTGCAATAATTTGAGATAAAACAATTCCTGCCCCATACAAACTCGCATCTGTTTGCACAATGAATTTCTGCTTAAAATCAGGCGCATATAACACAGGACTTTTCATTAATTTTAACTTTAATTCTTCAAATGCATTATTACACTTCTCGTCCCATATGATTTTTTATTTTTTTATTTTCCCTTTTAAAGCATCTGTTAACGGCACTGCTATGGTAGCATAATTCTTTATGTACCTCGCGTAATACCCTACCATTCCCAGATATGCTCTTAGCTGTGTTTTCGTCGTCGGAATTGGAAAATCTTTAATAGCCTGCAATTTAGCTTCACTAGGAGACCTTTTTCCTGACCCAACTTCGTGTCCCAGAAATTTTACGTGATCTTGCGCGAATTGGCATTTGGATGGTTTCACCGTTAGATTTGCTTCTTTTAACCGCTTAAGAACCGCTTCCACATCTTTTAAATGCTGTTCCCATGTCAAAGAAAATATAGCTATATCATCGATATATGGAACCGCAAATGACTCTAACCCATATAAAACTATGGCAATCAATTTACAAAAATAATATGCTGAATTTAAAAGTCCAAACATCATGACTTTAGGTAAAAAAGTCCCAAATGGTGTTACAAAAGCCGCATATCTCTGAGCTTCTTCCGTGAGAGGAATCTGAAAATAACCTTTCGTCAGATCCATAACAGTAATAAAAGGCGCTGTACTCACTTTCTCAACAACCTCTTCAATGTTTGGCAAAGGGAAAAATTCAGTTCTGGTCTTTGCATTTAATTTCCTATAGTCCACACAAGGGCTAGCGTCTTTACCCGCACTCTCAACTAAAATCATAGGCTAAGCATAATCTGATTGCCCGACTTCAATCACACCCAAATCTAAAAGCCTCCGAATCTCTTCACGCATAATCTCTAATTGCCTCGGCGACATACGATATGGTTTTGATCTTACCGGCACATCATCCGTTAAAACAATGTCCATTTTAACTAACGGGGTACTCCCAGGGTCCGTAGAAAAAACTTTCATATGACGCTCAATCATTGTCCGGAAATCTCCTATTTGCTCTGTAGAAACACGTTTTTCCAAATTACTTTCTTTTACTAATTCCCAAAAGTCTAATTGAGTGGGATCCGCAATGGGATAAGGAATTTCCGTTTGATCCTCAATTTCCTCACACTCCTCATCAATCAACAAATTTACAAATTCAGGTCTACTATAATATGGTTTAATTAAATTAACATGATAAATAGTAGACTTATTTCTCTTTTCCGGAATATCGATAGTATAATTAGTTTGAGATATTACGCTAGTAATAGTTCCCGGTCCTATCCAATTAACCGCCATTTTATTTGGTTTCGAAGTAGCCAGAACTAACACTTTATCTCCAACATTAAATTTTCTATACACCGCATTCTTATCATACCATTGTTTTCGTTTCTCCTGACACTCTTTCATTCTTTTACACGCTAATTCTTGACAATGTTTCAATCTATTACTTAAGTTCAAAATATAGTCCACTACATTCTGATTTACCGTTTCCTTTTCCATCCAATTTTCATATACAAGAGTATGTGGCATTCGTAAATTCTTACCATGTACAAGCTCAGCAGGGCTAAATCCCGTGCTTTCATGACTTACAGTCCTCAAAGCAAATAAAGCCATTGGCAAGACTGCTTCCCAATCCTTTCCTGCCTCCAAACATAATGTCTTTATAACCTTTTTTAAACTACCATGCATCCGTTCAACGCTATTCGATTCTGGGTGGCAAACTGAACTATGTACAACCTTAATACCAAACCTATCAAAAAAATCCGATGCCAACTCACTTGTAAATGACCTACCCAAATCACATTGTACCTCTTTTGGATAACCAGTCCTAGAAAATATTTGTATTAGCCCCACAATCACTGACGGAGAAGTTAAATCTTATACTGGAATCGCATCTGGATATTTTGACGCAATACAAATTGAAGTAATCAAGTATCTATTATTTTTCTCGCTTAAACTCAAAGGGCCTACACCATCAATATTTATCCTGGAGAAAACTTCTGAAATTATTGGCACGAGCTTCAAGGGAGCTTTCTTTTTTATCTCTATTTTTACCAACCTTTTGACACAGATCGCAAGTTCTTACAAATGCCTCAATTTCCTTGTAACAATTTGGCCAAAAATAGCATTTAATTACCCTATCTTTTGTTTTAGTCGCCCCTAAATGTCCCACAACTTCCTCATGACACATCTTCATTATTTTCTCTCTAAATTCTAATGGCAAACATAATTGTAATTTCTCATCCCCACTATTTGAATGTGAAACTCTTACTAATTTATTTCCCATTATTTTAAATTCCTTTTCTTCTACATTATTTGCCTTTTCCCATAATGTTTTTAAAGATAAGCACTGTTTCTGAGCTAAGCTGAAATCTTTCGCTGTAATTTTATTCAATCCCACATTATCTTTCACCTCCCATTTCGGTAATAACATAAGATCTTCGATTTGACTTTCATCCTGTCTATTCTCATCCATTTGAACTACCTGCGTTTCTTTGTTCTGTGAGCAATCCCCAATTTTATCTACCCTACCTGGTTGCTCTTCTAACTTTGCCTGATCAACAAACGACATTTCCTTATCAACATCCCGTTGCTCCATTCCTTTTTTTAAAGAATTCGTCTTACTACGGGTAACCACCATATTTATAGGAACACCATTTCCTTTATTTTGCTCAATAAGCTCCGCAGTTTTATTACCTAAGAGATAGTAACCTTGCTCCGACTCCGATGGTTTAATCGCCGCCTTAGTGGTGATGCAACCAAAATCCCCTTTTATAGTCACCCATGCTAATGGTAAACATTTACATTCATTATCAAGAGGTTGACGTACCCAAGTTATATCTCCAGTAAAATCCTCTGTTTTAACCCAATTTCTATCGCATAGATCAATCCCTGCTCCTGTGTCCCTCAAATAGTGTCTTTCAACCCCGTTTATTAGAGCTTTTTTTAGATAAGGTTTAAAACAATCCCCTAAATTAACATCATTACCTAAATGATTAACTGTATTGAACTGATTTTTCTTTTTTAACCATTCCGCACAATCTGGTTTTATGTGCCCTGGTTGATTACAAAAAAAACACCTAATCTGCCTTTTCCTCTCAAAAGCCTTGTCTTGTTTAAGTTTATCATTTTTTAAATTTTCCGTTTTATTCTCTAACTCCGATTTAGCTTTTACTTCACCCCTAATTTTCGGATTTAAATTGCTTCTTTGCATCTCTGAATAAGGTTTTTTTTCCCAAGATGTTTTTTCTGGTTTCCTGAAACTACTTCTAATACTCTCATATTTGTCACATTTATCAGCAAGTTTCGAAGCTTCTTTCATTTCATCCCATTCACCCATAAATTTTTCTTTTACTTCAAAAGGAACGCGTTTTTTTACTTTCTCTGTGAGCATGAGCTCTTTTAAAGACTCGAAATCCTTTATTTCTAATGATTCCAACCAATTATCCAAATAACCCCTTAATTCATATACCAAGTCTACCCATAACGCTCCAGGTTTCCTTTGATGATTTTCAAACTTCTGTTTTAAAGCACCTGTTCCTAATCTAAAACGATTTAATAAAACTTTTTTTACATGTTGAAAATCATCTCCTAATTCTGCTGGTTGTTTCACTATAATTTCCGCGATATCTGATGGCAATAAGGGAATTAATTGGCTAACCATATCCTCTTGCGAAATTTTAGCTTTTTCTGCCTGTTTTTCAAAGATCATAAAGAAAAGAGTAATGTCAATTAATTTAGAATCAAAGCGTGGAACTAATTCTTTCAAATTAATTTTTGGATTCCTATGCGAACCTACATTCATATCACTAGACGAAAGACTAACAGTTTCCGAAGAATTTTGAATTCTTAATTTTTCTAACTCAAATTGTCTTGTTTTTTCACGTCCTTCGTTTTCTTTACGTTCTGCATCCTCTTTAAGAATACATTCCAAATTCGATTTAGCAAAACTCTCATTATAATCCGATGCTTCTAAAATAGCCTGAATTGTAGTTTTTTTCTTATCAGTTGCCGACACGTTGGTCTCAAATACCTCTGCCAGCAAAAGCAAGATATTTTTAGTATATTTCCTTAGAAATTCTTCCATGATTTCCCCCCAAAATATACTAATCACAAAAATACACAAATATATACAATTTGTAAAACACCAAAAACCAAAAAAAAAAAAAATATATATATATATAACACAATAAGGAATAGGATTTTATCCTTTAGATATATTTCAATGAATAAAACAATAATACAATTTTCCTACCGAAAATTTTCATGCACTTGTTATATCCTTTAAAACTGAGTAAATCCTCAAAATTATTTTGATACTCACAGTACTATATAAATACAATTTATATATAAACAATTAATCCTGCTTTTTCCTACAGCATACCCATAAAATTTCAAATAACTTTATTGCTGTAATAAACAAAAGCTGTATATGCCCCAACTTTATAACTAAAAGTTACATCCACAACTATGATTAATTTTAATGATTAATATTCTTTTATTAATCAACCGTAATTTACTATCCTAAATTATGAAATACATAAATATTAAATTTTCAAAACCAAATGAATTACCGTACAGACTTTAAGAAACCCGTTTAATATAAAAAATCTAACTAAAAATTTCGAACCCAAATTAATAGCTACCCTAGACTTTTTATCTATTAAACATATACAAATTACCAAGAACAGACATATACAATATTAAATCCTAACAGACCTCTCTGGAAAATTTCATAAAAGGGCTTACCTTCAAATGTAGACATTTCTCTACACTGCTCCAAGGCTTTCCTGCACTTTTTTTTTTCAGGTACTGTCGTATTTCCGGATCTAACTTGATTTCTGCCGGGAAATTTACACACAAGCTGTCTCCATGGATTCTTAAGGGCGATCGATGAATAGTCTTCTATCCACTGCACTGGATGTTTACTGAAGAAATTTTCTATATCGTCGAATCCTTAGTCCTTTTTACATACCAGCTAACATATTCGACACTCCAGATTTCACAGTTCCTCACCGGATACACTTGAAAATCTTTCTCGTCAAACACAAGATTTCATCACCGACTGTCCTTGTTTCTAACACAGTTTCCTTCTGTACATCAAGTTCACGTGGGTCCAGTTTAATTTATGCTAGACCTAATTAATCCGTAAGCTGCCACCATTTATAATACTATAGCTGTGATGTAGTGGGCCAGAGCTTTTTGGTTCACTAAGCTCTTGTGAGATGATCGTTGAAAAATAATACATGTTTCTTACCAAAGTTCTTTATTAGAACAACTAAAATAGATTTGAAAAATGAAATAACAAACTTTACCATTCATAGGTAGACACTCTCACTTTTTATTAACAGTTCTATACTTCTCATAGCCAACCTGAGTAAAACGATTTTTACTCGCATCTCTTCCGTTCGTAAAAAAAACAACTTCACTTCATCAGTGTCACCCCGTCTCCTCTCTGCCTCCACACTAGCTTCTGCATGAGTCTCTTTTTACTTTCACTTTAGGGACGAATTCCCACACATTGTCCAGCCACCCCTATTTCTTGGAAAAGTTGAAATACCCTGTTGAGCAGATCCCAAGGGCAGAAGTATGCCAGGCATTTCCCCTGCATGCCTTTACACAAAAGACCATTGTCCTCCACGGAAATGCCTGTTGCTTTCTCCATCGAAAATGTGTGGCGAAGGTACGATATCACAAGACTATTATTGACCTCTCATCCTTTCTTATCAAGTATTAAAGCAAAAGCAAAAAATAAAACTGTTTCTTTTTCAAAGGAAGCCTCTGAATTATTACTTTCTCCAGAAATGAAAGAAAATTATGATTCTGGGGAAAGTCATAATGAAGAATATTCAGATGATGAATTGTCAGAAAATTTCTAAGGATTTTTTGTAAATATATTCTTTATATATGTATATTTCTTTATTTATTTAAGTATTCCTCCTTAATATTTGTTTTGTACCTAGATTTCTAATAGATTTTGTAATAGAAAATGTTTATGTTTGCTTTAATAATTTAGTTTCATACGAACAATGAATTAATTCTGTCGCTTAACTCTCAATAACATTAACAGAGAGCAATGCGATGTCTAAGTAATAATTTGTAAAACATATAACACGTATGGAAACACAATTTCAATCAAAGTCGTAAAAATAGCTCAAACTTTTGTACATCCCTGTATATGAGCTACAGATTTATCATATAATTCACAATATGCAAAAATTTAGAACAGTTAGTGAACGCATAGCACAGGTGAAAATTCCTCGTCAGCAATTTCCGTCAATAAACGGAAATGTACTTCAGATGTTTTGTGCAGCCATGTATGTATATGATTTATAGAATTTATACACACTAAATAGTATGCAATTTTTATAATTTAAAAAAGTGTTCCACAACTGAAAACGCACTTCCATCAAGTATTGTTCATACAGAGAAAATATAACTGATTTATTTTGTGTGCCCCTGTATATAAGAGATGAATAGCACATCATATTCAATAGTATGCATCTTATAGAGCACCTCGGAGATATATATCAATAAAATACTTTTGAAATAGTGTAACATGAACTAAATACACCACAAACAATTTTTCTCCATTGACCGTATTGTAACATAATTCTTTTTAGTGTCCCTGTAAATGATCGATAAATGCTATCCATACCATATTCTATAGCAATCACCTTCTAATGCACTTCATAGATATGTATATAAATTTCAAAGAGCTTGAAATTATGAAACATCATTAAAAACCACCGCAAACGATTTTTCCCCATATGCCGTAATGCAATGAAACACTTTTGAATGTCCCTGTAATGAAATTATGACTGCTACACGCTACATTTTGCAATACCTAACAATCAATAGTGAATATCAATAACATTTTTCAATTTCATGGCGATGCGACTATATAGAAGGCAAAAATAATTTTGGCCAGCTAGAATCGCTAAATCACACACCGTGTGTCGGATCTCTTCCCTTTCAGGTCTTTCTTAATCCGGAGAAACAAAAAAAGTGGAGGTCGGGGCTGTAAGGGGGCTTGTGGCAGTATTGCCACGTTAAACTTAGCCAAAACTTTGGCGGCTGCGAGCGCCGTGTGAGAGGACGCATTATAGTGGTGAACAATCCAACCGTCTCTGATGTCTGGGCGGCGGACGCGCCGGGTCGCGAGATTACAATCCAACAAAACTTGAAGGGTTTAGCGAGATAAAATGCAATGAGTCAAGAGCACCAAAATCTTCACTTTCTACCCTTTCTCCAGTAACCCGTTTGTTTACACCGGGGAAGATCAGTAGCGGATAGGGACAGCTTAATGCAACAATGTTAAAACTTCGACAGCATAACGATATGTGGGAAAAAAATCGAAAAATCCCTAGCCGGCTTTGGCACGTTGTTTTGATTGTGTTGGTGTTCGTTTGTACTTGGTACTTTAATTATCCATGTGTTTTATATTTTATTGTGTGTTTATATTTTATTTTTCTCATATTTTTAATTATAATTTAAGATATATACTTGAAGAGAATGCATTATAATGATTAATATTCTAATGTTAAAAAGTTTGAGATGCTCTCATTATACATTTGCTATAAAATATGAACTGAAAGAATCATAAAATATGTTTAGTTCAACGTAATAATTAAAAAAAAAAATTGAACTGTGCACTCTCAATTGGGATTTTTTTTTTTTTCAAACAAAGAAACATGTTAAATTTGGAACAAAGAGAAAACAAATAGTAACAGCCTTCAAATCTTTCTAAAGTAAGAAAAAAAAAATTAAGCCACATTGACGTATTATATATAATAATAGTTTCATATGCACAATTATACTTAAGGAACAAGTATTAAATTATGTATATTTTAATTATAGAAGTGTATGTTAGTTAAGTCATATTTACTGTTTTTTAAAGCCTTGAATGACAGTGAAGTCAAAAGATTTAGCTTATAAGAAATAATAATTTTATTTTATCCCTTGGAAACTAATTTTCTTAAAGCTGTTAGAACGCCACATACACATCCCTATCAATTTATTTATATGAAATGAGTTAATTAGTAAATAACATTATTATGACATAAAATATGAACTGCTTTTAAATTTTAAAAGTAAAAGTTGTAGATAATTGTTTACTTATTTAAACATTTCTTGCAACAATGTTGGAAAGATTATGTTGTAAAGATTTCGTTTTTAATATTATTTTCAAATATTTTTTGTAGGTGGCGCCAGTATAAATGCAAAAGCTTATTATTATTTTTTTTTCCCCCCTGTGCTTCGTACTAGGTTTGGAGAAATCCCTACGAGATTTCCTTCTCCCTTCTTCGATTATACAGGCACTTTTTTAACATTGTTGCATTAAGCTGTCCCCATCCGCTACTGGGAAGATCAGTTTCAATCCATCTTATTGTTCGTGGAAGAGGCTGATGTGAAGAAAGAAACGCGGTTAACTTTCGGAAAAAAATTATGCTAAAACAATTAAGTTTCACGAGTAACATATGATCGCTAATGTCTTAATTAAAAATTAAAACACTTGTGAAATAGGTTATTTTAATGCATAAAAGTTATTTTCAAGGTTTATGAAAATCGTCTACACTATCTAAGAGCTAGAGACCTGTTTGTCATTGTTTTTTAAGTGTATGTTCTGTGTACATAACATGTATATGTCCTATATTATAGCTATATATTTCACGTTTAAAAAAAGAAAAAAAAAGACAAGATGATTACCCAGTAAAATTTCATGCTGTGCTGTCATTTGTTTTTATGATTGCATGTTCATTAATGATTTGTTAAAAAAATTACGAGAAAATGTTTTGCTAATTTAGTTTAAATAGAAAACACATTTGTTCTTTTATTAAGTAAAGTGGAAATAAAAAAAACAGCCGCAATATGTATGTTAACACTGGCGAATTTTCAAAGTTGTTTTTAAAAAGAAATAATAACATTTAGAGAGCATCTAAAAATAATATTAATCATTTTTTATTAATGATGTTATTATTATTCTTATCTCCATTTATCGGCTAAGTTCTATGATACATAAGACCACAATATTTAAATTATTGCTAAATGCTCAATTGCTGAATATTCAAAGCACATTTTTTTAATTCTTAATTAATTAAAAGACATTTTTTAAAAATTCCTTTTATTTATAGATTCATACATGAAACGAGTTTAAAAAGAGTAAGGTAAGTTGGGGGTAACTGGATCCACGAGGTAACTCGGGCATAGACTATTTTTTTAAAAACCGTTGATGTTTTTTAAGTTTTGGCTATTGTCAACATTGACAAGGCCGAAACTAAGGGGGAGGGCAGAGGGGGCATGTGCCCCGGGCGCCAGAACGAAGGGGCGCCAAATGAAGGATTATACCTTTGGAATGGATCATTTTCTTCTGATGGACTGATGGCTTCTATTATTATGTATGAAATGTATGTATGATTATGTAAAAAAAAATGGCCATATTTTTTTTTCTTAAAAAAATTATGGCCATTTTTTTCTTCCCATTCTGACCAGAAAATCAGAGTTCTAACTTTTTACGGCTGCTCTTTCATCTTCACCTAACACTTCATTCATAATGGCTGTTTCATAATAATAGAAGCCATCAGTCCATCAGAAGAAAATTATCCATTCCAAAGGTATAATCCTTCATTTGGCGCCCCTTCGTTCTGGCGCCCGGCGCACATGACCCCTCTGCCCTCCCCCTTAGTTTCGGCCCTGTCAATGTTGACAAAAGCCAAAACTTAAAAAACATCAACGGTTTTTAAAAAAAATAGTCTATGCCCAGTTACCTCGTGGATCCAGTTACCCCCAACTTACCTTACTCTTTTTAAACTCGTTTCATGTATGAATCTATAAATAAAAGGAATTTTTAAAAAATGTCTTTTAATTAATTAAGAATTAAAAAAATGTGCTTTGAATATTCAGCAATTGAGCATTTAGCAATAATTTAAATATTGTGGTCTTATGTATCATAGAACTTAGCCGATAAATGGAGATAAGAATAATAATAACATCATTTATAAAAAATGATTAATATTATTTTTAGATGCTCTCTAAATGTTATTATTTCTTTTTAAAAACAACTTTGAAAATTCTCTGATTTTCTGGTCAGAATGGGAAGAAAAAAAAATGGCCATAATTTTTTTTTTTTGAAAAAAAAAAAAAATTATGGCTTTTTTTTTCCTTCCCATTCTGACCAGAAAAAAAATTATGGCCATTTTTTTTCTTCCCATTCTGACCAGAAAAGCAGAGTTCTAACTTTTTACGGCTGCTCTTTCATCTTCACCTAACACTTCATTCATAATGGCTGATACATAATAATAGAAGCCCTCAGTCCATCAGAAGAAAATAACTCGGTGAAAGCGGAAACTCTGTTAAGCAAGACTCGGATAACCGGGACTCTAACTGTATATTTCATTTTAAAAATGATCTTTAGAATATTTTTGTTAGTGTTCAGAGAGGACTCATGACCCCCATAAACTCCCCCTTGGATCCGCCATTGTAGATTACGCAGTTCAGTATTACATATTTTAAATTTTAAAATAAGTCGGCTATTAGAAAATTAGTAAAATTCTCTTTGTAAATATACTTTGCGGAAGAGGGGGGGGGGGGGGCAAAATGCATGCTTGCCCCGGGTGCAAAAAAAGGCTAGTTACATTGAACCCCCATCTCTACTTCTTAAAACAACGCGTGTCATCTCAATCATAACTCTGCCTTTGTTGTGATAGGTTGCCGAAATTTTAGGTTTCTTTTTTAAAAATCAACGTCCTTTTGATTGAACTTTCTCGGCTTTTTATTAAAATACGGTAAGTACTTTTATTAAACAATCTTTTTATTTAAAGATTAGACATATAAATACATTAATATTATTAGGTATGTATACATATTTACTTCATGTTTAAAATGTAAGGCCGGGATTTCAGTTACCCCATAATTTTTTCAAAAATGGGGTACTTACAACACAATTAATAAATTTTATTTTTTGATATAAGTACTAGATTTATGAAGTTCACGATATCTTTCCTGACAAAATTGACTTTTAACAACAGTTCTAAATAATCAACCTTTTTACTGAATAGTCATTTTATTTTATTTTTATTTTACTTTATTATTTATTTATTTATTTATTGTATCTGCTTTATCACGCAAACCCATTTTAGTACTTCTTTATAAAATTCGACTTTATATTTCGGTTTGAAGATTTTTATTATTTTAGAAAATCAGAGAAATGGTGTAAACAAAACAAAATATTAAAACATTTTAGGAAATTTTTAGCAAAATATGTTACAAGTGTAGTAAAAAATAATAACAATGCGTAATAAAATATGAAAATATTTGAAAAATCTATATAAATGAAATAATTTATTTGCATTAAAAAATCAGAATTATAAATTATCTTAAAAATAGTAAAATTTATCATTTGTTTTAGAAATAGAAGAGTAATTTTCTATTTCCAAAGCATTTCACTATACATTTACACAGTATCCTATCATACGATACAAAGAGCTGCAATGCCTTTCTCCTCCCTAAGAACTGGTTTTTCTCCACCAGCGAAAGTGCCAAAAGCTGCCAACTCCAAGCCGCCAAACCCTTCAAGTTTTGTTGGATTGTAATGTAGCCGCCGGGTCAGGTCAGTTTTACGCTGGAATGCACCACCATTTGAAGTATCAAGTCCGGCGTGTCCGCCCAGACATCAGAGATGATTGGATTGTTCATCACGACAATGCGCCCTCTCACACGCCGCTCGCCGTCGAAGTTTTGGCTAAGTTTAACGTGGCAATGCTGCCGCAACCCCCCATACAGTCCGACCTTGCTCCCAGCGACTTTTTTTGTTCCCCCGGATCAAGAAAGGGCTGAAAGGGAAGCGATCGACATGATTCCAGAGATTCAGGCAGCTTCGACGAGGGCCCTCAATAGCCTTGCGCGCGAAGACTTCCAGATAGCCTATGAACAATGGAAAAAACACTGGCAGCGGTGTTTTGATGCCCAAGGGTGATATTTCGAAGAATTTTAGTTCTCTGTACAAAAATGTTTAATAAATTTTGTATTCTCAGACCAGTCTTGAAACTTTGTGAACACACCCTGTATACCGGCGGTGGCAGCATATAAATTAAGCAGTATATATTTATAGCTTCACGTGTGGTAATAATCGGAGTAAAATTATCGCAATATCGGCAGCGTTTAGATACAGACTTTTTTGCTTTATTTAAGGCTGTTCTCAAATAAAAAAAAGCAACTTTATGAGATAAATTTTAATTCATTTTTTTTCGAAAATGCATGAAATTAGCAGGCGTTGTTGTTCAGAAACTGTGTAATCGAACTGTGTTTTCCGTTTTTTTTTTTTTTTTTTTTTTTTTTTGCAACCACAATATATCTTTCAGAAAATAGTGTCAAAGTGGGCATTTTGAATCGAATTTCCCAGTGAAAGAAGACTAACCACTCAAAGGAAGGATGAAAAACCTCTTTGTCACATGATCAAAATCGCTTATAACTCAGTCGGTAATTTATTTATCGGAAAATAGAAAACACAGTTCGATTCCAAATCGCTTCCATAGCCAGGCCTTCCAATTTTATATCTTTCCGTTAAAAAATGAATTTGTAAATGCGTCAAAACTTTTTGCGCTTGTTGAGCAGAGCAATTAAAATCAGCTTTAATAGCAGGAGAAACTCTTAGAACTATTATAAACTCTTCGATTACTTTTAGAAAGATTACTGGTCTAAAGAAAAAATACTAGGCGAAGATTACTGAACTGAAACAGTGACGCCACTTTCCTTGGAAATTGTAAGGGATGTGCGCACTTTGTCATTCTCTGCTGCATTTCTGTGCTTCTAGTGTTCAGTATCTAAATTAAGGTATAAAAAATAATACGTTATTTCTCGGTTAATAAAATTTTATAAAGTAAGAATGGTGTACCAAAATGCATATGGGGCATTCTCACAATCTTTTGACTTTCATGTCCCTGAATAATAATTTTTTATTTAATACACTTTTTTTTGTTTTTTTTTTTTAAATTTCATATACTGGGGAACATCCCACTGCATGATTGCGTAACAATATTAACGAGATAAATATGTTTTGGACGATGTTGGGGGTCCAAATACCAGGAAAACTCCTCTACCGTCCCGTGTCTCTGATGCTGATTCTTAAGTTTGGAGCTGTCTGGATAAAATTGTTTCAATAAAAATAATTCAATGTAATTTTTTTCTGAAACTAGAACTATTGTTTTATATAAATATGTAGCTAAAAATTAACTTGTACACATTTTTAGTGTTGTTATTATTTTTTAAACTATGTCCCTGGGTTTTAGATTCCTTACCATCCCTCTTCTAAAATTATACAGAAAATAATGTCAGATGCAGCCACAGAATTTTTTTCAAGTTTCTTCTCATGCATAAGTATGCTAGAGAAATAATGTCTGAAATTCTTTGGCAGGAAATTGACTGTAGAATTTAAATCAGCATTTAAATATCAATTTCAAGCATCGTGGCTTTATTGGTATTCTCACCATCCCCAAGGTTTATTCCTGCACTTTTAGAGGTAAATTAAAAAAAAAAAAAATATTTAATCCAATGTTAATAACTGTTTCTAAAAATCAATGAACATTGTGGCTATCACTTAGTCTTAACATGATTTTCCTAAAAATAGGTGGTAATTTTCCTTACCTTTCCATCCTTACCGTCCCTTTTTTTCAATACCATCCCCTTTTTTTACCTTACCGTCCCTTCTTTAACACACCTTTAAGACAATGTTACACAAAAATCCTGTAATTAAAAGTACTACATTGTTATTATTTCTTATTTGAATGTCCTGTGGGTACTATGCAAATTCATTATAAGTAAAAATTTAGAAGAAAATAAAAAGTTATAGGGGTAAAATGATAAGGAAAAATAAACTCGCAAGTTTAAATCCTCTCAAGTTTAACCTCAGTTAAATAACAAATTTTTCGCTGCTGACCGTTTTTTCTTTATTTTGAATCATTAAGGCATTTGTCTATCAGATTAAAATTTTATTTTAGCAAGTTTAATTTCGCCAGATTTTTTTCCCCAAAAGTCAAAAGATTGTGAGAATGCCCCATATCCTCCTTGGAATTTTCAAGGAGTATGAACGACACTTTCAGATAGGAAAATTCTTATTTAATATTTAAGAAGTAGCATTCGTAATAGTTATCTGCAATTAACACTAAAGATAGCGAAAATATAACTTAATACCGCCGCAGAATTCGCGGAGCGCGGCGGTTCCGAAAACTGAAAAATTGGAACCGGACAAATTTAAAAGGGAAATTGATCGAATTAAAGACATCGAAAAAACGGATAGGTTTGATCTCAGGCTCCTGAAGCTATTGGACAACCTTTGCGGCTTCGAGCTTAATGTTTCTGGTTGAGAAAACCGATTTATTTACTAGAAAAATTACTCGGAAATGTTTCTAGAAGTTAGAGGCAGATAAAGAAGTTTTATAAAAATATCTCACACCAGAATTTTTATTGAAACTATTAGCTCTTATATTTAACTTATTTATGCGTGATTTATATTTTATTTATTTTGTGAAAAAATTTCTGATTTTTATCGAAGTATTTTTATTTGATAAAGTCGAATGACCTGTTGTTGGTATATTTAGTGTTAAATAAGTCGAAATTTCTATTGCAAAATTTGTAGAACCAGGGCTTAATTTCCAAGGAAAAAAGTACCGGAGCTGTAATATTCTGCTCTAATAACACCCGTAGTGTATGTCTCGTCCCCTCCACTTCATATTTATATTTCATACATTATTTGCAAAATTTAATTCAGTTTCTTCTGCAGTTAAATAATTTTTTTTAACTACATTTTGATTTTATCTATATGCATTATATGGAAAATCTCATAAATGAACTGAGCAAAAACGTTAAAATGAGGAGCGGGTAATTTTGAGAAAATCCCACTCCTTATATTAACTAGCAAACACAATATAGAGTGCTGCACCGCTGGGATTCCGTGCGCAGCATTTATAAACACCGGTGGGTTTCCGACTGATATTTAAATAATCACTAAAAATAAAGAAATGCAGGAACTGCGCTCCTTTGATCTTCAGCGTAAATTAAGCTCCGCGTGAAACAAAAAAGTTGACCGATAAGAATATTTTAGGACACGAACCAAAAACAGCGAGTAAACATAATACGACTACGAGCAAAAACCGTAGATACGGTTGATGTTAATTCTGATTCTGGCATAATTAGTCGTCGCCGTACGGAAACGATTGAGGCATTTCCGTAAGCGCTACACAGAAGTAAGCCCTTACATGCGCAACACGCCATGTCATATATGTAAGCGCAGGAAAAAACGCAAAGAAAGATAATTTAAGTTTCTGTTTTTCGGAAGCGCTGTTCCGCTGTGCTCCGAAGCGCAGTAATTATGAGCTCCAGTGAATTCCTACAATTTTTTAAATATTCAATTAAAACAAAAGAGTACCGTTGCTAAGCTCCGTTGAGCTTCGGTTCAAATTAAGCACTGAGCTGGACTGAGGGGCGTCATACAAAATAAAGCCACCACGATTCTGTGCTATAACTGGGCACGAAACAGACCTATAAGAACGAAACAAATATGTTAATAAAGTCTACATACAAATACATATTTACAAGGAATAACTCACTCCTTGCCCCAACTGGTCAGGAAAAAAAATGAATGTGTAAAAAGAGAAGGGAAGAAGTTTACCTCCGAAATAAAGCAACCACCCCTATTAGTGCTTTTGGGTAATACTCGACATTCGAGCTGCTACAGGTCAACAAGTTTACGACTTCAGGAAGCTGTCAAGTACCTGTTCTATGTCAGTCGAACTTTGTGCAGACTTCAGAAGGTTGTATTTTCAATTTCTTCTGCAGAGTTCGATGAAGGCCAGATAACAGATTTTAAGAAATAAGGTCTTACAAATAGATATCTAAGCAAATCAATCGATCTAAAACCATAATAGACAATTTTGTGAATCAGGGCAATGCGTACGGGTATGAAAAAAGGAGGTTTACTTGCAGGGAAATGACTTCAAGTCAGGAAAGAGATGTTGTGCATCGTCTTTCATGAGGTGATATTTCTGTACGACAATTGGCCAAATAGGATAATATCCCTGTGACAAAATCAACCCTGTCACGGGTTGTAAAAAGTACAAGTAACTTGCGATATAAAACAAAGAAACAGCATCCCATGTTGAAAGCTACCCAAGATCTACGGAGAGTCGATTGGGCTAAATATCATCAAACCTGGAAGGGTCAATGGCATTGTACCGTCCTGAGACAGGAATGCAGGATGGTCCAGCGACAAAAAGCAATTTATTAAAGCAGCACGGCACAGCTGCAAAAAATATTCAGAAGTTAAGATGAAGATATTGGGTTTCACAAATTAGGGCTTAAGTAAGCCCTGTCCGCAGTATTGTCAGTACCGCGCCTGGGTTACAGCTTAGAGTACTCTGTCCGGAGAGATTAGCTCCGCAACCTGCCCTAAGCCTGGACAGACCTACGCCGGGAGCGTAGAAAAAGTAAGTCTTCACTTTCGAAGTTTTCAGCCGAGAGTCCCCGAAACGGCCTCAGGCCTTTAGGTATATGTAAGTTAGATTTCTTTGATATCCGGCGGCACTTGAGAATGCTTGAGGAGTGTTTCAAGTATTGTAAGAATTATTATACCCAAAATGTCTAAAGCTAAGTTCTTGGCTTAAAATATGATTTCCAGTCTGACAGTTGGAGAGAGTTGAAGTGGAATATATTGCAAGTTTAATTGGGTTGTTAAAGATTTTATGATACACAAAATGTATCGTTCTTGTAGCAAAAGAGGGATATTTAGGAGCCACATCTGCCTCTATTGACAGAGTGCTATTGAATAAAACCAGGACTTTACAGTCCTCCCCTCTTAGCAAGAATTTTTCTTAAAGAAAAAATTCATATAACCAGGGTTTAGTCAACACACAAAAAGAACTTGAGTTAATCTGCATTTGTTGGCAAACAGCCTTAACACAATTTAAGTTCAATTTAAAATTTAAATTTTTGAAAAACCCTTAAATAGAGGACAACACAAGTACCCATAAGGAAAGTTCACAATATAGAATAAAATAGACACACATTCTAAAATAAAATTTCAACATAAACAACTTGAACCTTCTTATGGAAAGAATTTATGCAAACTCAGAACATTTCTAAACTTGTTATTGTAAACATTAAAACACAAACACATGTTATAGGTGCATAATATTCTTAAACAATAACAACAAAATAAAATAGTAGAAATTCAATAAATAAAACTTTCTACTCAAAAGATGTTCACACTGTTTATACATCTTACATTTCCGACAGATAAAAGTTCCTCCCGAAAAAATGGCAAACCATGCCGGGTTTCTCTTTTTGTTTTTCTTTTGAACGGGGGAGAATTTGACCTATATTCGTTAACTCCACTAACCGTTCCGCAGCTTCTAACTCAACCCCGGGAGACGATAATTTTACCATAACACAATTAGATAAATCTCCCTTTTTAACTAACTCTAGTTGTTTTATTGTGTTTTGGGGTAATTTATCGCTCAGGATATTAACTTTAGGATAATCCAAAGTTTGTGGTTCTTTACAGAACAACTCGGGTTTAGACTTTAAATTATCTACCTCAACAATGTGGTTTTTGGTATCACACTGATCTAAATCTTCCAATTCTTTTAAATCGGAATGGCCCGCATTTCGCATGAGCTCCCTTTGATTACTTTCCACATAATCTATCAAATCGGGTTCATATTTTGGGTCGTCTTTAAAACCTTCTCCAGTTTTAAATTCACTTGACCCTACTACATCAACCATACGTTTTTCCTGCACATTTTTATCTACCATGTGCTTCTCTCGCACACTTTTCTTGGAATTTCTCCAACTCGTATGCATGCGATCGTCCTTCCCCAAATTAAATAATCGCTTACAGACGCGAGGCGTTACTAACGCTTGACAATTCAATCCCGGCAGTATCGCTGCCGTAATATAAATCTTGGGAGAGTTTTCCTTTCTCTCGTTCCATAAGGAAACTGGTAGTTTCACCAAATCTGCCCTATGAAGTTTTCCTATTGCGGGGGCTAAATCTATCTGCTCTCCCGTTTTATATTCGTCTGGAATTAACTCACTTCTGAAAATGGTTAATTCCGTTCCGGAATCATTTATCCCATTAACTTTTTGTCCTAAAACATTCAGATCAATGACTGGTAAATGACTATTTTGCACGAGTTTTCCTTTCTTATCCCGAAAACCTCTAGATATAGCTCACTCTACCTTTTGGTATCGTCTCATCTTCTTCGACAGTATTTACCGATCCTGAATTTTTATTTTTATACAACTCTGGACAAAAACTCTTTAAATGTTTCTCCGAATTGCAAATGAAGCACCTACGGCTTACCTGTCTTTCGAATGCCCTATTGCGAGCAGTGGCTCCGCGTGTGTCTGACACACTAGTGAAGGGAGTATAATTTGACTTCGCTTCTCTGTGCAATTCTTGATGCGGCGGACGCGGTTTTTCGAATTTTGTGTACTGATCCTTTCCCATCGACTCTCTGATACTTTCAAAATTGTATCCGAAGAGCTCGACTATTTCGGATTCAGTTTTAACTGACGGCCACTTATCCAAGAAGTGTTCTCTCATTTCTGGCTTAGCGCGTTTTTTAATTTGGTCCGCAATTAAAAGATCGATAAGTTGATCCATCGATTTTATTTCCAAACCTGCAAGCCATTCTTGCAAATAATTCCTTAACTCAAAACCGAAGTCCTTGCATGTGTCATTCGGACGTTTGACGTGCTGTAAAAATTTAATCTTAAATGTTTCTAGATTTAATTTATATCGTTTTAAAAGAACTTTCTTAATATGGTCGTAATTCTCTGCTAAATCTTCTGATTCACGAGCTATAATTGTAACAACATCAATTGGCAATAAACTAATTAAATGGGACACCCAATTTTCTTTATTAATTTTAGCCCTTTTAACCTGACGTTCAAAAAGAACTAAATACAAACTAATATCTGTTTGATTCGGATCAAACACGGGAATTAGTTTTTTAAGGCTGGGTTCCTTGTTTATGGGGCGGTTGATATTCGCTGATTGCTCGGAAGCAGAGGCACTTGATTCAATTTTCAATTTTTCAAACTGAAATTGATTATCTAATTCTTTTTGCTTTAACTCCCTCTCCGCATTTTCTCTTTCACGTTCTAATTCTAAGCGCTTAATTTCTGTGTCTAAATTTTCCTTTCTAACTAATTCCTCACGTTCCAAATTCTCTTTTCTAACTAATTCCTCACGTTCCAATTTCTCTTTACGAATTCTAATCTGCTCCTCTTTATGTAATTCTTCCAGTTTCTCCTGGAGAATAGTATCATAAAGGGAACTTATAAAGTCCTCATCGTAATCTTCTAGGCTTGTAATTAAATTTTTTAACTGTAATGGGGCTTCATCGCCCTTTAAAGGTATTTCTAGTTCATGCGCCAATTTAATAATGTCTTCCTTTTCCCCTTTCCCAAGGAAAGACATATTCCCTCACTAATTATTCTAAAAAAATATGAATAAAAAATATTACAGAATATTACAGAATATTACAATAAAAATTAATTTAACACTTAGCAAAATTAAAATTCCTATCAATAAAATAATTTTACTAAAACATATATTCCAAGAAAATTCGACATATACAAAAATTAGAAAAAATATCAGATATTTTATACATTATAATATATAATGGAAACTTTCCTTAAAAGATATTGCGTGTACCTGTAATTAAATTTAAGTTCAAAAATTTATAAATTTTTCCCCAACATATATATATTTAAATATAAAAATAATTCTTTTCACACTCAAGAACTTTTGAAATGAACTGACTTACCCCACTAAAATCCTTTAGACACGAACGAATGGTAATCCAAATAGGCTGTAAACACTTCCACAAATGCACAATATCGCGCACAATTCACAGAATCACACTGCACTAGGGAACACACGAGCTCTTCTTTTCTCACAAAAATAGGTCAAAACACAACTCTTTTTTCACCACAGCTGACAAGGGTCAGGGTCGGAAAACACCCTCACTCTTCTTCACTCGCACACGAGCACACGAACTTGAATTTCCTTGCTTCTGTCAACACTAAGAGAAGGGAAATCTTCGTTCAACAGAGAGGGGTCCGAGAGATGAAATTCCGTCTTCGGTAAGATGAAACTTTCTTCTCTTTTCCGCCTGCAGAAAAAAACAGCAACTTCGGACTTGCTTCCTAATAGACCTAGGACATTCTTCTTCTCTTCATTCACTAAAGAAAATTTCTTCTAGAATTCCTTCATTAACTTCTTCTGAATAAAATAAAATAAATCCCAGTTCGATGACACCAGTTTACTTGCTGTACCGTCGTGAGACAGGAATGCAGGATGGTCCAGCGACAAAAAGCAATTTATTAAAGCAGCACGGCACAGCTACAAAAAATATTCAGAAGTTAAGATGAAGATATTGGGTTTCACAAATTAGGGCTTAAGTAAGCCCTGTCCGCAGTATTGTCAGTACCGCGCCTGGGTTACAGCTTAGAGTACTCTGTACTCTGTCCGGAGAGATTAGCTCCGCAACCTGCCCTAAGCCTGGACAGACCTACGCCGGGAGCGTAGAAAAAGTAAGTCTTCACTTTCGAAGTTTTCAGCCGAGAGTCCCCGAAACGGCCTCAGGCCTTTAGGTATATGTAAGTTAGATTTCTTTGATATCCGGCGGCACTTGAGAATGCTTGAGGAGTGTTTCAAGTATTGTAAGAATTATTATACCCAAAATGTCTAAAGCTAAGTTCTTGGCTTAAAATATGATTTCCAGTCTGACAGTTGGAGAGAGTTGAAGTGGAATATATTGCAAGTTTAATTGGGTTGTTAAAGATTTTATGATACACAAAATGTATCGTTCTTGTAGCAAAAGAGGGATATTTAGGAGCCACATCTGCCTCTATTGACAGAGTGCTATTGAATAAAACCAGGACTTTACAGCATCGTGTTATATTCTCAGGTGAGAAAAAATTTAATTTGGATGGCCCAGACGGTCTTTCTTTCTATTGGCATGACCTGAGGAAAGAAGAAGAAATTTTCTCCAAAAGACAGCAAGGTGGATGCTCATTAGTGGTGTGGGGAGGTTTTGGCTATGTTGGAAAACTTAACCTGGCTTTTTCTTCAGGCCGCATGAAAGCTACCGATTACCAATAAATGCTAAAAAACCATTTACTGCCACTTTCAGAGAGAATTTGTGGTCAAAGTTGGATTTTCCTGCAGGACAACGCCCCCATTCACGTTGCAAAATCCTTCTGGGAATGGTTTTTGGATGATGGGGTGCATGGTATAGAATGGCCAGCGATTTCCCCTGATCTCAGTTCCCAAGAAAATGTGTGGGGGTATCCTCAGTAGGGCTGTATATGCTTATTTCAGACAGTTTCAGTCTGTTGCAGAATTGAAGGTCTGAAGTCTAGGATAATATTGATGCTAATGTCATGCATTAATTGGTAAATGGTATGCCACATCGCATATACCAAGTCATATATAAACATCGCGAATATATTGGCTATAAACTGTAGTGGCTTTATTTCGGCGAGACACTTTCCCCCTTCTTTTTTTTTTTTACAAATTCATTTTTTTCCTGCCCAAGTGGAGCAAGGAGTGAGTTACTCCTTCTAAATATGTATTTGTAAATAGAGTTTCTTAATATATTTATTTCGTTTTTATTCGTTTGTTCCGTGCTCAGTTACGGTACACAATAATGGTGGTTTTATTTCGGTGGGACACACTTTATATGCACCCTGTGTACGTAATAAAATTTTGATTATTTTTTAGGTGCAGACAGTGGACCAATGGACCAATGCAGATGGGTTGAAATATCTACGTAAATCGTAATGCCTACGTTTACTTTTTATCGAAGATATAGGATCGAATGAAAGGATGCATAGAAGAACTAAATTAGTTTTCAACTTTGCCAAGCAAAATCCTGTGAACTGGAATCGGTTGAATAGAACAAACACATCGAGGGAATACTCAGTGTGCGTTGCCGATGATGTCAGGACGAGGCAATTTCCAAGTGGTTAAAGTTAAATGCCATTTAACCGGAAAAACTGTGGTTGTTGATCAGAAAGAAAAGCCCATTCTCTCTACCTTAAAAAAGAGACCTTTTACGGTATAATACACTGAATTTTCAATTATAATTAAAAACTAGTTGGATGTGCCAATCCCAAAACTTTCTTCTATCTTATACATCTTAATATTTCAAAACCTAGTTACACATGTTAATACTTCAATATTATTAGTTCAATATTATACCAACTTTGATTTTCATCTTAAATTTCTGCTCAAGTCAATTAAACGGACTAAAAACGAGTTAATCTATATCATGATATTTGTTAAAATTATTAATTTTTCCTTATTCTGTCGTTATCAGCTGTTTGCAAATAGCCGGCATAGCAGGAAGCGAGTTCCCGCCGCTGCATGAGCCGCCGATGCACAATAGAACTACGAAAAATCAAGAAAAGTATACAAAAATCGCTAGCAAGGAGCCCCTTTACCGCGCAATATTTCCAAATTCAAGGAGAACCTGTTGGCCAAAGCCAAAAACAAGCACAAACATTTTGGTTCAATTGTATGCATAATTTTATACGCTGATCGATGGTACAATAATGAAAATGGCACAGGGATCGGAATTATAGCGCCCCCTTCTTTCGGAAATTTTTCAAGTTCAGGGAGGACTTGTTTGCCATAGCCAGAAACATGCACAAAAAATTTGGTTGAATTATATGGATAACTTCATACACTTTTCGATGGTACAATAATGAAAATGGTACAGACATCGCAATTATAGTGCCCCCTTCCGCAGAATGTTTCCAAATTCAGGGAGGACCTTCGTGACATGACCAAAATTAAACACATAAAATTTGGTTCAATTCTATGCATAACTTCATACACTTTTCGGCGGTACAATATTCAAAATGGCACAAAAATTGTACAAAAATCGCTATTACAGCACCCTCTACGAGCGATTTTTTTACAAATTAAGGGAGGACAACCTTGCCATAGCCAAGAACTTAAAATTTTTTTTGGTTCAATTCTATGCATAACTTCATACACTTTTCGATGGTGCAATATTCAAAATCGCACAAAAATCGCTATTACAGCGCCCCCTAACGGCGAATTTTTTGCAAATTCATGGAGGACCTGCTTGCTATATCCAAAAACTTAAAATAAAAATTTGGTTTAATTCTATGCATAACTTCATACACTTTTGGACGGTACAATATTCAAATTCGCAGAAAAATCGCTATTACAGCGCCCCCTACCGGCGAATATTTTCCAAATTCAGGGAGGACCTGCTTGCCATAGCCAAAAACTTAAACTAAACATTTGGTTCGATTCTATGCATAACTTCATACACTTTTCGATGGTACAATATTCAAAATCGCACAAAAAACGCATTTACAGAGCCCCTACCGGCGAATTTTTTCCAAATTCAGGGAGGACCTGCTTGTCATATCCAAAAACTTAAACTAAAAATTTGGTTCAATTCTATGCATAACTCCATACACTTTTGGATGGTACAATATTCAAAATCGCACAAAAATTGTTATATCAGCGCCCCCTACCGGCGAATTTTTTTCAAATTCCGGGAGATCCTGCTTGCCATAGCCAAAAACTTATAATAAAATTTTGGTTTAATTCTATACATAACTTCATACACTTTTTGATGGTACAATGGCGACAGACAGACGGACAGACGGACAGACGGACACACAGACAGACAGACATTTTCTATAAACATGTTTTTTGGAATCTCTGACCCCTAAAACATGCAAATCCGTCGAAAACCGGAAGTCGAAAAAAATTTCGATTACAATACTTTCTTCTATTGAAGATAGAAGAAAGTAATAATTTTCCAATTCAGATAAAAATAAATAAATTCCGTATACAAAATTCAAAAAGTTAAAATTTATACAAAGAAAATATATATTTACATATTCTCCACCAACTGGTGGGACAACTAAAGTAATTTTCCTAGCAGAAAGAAAATATTACTTCAATTGTTTCAGTCCTTGGAATTTGGATTTTGAGATCAGCGTCCATAAATTCTAGTTTTTTCTCCAGAAATATCATTTCGAGCTACCATTTCCTCATATAATTTTTAGAAGTAGTTGGTTAATTGTAGGAAGGAGTATATTTTAAGTTATTTTTATCTTGTTCAAGATTTTGATATTTTTGAGACATCGTTCCTGATTTCCTGAAGTTCTTAAATTGGTAGAGGTTAGGGAGTGATTTTCTTAGGCGGTTGCTGAGCAACTTTTTTTTTGCGGTTATTTTTCTTTAACTTTTTCGACGTCATAACATTTTTTAAAATTGCGCTTTAGACGAATATCTCTGCATCCTTTGAAGTTTGAACAGTGGCTGTCGTTGCAATTACAGCTAAAGGATGTGATTTTAGAGTCTTTGACTGGTAAATTCTCTCTGGAAGGTGCTTTTGACTGGTAAATTCTTTCTGGGGTAGGTGCTTGAGCGTGGTTTTCATCGCACCCCACGCACCTGGCCGGAATGTTAGTATGCTCTGAAAAGTAGAAAAAAAAATTGACAGTTGTAACACTTTAAGGTTTTACGTTGCGGTCGGTAAGCTTCTATCTGAATTTTTATTTTATATAATGACACCGGTTTAAATATTCTTTAAAAAGTTTCAGTACGATGGTTATACAGAAGGAAGAAGGGAAGAACTCTTCTGTCTTTCCTGCTTTTCATTTGAATTACCTGGTGAACGTCTACACCGTCTGAATCTAGGGAATTTTAAATTTTGTCTGTTTGAGTACTTTTTGGGAGTCCTCTGAAAACTACTTTGAGAAAGGTTTCTAAGTCTGGGGAAACATAGAAATGGTAAGCATTACCTTTAAGGTAGCGCGGAATTTTCTTTTTTGAGCAGTAGGACGCTCGAAATACCTTAGTCAGTCTGCCGGTTACCGTAAAAGTGAAATTTGCTTCAGTGAAACAGTGAATCCGCTTGAGTCTTTTACACTGCTCAAAACAATTAAAGGATATTGCAGTTTTAGGTGGATTTTGTATCTGGTAAACTGTTTAGCTGATTGATACATGGTCGACAGACATAGTAGGTTATATGAGAATAAATTACACATGTTTGGCAGAAAAAAATTCATTTTAGTGCGCATTTGTGTACTAAAGGAAAAAAACACAATTTGTGCATATGAGAAAAAAAGAATAAGAAAAGGTGTTTTCTTCAAGGAAAATCATTTTCAGTAGGGGGTATGGTTTCCACGGGCGGCCAGCAACGTTGAACACATTTGAGGCATGGACTCAATGAGGCTATTAATGACGAGTTGGGGTATTCTGCCCCACTCTTCCAGAAGAGCTCTTTCCAGTTCTTGGAGAGTTTGTGGGGGTTGTTGGCGGCCAGAAACTCGTCTTCCTAGAGCGTCCCAAACGTGCTCGATTGGATTCATGTCTGGAGAACACGCTGGCCATTCCATTCGAACGATTCCTTCCTCGAAAAGGAAATCCTCCACCAGGTTTGCACGATGTGGCCTGCAGTTACCGTCCATTAAAATGAAGTTATCTCCGATTGCTGCAGCGTAAGGGACTACAATAGGTCTGAGGATCTCATCCCTATATCGGCGATCAGTCAGAGCTCCATCTCGAATGATGTAGAGGTCAGTGCGCCCGTCAATGGAGATGCCACCATACACCAACACACCTCCACCGCCAAATCTGACACTTTCGTGCACGAACGCAGGATCATTCCTACTGCCACGGTCCCTCCAGATGAAAAAAAGCCTATTATCCGGATGCACAGAAAAACGGGACTCGTCAGAAAACAGAATATTGCTCCATTCATTTCTCCTCCAGTTGACATGCTTGGTTGCCCACTCCCTGCGGTCGCGACGATGCCTTGATGTTAATCTAACACATACCATCGGTCGGCGAGCATACAGACCTACAGCATGGAGCCGGTTTCGGACAGTCTGAGTTGAAATCGTGGTGCCTGTAGCCGAGCGAAGGTGTTGTTGGAGAAGAGTAGCGTTCATGGTTCGGTATCTCCGAGCTGTTAACGCTAAATACCGATCTTCATTGGGCGTTGTTGCCCGTCTACGACCTTGCCCTGGTCTTTGGCCTGCACATCCACTCTCCAAAAAACGGTTCCAGATCCTGGAAATGACATTTTGTGACACTCCAATGGCTTGCGCTACTTCGGCTTGAGCTTGGCCCCCTTCTAACCTACCAACAATTCTCAAAGCTTCTGAATCTGTCAAATAACTTCGCTGAGACATCGTACTCATCGAAACAAAGCAATCACTGAATGCCGATCATCCTTGTCTTCATTCTCTTTTATCCAGTTGAAAGTCAAATTTCATTCGCTGCCGCTGAAGCGACGTTTTTGACGTCGAACTCAAAATTTGCATACTCCACAGTTTGAAAACCAAAAAAATTTGCATTTCTGATTCTCTTCTTCTATATTCTGCAAAAAAAATTTCGTTTATATCTTTATTTTATATAAAACTTCAAATATCCTTTAATTGTTTTGAGCAGTGTATGTGAAAGCTATTACTTCTTCGATGTTCAAAATCATTATAGGCTTGGGCTTAGCTATTTTTGATTCGATGAACTTATCGTTTAAGTTGACTGAACTTTCTTCTACCTGGAGAGTAACATTGATTTTAGAGCCGGATTTTGGGTTTTATCTAATTCCTGGACAATAGTTTGAGAATTTTGATAATCCTCGAGATTGTTATCGTCCATTTTTACCTCAATTTGGGTGGCAATAGATGGTGCCAGGAAATATAGAACATGGGAGGTATTTTCCGTTTTCTATGTCTCTTACCACTTTCATTATTTTTAGAGCATTCTTAAACTCCTCGGAAAAGAGAAATTTATTATTTATTACATATAGCATTATTATTTATTTTATTTATACAACATTTATTATTAGGAAAAAATAAACTTTAAAAGTTAATAATAAAAATAAGTACAGAACAACATTGATTTTTAAAATGACAACTGACAAGCTGCTTTTATAAAAGTAACTAAATCTAATGATTATGCAAAGTTTTATATTTTGTGGTTTCAATAGTTTTCTACGTGTTAATTATTACTGATTGCAATTTTTTTTCAAAAGCAGTGGATGGCATTTTCACTATGATTAAGGCTGTTCTCAACTGCTCTGCTCAACAAGCGCAAAACGTTTTGACATATTTACAAATTCATTTTTTAACGGAAAGATATAAAAATGAAAAAAACTGATTAGGGAAGCGATTTGGAATCGAACTGTGTTTTCTATTTTATGATCCACCAATTACCTATTGAGTTATAAGCGATCTTGATCACGTGACACTGCATTTTTCTCCCCTTATTGACTGGATTTTCTTCTTTCGTTCGGAAGCTCAGTTCAAAATGCCAACTTTGATAATATTTTCTGAAAGATCTATTGCGCTTACAAGAAAACCGGAAAAACAGCTCGATGACATAGTTTCTGAATCTATTCACACCTTCTAGTTTCACACCTTCAACTATTCACACCTTCTAGTTTCATGCGTTTTCGAACAAAAATGAATTAAAACTTATGTCAGAAACTTGACCCTTTGGATTTGAGAACAGCCTTAAAGGAAGGGATAAGGCTTGTTTCATTAGACAAGAAACAACAAAATAAAATCTTTATTTAACGCTTTATACGTTACATAAATATATTTAAAAAGTTAATATTATGTAAAGCAATTAATATTTAACAACTGTGTTAAAATATGCTTTGCTAACTGAAGTAATTGCTGCAATTTTTCTCACCAAGTCATAAAATTTATAACACTTTCTTTTATCTTTTTTAACACTCATATTGGTCAATATTGCAATTTTAGAATGAATGAGAATATTTTTTTAGTAGTTGACATTCTTTTCAAAAATTAACAGTTTTCATAAGGAATGCAGATACACATCTTTCTATTTTCTAGTGAAATTTAAATTATATACATTTTAAATCATTTTCTGTACGAAGATATGAAGCATCCAATATCACATTTAAGGTAGAAATTGGAAAGTACTCATCTAATGCATTATGCTTAGGTTAGGAGAATTTCATAAATTAATAATAAAAGTAAGGTGTACGACTGAAATCTTAATGCCGTACAAGAAAAAGCATTGTTTCTTAGTAAATTGTATAATACTAATTAAAAATTTCACGATGTAGACAAAGATGATTTTCAGTTGTTATCTCTCTATTCTAAAAAAAGTAACTACCGCTGTCACCGCCGCCGGTTTTGAATTTTTTGTGACCGGAGGTCTTTCTTCGCTAATATTAAGAAAAATAATGCATACAAAAATATGACAATCGGTAGTATTATACAGAAATGTTTGATAAACACGCTGATGCAGACAGTTTTCAAATCGAAGAATTATTTTAAGAGATATTTAATGCTAAAGTTGGACAAAATCGTTCCACTAAAAAAGGTTTTATAGGAGCAAAACTATACATCGGAATTTAATAATTTTTAGATCATTTTATGCGTTATAATTTTCCGGTGTGCAGAATTAATTTATTATTTTAATTTGACTCATTTTTCGAGGTTTTATTTCTATTTTAAATTCAAATTTTCAGCATTTCGAGAGATATTTGTTACTTATTTTAGAAAATTGTACTAATTTAACCTGTTGCCAACTGTATAAACAACGGAAACAATAATGTTTGCTTCAAATTAAAAATTTATTTACACGTGACTATTATAAATAGAAAAGATACTTTCAAAATAAAATTAAATAATTGAGTATAAAAAGCAGGAACTTATTGAAAATTACGTCATAAAAAGTATACACGTGAATTTTAAAAGAGAAGGGATATTGTAAAATAATAAATTCATTAACATGCGTTAGAAGTCTTAAATAGGAGAAATTACGTCATATTTACGTCACATTACAGTTATTACATAAAATGAACACAAAATAATATTGCAAAACAGTTTTAATTTAGAAATTGTGCTAGACATTTATTTGATATTTTGAGAGGATCTTTTGAACTACTTTTGTTAGGAAAGCGCAAATAATATTTCATTTCTAACAAAAGTAATTTCACGTGAATATTTAAAAGAGAAAGAATAGCTTGGTCAAAATTACGTCAGATAAAAACGATTAATTTAAAACGTCTCATTTAAAAGAACTTTCTTTTCGCTTTGTTAAAGAATACCAGGAGACAAAGACTCTGTTTACTTAATTCCTTTTATATTAGCTTATTTTGAAATGTTGTTACACGTGTCTACGTCATCAAGTTATTTTGATTTAGACGTTTTATTTGTATTTTTATTAATGTTGTACTAATTTATTTGTTCTTTCGTTATTTAAAATAAAAATTATGTCAATTTGTATAATTTGGCGAAATTGGTCGACTGGATAATGAAGTAGTACCGCAGCGGATTTGGCATTAAAATTCCCCAATCAAAGAGAAATGAATAGAAATCCGTTTATAGGGAGATCGCCACTGTTTTTTAAATTATAATTCAATATTTCGAAATCTTTTTAAAGCCGATCAAATTAGCGTGCATTTAGAGTCTGCGATGTCTGGACGGGTGTTGGCGAGCGTAGCTCGTAGGGGGCCGAGCCCCCTAGTGTTTTAAAAGATTTCACTTTTAATTAAAATACAATATGTATTAACTATGCAGTGTATTATAAGGGGGGAATATTAGAATACACACAGCTTTAAAACGAGAAGGAAAAATCACGTGTCATGCATAGAGTATGAAACATTTCCCAAAATTATGATGAAATTGTTACGCCGTTCTAGCCAAGGTAAACCTTTATAACAAATTAAAGAAATTATATTTGTTATTCCCAAATACCTATGAAATTAAATTTCATGTATGAGTGAAGCCTTTTTTAAAAACATTTTTACTATATAATACTTTTTTATTTTAGTGCAAAAAATCTGTAGCATGAGTAAAAAAGTTTTTATTCGCTATTGACTATGTATTCGAAATTAAAATTATTTTGATGGCTATGCGTAAGAATTAGAGACAACACGTACATCACATATATGCTTAAATTTAATGCAAGACAAATGTATCTAATAATAACAATAAAAAAACTCGTTATAAATGATTCCTCCAAGCCATAAATCTAAAACGACAGTAATACAAAGGAGTGATATTACATAAAAGAAGCGATATAGAAGTGGAAACTCAGAGTGCCTTGTAAAAATCTATCCCTGCTCTTTTCAAAAGGACTCGGAGTGAGTACGTGAAAACTGCTTGGCGACCTGCAGGCTTTTTAAATGTTAGTGTTTCTTGCACTTACATAAAACTCTATGTTTAAGAATTTTCTTCTTGTTAAACTTCTTTAGTTGCTACTTCCATGGAACTGTAAAAAGTTGAACTTCTATGTTTGCATTTCCATTCATATTTATCATCATGAAGGATCGATTTGTTGATTTTATTTACCATTATTTGAAAGAGAAATACCACTTTTACAAGGAGGATTTTTTAAGTAAACATATAAAATTTTTGAGTTTTAAAATAATTAAAAGAAATAATGACCATGTGCATATTAATAACAATACACTAATAACAGATGTCAACTAAACTGAGATATATTGCAGTACAGTCAGCGTAAAGGAAATTTCACATGACTGAAGAAAAATCTGCTCTAGTTAGGATTCGGTTTTAATAGTATTATTTAATATTCCTTATGTTGGAAACGTGACATTTTGCGTTTAAGAAATAACTCCGCCATAAACAGGATCCAGTTTTCTCCTTAATTTTGAAACAGTGTATTAAATGTATTTATGCAATTAAAGATTATGTTAAAAAATATTGAAAAGTAAATTGTAGTAATAGATGATTACACGCTTACATAACCATTTCCTGTTTGTCTTACAACTCTTTCTGATTTATTACAGATCTTTCTCTTACAAATATTTATAAAAGTGATATAACGAGAATTTAAAATTTATTTTTTCGATTGTCACAAAATTTCAAAATTGATATACTGCCATATACTGTAAAAGCCTACAGGTTCGCCAAGCAGTTTTCACATACATTACCTCGCTACAAGACCTTTGAAAACGTTACGAGTATTGATAGATTTTTACACGGCACTCGGAGTACAACCAACCTTGTAAAATTAATAAGTTTCCAAACGAGTATCATAGGATAAAACGGCTAATTAAATTTCTTATGGCAGAATTCATAAAAAGTATATAATTATTAGTACATAACTCTTATGCTCTTGTTGTTTCCATTAACTTTATAAGAAATATTAGCATTATTTAATCTCAGAATTTTTACGATAGGACAAAGGCAGTTGTAAATAAGCGGAAATGATTATAGGTATGAATATGCACTAAGACATATTCATTTTAAAGTTTAAAATCAGTTTACACACCGCAGTCAACTAGCGATAATGAGGAAGGGAAAGCCCTCCAAGAAGGAAGGGTTTTATGATAGTAAAGAAAAATGACTACTTAAATTTGATAAAAGTAAGAATACAGAAATTCTTCTTTTGTATTGTGTTTTTTTTTTTTAAAGCTTTTAGGGCCCAACAATTTCCCACCTATTTTGAATGAAATACTAAAATCAATTATAAAATGTACCGGTGGTTTCAAATTTTATCATCTTAAATGTAAATGTCTCTATGGTGATAATGATTTAATTATTTATTTTAAAGTTATTTTGTTGGTTAGGTTAGGTTAAGTTAGGCCGTTGATTTGTATGCGAACTAGTAAGTAGATTGCGTTTGATGCACGTAACTTCGGTTCGTTTCCTAAAATGAAATATTTTAGATAAAGATAGATTGAAGACACGTGATATCCACGGAATTCTTTTATTAAAAGGAAAAAAGACACGATGAGGTGGTCCCCCTAACACGAGCAATATTTTGAGATCTTACACTTCTAAGGCTGGTTGCTAAGTCCCCGAGAAAATATTCTGTAGAACCACGAAACTACTTTATCAAAGATCCGTTAGCCTTGCTACGTATAGAAATTCAAAATCTAACGAAGTCACTCTGGCGATAAATCACGGATGAAAAATGTATTTATAATAATTAAAGAAAATGAGCATTAAATCATTTTAGATTGTTTATTTAAACCTCTGCCAAATTACAATTTTATCTGCAATCCGTCAACGTATAATTATTTTGTTTATACGTACTGACAGATGTTTAATTTCTATCATAAAATTTATACAAAGATTAGCGAAAGACAAGGCACATTTAACTTACGAAGAAAAGTACTTTCGATAACATAAAGTTTTATTTTAGACAAGAAATAAATAATATTATAATTACATATAGATTATTAATAACCGTCAATTGCAGTAAAATATATTTACTTTTATTTAAAAAGAGTTCTTTTTAGATGAGATAAGAAATCAAGGTATATTAAACAGTTAATGAATAGATTTTTAAGATTTAGGAGAGACGAACAAGTTAAAGGAACGTAATTTAGGAACAAGTTGATTTTAAGTATATTGAATTATCAATATATGATTCTACATCGTAGACTCGCCAAGAAATTTTTTGAAGATAAAAATGGTGAACATATCTTTTGTTTCACTCTGAGGTAAGTTGGCGAAGGACAACTGAGTTCTTCTAGATATGGTCAAAATGCAAGACTTCGTTACATTTATACAGTTATCCTGTATTATAATACGAGCAAATCTTATTTGTGTCTATGTGTATGTGTATGTAAATTTTATCTAAAAAATGGTTCGAACAATTTTGACTAAATTTTGTATCCTACCGCTTTGAGGTGCGAGAAGACCTTTGAGCTAGCTCACATGTTCGAGAAAATTCGATTAGTGGGTCATTTTAGGGTCACTATAGCTTAATGCATTTCAATGGGAATGAAGGTTGAAACAGTTATTAAGATGTTGAACAGTTGGCCGAAAACGAAGTTGCAAAGTTGGCAACGTTTGGCGAGAAAATTGGTTTTAAGACTCTGAAGGAATTTTATAGAAATTTCCAGTAAGAGTCGAGATACATGCCAATCCGAGTCCAACTAAAAATATAGTTTGGAAGTATGCCCTATTGTTGTAAATATCAAGATAATGTAACATTTAGAAATATGTTCATACTTTTAATATTGATTGTTTCTATAAATAATACTGTTATAAAGTAAAATTCTTTATAGCAGTAATACAGAGAGAATTTATACCTATACGAAGTTGAACACAAAGGTAACTTTAACCGAGCGTATCTTGGTCTTCAATGCTGGTGTTAAAAATTAAATTGTGATAAAATTTTTCAATAACTTGTCGTTGTTAATACTCTTTACGGCTTCCTCCATGTGAATAAGAATTCACGTTTTAAATTATAACAATGATATGTTACCGAGGGAGTCAAATGGCAACATAATTGTAGACACGCTCAGGTGGGGCGTGGTCAAAAAAAGCTTACGAACCACTGCTTTAAGGGTGCTCTCAAATCCAAAAGGGCAACTTTCTGACATAAGTTTTAATTTATTTTTGTTCGAAAATGCATGAAACTAGCTGGTGTTGTTGTTCAGAAACTATGTAATCGAGCTGTTTTTTCCATTTTTTGCAAACACAATTGATCTTTCAAAAAATAGTGTCAAAGTGGTAATTTTGAACCGATTGTCACGTGATCAAATTCACTTATAACTCAATAGGTAATTGATTGATCAAAAAATGGAAAAAACAGTTCAATTCCAAATCGCTTCCATGGCCAGTCTTTCCAATTTTATACCTTTCCGTTAAAAAATGAATTTGTAAATGTGTCAAAACGTTTTGCGCTTGTTGAGCAGAGCAGTTAAGAACAACCTTAAACGGAAGACCAGCACCTGTGATAATAATCTTAAATATACCAAAATAAGTATTAAATGAATTTATATATTTAACCTTTTAACACCTGAAACGGCCCTATACGGCTTTGTGAGTTAAGACCTAATTCGGCCGGTTTCGGCCGTCTATAGCAAAATAAGGGGTGATAGGTATAGAAAGAGATTCGTTTCTCCCTGTGCTGAGGGGTTCGTCTTTATTGTCGCCGGTCACTTTGTCCGATGACAGTGATGGAATACTTTTTAATTGCTTGCAGGTTTGTCATTACCTTTTTTAAAAGCTAAAGTGATTCTATTCAGATGAGCCGGGTTTTTTTTTCTTTTTTCCATCTTAGTTTCTTATTTCAAGAGAACGATAACCATTTTTAACCTCTAGTATTGAGATATTTACTTAAAGTTTAATTTAAAATGAGTAAAATAAAAGTTTTTATACTCGATGAACAGGCTTCTGGAGACATATACTATATATATATATATATATATATATGTATATATATATATATATAAATTATTTGTCACTTTTTTTTTATACTTACAGCTTTAATTCATAATATTACGGTTTTTGATAATGGTAGGTTATGTTTAATTAATGGTTATATATATATATATATATATAGATAGATAGATATAGACATATATATAACGTGCTTAAAATTGGTTATTTTGGCGATCACTTGGCATGTTAAACCCAGTACACACACACATACACGCTCGCACACACAGAAAAAAAAACTGTCAGAATAAATTATGAAACAATCTTTAAAACCTATCTGTACATCTAATAGTTGATAGCAGAAAGGACTCAGTTTGATTTTTTAGTTTTCTAATAAATTTACTATGACATTTTATTTTTAATTTTCCATTTTACGTTCATTCTATCACTCCATAGCTCTGTTTTCATAACATATATTAGAAAAACACTTCAATTATGCTTTTGGTATGTCGGGCTGTGAGCGAATAAGGTTCCTAAACCATTGAGTTGTTTAGCTAAATGACCGCCCCCCCCCCCTTCCTTCTTCATAAGAAATCTGCACACATACCAATCGCACCTTTTGGTGTTTTTCGTAGTTTTTTTCAATGCACTAAGAATTTTTCTAACATCTAAAATCGCCCTCATTGGTGGATTAGCTGTTGATCAAAGAAATAGGCACATTTAAAGATTTTGAGAAATAAAACTAATTATTTTTTATCTAAAAAAAAAAATTCTAGCTTTTCGTCTAAATAAAACCTTCTGATATTTTGGCGCAGCAGTTGCGCGATTGTCACCACTAAATTTTCATAGTATTCTTCGCCTTCAAAGATCTCAGAAATTCTGTCCTGAAGTTAAATGAGTAATACTAATAAATTTTTTCGGTGCCAATTGATTATCTGCTGCTACACTGTTCCATCACTGTTTGTTGGATAATTCAGTGATACAGTAATAATAAGATAAACTGAAAAATTAACTCCTCAAGAGTGCGAAAAATCTGATAAAGTTAGATCAGACACTCCTGTGTTACAGTGACATGAAAAACCATATAAGATGTTAAAACTCTGATTGTCTTTATTGCTGTGCAGAAAATTGTGGCAATGTAATAAAAAGTATAAACAGTTGAAATCAGTTTTATCATACAGCTATTTCCAGACCTTATGTATTTATAAAATTATAAAAATAAAAATAACCTTGTTTCATATTTGAGTATATTATTTGTTTATTTTTAAAGTATTTCACGAAAAATCATAACAGGCAAAATAAAAGTTATCAACAACTTAAATTCGGGTGCTAAATGCCTTTTAATTGGAGATGTTTCCCCCTTTCTCAAAAGCGTGAAATATTCTAACAAAAGATAACTTATTTTTGATTTAAAAATAACAATAATGAAATTTGCAAACATTATTATTCAAATATCTATGAAGCAAATCAGGGCCGAAACTAGCCTTTTTTGCACCCGGGGCAAACATGGATATTGGCGCCCCCCCCCCCTCTTCCACAAAGTATATTTACAAAGAGAATTTTAATAATTTTATAATAGACGACTTATTTTAAAATTTAAAATATGTAATCATAAAATATGTAATACTGAACTACGTAATCTACAGTGGCGGATCCAAGAGTGAGGTCCCTCTGAACATCAACAAAAATATTCTAAAGATCATTTTTAAAATGACATATTCAGTAGAGTCCCGATTATCCGAGTCCCGCCTAACCGAGTTTCCGCTTTCACCGAGTTATTTTCTTCTGATGGACTGATGGGGAAAAAATGGCCATAATTTTTTTTGAAAAAAAAATTATGGCCATTTTTTTTCCCCATTCTGACCAGAAAATCAGAGTTCTAACTTTTCACGGCTGCTCTTTCATCTTCCCCTAACACTTCATTTATAATGACTGTTTCATAATAATGGCAGCCATCAGACCATCAGAAGAAAATTATCCTTTCCAGAGATATAATCTTCATTTGGCGCCCCTTTGTTCTGGCGCCTGGGCCACATGCCCCCTCTGCCCCCCCCCCCCTTAGTTTCAGCACTGAAGCTAGTAATGGTTTTTATATTCCCGAAAATGGGTTTCGTTCTGGAATATAATCGTTTGATATTTTTTTACATCAATTATATTTTTTTTTTTACTGTAACATCACAAAAATCGACTTAAAACACGATTTCTGTCACCGTATTTCAGCAAAAGCTTTTGTCTGTACAAGCGAATTGAAGACACTAATTCTTTCTTTTTTAATAGAGAATGCCGCATTATATTCTAAATAACTCCATGAACGTGTAAAAAAAATATCAGTTTGGATTTGAGAACTGTTTTAATATTGCTTATTAAATAATATTTATTAGGGCTATTCTCAAATTCTAAATAGCTATTCTCCCTCATGAAGTCATTTTTAAAGTTAGGAACATGAAATGTTCACATTCAAAAACTATTCAAGTGAATAGCTTTTCCCCTTTTTCTATAGAAGAGCACGTTTTTTCTGAAAATACTGTCAAAATTGACGCTTTCAACCAAAATCCCCGACGGGAAGCCATAGAAAAGTCGTCATGAGACAACAATCGATTATAATTCAAGATATAATGCATTTATTGAAACAAAGAGTAAAAATCAGAAACATTCAAGAGCATGGCTGAAATTTCGTAATTTTTCTTGAAAAAATAAATTTATAAATGTCACAGAAAATTTCATAATTTTGAGCAGGAAAAGGTATTTTTTTGGAATCTCCTTAACACTTTATACACCGACAGTGCTTATAAGTACTATTAAAATAACTTGTCATAAAATTCCTTTGATACATCGATTAGTTGCAATACAGTTTAGAATGAGTTATAGATACTTTACTTTATCTTGTTCCAAGAGCATTATTGGTTACAATAATAATAATAATAATAATAATAATAATAATAATAAATAAATAAATAAAGTAATTAACGGTTGAATTCTTTTGCCTTTGCATCTAATCGTGGATCCAAGGGGGAGTTCACGGGGGTCGTGAGCTCCCCCCCCCCTTCCTGAACGAAGAAAATGTCCAAAGGAAATTAAAAAAATTAAACATATATTAAATTCTTTCACATTCATCCCTTGCTCAACTATGAGAATCTTCCTGTCTCTTTTAAAGCTGTACTTAAATCCAAAGTAGGTAATTTCTGACACATCCATGATGTCATTTTTAATCTCAGATGCAAGATATTTTCAAGTGTATTTGCTCAAAACAAATGAGATTGATTAGCGTTTTCCATTTTCCGATAAAGGCAAAGCATCTTTCGGGAAATCTCCTTAGACTGTGGGATTTAAAACTGAATTTCAGGCCGCGACAGACAATTGCTCCCTGATGACGGCATTTTACACTGTAAACTGAAATGTCTGAACTTCAGACACATAAGTGTCTGAAACGGAGTGTTCAATTTTCAGACATTTTAAAGTGTCTAAATTTTTAAGACGCTTGTATGTGTCTAAATTTAAGACACTTCAAACGTCTGAATTGCATCCATGTTTGACCACCTTTAATTTCTCTGCAAAAGCATTTTTCCACCTTTTTTTCGGTAAGCCTTAATACACAGAAAAAAAAATCCTTTAAAATATAAAAACTGTACTGCCAATCAAAACGCCAATACAATTTACGTATTTTAGTGGAAATTTTCTTCAATTACCAGAAATATTTAAATTTTTTTGGGAAATTTCTATATTTAAAAAATAAAAATTATGGCTCTCAAGGAAGGGACATTTCACCCACATTTCAGTGGGTCTCAGAGATTTTACATGATTTCCTCATTTAATTCATTTTACAGCATTAGCAATATTACACTTACCCGTCACGGGATACGAACTCATGATCTTATGGTCCGTAGACTATGCGATAATCCCTCTCGGCCACGGTTTCACAGCTAGGAAGTTCAAATATTGTTAGTTATTTGTGACTCACAATTTATTTTACGGAAACTGTAAATATTTTGTCAATTTGCTTATAATTCTGAAAGATTTCACACATCTTCTCTCTAGAATTTGGAATATTTTGCTTTTAAATTTCATGCGATGTAGAACCAGTAGAAAATTTTTTTACTTCTATCGAAGAAATTTTCAGAACACAAATATCATTGTTTATCAGAAGACTCGGGTATTTTTGAAATGTTAAAATATTTAAAATGTTTTAACAGTGCGTATGTATATATATATTATATATATATTTAATTCGGGCTTGTCCCGTTTCAGTTGTGTGTGTGGGGGGAGGGCAACCTTTAAAAATAAAATCAATTTTTCATTCAAAAATAAATGCATTTCTTATTGCCAAAAGCCTGTGTTTAATTTTAATGCGAAGGTATGTGTATATGAAAGTGTGTGAAGTAATATAGTGTTCTGTTTTCTTTGATTATTTCTTCTTTTTTTTTTCGTTTGATCAGGTGAATATATGGCAACATTTTTGAAATTGAACTCATTACTTCCTCCTATATGCTAAATATTCTGAACAAAATTTCTCAGTTATAAATATTGTGTATAATTTTTCTGCAAAAATAATAAAAATCAATGGTTTACGCACAAATTTTTTGTCTTCCTTTTTTCCCCCGATCAAAATATAGAGTAAATTTTTTGATGAAACTAATTTTCCCACGGTGAAATCCTGAAATCACGGTGAAATCATACCTGGAGTAGATCGATACTGAATCATTAGCTAAAAAGTTACATAGTAAGAATTTTCAGAAATATTCTATAAATCAATAATAATAATAATAATAATAATAATAATACGTTCGACTTCTCAAAAACACGTTCTAATAAGAATATGTTCGACTAATAATAATACGTTCGACTCAAACTAGATGGCGCTACTGAATTTGGTGTATTCAAGTCATTTTTTCTTGGGAAATTTTCGTAATTAAACTTGACATTTTTCTATCCAGGATTGCGATTTGGAGAGGCATATTTTAGAGGAGTATATGTGCTCAGATCTGGTCCGGTCTTTCTCTCATTTGATTTGATGGGACATGCCAGATCAGGTCCTGACTTTTATTTTTCTGCAGACTGGAGCAAAGTCGTCAGTGTTGAATTCAGACACATTTCTTCGGGAGGGATTTTCTGAGGGGGGGGGGGGGACATTATTGAGTTCCGGGCTGGGATTGCACTTTTTGACCATTGAAAACACAAAATCTCAAATTTTCCGGAGGGACATCTCTTTGCTCCGGGGGGAAATTTCTCTCCCGCGCGTCACCCCCTGAATTCAACACTGATAAGTCGTAACCAGCCAGAGAAGCCAGAGGAAGCTCTGGAAAGTTTTAGTGGGTGTAATTCTGAATGCTTTTAAGATGTTAAATAATGAAATACTGTTCTAAAATATATCTTAGTTTTTGCGATTTTTTTGGTGTGTTTCTGTATTTGGATAATTTTAAAGTGTGTTTGCAATCAAACAATTTAAGGTTTTATTATTAAATTAGCAAAATATTATGAAGGTTAAAGTGAACAAGAGGTTACACTGTGTTTTAAATTTATAATTAAGTAAATTTCAAACATGCTATAATTTCGAATTTCATTATAAAATTTATAAAAGAGAAAAAAATTGTGTGACAAAATTAATATCTTTTCAAAAATTCCGATTTTTAAACCTATTAAAAATAATAATAATATTCTTTCATAATTAAAAAAAAATAACAATATCTAGTCTAGTCTGGGAGGGGGTTCAGCCTTCTTAGCTCCCCCCCCCACCCCCCGTTGCGCAATGCACTGGTTTGAATATAAATAAATAAATCATGTCTAATATGCATGGGTTTAGAAAATTCTGATTGCGAAATATATGGATTTGTCCTTGAAAGAGTATATTTTCCCTTTTAAATGGAAAATTTTAAATACAGAAATATGCAAAAAATGGAAAATTTTCTGGAATTTAAGAAAGAAAATTTGCATTAAAATACGTAAATTGCCAGTATAATTTCCGTATTTTAACGGATATTTTTTTACATTGTATAAAGCTTACAAAAAAAAGTGAAAAATTGACTGCCTATTACCGAACTTCCAGATTGGTCAAAAATGGATGCGATTCAGACATTTGAAATGTCTTAAATTCAGACGCATACACGTGTCTTAAAAAATAAGACACTTTAAAATGTCTGAAAATTGAGCACTCCAGTTTCAGACACTTATGTGTCTGAATTTCAGACATTTCAGATTACAGTGTTTATGCCATGATCATATAGTAAGACACTTAAGTGTCTAAATTTCAGACACCTATGATGTCTGAAATTCCATATTCAGACACTTAAGTGTTTGAATTACTTTTTCAGTCACATATGTGTCTGAATTTAAGACGCCCTTATTTGCAGTGTAATAACTGTTAAGTCCTAAAAATTTGTATATAATGCTCAATTTCTTAAAGATTCTTTGCATTTACAAGAGAATGGGAAATTCTTCAATTTCTGGGTATCTGAATAAAATGTGTATATTTTATATTTTTTACGAATATTAATGCAAATATATAATTATGAATATTAATTTTTTGGTATTTACAAATGAAAATAATTTCCCAAATGTATCAGAAATTTAGCCATTTTGGATGTGGGGACAACCTTCAATATAAAAATTGCTTATTAAGAGATGTGACACCCCCCCCCCCCCCAAAAAAAGGAAACATGACCACCCTCTAAATGGAGAGCTGCATCAGCTCTTGTTTGCATCTTTTCAGCTTTATTGACAGGGCCCGACTTATGAAGGGGCATGCGGGGCAGCTGCACCGTGCCCCCCTTTTAGGGAGCCCCCATGAGTGTACTCAGGAATTTCATTAAAAGGTGCCAAATCATTAAATTAGCTAAAAGCAACCAAAATCCACATATTTTCAAACAATCTGCTTCCTGTACACTCTCCACCCATCAGGGATGTAGTGGAAGGTATACACCGTATACCTTCTGGATTTTTTAAAGAAGTTCCGTATGCCCTCTGTTTCTCAAATTAAGCTACAGCATATACCCTAGGCATGACATTCCTGACTTTAGCGTACACCCTGTGCCTACGGCGTATACCCTCTGGTTTTTTACGACTACATCATTGCCACCCATGCAAAAAACAAACTATATCATTAGAAAACTAATAATTAATATTTTATCATGACAACTTAGTATTCTATTGTTTTCAAAAGAAATTCTTTATTAATGTTTTTCTCGTAACGTGGCAAGTTAAAACCATTAATTATGACCAATTTGGGACATTTTCTTTTAGACATTCTATAACGTACGTAGATAAGAAACGTAAAATTTTGCAAAGAAATACTCGTATTAACCAATCTATCATTTTTTTCTACTATTATCCTACTAGTATTTTTTCTTAAAGTTGTGACCATCTTTTTGTCACACTCTGCATACAGATGTAAACAGTACCGGGTACAAAATTTATGCATATAATACAGTATGTATGAAATTTAGTACCAGCTACTTCCTACTTCCACATTATTGGCAAAAAAATCTATAGATAGAAGGGGTGGGGGGGGGGGGGGGCCCAGAATGATTCTTGCCCCGGGGCCCCCCGTACCCAAAGTCGGGCCCTGTTTATTGACACTGAAAGATTGTATGTATGTGTGTAGGGGGGGGGGGGGGAGGTTCAATTCGGAAATATTTCGATTGTAAGGACATTATATTTGTACATCTCCTAACTCTACAAAATGCTAACAAAAGTATTTTAAATAAAAGATTGGAGTGGAGTAATAAATATTGTACAAAATCCCTATAAATTCAAATTTAATTAATTGTAATTGACAAAATCCTTCTAAAATTTATTAAAGGATTGTGTCAATCTTCTGATGTAGTTTCAAAAATTCACGAGAAATGCTTTAGAAGATGACATTTTCATGAATTCATAATTTAGGACATAAAGGGTTAAAAGCATTTGTTCTGAAATTGTACCGTAAAAGCTTTAGAGGGGGGGGGGGGGGGCTCTAAAAATTTCTGAATTTTAAATCCTTAAATTAAGTATTAGTCTGGTCCTAAATTAATAATTTTTTCAATTTTTTAATCTCATACTCTAATAGAAGGTACCGAAATATTTACATTATAATGAAAATAATGAGGTTTAATACAAATAGAATTGCCCCACCAGTGGCCGAGAGTTTCTGCTCTCGCAACTGATAGACGAGAGGTGCTGGATTCAAACCCAATCGCGCCCGTCGACCTAATCGTTCGGAGTTTTCGTGGTTTTCTTCGAACCGTGAATTTCCATGGGTTAATACGGGTTAGGTTCCCTTAGAAAGACCCAAACGGAGGGCACCCCCCCTTTTTGGTCCTATATTCCTCGTGTTGATAATTAGGCGCCATAAACACAACAAACCAACCAAATAGAATTATTCTGTTTTTTTTTTCTTTTTTTGCACCTATAGTATATTTGCCGAATTTTAATTTCTAATTGTAATTTTATAGGGATATGAGGTTTTCTGTGGCATTGATAAAATTGTTTGTTGTTCTGTGATTACCATTTTTATTATATGCATACATAATTTGCCGTATGAAGAGTATCGTGGAAAAACCTTTCCGCTCAAAGGCGCTTGTCAAAGAACAATATCAGTAGCCTTTCTTCCAAGTCTTTTAATTTATAAACACGCATTTCCGATAAAATGTATGGAGTAAGAATGCAGGAACGCAGTGTAAATACTTCTTACTACATGTGAAAAGGGATAAATAACGTTTTCTCATTCTGTTTAGAATTATCACTCCAAACAAATAACAGATCAACAAGCAAAAGTATGTGGGGGAAGGAGGAGAGTAAACATACATCAAGATGACATTTCAACAACGCCTCTCCCATAGGAAACTCAAATGCGGTAAAAGGACGAGTCCATTTTTTCAAAATGTTCCTTTCATAGGCCAGGATTTAGAGGTAGTAATTTTTTCGGGTTTCTCGGCGTTAAAGAGTTAAACGAAAATCTTTCCAAACGAATGTAAGTGCTTGGAAGAAGTGTTTTTTTCTAGCTTCCCCCCCCCCCCCCCCACTGTGACATTTAAAATTAAAAACAAAATAGTTCTTATTCTCCAAAATCTTTGAAATTTTTATAAGGTATAAGGGTGAATATCACAAAATGTGAACAAAAATTTTGAAAATTTAAATCGTTTCAAAGCTTTTGATTTTTTTAAAATGTTGGTTGAACATCTGAATAAAGGAATTTTTATGTAAAATTGTTAAAGTTTGAAGAGCTTAACTTCACTTTTATGTAATTATAATTATGTGTCATTTTCTTGGTATATGTGTGCCAGGATAATGACAATTTCATTCTAAAACATTTTTCACATTTTTTTTTTTTTTTTTTTTTTTTAAGATCTAATATTTTAATTTTGTTTAAACGAACATGTTTCTTATATAGTACCTAAAATTCAGTGTAATTTTCAGTTTTATTTGTAATTTATAGAAGCCAGGAAAATGACATAATAAAGTTTATTCAATTTGTACAAAGTCTTTAAACATTATTTTTAAAGAAATAGCTGAAAGATCTTCCTAGTAGCAATGATTTTACTACTTCTGACTTGAATTATGTAAAGAACAAGAAGAATTACTCTGCAGCGTCATCTTTTTACCTAAAAAAGAATCAAAATGAACAAGCCAGGACAATGACATTCATTTTCAGTGACAATCATATTTTAATTATGGAAAATTATTTGTAAAATACAGAACTTGTTACCTTCCACATATATGTGTTATATAAGGTATAATTATTAATTAGAAATTAAAAAAAAACTAGAAAAAGATATTTGTACATGATAGCAGAAAGCCTTTTACTTTGCACGCATCACAGTTTGACATGCCAGGAAAATGACAAACTGAAATTTTAAGTCTTGTAATTGCTTTATTTTTGTGTTATTATGAATATAATATCTCTTGAAAATACTTCTAAGAATATTTTTTTATTAGAATGTAAAAAAGAAAATTGCATTATATAACATTAAATAGAAATTTTATTGTGCGGACTGCTATTTTCGTATTTTGTGATATTGGCACATAAATATAATGCTTATGTAATTCAAAAACATGCTTATTATTTTCGTGCAAAAATATGGATATTTGTCTAAAACCATGAGTAAAAACCATCCAAGTATTCACGTTCTGAGCAAAAATTTTTCAGATTTCATATATATATTTTTTAATACTTCTGATCTTCCGAATGTTTCGAGATTTTTATAGGTGATCAAGTTTCCAATGAATGTGTTAAAATATCCAGATTTGGTTACTTTTAGTTTAGGATAAAGAGCATCGCGAAGAGTCGCAAAGTGACATCCAATCCCAGAATTTTTTGAAAGTGTTAATATTCGCGTTTTTTAAAATTAATTTGACGTCATAGAGAAGAATGTACCTGCTTTAAGTGAGTATTTTTCCTTTTCCCGTATTTTGAAAATTCGGACGAATCTGACAGAAAAAAATTTGGAAGTGGAAAACGCGAAATGGTTTTGAATTTTTTCTTAAAAGGCTTAAAATTCGCATTTTTTTTGAACGAATTGCGGTGTCTAGTATGAAATTTAAAAAGTCCTTCAGGCCAGTGCCGGGAGAATATAATTTTTTTTTAATTTAATGGCCGCTACTTTGATTCAAGATGGCGGATGAAGCTGGCTAGTGAACTCAGACGACACATTACTATATACTATCAAATGCCTTCTTACATCCAAATCGGTTAATAAATACGTGTGTTATCGCATGACAACTATCAGATCGTTTCAAAATGTCAGCCATGCTAGAAATTTCAAAGTGCTATAACTCAGCCATTTTTTAAGACATAGACGAAACAAAAAATGCTCCGGAATCTTTGTATCAAGGTCAAACACATAAGAAAAAAATATTTTTCAATTTTCAATTTTTTGGTATCACATTTCAAATTTTAAATTTAAAAAAAAATTAAATGGCCGCCATTTTGAAACAAGATGGAGGATGAAGCTGGCCAACGAACTCGGTCGAGACTTTGGTATGTACTATGAACACACCGATTTTTATCTAAATCGGTTCATAAATACGCCTGTTATCACGTGACAAATATCAGGTCGTTTCAAAATGTCAGCCACGCTAGAAATTGAAAGTGCTATAACTCAGCCATTTTTTAAGATATAGACAAAACAAAAACTGCTCTGTAATCTTTGTATGAAGATCAAATACATAAGAAAAAAATATTTTTCAGTTTTTAATTTTTGGTACCACATTTCAAATTTTAAATTAAAAAAAAAAAATTAAATGGCCGCCATTTTGAAACAAGATGGCGGATGAAGATGGCCAACGAACTCGGTCGAGACATGGGTATGTACACACCGAGTTTTATCCAAATCGGTTCATAAATACGAGAGTTACAGTATGACAAAGATCAGATATATATATATATGGATATAGGGAGAGTAGCCTAATTTGGACCGCCGCTTTAATTGGACCGTTGCCATTCTGTCGTTAATTACAGGAAGAGACGCCATCTACCGTTGAAATCCTACTCATCAGAATGACGTCACTCACGATTAGAAGATGCAACCGCCTACCACGTATTGTTTTCAGACAATTTTAAAAAATCTAAAGTTAGCTGTTTTGATCTACTTTTTTCCTACTAAACGTAAGTGAATACTTTAAAACTAAGGTAAGTTGTTATGTTTCTATATACATATATAAATTCATCTGTTAATTGCGCATATTTCTCATGCTGCTTTATTTGATTTCGTTTTTGTTCTTAGTCTTGAAATTATCTTTTTTAAAAAATGGCGCAGTTGCCATAATTGGACCATTTTAAGTTGCTTAAATTGGACCAGATATGCGATCATGAATTTTGAAAATTAAGTAATGAATTTCGAGGACGGTACACTTTGATTTTTTTTTAATTTTTTTATATTTTATAATGAATTACTATCTTCATGCAAGGGTTTTTTTTTTTTTTTTTTTTTTTTTTTTTTTTTTTTTTTGGGGGGGGGGGGGGTATATCTGGATTAATTTTTTTTATACAGTTTAGGCCTATACAAACAAAAAATATTTTTACATGTTTATGCAATAAATTTTATTTGCAATTTCTTTTATCTTGTATGTATTTGTATTTATTTTCTTTGAACACATTATTCCCACGGCGTATTTGGTTTACAGAGTTGAATTCAAGCATTTTCTTCCTGGAGGATATTTGCGATTCCCTAAGGAAGGGCAGACTTTTTACAGTTCTGGAGGGCGGAATTACACTTTTTTACCATTAAAACTCATAAAACCTCAAACCTTCCGGGAGGAGGGGGGTGAATTCAATTCTGTTGAATTTATAATGTTTGCGTATAATTAATCGTAGCGTATTTTTCAATAGAGCATATTTTTTTAAACACTTTTATAATATAATGTTAAAAATGTTGAAAAAGACACGGACAAGCTGTCTGGAAAAAAAAACAGGTGACAGCAAAAGCTGTTAAAGATATAGGAAATAAAAAGGAGAGAGTAAGTTGTGAAGAAATTGACCTGCAATAAGGCTGTAGCTACAAATCCTCCCCAAAAGCCAAAAAATCATTAGAAATATTATATCCTTTGCTAAATTTAGTTTTAAAAAAGTACAGAGAGAGCAAAAAAAAAAAAAAAAAAAAAAACATTTGTGTTAACATATTCGCCATATAAAGTAAACCTTGAAATGAAAAAACAAAAAAAATCGACTAAAAGGAAGCTATCACAGAATAAAAGCAAATGGAACATCAAGTTTTAAAAAATAGGCGTAATGCAATTATCAAGGAAATGATGAAAGGGGAGAACTACAATCATAATGTCATAATGTAAAGAAAACTTCTGTTGCAAAAAAATGTCTAATAATTCAGAATCTAAAAAGAAAAATCTAAATAGTGATGATTGGGTTTGCCTGATTTGTAAGAAAATAAAACAGCAGAAATGATTCAGTGTTCATATTGCCGAATACGGTTCCAAGTTGTGTGCGCTGAAAAAAAAAAAAAAAAAAAAAAAAAATCAATAAACGAAATTCATGTGTAAGCTTTGCATCACTCCTTAAATGATATTCAAGTAACTGGCAATTAGTTTCATAATTTCTATTCTTAATTACTGATAACTTTGATTTATATTTTGAATACATTTTGATTTAAAACAATTACACTTATTTTCAGATATTTGATTTCATTATATTTCATTGCTGTTATTTTGTTTGATTGTTTCAGTAACCGTAAACTTTGCTTTTAATAAAATTAGTTATATTCCCTAGTCATTAAAACAACCTGATTTTATTTTGTCCAATTTAGTAGACTAGTGGTCCAACTTAGGCGACCAGTTGCTAAATTTGGACCAGTTTTGACAAATTTTTCAAATTAAAATAAAATTTAAGATTTTCAAAAAGAAAATGATCTAAAGTTTTATTTAGTTAGTGGATGAATTGATTGACCCCGTGTAGTAATATTTTTCAGATATTCCAAAAATTAAGTGAGTTACACCTGAAAATATGCGAAGTGGTCCAAATTAGGCTACTCTCCCCTATATATATATCAACTTTTGAAGGTGGTTTCGTAGTCTGGGGGTCATGATCGATGAAAATATACCAAATTTTTTTGAAATCGCTTTCCCCCGAGCGGCTGCAACAGGTAGCTTTTTGTAATGAAAGCTACCTAAAATATGTTTCATTTTGTCCATATTTTGAATTGTTTCGTTGATACGCGCTTCGAAAAATGATCGAAAAAAAGAGCCTTCGTTTTTCTCTCCTTCATCGCTTCTGAACGTTATTCTGGAACGCACCGTTGCGACGCTTTTGTACGGTTTAATTAATATCGCAGCTAATTATCAAAAATGAAAATATTGAGCTTCAGATGCATCAGGCCCTGTCTTGGACCTTACTTACCCACATTCTCGCGCAGTAGATTTTCCTAGTCATCGCCGACAGACAGACACACTCCAAACGTCTTTCTTTTTTTAGAATCTGTTGTTTTTTTACGAAGTTTTTACTTGCGACTTAGCTAACAGATTTTTGCGTCTTTTTTCCTGTGAGATAAGGAAAAGATAATCCATATTTGATTTAAAAAATCTTTTACGTATATAACGTTCCACTAGAAAAAAAGTGTTGAAAAAATTTCAAGAAATTTTGTAATTACCTAACATGGACTAAGCATTTTGAAGACAAAAAAACAAAACAAAACAAAAAAAAACCAAGAAAAAATATAAACGATTTTAAAGGTTACGTTCTCTGTTGCAAACATTTGAGTAAAATTATTTTTGATGGCTATGCATAAAAACTAGAGGTCAAACCTACATCACAAAATATGTTTAAATTTACTGCAAGTAAAATGTATAATATCATACTTCAAGAAATTAAGCGGTGTTTAAAAAAAATATTGATAGCTTGTGTTTAAATACAAGAAGAAATTTTGCTAATGTATACCTTACCTGTACAAGATACAGATTGTTTTAGCATAAAAAATCCATTTATCAACCTTTCTATCTAATTTCTAAATTATTTAAAGCAATGAATCTTCTTAAAGGATATTTCATAATACAGGGTAAGTCAAAATGAGTATAGCGATTACAAACGGCTATAACTATTTAATGGAAAAGAATTTTTCAATAAGATTAACACAGTATGTAGGCGGAACTTCAAAATTTTTTATACATACGTCATAGATGTTTTATGTGACTTCTCTTGGTCACACGGACAACATCTAGGCGGTAGTCCATTTCACGCCATACATTCTGAAGCATTTGTTCAGTCACCGACGCAAGCGCATTACAAATGCGTACTTTGAGTTCTTCAATTGTTTTGGGCATGGGATGCACTCTGACTTTCATATAACCCCACAGAAAAAAATCGGCCATTTTTACAGTCATAATTGACCGTTTTTACTAATGAAACGGCAACAATGAACAGGTTTCTTGTCGTTTCAAAGTTTCAAATCGCGCATGCGTAGGCTTCCACTTCACTACACCTGCGCCTCACGTAAAGAAATTTTGAAGTTCCGTCTACATTCTGTGTTAATCTTATAGATAAATTCTTTTCCATTAAATAGTTATAGCCGTTTGTAATCGCTGTATTCATTTTGACTTACCCTGTATATTTGCTTTTCTACTATATATATATATTGATAGCCCGGATTTTTTCAGTAGTTATTTTTATATTTTAATGCGAAAATAGCACTTGATTAAAATAGATTAGAAGCGCAATAATAATAATAATAATAATAATAATAATAATAATAATAATAATAATAATAATTTGAAATGTAAAAAAAATTCGGTCAATGTTTAAACAAAAATTTAAGGCAATCATTTAAAAAAAAAAATAATGCACATTTTTTAAGAATTTTAAAAGCTAGCATATTAAACAGAGGAAAAAAGACTACTACACAAACGAATATACATGTTTGCAAATAGTTCAAGTTTAAGAATATAGCAATAAATGATATCGCTCTAAAAACTGAATTTTAACTAAACAAGCTTTCATGGAGAAAAAGTTTATATGAATAGACGCGGAAATGCAAATACATTTTGAAGAATATAATACGACGGGAGCCAATTTTATGAATTATTGATAGAAATATGGTAATCATAACTCTTAAAGCAAAGGGAGAAATAAACGTACATATAAAAATTCTCTATTGAAAACCAACACGGAATATTTTTGCAACTTTTGCACGCTCAACTGTTACGTGTCTCAAGGTGTTAAATATCGATATTCATATTTCAAATCTCTACTTTGTTAAGGAATATAAATATTTATGTTATGTTCTATAGTGCGAAAGATCTGTACACATCAATAAGATCTTGCAGAAAATTTACAAAAATATTTTGCACTGTCTAAAGAAATGCAAATTTCTACTCAAATACACCTAAAAATATGTAAAAAAAAATTATACAATGACACTTCAACACTATAAAAAGTTATTAGCCGAATGTAAATTCTTATTGGTAAAGAATTTCTCCTTCAAAGTAACGAGAGGATAAGTTTATATTTACGTATTAGTGAAGTGGCCGATGGCTTTTACCCTTCTTAGTTCGTACATAAATAAAGTTCAAGTATAACAAACACATGATATCGTTCCCGAGTTCTTTATTAGAACAATTAAGTTAAGAGGGTCCGGGACACAAATATCTTCAATTTTTCTAAAAATTTTAATCTGTTTTCTTTCTGCTTAAAATGACGTTTAAATCATGTTTCTATCTTAATTAGAACAGGAAATGTTAATTGTTTCGTTCTGGTTTGTTTTCAAAATCTAGCTTTCAAGCAATGGTTGTCATGGGAACGACTTCTTGTGAAAATGCGTTTTTCTTCATGATGGGTTTTTTTTTCACTATTTCTCGTATTTAAATTATTATAAGTCAAGAACCGTTAAAGATAAATGGTTCAAACTTGGAATATGCCTTTTTCAATTGTTTTACTTTAATTTTGATTTAGCAAATTAAATAAAAAATTATTTTTGAAAATATGATTTTTTTTCTTACTTTAAATATTTTTAATGTATTTAATTAATATTTTTAAAAATGCTGAATCAAAATAAAAATTTATATATTTCTGTTTATTTAAACGGAAAACAAAAATTGAAATTTTGCAAATAATATTTCGAGTTATAACGATTTTAAATTACCCAACTTTTATAATAAATTTAAAATTTTAATTCATAAAAATTATATGAGAAGTTTTATCATGTGATTTTGTCTACAAATAATACAGTTAACCATCACAAAAAATTCAAAATTTTAACTCAATAAAAAAAAATTATTTTAAAATGTGTCCTGGATCCCCTTAAAGTAAAATAAAATAAGAATACAATGAATTGTGAGACATTTTCCCTTTACTTAACATACTCTTATGTAGATATATATATATATATATATATATATATAAACATTCCACAAGAGTCTATATCATCATACTCCATATCCAACATTAGGACGTTACACCCATCACTATCCAAAATCCGAATCTAACTGCCGGGCTTTCCTCTCTAAAACTCACTGACTCTCTTTTCTTCTTCGTTTCTCTTGCCCCAGCTAGGGACCTGAAAAGATCCTCTCCTATTGGTCAGTCATGACATCGCCCTTGCTTTCCTCCAAGCTCCACAATTTCTCTAAGATGTAGAAATTTACACTTTCACACACCCTTGGATATTTCTCAAGGAGATAGATGAACTTCGTTATCCTTTCTGTCTAGAAAGATTTTGTAGAAGTGAAATTTGTTTCTTTACTTCGTAAAATGTTATGGAGATCAGGAAAAATGGTACAAGGCCGGATTCAGTAACATTGCATTTGTGTCCTTTGCAGAACCCAAAAGCTCTCGTCCCGAAATGCTGAATTTGACACAAAATAAGCACAAAGTCTTTCCAGGAACAATAAGTTTATTATAGTAGCCATAGAAAAGGGTAGGTGATCCCCCTAACGCGCACATAAATTCTTTCATCCATAGCGTTTGAGAGTCAGCAGCCAAATCTACCGAATGCATCCTTCTATCCAACCGTTAACTTAAAAATCCGCTAGTATTCCAACATATAAAATTAAAATCTAATGACGTGAATCTGGCAATAGATAACGGATGAAAAATGTTTCATAATGATTGTGTGAAATAAGCAATAAATCCTTGGGTAATTTATTTACATGTTATTATTTCGATTATCTAGTGACAGCTGTTTAATTTCTATCATAAACATTACGCAAAGATTAATGAAATGCAAAAGGGAAGTACTTTAGCTAAGTTAAAGATTTATTTTTGACAGGAAATGTGAAAGAGAGCTTTTTAGATGAATTAATAAAGTTATATTAGCCAGTAAACGAATAGATTTTAAGATTTATGAGAGCAGAAATAAATTAATGAACTGTAATTTAAGAACAATCATGATTTTGAATATTTTAAATTTTAAATATATGATTCTACATCATACTCTCCCTGAATTCCTTTCAATAAAAGGATATTGTATTGCCCGGAAATATTCGCTGATTGCCTCCAGGCCTTTGTATATCGAAAACACGATGTCACAGTAACTATTATTTACATTACTGACTGAGAACTTCAGTTTTATTAAAAGCAATGGAGTATATGATGAAGACTGACTCACTGGTTCATATCAGAAATTACTGAGGTTATTTTGCAGCATAAGAATAGCTTATGTTATAGATGTATTCAGGTTTTCATTCATCGCTACATTTTAGTGTATTTACAATATTTACTGGTCTTCGAATCTATTGACAGATCTATTTTCAGAAAAAGCATTGCTAACCAGTCTGCCATACCGAATAAGTCATTTTCTCCGTTAACGTATAAAATTTCAACCTACAGATTTTTCATAAAAGGAAATTTTTAGTATGCACTGAAAATAATTTGGATAATGAGTTAGATAATATTCGTAGAATTGCTTATAAAAATGGTTCTTGAGATATGACTATCTGTATTATCGTGGAAATCCTAAAAATGCATAACAGCAGCGCCACTTTTTTCGTCGATTTACATCAAAACCTAATCAGAAACATCTTATGTCAACGTTTTATTGAATCTGAATTTTAATGAAAATCCGCGCATTAGTTTTTGCTATAGAGCTATTGTGGAAATCGTGAAAAATGCAATATAGTATTTAAGACATGTTGACCTGTTGCGCGATTTATGCCGAAACCTAATGCTAATGGCTATCTGAATCTGATGTTTGATGAAAATCCGAGCATTATTTCTTGAGGTAGAGCGATTGTGAAAATCGTGAAAAACGCAGCGTACCAGCGCCACCTGTTAGGCGATTTACACCAAAAACTAATGAGCACCAATTTATATCAAGGTCGAACTGAATCTAAATATTTATTAAATTCCGTGCATTAGTTCTTAAGATCAGATTACCCACATTTTTTTTTGTCACATACAGACAGACTCACAGACAGACGTTTTCTAAAAAACAATCAAATCGTATTCTGACCTTCTAAAACGTATAAATCTATCGAAAACCTGAAGTCGAAATTTTTCACGAATCCTATACTTTCTTCTTGTAGAGATAGAAGAAAGTAAAAATGCAATACCAATTTTTTTTTCTTAAAACCAGTTTTTAAAAGTATAATTTAAAATTTTTTTCACATAATTCGCATAGTATAAATAAGGGAGATACAGGAGAGCTTTTATTTCAAAAAATGCCATTTTTGGAATTGCTGAAGAAGGAAAAAATACCTTGCGAGAGGATTTTCTAAGGAAAAGTGACTTTGCTTCATGTAAAAAAAATACACGGACGACCATGTTACGTTCTTTAGAACTAGGCGGGGGGGGGGGGGGGTATACACACCATTTACATCCGCCCCGGGTGTCACACATCCTAGCTACGCCACTGACTGAGGAAAATATGAAATACCATTTATTATAGCAGTACAATATTGGTAAGACTAGCAGGAAATTTAAGTATAGAAAAAAGGAGCGTGTAGCTGATATATAATAAGAAAACCACAGCCCTAGCAACATTACATCAAGAAGAAACCATTCAAATAAATTTCAAGATAAGATACTTTTCCCCTCCAGTCTATACTATCCATGCGTTATAAGAAAAACCATAGAGATTCCAACACGTAAAAATTCAATATGTAATGATGCAGCATCATTTAACTTACCGAAATTATGGTTCGAGTTACTCAATGGTTACGTATATAGAAATAAAGATCTAAGTAAAAAAATAAATAAATAAATAAATAAATAAAATAACGTGCATAATATGAAAGAAAGAGTACATGAAAAACTGAATGGTGGCGTTTCAAACGATAACACAATTCAATTTTGGAATATTTTTATTTATTCCAAAATTGAACTATGGTGTTATGATTTGAAAAGCCACCATTCAATTTTTCACGTACTCTTTCAGACTATGCACGTTATTTTTTTATTTATTTTTATTTTTATTTATTTATTTATTTTTTACTTAGATGTTTATTTCTATATACGTAACCATTGAGTAACTCGAGCCATAATTTCGGTAAATGAAATGATGCTGCATCATTACATATTGAATTTTTACGTGTTGGAATCTCTATGATTTCTCTTATAATGCGTTTTGAAAATGACTAGGATAGAGTCGAAACATGTGAACAGACAAATAAAACTATTTTTACTGCTTTTTTTTTTGTTTGTTTTATAAGTTTTAAAGTTTTAATCTTACATATTTTGCCATTCTTTTTTTCCCTAAATGAAGAATTGTAACAGTTTGTTATCTTTTCATCAGAGTGGTGGGAAGAAGGAAAAAAGTGGGGAGTGGGGCTTCGCCACCCTCAACTCTCCATGTAAGATATCTTTTAACACATGAACATAAGAAGAAAAATAGACCAAATAATTATTGCCCAGCCCTCTGATGAAAAATTCCTTTCCTTACAATATTTATTTATCGTAAATATATTGAGACGAATAAATTTTATTATTTTCTTCAAAATTATGAAAGAAAATGAAAATTTGATTAATTAAATTTGAAAATGTAGGGAGGGGCAATTACCTTCTCTTGCCCCGCCCCTTGCGACGCTCATGGCTATTGCAACAAAATTTTAATGATTCTAAATCTACAATGCAAGAATTTGAAAGTTGAGACTTACTTACACGCACTTCGTTTGAAAATAGTTAAGATTATTGGGCTGAACTTTAAGTGAGCATGGTTTATATAGGCGTATTCCGTCAAACAATTGCTTCAAAGGTTTCCAATGCATTATAGATTTCAATAAATTTATTTTCGGAGTGGTTTATAGCTTTCGCAGTAAAATATCAATGATTCTATATCTACATGGAATGCAAGAATTTCAAAGTTGAGACTATTTTTATACATTTCTTTTGAGAGTATAGTTAAAATAATATGATCGAATTTTGAGTATAGTGTGGTTTATAAACGAATATTACATCACACGGATGCTTTAGTTTAAATAGAGGATTATGGTGCAGGTATTTTAATAAATTTATTTTTGACGTTATGTGAAAGTATTTTCAGTATTTCATTTAATAAATTGTATTCTTAAAAAGGAAAATCTGTATAATTTCTATATTTATGTGCAATAAAAATCTTATTTTTAAATGTTTAAAAGAAAGGGTTTTTCTTTTCTTTTTTTTTCTTTTTTTCTTTTCTTTTTTTTTCTTTTTTTTTATGAAAACAAAACTTGTTAAAAGGGTTCCTGCAAATAACGAAATCTGCGTTGAACGGAAAAATAATTTCTCTGTGAATAAAAAATAAAGTATAATTTCTATATTTATGTGCAATAAAAATCTTATTTTAAATGTTTAAAAGAAAGGGTTAATCATTTGTTTTTCTTTTCTTTTCTTTTTTTCTTTTCTTTTTTTTTCTTTTCTTTTTTTCTTTTCTTTTTTTTTTCTTTTTTTTTTCTTTCTTTTTTTTTTTTTATGAAAACAAAACTTGTTAAAAGGGTTCCTGCAAATAACGAAATCTACGTTGAACGGAAAAATAATTTCTTTGTGAATAAAAAATAAAGTAAAAAAAAAAAATATATATATATATATATATATATATAAAAGAATTGAAGGCGAACAGTGGGGCGAAACGGAACTTGTCCTAGATATTTCATAGAAACTGCAAGTGTAGTTTTAAAATTGTGATGTTGTCTATCTCAGGTTCTATATTTACCGCTGAAACCATCTACTATATAATTACAGGCCGCAATTTGTTTTAAAACATCGCGATAAAGCTAAGAGACTGAGAACATAACACCAATAAATATATGATAGTAATACGTTTTGTTTAAGACTTTTGTACCTACCCGCACGCTATGTTTGTGATTATTCAAATTCAAACAGTAGGTAAGGCCACGAGTGGTCGCAATTAATCCCTGTATTTATTATCATCGAAATTCCTGCGGAAACGGGCGATAAAAGCCGTTCTTCGAGACGACTTCACGCAAAAATTAGTCACATTTTGTGAAATAGAACTTTTAATGTATATTTCTAGGATTACGAACACCTAATTTTGGCATCATAATTAGCTTTTTCGGTAAATTTTATCTTAACACTTCATATAAAATTAAGCGCATAATTTAGAAATATTTTGAGAGCTAAAAAAAAAGAGGCATCCTTTAAGACGAGCACACGGAAAAAAGGAGTTACAAATATTAAATTACCAAGGAGATATTTTAAATATACGAATGATTAAACACCAATAGACTTAACATTAATGAGGGGAATTCGGAAGCTGAGTGACTAGGAGCCTTAAACTAATTGAATTCATCTTTTAAATTTTCCAATTGTGCTGGTCAGAGTTTTAAAAAAAGAAAAGGACCACGGTCGGGCACGTGGGTTATTCGCTGATGGTCGATGTCTTAACTTATAGAATTTAGCTTTTAAAATTTTCAGGTGGGATCTTCCGTGATCAGGATTGCTACCGTTGTGACCCGCAGCTGAAGGAAGGGACCACTGATTCAAAGCCGCCTCAAGACTACAAGCCAGACACGCCCTTCATCCCTCCACATGTGACGTCACAGCCCGGGGCTGGCTAACTGCCAACGCGCCAGCCCCGAACATTTGAATTTTGTATCTTCCTATTTTACGTGCACGTGCGTTTTACTTAGCCTAATAACATATTTTTTCCAAGGTAAGTTTTATTTTCAAATTATATTTATATGCTATCAGCACAAGTTTTATTTCTTGTGTTCAAAATCTTTTATTTTTAATTTCTTTGAAATAAATTAACTAGCAAATCCTAGTACGATTCTATCAATAATACCGTATCTCAAAACGAAACGATATTATTGTAGTTCTGTTTCTTTCCACATAGAGCAATAATTTAAAATGGCAAACATCCCTAAATCGTGTCAAGACTTATATCATTTAATTTGTATCTTGTCACACCATCCTCTCTTTATAATTTGTTCTGTTTTCTCTAATTCATTAGAGTGACCTTTAATTAACGCCCATTTATTAAAAGACACTTGTCGTGTGAATAGTAACTCGGGTTATTTTGTATGCAGAATTAGTTGGACTTTAATTTGACAACAAATTTATGTATTTATATATATATATATATATATATATATTCATACTTAAAAATTTAAATATTCTAGAAATTTTCATAAAAGTCGCTGTGAATACATAGCATTTTTATCTTGTTTACTTCTTTTAAAGCAAACCCCGATCGATATACTTGTATCAATTTATTGTTGTTTTTTAATCTTAAACGTTTGCTATCTTAATAAAAAATTTTTTTATAATTTTTTGTTAAATTATAAATGCTTATGTACTGTGTAAATAGAGCTATGGGGATAATGTTTTTGAATCTCTCTATTTTTGCCACAAAAGTAAACAATTTATTTACAAGACTAGAGGAAGGGTTGTTAGTACCATTATACAAAACAGTAGTCCCCCCCCCCCCCACACACACACACCTTCTTCGCAAAAATCCTATGTGTTTTCATATACATTTTAATGTTTAATTAAAAATAACAATAAATAAAATTATTATTCTATAATTATAAATTTACTTTTAGATCTAGTCAGGAAATACTTTTCATCTCATAAAAATTGATTATTTTAAGCTTAAAAGATGTGAACAAACATTTAAGAACTCACACAACATTATTTTGGAAATGAAATATCTTCGTGGAAGGTTTTTGTGTTTTTCGATGTTTTTTTTTATCAGCTATTACCTAAACATTCGAGGAAAATGAACATAAATTAGGAATATTTTAATTCCAATTGATAAAAGTCTTTTCTTTCTTTCTTTTATTTTTCTCTTCATATGTCAATACATTTTTAAAAAATCTATTGCTTGTACCTTGCATAATATATCAAACTAATACAAAACTAAATAATAATTTTCTGTTTCATGAACTTGTGTTGTTTTAGTGACAGTTTTATGACAGTTTTATGTTTTGTAATTTAATGTATTTTATGTGAAAATTACCCATTTCTGATAAGTAAAGTTTACAGTACGAAAATTTATTTATAAGAATACTTAATTTCATGTATACTTTAATTTTGCTATTTATTATATGCAGGTTTCAAATCACTCAATATTTAATAGGATATTTACTGTATAATTTCAAGCCCAATTAAAAATAAAAATAGAACACAACTTGAATTTGTTTTCATTTAACATTCACTTTTCTTCCACTTTAATTTAATTTTTAAATGTGGGTTTTGATTGGCACACTTATTGTTATTTATTTATTTTGAAATAATTGAAAGCAAAATAATTCAATTTATGTGTTTAAACTGCAAATTTATATATATATATATATATATATACATACATATATATATATATATATATATATATATATATATATATATATATATGTATGTATATATATATGTAATAATGTATAATGTCTTGTTTTTGAATATATAGAAAGTAGATAATTGATATTGTTTCTAAATTTCAAAGTAGAATAAATAATAAAAACTGTCTACTAAAATAAATTTAATACTTGGGATTTTTTTTTCATTAACGAACGAATTTTCTTTAATGTATCTTTAATTCTGATGCACATTTTCATTGATACAGTGATATTATTTCATAAATATTGTTTTTGTGTTATCGTTATTATTGTTTCGAGTGATCGAAATTGATTAAAAAGCACTTAATTAGCGCCTTTAAACTATAAGTTTTTATTTTTTTCCCCTTATGCTGTGATAATAAGTTGAAATATGGAGGAAAGAATTAATGTTTTAAATAACGCATGTGCTCTCCACGGCTGATCTAAGCCCCGCGTCGTGACGTCACGAAACCTTGTGTTTGGCTTATAGTCTTGAGTAGTGATGGGCGATTCTCGAAAATTCGACAATCGAGAAAAATCGTCATCGTAAAAAATAACAATCGATACAGCCATCGATTAATTCCTAGAATGTACAATCGAGATGTTTTACAATCGATTATAACGAGAGAAGCTAAAAACAATTGTTGGAAAACTTAGCTATTATTCTGGCCGAAACTTTCATAGTAGTGATAGGGTTTGCTCGATAATTCTGCTATCGCAATTATTTTCTCCTGATTTAGGCTTAAGGGGTTACTTCAGTCAAGTGAAAAGACCTGCTCGCTAATGCTAATCTTATGGAAGAAATTTATAAAGATATCTCATTTGAATTTCAGTATTTTAAAATGATTTTCTTTGCATTGGAATAAATTCCCCTTTCTTCTTTATGAAACTGCCATGTCCAAATCGCGTAACTATGGCGCATTTGATGAATCAAATAACCTTTCTACTTTTTAGATAACTCCAAAAAGTTTGATACAGTTTAAAGTTCCCCTAAATGTCAAATACTGTGGAATTTCTCCATTGATCGAAAACAAAAGTTTCTTTCGAAAAACTTAAGGATAGTAAGATAAAGATACCTGCCAAGAAAGAACCTGCCTAACACGGAAACTGTTTTCCAGTACCTAGCGATTCCAACATGACTCTTTAAGTCTATATCGAAATCCAAAGTAGCTACTTTATGACACATTTAAAAACTCATTTTTTATTTTAGGCGCATTAGCTAGAATCGATTAGCATTTCCCTCTTTTCGATAAAGGAAAAAGGTTTGATACAAATTAAAGTTCCCTAAATGTCTAAAGTGTATCAAATGCCGTGGAATTTCTCCGTTTATCGAAACAAGACATCTTTATCGAAAAACGTAAGGATAACCAGACATATATAACTATTGAGAGGGAACCTGCCTAACACGGAAATTGTTTTCCAGTACCTAGCGATTCCAACATGATTCTTCAAGTCTGTATCGAAATCCAAAGTAGCTAGTTTCTGACACATTTACTAGCTCATTTTTTATTTTAGGCGCATTAGCTAGAATCGATTAGCATTTTCTTCTTTTCGATAAAGGCAGAAGGTTTGATACAAGTTAAAGTTCCTTAAATGTCTAAAATGTGTCTAATGCTGTTGAATTTCTCCATTTATGGAAAACAAAGGAGTGTTATCGCAAAATAGAAAAGTAAACAAACAAATATATCCGCTAATAGGGATTTCTATAACTAAAATAAAACTTCAATTTACTTCATTTTTGGTATTTTGGATAATTTTAATTTCCCAATCCTTACCAACGTGGTATGAGATGATGGGTCTGGAAAAGGTAGAAGAAACGCCCCCCCCCCAAAAAAAGGGGCATTAGGCCCCAAATTGACAGTAGGGCAGACCAAGGATGAAAGTTAACTTCATGTAAGAGAGGACTAGGGGAAGTTGAGAATGATAAAAAAAAACTAAACTATTGAATAAGAAAAAAATTGAAGAAAAAGAAAAATGGTAAAAGAACAAGTGAAGCATGTGATTAGAACCAGACAAATGAAGAGGGGCCCGATGGGCCACAGCTGGTCCAGAATGAGTGCCCAAGTAGTCAGAATGGGTCAAGAACTTGGAGAATAGTATCTACAATGAAGAAAAACAATGAGACAAAACATTATGAAAAATACCAATAGCCTGAGGCTAAAAGTAAAATGTTTCACTGGGCGGCGTCCCCTGGTGGTAGTAAAAATAAAATTGATACGAGAAGATAGGGGAGAGTGAAAAGACTTTATTTTGTGAATTTTATAATTTTTGGACAAACAGTATACTAAAAGTTTGAAGAAAGAAAACTTTAAAGCGCCTCTTGCGGCGAAGAAGGGAGTTAAAATTAAGAAACATATGTCCATATTTTTTATTCGATTTTAGACATAATTTGATGTTAGTCTTATAATTTTCCTATGAGTGCAAGATACCGTACAGAGTACGAAAAAAACCGCCGCTAAGTATATTCCTTTAGAGTATTTTAAGCCCAGGGGCCTAAAATTAACGGTGGATTGACAAAAGAAAGGTAGATTTAGAAAGGTTATGAGATTACCCTTATTTTAATATATTACATGAGTGGGGGAAAATAATTTTGAAAAATCCTCTTTCCTGAGGCGACACTTAAAATCTTGAAAACACATAATTTGCTGTGCAGTTTTGTTTTAACAATAGCATTCTAATATTAAGAGATATGGGACAGCTATGAGGGCTAAAATAAGAGAAACATTGAAAATCAAGACAAACTGGCGCCGCCAAATTCACTAGAAAACTTCTATATCAACAACTGAAACCCGAACTGATAACTTAAACCACTATGCCTCCTAACCCATATCGGTTAATAACAAAAGCGAATGGAAAAGAACATGTACTCCTTTGGGAAATCATGACTTACACCAGAAGCGCGGTAAGTTTGACTCTTCTGAAAGCTTCCTTTCTCTCGTCCTCTCTCTCACATTTCGAGATATATTTTCTGCTGCTGCAAACTGCTCGTTTATCTCGAGGAGATGGCAAACCCGAGGGCAAGCTTCTCGCTTCCTTCGAGATATCTCATCGATTGTAACTCATTGCTCCTCGCTCTCGGTCACTGTTCAACATTTCATATGACATTGTCGAGAATGAGAAATCAGTTTTCGTCCTTCCTCGAAATGTTACTCTCGATGATTGTCATTTCACGCTCTGCCAAGAAGGGCCGAGATGAGATATCGAGGGGCGAGCTGGACAGAGCTGACAGGCATGACAATGAGCTGTGAAATGAAGCTTTAATTTTCAATGTTTTTCTTATTTTAGCCCTACCAAGCTGTCACATACCCGGAGCCCTCCGATAAATATTATTTATTAAATATAAAAATTTCAAAGAGGAAGGTGGGTCGGGTGAATTCAGAGGACGTGAGAGTGGGCGGGGAGCAATTAAAAAAAATTTACCGAACTCTTCCTGTGACATATTATCGAAAAGTCCTATGACAACTCTTTCATATTATGAACCTTTCTTCCCCTGAAGGTGAAATTCGGGGGGTGGGGAGGGGGCGAACAAATTTTTAAAACCGTAGCCGATTTCTATAATAAATTTAAATATAATTTTAGATGTGGGTTTTTTGTGCAGTCTTCCGGTAAATATTATTTATTGAACATAAAAATTTTAAAGTGGGGGCTGCGTAAATTCCGGGGCGAAAGAGTGGACCCAAAGGGGGGGGGGAGGGGGGGATCAATTTTCAAACTTTTTTTCGACCCATGATGTGATATGTTATCGGAAAGCTCTCGAATGACTCTTTCATATTATGAGACTTTCTTCCTCCCCTTCCCAATTTGGCCCCCACCGCGGGGGGGAGTTTTTTCCGTTTTTATCATTTTAGATCGGATTTTTTTATGGAGCCCTCCGATAAATATTATTTATAATATATGAAATTTCAGGACACTTTTCTAAATTTAGTCAAGACCCCTCATGTGACATATCGTTGGAAAGGTTTGTGACTACTTATTGATGTTATGCACTTCCGGTGGCCGCCCCCCCCACTTTGCCCCCGGGCGACACTTCTCCAAATATAGCCAAGACCCCTCATGTGAGATATCGTTGGAAAGGTCAGTGACTACTTATTGATGTTATGCACCTCCGGTGACAGTCCCCCCCACTTTGCCCTCCCGGGGGGCATTTTTCCAAATTTAGCAAAGACCCTTCATGTGAGATATCGTTGGAAAGGTCTGTGACTACTCATTGATGTTATGCACCTATGGTGTCCGTCCCCCCCACTTTGCCAACCCGGGGCACTTTTCCCAAATTTAGCCAAGACCCCTCATGTGAGATATCGTTGGAAAGGTCCGTGACTACTTATTAATGTTATGCACCTCCGGTGACAGCCCCCCCACTTTGCCCCCCCGGAGGACACTTTTTCAAATTTAGCCAAGACCCCTCATGTGAGATATCGTTGGAAAGGTCTGTAATTACTTATTGATGTTATGCACCTACGGTGTTCGCCCCCCCCTTTCCCCCCAGGGGGGCACTTTTCAAAATTTAGCCAAGACTTCTCATGTGAGATATTGTTGGAAAGGTCTGTGACTACTTATTGATGTTATGCTCCTCCGGTGTCCGTTCCCCCACTTTGCCCCCCCCCCCCGGGAGACATTTTCCAAAAATATAGCCGAGACCCCACAAGTGAGATATCGTTGCAAAGGTTTGTGACTACTTATTGATGTTATGCTCCTCCGGTGTCCGTCCCCCCACTTTGCCCCCCCGGGAGACACTTTTTCAAATTTAGCCAAGACCCCACATGTGAGATATTATTGGTAAGGTCTGTGACTACTTATTGATGTTCTGCACTTCCGGTGACCGCCCCCCACTTTTCCCCCACGGGGGACACTTTTCTAAATTTAGCCGAGAGCCCTCATGTGACATATTGTTGGAAAGGCCTGTGACCACTTACTCATGTTATCCATCTCCCGCACCCCTTCCCCCTCTTTGCCCCCACGGGAAGAGCATTTTTATAAATTCAGATCCAGACCACTCATGTGACATATGGTTCGAAAGGCCTAAAGACCTGTGACGACTTATTCATATTATGCAGCTACTGTGCCCCTCCGCTCACTTTGACCCCTCCCCCAAGACATCTGGTCCGAGGTTCGTTCGTTTCGAGATTATATTTTTTACAAGATTTTGTAGTGCGTGCACACCACGCCTGCTATACGGTGTCGTATATAGCGGGTAACCTGTTCGTGATTTCATATTAGAAGATTACGTATAACTTAGGGGCCCCGATTAAAGGAGGGGCCCACTAGCGGGCGAAGTCACCTAGTCTTTATTAACGCCGACTCATTCCAGTTCACCCGCAGACGATTCTTGATAAATGTATGACGTATATAATATATAATATATGATGTATAAAAGCAATTGGCAAACTGGAGTCATCGAGAAAAAATTTACACAATCGAAAAGTATCGAGATGTCCATACAATCGAGAAAATCGAGAAAAACATCTCGTTATCGCCCATCACTAGTCTTGAGGCGGCTTTGACTGATTCCAGCGTGCTTTTTTCCCCACGAAGTGGCGGCGCGGCTGTGGATTTTCACATTGTCTTTTGGCTAGCTGTACACATACTATGAAGTACTAGGGGAGACTGAGAAGGGTTGAAACTAGGGGAGGCTTGACCCATCCTTCAGTTTTCATATTTAAAAGAATTTCAGAGCTTTGCCAATTGATGGCAACCAAAGCTATTGAAATGCCCTAACAGCAGTCTTTGTTTCATGCAGATAATTGAAACAAGTGTGAAAAATGAACTGTGAAGAGTTTTCAGCTTAAAAAGTGTATTTTTTAGAAACATTTTGTAGATTTTCTCAGATAAAATTTGTCATAGAAATTTAAGTAAGTAGGTTTTAAGTAAGCAGAAATATGCTTTCATTCCAGGCATAAAGACTGTACAGAAAATTAGGCTAAGTATAACCATGTGCTATACTTTAAAAAGTGTCTATGTGGGGAGGCTTGATCCAATCAGTATGAGGGAGGTTTGACAAGAGGGCCAAAGCTCCCTTAATTAAGTGTTTTTGGAAATATTTTTAGCATACACTGTACATAATGAAGGGTTAATGATTATATTTCTAAAATAATGTAAATTTATTCTTGTAAAGCTACAGTAAAAGGAGGTGACTGAAAGGAAAAAGCTTAAAATTGATTAAAGGAAGATGTGAAAAATTGCTATAGAAGCAAGAAAAAATTTAATGAAATAGATATTGGAAAGTAGATAACAAATGTGTTTCATTTATATAGCACCCATAGTAGGTAAATAGAAAGAATGGAAAAGACTAGAACTGATGAAAAAAGCAGCCTTAAGAAATGTTAAGTGTTCATTCCTCTGCAAAAGACCATAACATGCATCAAAACATTTTAGGAAGGTATGTAGACAAATTACGCCATGATGAACACAATGAGATGAAGCCAAACTATACGGTAACTGGTGTTGCCAGGTCACGTGTCACAAAAGCGGATGTTTAAAACGGATTTTTTCTCCCGTGCCTTGAATTCCGTCTAAGCAGGTTTGTTTACACGTCACATTTTCCCAAATAATTTTTAATACCGTAATTTCCGGTGTATAGCCCGCGGATCAAACAATCGTGTTTCGACTCAGAATTTAAAAAAAAAATGTAACTTTTTAGATCACGGTAAATATTGGTCTTCAAATATTGAATAAAATTTCTGAGTCCAAACTGAATTGTTTGATCTGCGGGCTATACACCGGAAATTACGGCAATAATTAAATTGTGTAGCATAAAGTTATTCTGCCTTTTTTTAAAACTGATTTTATTTCCTTAACAAATATTTCAATATAAAATAAAGTGGGTCAAGCCTCCCATATATGGGGAGACTTGACTCATTATTTTCTCATGATTAGAATCATAAATTTTTAAGTTTCTTACGCAGTACACTTATGTCGCTATTTTATTTTGATATCTGATTGTATAACGAGTACAATGATGTATGAAACTTTATTATATGTTCAATATTTAAAAAATAAAAAATTATTTGCAAAAAATGGGTCAACCCTCCCCAATCTCCCCTATATACAGGGTGTCTACAAATTAGTTGGGCAATTTCGTAAGTTAAGAACGTCCGAAATATTAAATGAAATTAACTAGTTGAAAGTATGACTACACTGTTAAAAATTTGCAGCGTTCTGTCCAGTCGTTTGACCGTTTTTTGAAAAAACTGTTTCACAACCCTAATTTAACTATATTCTGACCATAAAATGGCCAATAATATGGTCAGAATAGTGTTAAATTACGGTTGTGTAACCGTTTTCGATAAAAACGGTCAAATGACTGGACAGAATGCTGCAAATTTTTGACACTGTAGTAGTAATATTACCGAAGTTTATTCATAGATGGCGTTAGGTGTCATAACTGATACTATCACTTAGCGAGCGGAGGCGTTATTCAATGACCACCACAATCGCAAGATCTATAACCGCTTGACTTCGGAGTATGGGGTTTCGTAAAGGATCAAGTGTACAAGCCGCCACTTCCTGCATCCATTCCATAACTAAAATCAAGAAATTTGCACTGCAATAAATTTCATTGACGGTAAAATGCTGACAAATTTGGGCTACAAATGATTTACCGATGGAACATTTGCAGAGTCACAAATGGAAGTCAGATCAAACATTAGTGCTAACGGTAAACTTGAACTATTTTGCTATCTCACAACACTGTGTACTTTAATTTTTTTTCTCTGTCAATTCCATTCACTAGAATTATTATTTTTGCCCAACTAATTTGTAGACACCCTGTATATAATTTTGTAACGATTTTTTTTAAAGCAATTATTATTTTCATTGTCATATATAATTCAAGATAATTTCATTCCGTATAAAGTTACCGCAAAGACTTATATGCCAACGCCAATTATAGCTAAAAATAGTTCGAAATAACTTAGAGTAAAAATTTCCGCAGAAATAAACTTTTTTAATGGTTGTAAAAAATATGTATAATAAGCTATAAATCTCATATTCTTTGTATTATAACTGTATTTCTCTGGTTATAAGAATTCTTTTCTATTACTTTTGCAACTTTGATATCTTTAAGTAGTTTTTCTTTTGAGTAAAGAAGTAGTATGAGATCACATTATATTTTTCTTCTGAATTTAATTCAGTTTGATCTAATGCGTTTTTCATTTTTTCAATCTCAAAGCTACTAGTTTAAAAAATATTTTTTTTCTTATAATTATAGTAGGAAGAAGGTATACACTTGTGTTTTTCATTCCCTTTTTACCCGACTGAAAAAAAGGGTTATGTGTTTCACGTGTATCTGTGTATGTGGATTGTGGATTTCTTCATACCCTCGAAACATCCCAACGCCTGGATGGATTTTGATGAATGAGGTCTCTATCAATTCGTCTTAACGGTCGGATGGTTATACGCTAGGTTTTGTTTTTATAAATTCAAAATGGCGGCCGTAAAATACAAAATGGAGGTAGAGGTGAAAACAAACATTTACGCACCCTATTGAGTGGCATATCATTGGATAAATCAAAATTAAGACGATGTTTCATTGACTATTTTACAGTAAGAAGCTCCGTTAAAATATTATACAACCTAGAAGTTGTGTATGTAGGATCTCTAGCATTAGTGCAACTCTAACCATCATAGACATCTATAGGTCTCATCAAAACAGTGTTTATAGATAGGAACTAACAATTAAACACAACTTAAAAGTCATCAATACAAGTAAATAAAAAAATAGGTAAGTAATATAAACAAGTAACATTTTAAAAAATATTTTAAGTCAATTCCTACTTAGGTCAATAAGATAATTTTTTTCCTCCCATTCTTCTTTCCTCTTGAGTGGCGCTTAAAATGCCTTGTTCAAGAAGAGGGCTCTCTCGATTATTGAAAATTAATTTATTTAATTTAATTAATGAATTAATTTTGGAAAAAATGAACTGGATTAACATCAAATGTCATCCACTACAAATTAAAAAAATATATTTGAGCTTGATTGGATGAAAAATAACTATTTTATTAACGATTGAAAATTTGAACAAGATATATATAGCGAGAGTGTGAGCTAATAGTAGGAATTGAAAAAAAAAATAGTTTCACATTGATGAGAAATAATTAATTAGTTCGCTTTTTACTCAGTCGGGTTTTTTGATTTTTTTAAATTTAATTGTTTATTAAAACAAAATGGTTCAAAACAAAGAATATATATTTTTAAAAATTTGTATCCACAACGAAAGCAACGATGAATAACAGTTTGGGAATAAGTGTAAATCAGCATGAAATAAATAAATTTGCGGATTATCTGAATTTGAACCACGGTACTAAAACAGGCCTATGAGAGATACATATGCTTATTGCTTAGTATATACTATCTCTCATAGGCAGTACTAGTATACCTAGGATATACCTAAGTATAAAAGTAGACTGTAGTTGATATTAGTTTAGACCCGACTAAGCTATCATTAACAATGCCAGATCAAATGTTGTTACAGAATTTCTATGTGGTATCTTACTCTGAGCTAAAAACTTTGGAGTTTTCCATAAGCATAAAAAAAGTTACATATTTTGAGATTTCTTATTTTCATTGATGATCATACTACGATCATGCATTTTTGGCTATAAATCCTTTAGTTTCAGGATAGTTCTTTTGTTATATGGAAAGTGGTTGATGGAATAATGGAGAAGTACCGAAATATCATACGTCATAAAAAGTTAAGAAAACACAGCCTGACCATTTCTCTTTGAGATAGAGATGGAAAAAAAGATGTGACATCACTACGAGAGCAGAAGTTATTCCTCACATGGTGCTTCTTTTTATGGCATTGTATTTTTGTAAATATTTAAAGATTTGCTTGTATAAAACATTACTTAAAAATTAAAAGTTGGCTAAAGAGTAACTAAAAAAAAAAAAAAAAAAAAAGGCCAAAACGCTAGAAAACTTGAAATAAATTTTCTTTTCCGAAAGTAAAAAAAATCGCCACCGGACTTTAAAAAACGCTAAAAATCGCACTGAAAATTACATTGAAAATTGCATTAAAAATCGTATTAAAACATTCTAATCGGTATTTCTTTCACGATCAACAAAAATTCGACGGGAAATGCAAAAAATCTCTAAAATTAAATATAGCATTAACAATCGCTAAAATTCGAAAATCGTAAAGGACAAAATAAGGTTTGAAATCGAATTTATTTTACCAATGTCAAAAAATCGCCGCGGAATGCGAAAAATCGCTGATCATCGTATTAAAATCCGCTAAAGTTCAAAAATTGTGGAGGACAAAATTTATTATTTTAACACTTGGGTACGGTTTTTTCAGGGCTGCTACTGGCATTTTTTCTTTTTTAATTCCAGCTTCCACCACTTTCTCTAAACAAAAATATTTCATAAATACTTTGATAACATATGCAAGAAAAAATGTACCAATTTTTTTTTTCTTTAAATAGTTTTATGAATAGAATATAAAAATAGGCGTCAGTGATCAGATGCATGACGAGTCTCAGTCTTCAAATGTACCCAAGGGGTTAAGATTAAATTTAGAAACCAAATTCCTTTTCCGAACATCAAAAAATTGACATGGGACTCAAAAAAGCTTCAAAAGTGACACTGAAAATCCCATTAAAAAATTGCTAGATTTTCAAAAATCGCAGGGTACAAAAATTGCTATAATTGCGTAAAACAGTGCAATCGGATTTCTTTCATGAATGGCAAAAAATCGACGCGAAACGCCAAAAAACGCTAAATCGCATTGAAAATCTCTAAAATTCAAAAGTCGTGGAAGACAAACCTGCCTATAGTAGAGTAAAAGTTTGATATCGAATTCCTTTTGCCAATGTCAAATAATCGCTGCAAAATGCAAATGAAAAAAAAATTGCCATGGAACTCGAAAGAACTCCAAAAATAACATTGAAAATCGTATTAAAAACAGCTAAATATTAAAAAATCGCAGGGGAGAAAATTTACTATAACTGCCTAAAACAGCGTAATCGAATTTCTTTTATGAATGGTAAAAAATCGATGCGAAACACACACACAAATGGCATTGCAAATCGCTTTTAAAATCTCTAAAATTTAAAAATCATTGAGGACAAAATTTTCGATTATAGGTTATAAGTTTAAATCAAATTCCTTTTAAATTGTCAAAAAATTGTGGCAAAATGCGAAAAAACACTAAAAATCGCATAAAAATCGCTTTATGAATTTCGAATTTACTTTATTAAAAACAGAATAAAATTTATTATATTGAGCTAGTATTCAAATCAAAACTTGAACCAGCTTACATATTTTTAATTAAAAACTCAAATATAAAATTTGATACAGTTCAATTCAATAGAAACATTAAGTATTGACATAACTTTCATAGCAAAAAACATGCAAAAGCAGTGCCCTTTATTGAGGTAAGAAAACCAAATTTGATTTATCTTTTTTTTTTCTTAATAAATTTCGTGTATTTTTTTTGCAATAGATACCTATCACTTACATCACAAAACACATGGTACTACAAAGCGTCAATTGTTAAACGATATGCATCACCGCCATCAACAGTTTATGTCACGGTCTAAATAAATATATAGTTTCATGGAATGTTGTAATAAAGTTTTTTAGCTAGGCGGATGATTAGTTTTATTGGCACATGGTTTGATACGAACTATGACTATGAGTCTGGCACCCAAAAGTTTGTATAACACACACCTAGGCTTCAGACGTCACTTAGACCAACAAACATCGGTTAAAAAATTATGTATCTAATTTTAACAAACATCGGTTAAAAATTATGTTATTCAAGACACTCTAAAGTTGGTAAATCTCTCAAAAATCGGAATTAGAAAATCTTTCACGAATTCAATACATTTTTTATGAATTCAGAGTGCCCATAAAATAATGACCCAGTCAAAAAATTTAATAGTATCAACTGTAAGCATTATACAGTGTTGGTGCAAGGTCACACATAAAGAGTAACTCAAACAGTTTTAGATAAGCGCATGCGCTAGAACAGCTTTGTTATTGACTCGCTTGCAATGCCACATATGCAAAATGGCGACTCCTGAGTATAAAGTGTTATTGCTGGCCTGAATATTTAAAAGAGTACACTACCGGACATAACGTCATACGATTTTTTCCTTTGGGGCTTTATAAAACATCTTGTCTACGTTCTGCCGCTACCAAATGATTTGCCAGAGTTGAGACACAAAGTTGACGAGGCTATTGCTTCCATTATTCTGGACTTGTTAGTTTAACTGAAGTGTGGGAAGAATTGAACTTTATTAGCCGCCGGTAACCTCTTTCTTTCTCCCAGCTATTAAAATGTCGTTTCCAAAAAAAAAAAAACATTCCGTTGTACAAGTCAGCCATAAAACAAAGCAGATGTATCATTGTACGATTAAATATTCTACTGCAATTTTTAAAACTTCTAACAAGGAAGGTCTCCATACGGGCATACTCAGAAAAATCTGAAAAAATTACAGAATGTTCTTCTCATATGGATATATATGTTTATAAAAAAATTTTTGGCGGAACCCCGATACAGCGTCCGTAAAAAAATAACGAAATTTTCGTTTATTTGGCGATTTATCACCGGTTGGCGATGAAAAAAAATACGGTTTTATGTAGGAAAAAACATTTTATGTTGAATTTGTTTATTTGTTTAATTTAAATAACTTTAGTTTTGTCATTTTTAATTTGTTTTAACAGTAGTTTTGTCATTTTTAGTTTGTTTTAACTATTGCTTGTGATATATATTTATGTGTATTTATAATAAAATTTAAATATCATATTTTACGATTTGAAACAAAACTTAAATTGATGTAAATTATTTCAAGCTCAAAAATAAAGCAGATAGAACAATGTCGATTTAATTTTGTTGCTATGGAAACGACTTCGTCTTCGATATGGAAATGTTAAATCAAATGTCAGTTGACTATAACTTAAAATAGATATTTGCAACTTGCAAAGCATAGAAAATATTTTACGGTGATGAAATTAAATAACTACAGCAACAAGCAACATATATATGTAATATAAAAAAATATATAATAACCTCTTTAATTGATTAAGTTTGAATTCATTAAAAAACGTGCATTCTAAAAAACAATTAATAAATTTTCAGATGCCTTAAAATCGTTTGCTTTTGGCGAGGAAAAATCCTGCGCGCCAAATCGCGTGTCACTTTCGTATTTTCGCGCCAAATATTCGAAAGTATTTTATTTTTTTACAGACTTTCTACTGAAATTCCGCCGTTAAATTTGACTGATCCCTTATTACTTACACGAGTAGTTTCACTAGCATTTTTTTTCAACATATTCTGAGTATGCCCTGTAAGGAGACCTTCCTTGTAAGAATCGCACATTTTCAATTTTCATACCGTCGTATTGGAAAAAAAGCACTTTTAAATGCAATTTGCTTGAAAACTGCATCTCAATTTAATTTTGAAACAATAATTTTTTTTTTTGTAGTTTTTAGCGTCATTTGTTTAATTTTGGCAACTCAAGTACTCCATTTCTGTAGAAAGTAAAGGAAAAATAGTTGGAAATAAGCAGTAATATCTTTTTGTTGCCATTTTCCCATAACAACTTTTAAAAAATGTAAGTAAAATGCATGCTATTTTGAAAAAAATATAAATGAATGATTTCTGATAAAACATGGAACTATTATAAATCAAATTTATTTCAAGTATCCATATTAATATTACAAACAAATGAAATACTAAGAATCATTAGATAGCTGATTTGTTTCAATAACGACTTCTCTATTTTGGATTTGTGTATTATTCAGCGATAGTGAAGTCCTATGTATACTTTACTGCAGATGTTGTTTAAGACTGGATCGTAAATGAAGAATTCTTCAGCGGATGCAGATGACGTCATTTTATATAAAATAAAAACGTGTGTTTTAAGTCTTAAAACTGAAATATGTTTTGTACTATCTGTATTAATATACATATATATTTTATTTTTCACCGGGGGCGACATTAAATTTTGAAAAAGCAGAATTCCTTTTTTCTAGTGTTGGATATGTGCCGTATATCTAAAGGTGCAAATGTTAAACATTTGTAAGAAAAACTATGTTAGTTTACCTACAATTTGACGTATGATTTGTTGTAAATACTTTAAAATAAATTGTTATAATATACCATTGAAACTGGGACTTTCTTTTATGAACATCTTGTACAACAGAAAGTAAGAGCGGTAAATATGGAAGCAATCACATCTTATGGAAAATGATTAAGCTGCATAAATGAAAATCGTCCTGGAGTAATTATTTTACTGGAGAAATTGCGTGCAATCAAAGCAGGTTCGGTATATTCACGGAACGTTTTAAGCTCTATCAGATCTTAATTTGAATACTGATTTCAGTTGAGATTTGCTAACGTTAGGATTCAATTTTCTGGTTACCTTAATAATATCAATGATTGCAAAACAAATTATGTGTACTATCTATTGCAATCAACATGAAAGGGATATTAAAATATGAAAGGAAATTTGAAAGGTAACATAAAATGCGGTATTTAATAAATCTAATTGGATACGGCAGATAAGAAAAAGAGAATATTGGGAATATTGAAATACCGTAATATCAAATTAATCCTTTGTAACTCAACAACTCTGATTTGAAAATATTTACTCAGATGTTAGAATACATCAAAACATAAAAAAAAAATAGAACACAAAATAAAAGATATTGGCTAAAAAAGGTACTTTTTTCATATTTGCAATAAACAGAAAATTACATACTTCTAATAAATATTGTCAATTTTCCACTAGAAAATTGTAAAGTGCTACTCCAATTCAAAATATTAGAATAACCAAAAAATACATTCCTTTGTCATATAAAATGAATGATATCTGAAAAATAATAAGGACGAACAAAACAATTATAAAGTGCCCACAAAAGGGTCTGATGTACGATATATTGTTCCAACGTGCGTAAAGAATTCATAGAAATTTTATAAAAAATATAATGAATATATTCAAAATATTAGAATATTTCCAGCGGCAGTGTTTCAAAATACTAGAATATTCGTAAAATTTTGTGGTTGTTCAGCGGTGGTGATAAATTTTGCATAAATGGCGCCTCTGTAGAGGTAGCACGCATATAAAGGCTTGTTTTACCGCCAGCTTTAGTTAGTTGGGTGTTTAAAATGTGCCGAACGAAAGACATATAGAGACTGAAATTGTTATGCTACAAAATGAGGGACTTGCACAACAGATGATTGCCAAAAAAATGAATTATTCTCAAGGAGCTGTGAGTAAAGGTTTAAAATTTTATTCTAAAAATCAAAATATTAAAAATAATTGTGGAAATAATAGAACGTAAACGAATAGGTCGTAAACGAATACCCACACTAAAACAGGACAGAATGCTGAAACGTATCGTGAGGAAAAACAGCTTCAGGAGCCTGAGATTCATAAGTAGAAAATAGCGAGAAGATGGAGAGGATGCCTCAACTTCTACCACACTTTGACCAGTCCACGAACTTGATTTTCCACCACGTGTGCCGGAGATAAAGCCTTGTAAACAAAAAAAGCAGATTGCCGTGGTGCAAAGACAGATTGCAATTGGATTTTCAGGAATTGGAATAACATAATTTTTAGCAGTGAATAGATGTATTGACTTCGCCAGGTCATCAAGATATCCGTGCTTGGTGGTGGAATCAAGAAGTTTAATATAGAGTGCTTGAAACGATTAGTGAAGTTAAACACTTCTGTCGCGATTTGGTTGTGTATGAATCCTCAGTGCTTAGGGAAGCTGCGAATTTTGACAGGAAGGGTAAATTCTGAAGTATACATAGAGGTACATCAGAATTTTATGCTTCGATCATCAAAATGGTTATTTTCTTTGGGATTTTCTTTGAGGATGACTTTATCTTCCAAAAACACTTTGCTTTTGCCATACGTCAAAAAGCACCACTGCTTGGCTTAAGAAAAATAAAATCGAATACTTCCTTGGCAGAGCAATTCTCCCGATTTAAATTCCTTGGAGAATATATCTGGAGTTTAATTAAGCAACATCTCGAGGATGTAGCTGCTCCAAAGGACAAAAAGGAACTCGTGAAAAGTGTGAAATACGTTTGAGGAAATATCAGCAAAGATGACTGCCAAACATTAGTAAATAGTATGCTTGATCGTGTACGTGACGTTATTAAAGCCAAGTGAGATGCCACTAAATATTAACTATTCACAAAGTTTTTCGATTAAATGAATTATACTATTTTTTCTGTTTTATTCTAATTTTTTGAACCACTGTAACAATTATTCTATTTTTTTGAATTTTTGAAAAAAAAATACATTATATAAAACTTTCCACTATAATACAGATTTTTTTAATGCTATTTTCATCTACAAAATGTGTAGAACGTGAGCCTACATATCAAAATTGTCAAGCATTCATTTCTACCGAAATAAATGTAAATCTCAAATGACATTGTGCTTTGATTTTCATTATTCTAATATTTTGAATTGGAGTAGTATACGGATTTTTCCTATGTGGAAAAAAAAAATAGGCGTCTCTAGTCTTTTTAATTCTATAAAAATTACGAAGTTCATTCTAGCAATAATGATCCAAAATTTCTGAAATTATAAATATAAAACTTTGACCTGAAAAATTAACCCAGTATCGCCCTCTGTTGAGAATTCCTCGAATAATTTACTTTAGATGATGTGTTGGGAGATAGCAGCAATCAATAAAATCTTCTTTTAAAGCCCACTGTATACGCAACATTGGCTTTTCGGTATGTTGTAGATATGCAACGCGGTGATACAAAGTGTTTTAATATTAATTATACAGTGACAGTTAGGCTGCGAACGCATCATTCTTCTAACTGTTATTAGTGTCGGCGTCGTTTCTTGTGGCCACATGGTGTCTTTGATTTTTAATGACTTTAAAAGGAAAGGGACTGATATCCTGCAAAAGAGGAACCTTTCCTTCAAGTAGGGTTGAGCTCCTTATTTCCTGACCCATTGTCGATTCCCCTCATTCTTTTGCGAATAAACCGCAGAAGAGTCCTGAACAGAACATTTCCATGTAAACTAGAGAAGGGTGGCAAAACAAGAGTTTGTGTGCAGCCTTATACAGCTTTACGACAGAAGGCGTGGACAACGCACACAAGGGACTTATGTGGTCGCCCACAACACTGTTTTGTCGAAAGTGCAACACAAGTTCGGTATTATATAACATCTGAGTAGGGATTCTCGGAGATCATCTGTTGGGACCGTGCCTTCTGCTCGAACGCTTCAATGGCTCAAATTACCTTGTTTTTCTACAACACATCTTCCCGGATTTTATGCAGGGAATACCGGCGACTGTGAGCCACAACATGTGGTTCGTGCATGATGGTGCACCAGTACATTTTGCGATTGTGGTGCGTAACCGCCTGAATGCTACATAACCCGGGAGGTGCAATGGACGCGGCAGGCTTGTTGCTTGGCCTCTCCGCTCCCCGGACCTCAGTCCCTTAGATTTCTTCTTCTGGGGCCACTATACTCTTGTGACCTGGCCACAAGAGTAAAAAAAATATGATTTATTATACAGACAATTAAAATGCTTTTTGTTACAATGTAGATATATTTTATATGAATAGTACACAATGGTATTTAACTGGTTATATCAGTTTTAGCCTAATTATATTTTGTAATAAAATAGTTGGAAGTATTTATGAAAAAAGAGTAACAATAGAGGCTACCCTGTTAACATAAAACGTAACAATTTATTGAAAAAAAATACTATAAAAATTTATAATCTTTTAACTTTTTCAAATTCAAAATTTACTCTTTGTAGCTTTCAGATTGTTTTATTATTAATTATTATTATTATTATTATTATTATTATTATTATTATTATTATTATATTATTATTAGTATTGCGTCCACAATCCCTTACAGCTGAAATTTTAAAATAAGTTAGATCTGACCGCCTACATATACCACACTTTCTGATGCTTGTCATCTCTAACGCTACGGAAAGATTTCCAGATTGTGAAATATTTTTATTCAGAATAACTACTAGTTTCTTCATCTTCGCTTTCTTTAATCGCGAGATGTATTTCCATAAATAAAGCGAAGATTTATTCTGAAATTTTGGTAGATATTTTGAATTAAAAAATCCCCCCCCCCCTGTTGCCATATCGTTCAACGTGGCAACACTGCATCCAGGTTTAGAGGAAGTGTGTTTGTGCAAAGAGTATATTTTTCATCAAACGTGAACTGAAATAATCATGGGAAAATGTCATAGGCTTGGCGGGGCACAGATAAGTTAGCAGTGGGCTACGTATTTGACATGCCTGATGTAGATTGTTACATTTTAAAATACACTGTTAAAAAAAAAAAAAAAGACTAACATTTATTATACTAGCAATCGAGACGCCAGTACTATTTCCATATTTTAACGGAAAATTTGCCCCATAAATTCCAGAAAAAAGGAAATTTTTCCGGAGTTTAAGGGGAAAAATTTCCGTTAAAATACGAAAATAGTACTGGCATCTCGATTACCAGTACATTATCCGTATTTTAGTCCGCTTTTTTATTTATTTTTTTTTTTTTTTTACAGTGTAGAGTCGCGTTCTCTATGGATGTTATTTGGAACTAAGACAAGGGGGCGTGGAAAAGGAAATCCTAACTTCCCACATTACTCTCTACACGAATACTTTTAATAGCTGTCACCATCTATTTGGCATTGAATTTTAAATCCGCCAGACACATTACAACTTTGGATTATTATATAACAATTAAGGATCGACCGAAAAAGGTTTTTAAGACAGAAACCGAAGCCGAATTTCGGTAATTTTCCCATTTTCGGCCGAAAACGAAAAGTCAAATGTTTTTTTAAAGCAATTAATATATACATAAATATACATAATTATTAATTAATTATACGTGTAATTATACATATGGCCCATGTTGGCTCTTTTTGCCTTCTGACCAAAACTTTTTATTTTCATATAAAATAAAACGTAACTAATTCATCAGCGATGCAAAATGATTTTCTAATTATGCGAATTTCATCTAATTAAAAAAGGTTTTAGGTTTACATACTTCAATTTAGCTTTTATAATGATTTTTGTAAATGACCATCTGTTATATTAGAACTGTTTCAAAGAGTATTCGAAATCCTTCTGCGGTTTCAAACTAAAAGTTTTCTATTATTGTTAAGTCTGCAACTTAATAAGTATGTGAAAAGCGTCTTCAAAGTTTAGTCATATATGCATTGTTTTTTTTTTATAATTTGAACTCACGTCTGGAGTCAGTGATGACTGGTATTTATAAACAGCGAAGTTCAAAGCAATAAATACAGAGTGTCTCATTTGAGCCGATATAGCTCATATCAATGAATAATGTTGAAAATGTCCGACGAAGAAACGAGATTTTCGAAATGCAGATAGTTTCAGTCGAGTTTCGGTCCGGCTGAATTTTCGGCAGCATTTTTGCCAAAACTTAGATATTAGACCGAAAGCGAACCTAATTTTTGGTCGATCTCTAATAACAATTAGTTTAAAATTTGCGAATGAGAGTCTTTCTTTCCCACTCTGAAACTTATTACTGTTGTGTCAGAAATTTCCATTGTGTTAGAAATGTTTTCCTCAACTGCGAATTATCTTTTAAAAAGATAAATTCCTGTTTATAAGTTTCATAAATAACTTCCTAATTCGACTGGGAAAACTTAGAGACATCTGCATCAAAAATGATTCTTTATTATCATAATGTAGTACGTTCTGTAATGAATAAATATTTCGTCCAAATTCGTTTCAAGACTAAATTTGCAACTATTGCTAAAAATCATTAATTTATTAGGAGAAATTCATAAATGATAAATAAAGACACTTTGTGCATAGTGGAATTTTGCTCCTTCACTTGTTAAGAATAAATTTAGTAGAGTGGGAAATATTTAAAACCCTCCGAGCGTCTTGAGGGCTTTCCTGTATTTTCATAAAAATGCTTATAAAAAATAATCTTAATGTAAATTTTCTTTCCCTGTTTGTTTCTAAAATACACTTCATACCTCTTTATTTGATATTACATTTTAAAATAACTGTTTTACAACATATACTACATGTTCTACAATATTTTGTTCTACAACAAACTTAAATTGTTTTGGGGAAACGGAAAAATATGTCCAAATCGCTCAGAGAGTTAAATTTTCAAATTCCATCGTAAAAAGACTGTGTATTGTTTTGAAATGTACCATAATTTTAAAAAACAATTATATGTTTACCACAGATTAATTTTAACCAGAATAATTTATGGTTTTCAAAAATCAAGAACAAGTCGGAAATTGTACGTCAACCGCGGCAAATGAAGCGAGTTGGTACCATAAGTAAGTTTAGTTTTATAAATATTAAGATCTTGCTGCAATAGCTGTTGCACTCTTACGCAAAAATGCAGGATTACAAAATTTAGTACGATTATATATAGGGGAGACTAGGGACGGTTGACCATATGGGAGGCTTGAACCACCCATCAGTTTTCCTATTTAAAAGAATTTCAGAGTTTTATCATTAGGTGTCAACAAAAGCCACCGGAATGCTCAAACAACAGTCTTTGTTTCATACAGATAATCAAAATAGGTGTGAAAAAAATCACTTGTGAGTGTTTTTAACCTAAAAGTTGTGTTTTTTAGAAATATTTTGTAAACTTTTTTCAGATAAAATATATCATAGAAATTTAAGTAAGTAGGTTTTAAGTAATGCAGAAATATCGAGCTTTCATTCCAGGCATAAAGATTGTACAGTAACTTAGGGTTAACATAACAATGTGCTATTCTTTAGAAAAAGGCTATGTGGGGAGGCTTGGCCCAGTCAGTGTGAGGGAGGGTTGACCAGATGAAATCTTTTTATTATACACTATGCATAATGATAGATTAATGGTTATATATAAAAAATATATAAAAATTTATTCTACAAAGCCACGGTAAACTAGGGTGATGGAAAAGTAAATGTTTAGATTAAAGAAAGCTGTGAAAAATCGCTACAGTATCTACTGCAAGAAAAAATTTAATGAGATATAGATGGGAAAGTTGATAGAAACTTTTTCTATTTAAATATTACTAAAACTAGTTGCATAGCAACCCGTTGTGTTGCTGTCGAATTGCATGCGACAATCGATCTTTTTGCGAAAAATGAAATCTTAACTTTATTCTAAATTTAGAAAGCCATTACAATATTAATTTTATTAAATACAATATTTCAAATAATAAGTTATATTTACAATTTAATTCAAAAGCTTTCCCAATAAAAATGCACATATTCTATAACTTTATTTGCCTGGAGCTTTTCGTTCTTCCAAGATTTTGCTTCGAATTTCGGAGTTGGCAGAAATGATGTCATTTGGGTCAACTTATATAAAAATGAATTTGTTTGGGCGAATTTATTCAGAAGCATTTTATATTTATGAATTAAAATAAATATTTAGAGAATTATTATTTTTCTCGCTATAACATTTCATTTTTAATGTCCGCTTCTGAAATGTTTTATTAGCCATCTTAAGACAATAGCTGAAAATCTACTTTTCGACTTTAAATTAAATGAAAATAGCGTAAGATGTTTTTTTTTTTTTTTTTTTGACGTCAGCAGAATTTATCTCAATGTTCCAGTCGAGAGTCGAATTTGTGTTTCTAAAACTGATTCCTGAAGCTTGAATATGTGTGAATTTGTATTTCGTGAAATTTTCTGAAAACTACAATAAATTTTTCACTATTTATTCAAATAAACGTTAATTTCAATTTAAAAATGATTTCAAACAATGATATATAATAATCTTTGTAAATTTCCCTTTACTCTCTTTTATCCAGAAAAATGGAGCAATTTTAGTTTCCATCATTACAGAAATGTCATTAAAAATAACGTAAAAATTTATATCTCGAAAACTAATCAAATTTTAAAATTCTACGACCACTTTTAACATCCTCGTACCCATGCGGATAACTGGCGTTAATTTGATCACCCAACATTCCATATTCTAGGAGGAACAGCTGTGAAATACAAACGGACAGTCACTTTTTAATATAATAGATTGATGAAGTTTTAATTCCCTATAAAAAATTAGTCAGGGAGAAATACTGAATTATTTATATTATTTTAAGTGCAAATGGCTTATTTCGTAAATGAGCCTGTACGCAATGGATATAGATTAAAAAATATTATGCTTGAAAATTATTTAAAAAGACATAATAAATCAATTAAGATAAAGTTTTCAAGCATTACGCAAAGTATCTCAAATTCGGTATCTGCCGAATGAAAATATATTGTAACATTAGCTTTATGAGCGAAAATGTTTTTTAAATAGTGACGTCATTTTCTGTTCAGACTGAAAATAAAGATATTTTTAATTGCAATGAGTAAATGGTATCAATAAAGATAAATAAACCCCAATATTTCTTTTTTTTTTCTGCAACAGTGAAAATAATACGATTGCTACCGTTTTAATGAAATTAAAAAAAAAAAAACTTTTCAAATTAAATTAAAAATATAAAACTGGAAATATTTAGAAAAATAGCTAGTGCGAGGACATCTACAAATGAACAGCTTTCATTTAAAAAAAGAATTATTAGCAAAATTGGTACATTAGAAAGTTCAGGGAAGATGTCTAAAAAGGCTATCTTGTGTTTTCAATATATAGATTATTTTTTCTCTTTTACTTCAACAGTTGCCTAGCAACTCTATTTTATACAAATTACATTTAAAAGCACATATTTTTCCCAATTCGGCTCTAAAAATTTAAATTGTTCGATTACATATGTGTTAAATTCGTGCTTTTTCATATAATATTCTTTTATTCATTTATTGATGAAGCTATAATTTCGTTGTAGAAAATTAGTGGGAGTGAAATTCCGAACTTTTTTTATGTGCAAATTGCTTATTAATATTTCGCAATGGAGCCGGCACGGCAAAGTCATTTAATTGATAAATAAAAATGAAATAAAGCCAAAACTCACTGAGTTTTATAACAGACGATATTCTTGACATAGCACGTATTTTAATTTCATTTTTTTTTTCGGTTTTTATGAGAAAATGGCAACAAAAAGATGCAGCAATCTACTATTTTCATTTTTCCCCCTTTACTTTCAACAGAAATGGAGCTGCCACGATTACAAAAAAAGTAATAAAAACTACAAAAAAATTAATATCTTACAATTAAATTGGGATACAGCTTTCAAACAAATTGCATTTAAAAGAGCATATTTTTCCTTATACGGCGGTGTAAAAATTTAAAATGTGCGATGTTTAGAAGTTTAAAAATTTGCAGTAGAGAAAATTGCAAAACCAAAATTTTATTTCAAATTTCAAAGTGTTGCCATTCGCAAAATGACGTATGCGTTACGCACAGATATGTTTGTCCTTTATAATATAGATAGGTAAATAGAAGCAGTGTAAAAGACTAGAAAATATGAAAGCAGCAGTCTTGACATTTTCAAGGGCAGTGGCATGCTTCTGAAACCACTTAATTTTAATTCCCAAACACCACATTGATACCAGAAATTTGCTAATTTTTTTCCATTTAATATGTATGTGAAATATACCCTTTTTCTTATTTCCAAATAAATGTCTTCGTAAATTGCGGTGCCAGTCATTTATTTCAACATTTTAGTACTGAAAATGCTTTGCTACTGAAAGGGATAAAGAAGATAATGATCAATTAATTTCACATACGGCGGTAAAAGAACATAGAATTGATCGAAAAACTTTTGGAAGGTATGTAGACAAATTTCACCAGCATGAATACAGTGAGATGAAGCCAAACTATGTGACAATTAGAGTTGTCAAGTCGAGTGTCACAAAAAGTAGAAAAAGGAGACAAAAAAGAGCGGGACAGTGGCTATAAATTCCGGGCATAATAATCCATGAAAACGGAACCTGTCTCTAAAGGAATAGGGTAGACCGGGGCTAGTTGGCCCGCTTTTTCTTCTAATAATTAAAAAAAAATTACAATTCAACATTTTAAATTTCTTTTTATGTTACCACTATCAGTGTACTTTCAGGAAGAAGTAACAATAGTAAAGTTTGAAAATATTAACTATAAGTATTAGTTTAGAAGCTCAAATTGACACCAAGTCGCTTGGGCCAACATGCCCCGATTGCGGGGTAAGTTGGCCCACGACACTTTTTAATGTTCTGATAGTGTAAAAGTTTAAGAAATGATCAAAATTTTACCAAATCTCAATTTTTATTTCTTTTCAACCAAAACACAATATAGCCTCCTAAATTAAAATAAAAAATTTCGTCAATTCACAAGATATCAAATTCACTTAAGTTTATCATAAATCCTCTTAATATTATCCACAATTTTTGTATTGACAAGCTTTTGATAGGAGCAATTATTACAGCAAAAAGAAATTAAAAACAAAAAAAAAGTGTGTGTGTGTGGGGGGGGGGCAGGGAGGTTGTATAAGAAAAAAATCACATTTCCCTTAATCCGTTGCGGTCCAACATGCCCCGTGCCAAATGGGCCAACTAACACCGTATCGCCATTTTTGTTTCTCATGACTGTAACGAATTATTCTGAAAGTATTTCAGTAAAAAAACATGCCCTACAATAACTACAAACAATTATTTTTCCGAATTATTATGTATCAAAATCTAAAATGTAATTTACAAACAAATAAAAAACGATTATTTATAAGAGAGGAAATTTACTCACCGTTGCAAAATTTTGAAAATTCTCAATAATTCTTTAACGGACGCTCCGACTTCAATGGTGCTTATGTTGGAGGAGGAAAGGGAAGAAACGCATACTTGGCTGGACTGACAATGTCATCTAACGCAAAGTTGAAAAAAAATATTGCGACTGGGCCAACATGCCCCTATGGCCAACTAGCCCCGGTCTACCCTACTGTCTTAAATGTTAAAATTTCATTTTCCCTGCTGTACAATTATACCTGCTCAGACGAAATTCTGCTTAAAACAAAATATTTCTCCTCTGATTTGCAATTGCGTCAAAACGGGTTTGTTTAAGCATCATATTTTCAAAAATGTTTTTTATAATAACTAAAGCATGTAGCATAACGTTTTATTGCCTTTCTTTAAACAGACTTTATTTTTCTTCACAAATATTTCAATATAAAACAAAGTGGGTCAAGTCTCCCATATAGTAGGTCAACCCTCCCATATGTGGGGATCATTGACCCATTATTTGCTCATGGTTAAAATCGATCGTTTTTCAAATTCCTTACATATTACATTTATGTAGCAATTTTATTTTGATAACTGATCGTATATCGAATAAAATGATATATAAAACTTTATTCTACAATCAATATTTAAAAAATTTAAAATGTTTTTGTAAAAAGTGGGTCAACCCTCCCTAGTTTCCCTTATATATTAAATTTAGTACTATCGAAATAATATGACTCCATCTTAAATAGGACGTAACCACCCTGAAAAACTAGAACAATTATCTACCATGGGATATCATTAAACTAATCATGTTTGATAGGATTAAATAGAATGAAGAAAACTTTTATTAATATCTTTTTAAGTTTTGATTCGATTTTCATAAAATTTGAAATGATTTGGCAAAATTCTGCAACAGTTATATATGTGACCTGTGGCAACAGTCTGTAAGAGACGACGGCAGCGCCACGAGTCGGCGTAGAAGAATACCCTTTTAGAACATTCGACAGACGCGGGAAAAGAAGGTAAAAGAGGTGGTGGCAAAAACACCGAGCTCTCAACGACGTTTCATTAAGACGCATTAAGACGAATGAGTGTTTAATTTCATTAATGTTCTACTTAATTGTAATTGTATATAGTGTAAATAGTTCATTTAATATATTTAATTCTTAAAGTTAGCAAGTGTTATTATTCGAGTATGACTCTCCTTTTCCCCGTCACATGGGGGCTCGGCCGGGATTTGAACCCGGGACCTCTCGCATTTTTTTTCTGTGAACTACAAAGATATTTTTTTTTTACTTTTTTGTGCTTTGCATAAAGAACTTTAGAACTGTGGACAGCTCCATTTTTTTTGTTATATGAACATTCTGTTACTTTATTTGATTACAGACTCTAATTATTTTTTTTTTCTGCATGAAGTTTCATTTTTTTTTTTTTAAAGGAAGAAGACGATTAGAAGATGCCGATTTGTGTTTTTTTTTCTCTTTCTGTTTTTCAGACGTACCACTTTAAGATGTATATAGGTGGGTATATATATATATATATATATATATATATATATATTTATTTTATTTAAGACGAGTACAAAGTAAAGACGAGTACGAAGTAAAGACGGGTACGATTTAAGACGAGTACGATTTAAGACGAGTACCATTTAAGACGGGTACGATTTAAGACGAGTACCATTTAAGACGAGATGGAAGACGAAATGCCAACCGGCATTGACGGCGATTTTCATTTTTTCTCTCTTTATTTTTTTTTCTCTGTTTTATTCTGTGTAATTTTTTTTAAAGATATGGTATTTTTTTTAAAGTTTGTGTTTAAGTGTATGGTGCGCACGAGGTCGTGACCTGTGGCAACAGTCTGTAAGAGACGACGGCAGCGCCACGAGTCGGCGTAGAAGAATACCCTTTTAGAACATTCGACAGACGCGGGAAAAGAAGGTAAAAGAGATGGTTGCAAAAACACCGAGCTCTCAACGACGTTTTATTAAGACGCATTAAGACGAATGAGTGTTTAATTTCATTAATGTTCTACTTAATTGTAATTGTATATAGTGTAAATAGTTCATTTAATATATTTAATTCTTAAAGTTAGCAAGTGTTATTATTCGAGTATGAGTCTCCTTTTCCCCGTCACATATATATTAAATGTTTTTGCGCCGTTATATGCGGACAAACGGGCAGACAGACGACGGAAAAGGCAACGACTTTAGGCGAAACGTATTTATATAATTACGAACTCGTCTAAAAAGGAAATGAAAGAAAGACAGAAAAAAATATAAGTTTGTCCTAAGTTGATTTCTCCTGCAATACACGTCTGTCTGGGTTACAATAAATAAATCCTTTTTAACTTTTAACCCTTTCGGGTCTGGCGTACTATTAATAAAGTAGGGGAGACCGGGACAAGTTTTCCAACTTTTTATAATTTATTTTTGCATTTTTTATTTTTATCTATTTTGATATCTACAGGATATCATTGTATTCCCTAGACATTTCTGTAAAAACTGGCGCAATTATTATTCAAAAACTAAATAGACTTCTCCACAAAAAATGGTTAAGTCTAACGATGTTACATTGGAAAATGTGCCCGTATGCGGGGCAAGTTTTCCAGTCTACTAAAAATGGTCAGGGGCAAGTTTTCCAACTATACTTTAAAAGGTAAAACGCAGGTAATAAATCTTACATGTTAATTAATAAGTATTTTTATTGTGAACTAAATGCACAGTAACAAAAGAAAAAAAAAACCGTTTTAATCCATTTCACGTTTCAAGACGTAGGTCCAAACAGCTTCCTAGCCGGGATTGGATTTTGTTTTTTCTTGCTCCTTTTATCTGATTCCTTTTGCAGATTCCCTTTTTTTAGATGAATCTTTTTTTTCCATTTTCAGTTGACCTTTAACAGGAGAGCCAGTCAGTACAATACTTCCTATTTTTCTCCCCACGCCGTGTTTGCCACCTTAGTGCTGCCTTCGCAAAAGTCCTAACTCCTTCTGGTGTAGGCGAAGTTTGTTTGGTTGTAGAAGGAATGCCTTTTTCATAAGCAATAGGGAAATGAAGTGCTAGCCTGCTTTGGTATAGAAGGATTTGATGCTTTCGGAGTTTTTATTTTATTTATTTATTTTTTTTTGGGGGGGGGGGGGTGGGGGGACAATTGATTATTGAGGAAACTTTGATATATTTTCAGGATTGTTGGTGCTTTCAAGATTCGGTGCGACAGGAGCTTACCTGTCAGAAAAGCAGGATGGCATAAAAGCAAAGTCTGTAAATATTTTAGGATTCAGTGGTAAATTCTCGAACGTTTAAAACCCACCATAATACTGACTGTCGATTAACGCCAGTGGAGCAGCTCTAAGCACGGTTAATTTGCTTTTTGAGGTGTCCATACACACTGCGATCTCAGTGTTGTAGCTTATGACTGTAAAAGCATAATTAACATAAAATGGATTCATTAAATGAACCCATTTTAGAAAAAATTGACATTTTATTATATTTCTTAATTTACCTTGTTTTTTATATTGATAGTTTTACTGAAATGACTAAATGATCAAACGGGTTCGTAGTATATATGGTTATTTGGCCGATTTTATTGCACAATAAATACATTTTGATACAATAATGAGACTAGCTGATTTAGAAGGGGGGACGTTTTCCAACGAGAAACATGTTGGAACATATACCCTGTATGTTGTTGGAAAACCTTCCCCGTCGCCATATTTGAAATTTTACACTACCTGGACGAATAGCGGTGTAAGTTATTTGTGAAACAAACACATAGTTACCTGAAGAAAGAAACCCTTTTTTAGTGCATGCAATGTCAAAACAGTAAGTTTAACGCTAGTACGTTTATTTTACGTTTTAATAATGACCTGACATTTTACTCTCTGTTGAAAAAATGAAAAAAAGAAAAACAACTCTCCTGACGAAGTGACAACAGCTACTAAACTATAACTTTTGTAGATGGTGTGTAAGATGTTGCCACTTTAGCCAGTTCACTCGCTAGCGTCACCTAGTGGCTCATTTAAAAACTAAAGCGAGTTGGAAAACTTGCTCCTATGGAAAATGTGCCCCGGTCTCCCTTACATGTCTTTTCATCGAGTATTATTTTGTCTTAACAATTTTTGCTACTATCTACATATAGTAATGATAGTGCATTTCTTATTATGACTTCATTTATGTTTTGACATTTAGTAATAACAATAATAATAAAAGTTTGCTGAATCCTCTTTGCATCGTTGGCGATTCCTTTATTTTATACATATTTTTCACTCTTTAAATTTAAAATATAGGTTATTTTTCTGAACGAATCGTGTCTGATAAAACGCAAAAAACATTAGAAAGTTATAATATCTGTTAAACCCTGTTGTAATACGATGCTTTCCAAACGTCTCCAAAAACTCTTCCTTAAACTTTTATCATATAAATATGAATTGAATAGTATACAAAATAAGTACATTCGTTAGATTTCAGACAATAAGGTAATCTTTAAACTTCAGTAAATCTATATGGATAGCTACGATTAACAATATTAAAGTAAAAGTGATTTTGTTCTCAAAATTGTAAAAAAATCGGACCCAAACGGGTTAATTTGTTTGCATAATAACTAATCTTCAAAACACTCCCTTTATGAGTACGTTACAAAAGTTACGTAATTTTTCGAATTTCATGATTGTACTCGAAGGCTTCGCTGGTCTGATTTTCGAAACGAACCTTGAATCAAACGAAATATATTTGTGAATTTCACGTTGTGGTTTAAAGCAATATGGATATTTACATAAAATGTCCTACACTGTAAAAAAAAAAAAAAAAAAAAAAAAAAAAAAAAAAAAAAATCTGCAATTCTACTGATGTAAAGTTACCAAAATCTGTATGCTTACTAAAATTTTATTTGTACACTGTACGAAAGAAAATGTAAATCTACTAAACTAATTTTTGTAAAGATACAGAAATTTATAGCTTTACAAAGGAATCGACTAAAATTACAATAATTTTACAAAAAATTGATCTATAACCTGGACTGCAGTTACATAAACAGTTCTAGGCATCCCAGTTTTCAAACAAATTCTTAGTAACCTTATAGATTTTTTTATTTCCGGTGCAAAAGTGCGTCTCTTACATGAATTTTCGTTGTTGCCGTTACATAAAAAATGCTAGGAATCCCAGTTTTTTTCTTTTTTTTTTTACAGTGTACCGTATTGTTGAAAACGATACAAACAGCATTGTGATATTACATCTTCTAATGTGTCAGGCAAAATTCAAGCATCAATCCTTTTAGTTGATCATTTGATTGAGGATTTGGGAAAGAACGATACAATGATACGCAATATATTAAAACCATCTCCGATAACGCGCAAGTATCATCAAAAAACGCCTGTAGAATTTTTTAAAAGGTTTATTCATAATCAGGTTCACCTGATTATAGAACTTTCCCGAATAATTGTACAATTAAGCAACGTAGAATGATATGTTATATACTAAAATATTTCTTGGAAAATTATCTAACAGTGTAAGATCCATCGAAATCCATTCAGCAGAATGTTTTAAAAAGGTTAGTATATAATAATCGGCTTCACGAGATTATAGAACTTTCCCCGATAGTTCTACAACTATGAAATGTTCAGCTATATGCAACATATTGAAATCATCCTTGAAAATATTTTAAAATAACAGTGCAAGTTCCATCAAAATCCACCCAGTAAAACTTTTTAAAAAGGCTATTCTTTCATAATCGGGTTCACCTGATTATAAAACTAAAATTATATAACGTTTTTAGAAAGATTGAAAGCAACAACCATTAAGAATAAGTTACTTAATTAAAAAATATATATTATAAAAATTACCGATAAATAAAAGTAGAAAAATAATTTTAACATTTTATAAAATATTTCAAATTTTTAAATAATAATTTATGTAGAATTTGACTATTAACACACAAAATTTTTACTTTATTTCCTACTTTAAACTGATTACTTTTGCTTTAGAATTTTAAATTTTGTGAGAAATTTTTCCTTTACTAAAAATTATTAATCTTTTTTAAATATTCATTAACGTTTATAACTTATACAAATATTTTACTAATTCGTCTGGCAAAATTTAGATTCATCTGCAATAAACAATTTTCTACTAACAAAATGCTCAAGATTCTATGAATAATGAATCTTTCGTTTAAAGAATGAATTTGATAAAGATGAGAAAATTGTGTTTATATTAGGAGTAATCCTTAAATTATTGATAAAGACGAGTTCTGCGTAATAGAAATTCGCTGCTTTTTAAGCTAAGAATAAATTTGGTGGTGTTGGAAATATTTAAAATTTCTCACTCCAGAATAGAAATTATCTATATTGTCTTAAACTGTATCATCTTTGAGGAAAACATAAATAAATTTATCGGAGTTAATATGTAGGCAGAATAATTAAGGGACACAGGACCTTTAAACTTTCAAAAAATCAGTTTTCGGATTTTGTTTTATTCTGAATTTTCCAAAATTTCTCAACAATATGTAAACTAGTTGGATGTTCCAATCCCAAAACTTTCTTCTATCTCATACATCTTAATATTTCAAAAAGTAGTTACAGATATTAATACTGCAATATATTATTAGTTCAATAGTATACCAACTTTGATTTTTATCTTAAAGTTCTGCTTCAACCAATGAAGAGTAGTAAAAATGAGTTTGTGGAGTATTTTTATTTAATACTCCGGTCGTGATAGAGAAACAAAATAGTGGAGTACACAGACGATGTTCCTAAATGCAAACCCAGATGATGATCCGTTTCCTAGAAAATCCATCAGGCAATAATTCAAAAGAACAGTTTCCATGGAAAAAGTATTTATTTTTACTGAAGTGGGCATAAGATGTTAAGCAGTGGTGGCCTCCCTAAAACTCAGCAAAAAAACTTAAACTGTTTGCAGTGCGAAGATCAGAGAGCAAGTCCCTTTCAATCTGTGTAATTTAATACGCCAAGAATATATCTGTCTTGAGCCAATACGCCAATCACAAAATAACCGTTAAACTGGGAGATGTATTAAAATTTGAACTAGATAAACGCCAAGGACAGATACCACATTTGGCAACAAATTAATAAGTGAAATAATAAAGCAAACCTATTATTGCTTACATAGAGTATAACGGTGAGGATAATTAATGTCAAATATCTACTTACCGGCCGAAGTGAAAATGAAATTTATGTGTATTTTAATGCATTTACGAGGCGCCAGCAAGCTTAAAATTAACAATATGATCTTTAGATTATGTAAACAGATTTGTAAAGAAACGGCGTTTAACAAATAAAATATCAATAAAGAATTTATCTGCGGGGAAGGAATAGTGCTTAAATTAGAAATAACAAATAAATCATTTTTCTGAATGATAGCTTTTAACAGAGAAAGACAAAAAACGTTTACCTAATAAATTGTCAATAAAAGAATATTTATGTGGGGATAGAAATTGTGCATACGTTATAAATAAAACGAAATAGCCTTTGAATGATAGCATTTAACAGATGAAGGAAAAGATGTTTACCTAGTAAAATGCCAACAAAAAGTATAACGATTGCGATAAATTAGACATAAATTATAAAGAGAAATTATCTCTGAAAGCTCGCGTCAACCGCAGAAAGGAAAATAAATGTAGAAAACAGATTAATTTTGAATGATAAAATTAACATAAATATATGGCTTCACCATATATATCATCCCCTTCGCAAAGTTGTAAAAAAAAAACTAGGCTTAACATGGCCCAACACAGATGCGCACACATACTATAAACATAAGAACATAAAGTATTAACTTTTGAAGCAATCGGAAGACCACCAAAAATAAAAAAAAGAGTACATGTACATTAAAAAGATGCAATTTCTTTTTTACATAAACTAGGTACCATCAAAATTAGTCATATACATGACATTTGGCTTCTTATTTTCTTTAGTCCAGAAACCTAAAAAAAAAAAAAAAACTCGTCTTCTTGAGACGGTAAAAGTTCCAAGTGCACATAAAAATTAAAAGTAGGCCTACATTAAAAATAGCATAACTCAGTATGCAAATCATCTTTTATGCCAACTGGCATTCAATTGTTAGCGTAGTTTATTTAGATAATGCAATAATAATAAAAATCAAATAAGCAAATGTAAATAAAGCAATGTTATAATATACTCAAATTTCAAAAAAATAAAAAAAATTCTGTACCAAGGCACAGTGCAATCTGTACATGTACTTGTAACTTTATTAAATTGTCTAAACAGACCCTTTAACTTTGAACTTTAACATACAAAAATGCAGAAGTTAAATCATAATAAAGGAAAAATATTTGGGAACTGCCAACTGCCATCCTGTTTGAAAAATGCAACAAGTGAATGTATTGCATAAATGTCACAAAGATATCTCTAAATATCTAAAATGTACCTGAATTAAAAATGAACAACATAACAATTAAACTTGCATATAAAAGTCTATGATGTGTAATATCAGGCGATAAACAATAATGTTAACAAAAAAAAAAAAAAAAAAATCCCATCTAGATGATTGAATTAAAGCTATGGCTGGTGTCTAAAAGCGAGAGTAGATGAAAATATAAATACTGAAAAACACGCATAATTACTATATTTTCTTTCTACAGCAACCAGTAACCAATTGTGACAAAAGTGTGAAATACAATGAACATGAAAAAAAAAAAAATTAATTTAGAAGGTATGTGAACCCTGTTGCTAAAGCAACTTCCAACTTAAAGCCTTTGAACGAAGAAGTAAGTACATTAGACACTATGACAGTACAGAAAGCACGTGTGTAAAAAATCGTTGACCGTTGAACATTGCAGCTTGTAATTGTGTAAAAAAAATGGAGTGCTTCTGTACGCCATAAGTATCCGAATGACATTACCTAAATATAAATTTTAAGTTCCCTTAAAAAAGAAGGTGTGAAGAATATATGGCGATATGTAAAACTTGTAATGTTTCCTTGAACATATTGCCTGCCACTAGTGAACAATCATGTTTGTGTGCAAAAAAAAAAAAAAAAAATAAAATAAAAATAAAAATAAAAATAAATAAAATAAACAATAGTGTAACTGTGAAAAATTCAAAAGTAACTAATAAAATAATAAAAAAAATTGTTAAAAGGTAAACTTTTAATTATTACAACTTTTTAAATTCTCACTCTTTAAAAAAAACTAGTTGGATGTGCCAATCCCAAAACTTTCTTCTATCTTATACATCTTAATATTTCAAAACCTAGTTACACATGTTAATACTTCAATATTATTAGTTCAATACTATACCAACTTTGATTTTCATCTTAAATTTCTGCTCAAGTCAATTAAACGGAATAAAAACGAGTTAATCTATATCATGATATTTGTTAAAATTATTAATTTTTCCTTATTCTGTCGTTATCAGCTGTTTGCGAATAGCCGGCATAGCAGGAAGCGAGTTCCCGCCGCTGCATGAGCCGCTGATGCACAATAGAACTACGAAAAATCAAGAAAAGTATACAAAAATCGCTAGCACGGAGCCCCTTTACCGCGCAATATTTCCAAATTCAAGGAGAACCTGTTGGCCAAAGCCAAAAACAAGCACAAACATTTTGGTTCAATTGTATGCATAATTTTATACGCTGTTCGATGGTACAATAATGAAAATGGCACAGAGATCGGAATTATAGCGCCCCCTACTTTCGGAATTTTTTCAAGTTCAAGGAGTACTTGTTTGCCATAGCCAGAAACATGCACAAAAAATTTTGTTCAATTATATGGATAACTTCATACACTTTTCGATGGTACAATAATGAAAATGGTACAGACATCGCAATTATAGCGCCCCCTTCTGGCAGAATTTTTCCAAATTCAGGGAGGACCTTCGTAACATGACCAAAAATAATCACATAAAATTTGGTTCAATTCTATGCATAACTTCATACACTTTTCGGCGGTACAATATTCAAAATGGCACAAAAATTGTACAAAAATCGCTATTACAGCGCCCTCTAAGAGCGATTTTTTTACAAATTAAGGGAGGACCTCCTTGCCATAGCCAAGAACTTAAAATTTTTTTTTTGGTTCAATTCTATGCATAATTTCATACACTTTTGATGGTGCAATATTCAAACTCGCATAAAAATCTCTATTACAGCGCCCCCTAACGGCGAATTTTTTGCAAATTCATGGAGGACCTGCTTGCCATATCTAAAAACTTAAAATAAAAATTTGGTTTAATTCTATGCATAACTTCATAAACTTTTGGACGGTACAATATTCAAAATCGCACAAAATCGCTATTACAGCGCCCCCTACCGGCGAATTTTTTCCAAATTCAGGGAGGGCCTGCTTGCCATAGCCAAAAACTTAAAATACAAATTTGGTTTAATTCTATGCATAACTTCATACACTTTTGGATGGTACAATATTCAAAATCGCACAAAAAACGCATTTACAGCGCCCCCTACCGGCGAATTTTTTCCAAATTCAGGGAGGACCTGCTTGTCATATCCAAAAACTTAAACTAAAAATTTGGTTCAATTCTATGCATAACTCCATACACTTTTGGATGGTACAATATTCAAAATCGCACAAAAAACGCATTTACAGCGCCCCCTACCGGCGAATTTTTTCCAAATTCCGGGAGGACCTGCTTGCCATAGCCAAAAACTTATAATAAAATTTTGGTTTAATTCTATACATAACTTGATACACTTTTTGATGGTACAATGGCGACAGACAGACGGACAGACGGACAGACGGACGGACGGACAGACGGACACACAGACAGACAGACATTTTCTATAAACATGTTTTTTGGAATCTCTGACCCCTAAAACATGCAAATCCGTCGAAAACCGGAAGTCGAAAAAAATTTCGGTTACAATACTTTCTTCTATTGAAGATAGAAGAAAGTAAAAATGAAATGCAAGCACCAGACCATATAATTCGAAATAATAATGTAGTATTGCTGGGTGTAGAATAATTTACATGACATGAAATTAAAATTGTATCCGAGACAAAAATGCGTAAACAAAGTGTGACATGAAATGACGAAAAAAAAAAAAACTCTAAACTGCGACTGAAGTATCTAAATCCATAAAATGAATGATGTAACTAAAATTTCTCAACCCTCAGATGAATCTTGTACCCTATCTCCCAAGAGTTTATTCAAAAAGGATTAAATTGAGTAAACAAAGCAAGCTAGAAACAATATGGCACCATGTAAAAATTGCACAAACCGACACATGTATAGAATAAATTCGAATATGAAAAACTCAACAGCATGTGTGTACAAAAAGATGTGCAAAATCCTCTGACAACAAGAAAATCAGAATTACCATGAACTATGTGAGAAAGTATAAAAAAATACTGCCGAATCTTTCATTAAGAAATGCCAAACATGATATAGAATAAAAAAAAAATTACTGTCAAATAAATCTAAAGTGTATTACACTTAATAAAAAGAATGCTGCATATCTAAATGAACAAATGGTCCAAAAATAAAAGTTAACTTAATTTAAAGGATAACAGAAAATAAAATGACAATAAAAATTGTAAAATTTAGAAAGCATAAAATCGAGTAGTTCCAAAAATATTAATCGTCAAGACATATTCAAACATGGCGTGTGTAAATCGTGGAAAATCGTTGAAAACCTCTCATGGAATGATTGTGTTTGTGTAACCGGTAAAAGCCATCTTGAGTGAATGACAATAATAAAATTGGGAAAACAGGAGTATGCAAATGCACAAGAAATAATACAATGTAACGATTTATATCAGCATATCCTATAGCGATCAGTGGACAAGCCACATAGCATATGCAAAAACAAAACGTACCCATGGATTTTTAAAAAATCCAATTGTAACTGTAATTTAGCAAAACTAATTACAATGAAAGGTGTGGAAATATTATGTTGGATGCCACAATAAAATCTAGAAATTGAAATGAAATTGTACAAATTAATAAATTAATCAGAAAGCCATAAATAATGCCCCTGTGAAATTAGGCCAATGTGTCAATTAAAACCTGAACAAAAATTCGCATTACGAGAAAACTTTAAAATTTAAATAACTGTGAATGATAAACTACAAAAATTCATAAATTTAAAGAGTGTAAGTGGCCACGTTTCCTATCAGAATAGACAAGAGGTCATCACCTCATCTACCTCCAACAAGAAACATATGCAAACATAACCCAGCAAGAACCTAGGAAACAGCCCTAAGAAACAGCCTAATTCATGAAACACTAACACTCTGAACGATTAAAATTGTACGCCTAGACATAGTGAATACCTAAATTTTAAAGTAAAAATATTTTTAACATGAAATAAACACTCTGACTGAATCCAATGACAAAATCAGAAAACTTCCATGTGAAAACATAGGGAGATAGCAACGATAACTAACAGTAAAATTAATTAAAGCAATGAATATTTTCTAGCAGTGTACTCGACTGGCAATGAACTTTAAAATAAAATGTAAAATAACACATTTTCAAAAAAAAAAATTTAAAAAGGTAGTATGTCAATTCAAAAATGTAATAAAAGTATCAAAATACTTATTTATTTATTTTTAACGAACATGGATGCATGGCAGTCCCAATCAAATTGCCCTAAAATATCTGCCTTTAAAGATAATTATAAGTACTAATAGTACCTATACGTGCATATTTTATTATTAAAAAGAAGCACTTTATATTTTTAAAAATATTTTTCTTTCTTTCTTATCAAAAGAAAGCCTGAAACATGCTGCCAGAAAAATAAACGCAGCAATACCATGGACAAATTAGTTTTAGTTTATTCTGCATGACCCAGAGAACACCTTTTATGGCACTAATTTTTTAAAAAATAATATCATCCGTACTACTTCTCTGACAAATTAAAATAAACAAATGAAAATAAGAATGCAAACTTAAAAAAATATACACTAAATCAGGTTGATAATTGTAACTAAAAAAAAAAAAAAAACTTACCTGTGCCAAAATTGTCTTCTTAAATGAAGGAAAACATCATAATTTTACGCAATATTTTGTTACGTAAAGCTAGATGATTCAAAATTTAAAATCTATAAAATAACTGGGTCAAATGCAAAAAAAAAAAAATTCTATCTTGCCCAAAATTATCTAGAAACAACATTTGAAAATAAAAATATTTCTCAAAATCAATGAACTATTACCAAAAACATTTATATAATTATATGCAAAATTAGTATATTTATAAAAGACATTGTGAATGCATGCATGACACAATATATGAATGAATTATGACATCGCTGTTACGTATATTTTATCTAGCACTGAACAACTAAAAAATTATCTATTGATATAAAGTTAATCACATCACATTTATAAATTTTATAAGCATTAGAAACTTAAATCAAATGTGCATGTATACAAACACATTATATAAAAATACTTTGCTTAAAAGAAATCAGAATATGCTCATATATATTAAATATAACTATATAAACTGTATGCATATATATGGGTATGAGAAAATCGAAAATGCACTGTCAAAGCACTTATTTAAAATTAATTTGCATAACATTAATTTCAGTTAAATTAAAATTATTAAAAAATGCACTTGATACCTTTCTCATATCCATATATTAATTGTGTCGAAATAGCTATCTCCGCTGTCATCAGAAACATGTGACAAACACACTCGCGCGCAATGGGCGAAAATTTTACTTGACATATGTTGGAACGTTGTTTTCACGTGCAAGGTAGAGAAAAATTTCGTCTTACTTTCATAAACCTCATTTTCAAAAAAATTTCGATGGGCACTTAGGAACCTTGCAGCAAATTTTCACATATAGGATGACTTTAACTATATTCACCGGTGAGGAGAACACGCTGTATTGCATGTATATTCACTATCACAAAGTTAGCACAGCGGACAAGCACAAAATTCCGACAGATGGGCACACACATCACACACTTTAAAACGAATTTTCACTATGACATCAAGAAGCACAGATTACATTTCGGATAGGGAGTGATCCAAGAAGCAAAGATGCGGGGATGAAAAGTCGCTGACACTTCCTATAATTTTTAGACCGATCACAGCGAAAAATTTACAGCTTTCGATGTTGTTGAAATTTCTCAACAATATGTAAACTAGTTGGATGTTCCAATCCCAAAACTTTCTTCTATCTCATACATCTTAATATTTCAAAAAGTAGTTACAGATGTTAATACTGCAATATATTATTAGTTCAATAGTATACCAACTTTGATTTTTATCTTAAAGTTCTGCTTCAACCAATGAAGAGTAGTAAAAATGAGTTTGTGGAGTTTTTTTATTTAATACTCCGGTCGTGATAGAGAAACAAAATAGTGGAGTACACAGACGATCTTCCTAAATGCAAACCCAGATGATGATCCGTTTCCTAGAAAATCCATCAGGCAATAATTCAAAAGAACAGTTTCCATGGAAAAAGTATTTATTTTTACTGAAGTGGGCATAAGATGTTAAGCAGTGGTGGCCTCCCTAAAACTCAGCAAAAAAACTTAAACTGTTTGCAGTGCGAAGATCAGAGAGCAAATCCCTTTCAATCTGTGTAATTTAATACGCCAAGAATATATCTGTCTTGAGCCAATACGCCAATCACAAAATAACCGTTAAACTGGGAGATGTATTAAAATTTGAACTAGATAAACGCCAAGGACAGATACCACATTTGGCAACAAATTAATAAGTGAAATAATAAAGCAAACCTATTATTGCTTACATAGAGTATAACGGTGAGGATAATTAATGTCAAATATCTACTTACCGGCCGAAGTGAAAATGAAATTTATGTGTATTTTAATGCATTTACGAGGCGCCAGCAAGCTTAAAATTAACAATATGATCTTTAGATTATGTAAACAGATTTGTAAAGAAACGGCGTTTAACAAATAAAATATCAATAAAGAATTTATCTGCGGGGAAGGAATAGTGCTTAAATTAGAAATAACAAATAAATCATTTTTCTGAATGATAGCTTTTAACAGAGAAAGACAAAAAACGTTTACCTAATAAATTGTCAATAAAAGAATATTTATGTGGGGATAGAAATTGTGCATACATTATAAATAGAACGAAATAGCCTTTGAATGATAGCATTTAATAGATGAAGGGAAAGATCTTTACCTAGTAAAATGCCAACAAAAAGTATAACGATTGCAATAAATTAGACATAAATTATAAAGAGAAATTATCTCTGAAAGCTCGCGTCAACCGCAGAAAGGAAAATAAATGTAGAAAACAGATTAATTTTGAATGAAAAATTAACACAAATATATGGCTTCACCATATATATCATCTCGATCATGATATATGTTAAAATCAATAGTTTTTCATTATTCTGTTTATAACAGCTTTTTGCAAATAGCCAGTTTAGCAGGAAGTGAGTCCTTGTCGCTACACGAGCAGTCGATGGACAACATAACTACGAAAAACCGAAAAAATCATACAAAAATAGCTATGACAGCACCCCTTTACTGTAGAATATATCCAAATTCAAGGAGGACATGCTGGCCATAGCAAAACACATACACAAAAAATTTGGTTCAATCCTATTCATAACTTCATACACTTTTCGATGGTAAAATAAAGAAAATGGCACAAAAATCGCTATTACATTAACCCCTTCCGGCAAAATATTTTCAAATTCAAGGAGAAACTGCTGGCCACAGTCAAATACATACACAAAAAATTTGGTTCAATTCTAAGCATAACTTCATACACTTTTCGATGGTACAATAATGAAAATGACACAGACATCGCTATTACAGCGTCCCCTTCCGGTAGAATAATTTCAAATTCAGGGGGGACCTACTGACCATAGCCAAAAATATACACAGAAAATTTGGTTCGATTCTATGCACAACTTCATACCCTTTTCGATGGTACAATAATGAAAATGGCAAAAAAAAAAAAAAATGCTATTACAGCAGAATATTTCTAAATTGAAGAAGGGACAGCTTGCAACATACACAAAAAATTTGGTTCAATTCTAAGCATAACTTCATACACTTTTCGACGGTACAATGGCGACACACGGACATACGGGCACACGGACAAACAGACGTACATTTTGTATGATTTTGGGGATCTCTGACCCCTAAAACGTGTAAACCCATCAAAAACCGGAAGTCGGAAAAAAATTTCGATTACAATACTTTCTTCTATTGAGGATAGAAGAAAGTAAAAACCACATTCAAAACTATGCATTCTTTCATGAATTATGATAATTTACAGAAGGTGAGTACAATTAAAAGTCCGTTGATACTGAAACTTTAAAACTTCTTTTCTCAGATTAGTAAATTTGGAGTTTGCGTGCACTGTTACTTTCAAACTATATAAGCTACAGCTTTAAAATAATACCTAATATGCGTTTCTTTATAGTCTTCATGCTAAAACAACAGAAAAAAAAATTCACATAATTTGGTTATTTATTTTTTTGCACTTGAAAAACTTGATTTTTTTTTTCTAAATTTTGTATTTTTTTGTATTTTGTTCTAAAATTAAATTTTAAACGAAACTTTTTGTATGTATTTTGGTATTAATTCAAAAGTATAGGTGTGTTAGGTAGAGATCTGCACGGGCCGAGCTCGGGCCTATTTTCATTTGCGACACACGTGCCGGGCCGGGCCCGGGCCATACTTTTTCTGAAGGCTCGGGCCTTACTTTTTTACGTAAGAATCGAGCCGGGCAGGGCCTAACTTATTTTTTCTGTACAGAGCCGAGAGTGGTTTCTTTTCTAGTCTTCACGGCCCCCAATTTTCAGTCCTAGTTTTGAGCCAGCCCGTGTGAAAATCATTGTCTCGGCGTGGCCTGTCCGTCCAAAGGTCAGTAAAATTAAGCCTAGCCCAAAAATTTTTGCAAAATATGCATACATTTTTGAATCGCCATTATTTTACAATTAAACATTAACATTTATTCTTTTTAAAGAATACTAACTTTCTACGATAATTAAAATATAGCTAAATTAAAATATAGTGGAACGTGTTGATCCATGCAAAATTAATATACTAAGAATATATAGTACCTTTACATTTGCTAAGAAGGGAACTTGTCTATATTGCATTTTTTTTTCTTTTCTATGTAACTGAGTCTTAGAAGATTTTACTGCATAACAGTTTTCAGATTTTTAACAATTCAATGCATGGAATATGGATTAACAATATTAATGATAACTGAATCATTTACATAGAAGAAATAACGATTCATTAAAAAAATTAATATCACAGCCTGCAGCACTTATATAAAAATGAAGTTCAGAAACATGAAAAAAAGTTAAGATAAATATTTTTGGTCAGAACTCCTCGTAAGAGTCGAATTTTTAATCAAATCGACGCAAAAATCAATCTTTTGTAGCAATTCACTCTGGCCGGGCCGGGCTCGGGCCGAGATTTTAACTTTTTTCCGGGCCGGGCCAATAATATTTTCTACGGGCCGGACCGAAATTTTTTTCTATGATTCGGGCCGGGCCCGGGACTGGAAATTACGGCCCGTGCAGCCCTCTAGTGTTAGGATTCTATTTTGTTCAAAAATTGTTTTCTATATGCATAATTCAGAGTTATCATGGGTGCAACACTTAATGATTTTAATTCCGCATTAGTGAAGCAAATTTTTAAATTTAAAATTAAATATTAATTTTGTATATACAATATTTATTTATTTGGATAATATAGCTAAGAATCTACACTTTAGGCAGAAGGGGAAAGACAAGTGGGTAAGTGCGATCACACATAGAGTTTCGTTTAATATTCCTTTCAAAACACTTTAACCTTTTGCAAAATCTGTTAGTTTCACATTTCGCAACCAGGGGGTGCACTCTATTCTAAACAAATCACTGTCCAAACGAAATTCTGTTTTACAACCTATCCGTAGACGTATTAGTCGAGGGGATCGTGCCCATAGCGCCCGAGATAGGTAAGCACCTCTGGCGGTAAAAAGTGAAACTAAAATATGTAAGGCTATGGTGTATAATATAAAAGAGTGGTCAAAGGGTAGTACAATGATATATCAAGTGAGGGGTGTCGACAAAAGTTAGAAAAATACCTCCCGGATGAAAAGTGTGGAGGTTAGATACATTGCTTAAAATACACATTAGAGCTCGGAGTGGCAAAAAATATAAGACTTTAAAAAAAAAATATGATTTGTCATATGATTGCAAGTGTTCTGCTATAAGTATGCAAAATTTCAAGTCTCCAACTTAACTAGGGGCTGAGTTAGAAAAATTGCTTAATATACACAAGTTAGAGACCGGATGGGTAAATATAAGACTTTTTTGGAATTTTCATGATTTGTCCTGTGTCCGTAATTGTTCAGCTATCAGTATGCAAAATTTCAAGTCTCCGACTTATTTATGGGTAGAATTAAAAAAAATTTCTTAAAATACAAAAGTTAGAGACCGGAGGGGTAAATATATGACTTTTTGATTTTTTTTTATGATTTGTCGTGTGATCGCAAGTGTTTAGCTATAAGTATGCAAAATTTCAAATCTTCAACTTAATTAGGGGCTCAGTCAGAAAAAAAAAAAAAAAAAAAAAATACACAAGTTAAAGCTCGGAGGTTTAAATATAAGACTTTTTCAAAATTTTGTGATTTGTCGTTTAATGTGAGGTATTCAGATATAAGTATATAAACTTTCAGGTCTCCAATATATAAAATTTCTGAGAACGAGCTCTGTGACTGACAGAAAGACAGAGGAGTGAGGCGAATAGGGTTTCGTCAGATGAACGAAACCCTGAAAAAAAATCTTAATTGCATAATTTTTGTGTTTTGGTGCTTTGAAAAAAGCGATATATATATATATTTATCTTTTCGACAAACGTAAAGGTCCTGTGCCCCTTAATGTTTTTTTAAAAATGAAATTTCTTATGCACTATTGCTAATTAAAAAAAAAAAAAAAAAAAAAAAAAAAAAATTACACTCTTTTTTTCAGCCTTCACTGTTTTACGGAGGAAAATAACGCCTAATTTCCTTACACGATTTTCATGATTTTACGAAAAATATTCGGTTACGATACCTTAACTTAACAAGGGCACCAAACACGATTATGGAAAATGCACTCCTTCTTTTAGGCTTGGTAGGAAGTGCGAGCTAGGGATTTTATTAAAACAAGTTATAATTTTTGCTCTGCTTCTTTTTAATATATAGCAATAGGAGCGAAAAACACCAAAAAAATTATTTAAACTATCATTTTGGGATGCCTACATTCATTTCTCAAAGTATAATCATAATTTAATTAATACGTAATTATTAACTAAATAAAGCCCCCCTTTTTAAAAAATCTTATACTTTTTATAATCATAAGGGTATTTTTTAAACAACTCTTTATCTTTTAATAAATGAAAGTTAAAATTCAATGCTCAATTCACCTTGAGTTAAATAATTAAAATTCATGTTAAAAGCATAAATAAATGTACAAGAATTACTTTCAAGTGCATACATATAATATATAATTAAGGTAATTATTAAGGTAAATAAAGTACCTTTCCGAAAGATAGTAAATACTTTATTTATGTTGGTATGACGACGAGAAAATTTCGTGATGGAAGTAAAGAGCATAAAGCAGATATCTGATTAAATAGACCACATACTGCATTATCAAGATTAGCCCAAACTCAACCTATAAAAGTAGATTTTAATAAATCGAAAATTGTATTTCGTACAAATAATTACCAGGAAGCCATTATAAGAGAATCAATTGAAATAATTGCTAATAAAGATACAGCTTGTAACGATGCACTATCGTACGATATCTATGGAGTATGGAGAGAATTGCTAATAAAGATATACAGCTTGTAACGATGCACTATCGTGCGATATTCATGGAGTATGGAGAGAATTGCTAATAAAGATACAGCTTGTAACGATGCACTATCGTGCGATATCCATGGAGTATGGAGAGAATTGCTAATAAAGATACAGCTTGTAACGATGCACTATCGTGCGATATCAATGGAGTATGGAGAGATTTGCTGCATAATAAATGAAAGCTCGTATTGTTGAAAATTTTAACAACTTTATCTCGCATCTCATCTGACGTAAAACCTACAAATTGCAATGATTTTGTTCTAGACAATTTTCAAATAAGCGCAAAGAAAATAACAACATTTAAATGACACTGATGACCGCCTTGTGGTGGCTGAAAATGTTCTGGGTTTTTCTAATATATTTTAAGATATGTTTGATGTATTATAAATAATTTTATATTATATATATGCACCTGAAAATAATTCTTGTACATATATTTGTGCTTTTTATATGAATTGTAATTCTTTATTTTTTATTACTTCGTAGTTGCAGTTTCACACCCAGTTGGCTTATTTTGGCGATCATGGTTATGGGCATCATTAAATCCATTGTTGTTTTATCTCGTATACAATTATAACCATAAAAAATATTTGATGATTTATCACCTGCGGTTGACTAATAAAAGAATGCCTTGCAATAAAGTTATTAATTTATAATTAAGTTCTTAAAATATTAAAATGTTATAGTGTCATCGAAAGCACACTTGTAAAAATAGTTTTTAGAATTCTAACGTATCAGAAAGTGAGGGAACAAAATTCCATCTTTACATACAAAAAACAAGTTAAGGGAAATAAAAGAGAGTTAAAAGAAAGAAAGAAGAAGAAAAAATAAACCGGTCAAGTGCGAGTATTACTAACGCGCGGAAGGTTCCGTACAAAAAATATACGAATTATTAACTGGGCATTACATTACACAAGTATACCATTAAGAGTTGTTATCTAGGCTTTAAAAGCCGATGGTGCATAGAGTACATCGCCCGGACCTTTATGTATCTCCAAACTGTCCGTGTCTTTAAGGGTTAACATCTCCGCTAATTACCGACAATTATTTTCGAAAATCATTATTAACAATCCTTTTATACTTCTGCAACGATAGGTGCCTCCAGCCAGTGGTGTAGTCGTAAAAAAAACAGAGGGTACACTCTCTAAACAGAGGGTATACGCTCAAGGAGAGCGTATACCCTAGAGTGTATATACTATAGCTTTCTTGAGAAACAGAGGGTATACGGTGTTCCTTAAAAAAATCCAGAGGATATACGGCGTATACCCCCGTATACTCCCCACTACATCTCTGCCTCCAGCGTTCCTCAATTCCTTTGCTGAACGCCCGCAAATCGAAATTTGTGTGTAGCGGAAAAATGCGATTTTCTGAAAAACTTTGTGACCTAGGGTAATCGCTATAGTTTTTCTGCAAGGTTTAAATTTACTTCTATTAGCCCTAATATTTTCCTAATTTTAGTTTCAGTAGATTCGGACACAGAGGAGGGGGGCATATTTTTGCATTACATTTTCGACGATATCTCTGAAAATATGATACCTAAAAGTAAAAGAAATGTATTTTGAGTCCGGCGTTACGAAAATTTTCGCACGATAAACAAAGAAAAGATTTTTTTTTCAAGTAACTTAATTAGCCCCTCTACATTTTCCCTAAATGTATTTGTAAACGATTAATAATCTATAAATATGTGGGTCAATAGCCTTTATTACTTCAGCTAATTTGAATTTTCCACGCTCCATAATTACGAGTAATTAAATGGCTGTGACAGACGGAGAGACAGACACTGTAGTGATCTTATAATCGTTCCGTTTTAACTTTTGAAGTACAGAAAACCCTAAAACAGCTGTATTATTGGCATATATCTCCTGCCGAAACACCTGAGTGTTTGTAATAAATAAAAGCTTTTTAATTCTTATTTTACCCTTATTATATTTTAATTTTTTACATTACCTTTATTATCTTTTTAACATTTGGATTCCCATTAAGACCTTTACTCCGCAAAATTTTTTCATTTATGAATATTTACGTTGTATTTCGAATTTCAAGATTTTGAAACTTGTTAATTGATGCTTGGATTTAATATGACTGTCGTTGTTTTATGTCTTTCTCTATAACTTGTCCGATATATAACAATAGTTCTGTGTAACCAAACAGTTTTGCAAAGATGATAGACAGATTAAGGGGGATTGGGGCTTTATGGATACCGAAAAATATGCAAACAGAGCGCTTTTATACAACGCTTCGAGTTGTATAAAAACAGAAGTATTCAATGTAACTAATTTAAACTTTCTGATATTTTTAAGGTATGTTTGTAGTCTTATAAAATTATAAAATGAAGTACTTCAATGTTATAAAATAAAAAATATATCAAAATTTATGTAACACAATTTTCGAAAAAAAAAATTAGGTGTCATATCACCATCCGTAAAATATCTTAACGTTGAATTGAAATAAGAACCTAATTTTTGCTTTAAAATTTTCATGAAACTTTACTCTATAGAATAAGTTAAGGATATAATATGGTAAACTATCACTTAAAGGAAACCTTATTAAAAAAAGTCCTTCCGGCCAGTGCCGGGAGGAAGAGGCAGCTTTCATATTCCTTATTTTAAAAAAGCCAACTTATATTATTCAAACACACGAAGCTCAATTTAGTGGAAACCGAATATAGGAGATTCAATACTAATTTTTATCAATACTAAATCATTATGAATGAGAATTTCGCGAAATTAGTCAGCTTTATCCAAGCTGCTTTTATTTAAAGTAACTTATATTTGGCTGCCAAATTCGGCGATTTCTTAAAGTGCCTGCCATTTTAAGACAACAGGGTGGATGAGGCTAACCAGTGAACTTGGTCGAGACCTTAGTAATTGGTGTGCACATGCTCACTCACATCGGAATCGATTGATATATACGAGTGCTGTCGCAGGCAAAAAATTAGATTTTTCAAAATGTCACCCACATTAGATATTGAAATTGCTATATCTGAGCCATTTTTTAAGATAAAGACAAACAAAAAATGCTCCTGAATCCTTATATCAAGGTCAAATACTTAAGAAAGAATCCTTTTTCAATTTCTAATTTTTTTGCACCTCACTTTAATTATAATTTTTTTTTAATTTAATGGCCACCATTTTGAAACAAGATGGCTGATGAAGCTGACCAGCGAACTTGGTCGAGATATTGATGTATACTATCCACATGCCTTCTTACATCGAAATAGGCGAATACGAGTGTTATCGCGTGACAAATACAAGATCGTTTCAAAATGTTAGCCATGCTAGAAATTCAAAGTGCGATAATTCAACCATTTTTTAAGATATAAACAAAAGAACAAATTTTCAAAAACAAAAACTGCTCCGGAATCTTTGTATCAAGGCCAAACACATAAAAAAAATCTTTTTCATTTTCCAATTTTTTAATAATTCATTTTAAATTAATTTTTTTTTAATGGCAACCCTTTTGAAACAAGATGGCGAATGAAGCTGGCCAACGAACTCGGTCGAGACATTTGTATGTACTATGTACAGACCAAGTTACATCCAAATAGGTTCATAAATACCCCTGCTATCGCGTGACAAAAATCAGGTCGTTTTAAAATATCAGCCACAATAGAAATTCAAAATGCTATAACTCAGCCATTTTTTTAGATATAGACAAAACAAAAACTGTTCCGGAATCTTTGTATTAAGGTCAAACACATACGAAAAAAATCATTTTCATTTTCCAATTTTTTGGTATATCATTTTAAATTTAATTTTTTTTAAATTTTTTAAATGACCGCCATTTTGAAACAAGATGGCGGATGAAGCTGGACAACGAACTTGGTTGAGACATTTGTATGTACTATGCACACACCAAGGTACATCCAAATCGGTTCATAAATACGCCTGTTATCACGTGACAAAAATCAGGACGTTTCAAAATGTCAGCCACGCTAGAAATTCAAAATGCTATAACTCAGCCATTTTTTAAGATATAGACGAAACAAAAACTGCTCCCGAATCTTTTTATCAAGATCAAACACATAAGAAAAAAATATTTTTTTAATTTTAAATTTTTTGATACCACATTTCAAATTAAACTTTTTTTTAAAAATTTAAATGGCCGCCATTTTTAAACAAGATGGCGGATGAAGCTGGCCAACGAACTTGGTCGAGACATTGGTATGCACTATGTATAAACGAAGTTACATACAAATCGGTTCATAAATACGCCTTTTATCGCTTGACAAAATTTAGGACGTTTCAAAATGTCAGCCCCGCTAGAAATTCAAAATGCTATAACTCAGCCATTTTTTAAGATATAGTCGAAACAAAAACTGTTCCGGAATCTTTGTATTAAGTTCAAATATATCAGAAAAAAATATTTGTCCATTTTCCATTTTTTGGTACCACATTTCAAATTTTAAATTTTTAAAAATTTTTTAAATGGCCGCCATTTTGAAACAAAATGGCGGATGAAGCTGGCCAACGAACTCGGTCGAGACATTGGTATGTACTATGTACACACCGAATTACATCCAAATCGGTTCATAAATACGAGAGTTACAGTGTGACATAGGTCAGATATATATATATATATATATATATATATATTACATTAATTAAACATAACCTACCACCGTCAATTATTATGAATTAAAGCTGTAAGTATTTAAAAAAAAAAAAAAAAATATTATAAGAATTATTATGGAAGAAAAAAGAAAAATGTGGACACCGACAAAAATTGAAAAGCTTATTCATTGAATTACGTTATCAAGGGCACAGAATTCAATGATATAAGCAAAATGGTCGTTTTCTGTGGGAAAAATAAGCTAAAGCTAAAATTAATTTTCCCCTGTGCCCAAACAACCACTAAAATCAAGTGAATTGATTAAAAATGAAAGCAGAATAGAAACAAATAATATGAAATGGAAGAATCAATAAAACGTATTTAAATATTTATAGGATATAAAATATAAATAATAAACACCATACCGATTAATATTTCAGTATTTTACAAAAATCCATGTGCACATGTCAACCAGTATATCAAAAAGATTAAGGTGAATAAAACAGTTAAGAAATCACGGTAAATGATACCAAAGGATGCAGTTAATACAGTTTGAAATAAAATTTGAAATACCTTGTAAAACAAATTTAATCTAATATAAAATAAATAGATATTAATTACATAATTTAAAATGCACTATTAAATTAATAGATAACAGTTTAACAATATCGTCAAAATTTAGCTAAAAATACACCCTGGTGTATAAATTATAACTGAAATGGAGCTAGAAAAAATAAAAATTAGAGCAATCTGAAAGAGACAAGAGAGTTGGTGCTGCCATCTGTTATTAATCATATTAAACATTTATCGCAAGATAAAAATTTGTAAGCTTTTGAATGTAAATAACTGTTTAAACAGCAAAACCAAACAAATCCTTATATATAGAGAATTATAAACCTAATATAAATCACACAATGTATTTGAAACTATTGTTAATAAAATTTAAAAGCATACAATATATTCTATTAGCAAACTGATTCAAACCAAACTAAGAGTTTAAATAATGCTAGAACATTGATAATATATAGCATATAGCTATATGCTATAAAACAAAATAAATTCAGTAATAATTAATATAAATAATTATTAAAAATAATTTATAAATTATTTTTTAATGAATTATATATAAGATATTTATAAAATGAACAGGAAATAAAAAACATGTGGAAGTATATAGAAGGTTAAATAATACTTAAAATCCCATTACTTAAAAAGTACAAATATAGAATGAGGATTATTTTCAGACATCCATAAAAATCCATAAAGTATGAATGAGGGACATTCAAAAACATTAAACTAAGAGTGGCATACTATTAGTAATTAATATGATATTGTCCTTAGTAAATTAAAATTTAATAACAAATAATTGTAAATTAGATTAATGAATAATTAAGCTAATTATAATATTAATGAAAATCTCCAATTTACATATAAAATATCAAATCAACATCCACATAAAATACATAACAAAAATATAGTAATAATACAAGAGCCCCGTTTTTTTTTTTTTTTTTTTTTTTTTTTTTTTTTTTTTTTTTTAATTTTAATAATTAACCATTGCGTATTATCCAGACAACACCAGCCTCCTCCGTACTTTAACATCTACCCACCCAACCAACCTATAATATTTTTTTATATTTTTTACAATTTTTAATTTTTTATAGATATTTTTTTATTTTATAATTTTTTTGTAATTTTGTTTACGCATGTGTTAATTTGTGTTTATAGATCATGTAAGAAAAGTACTAATTGTATATTAATGAATATATGAATTTTTTTGGAAAACCATGATTTAATGCATCATAAATTAGTTTTTTAATATTATTGTTAATTAGAGGAGAAGAACATAAACATTTTATTCTATATAAATGATTAAGTATTATATTACGAAATACAGAATGATGTAGACAAGACTTAAAATTTGTAAATGTATTAACTGTGAATTTAAATTCATTACGTTTGTCATATAAATCTGTGATTGTTTTATTGCATTTATTGTAATTTTAAGATCTAAGAAGTTAATTGTATTGTTAGATAAAAGGTTTTCCGTTAATTCCAAATTAGTGGGATAATCAACTGGAAATCGAGTAATTGCAGATTGATCAGTTTCAATTAAAATGATGTCATCAATATAACGATATAAATGTAGATTATTGTTAGTAAAATTACGTTCATAATGAGATAAGTATAAGTCTGAGAGTAAACTGGAAGTACAACCGCCTTGTGGTATACCGACATGCTGTAAATATAAAGTATTATCTTGCAATATATAATTATTATAGATAATGAAGTTAGTTAAAGATTTAAAATATGCAATATCTATATTAGATGGTAATTCCAGTTTTTTATAATACTTTTTAAATAATGCATTTATAATTTTATGTAAATCTAATAGGTCTATATTATTAAAAAGATCTTTGAAGTCATATGTCGTTATATTACAAACAGAATGAAGATTTTTTAAAATATTAACAAGTTGATAGCTATTTTTTATACAATGTGTATTATCATTGTTTGTAGTAAGTACATATATTTGATTAAGAATTTTTAAGAGAAGTGTATTGGCTTTATTATTATATGTATTACAACCAATAGTAACAGTCCTAAATTTAATAGGAGTTTTATGATATTTGGGAATAAGAACTAAATATGGATAATTAAAATTAGTAGATAAAATATTTAAAAGTTTATAATAACTTCGAATTTTACGATTATTTACAATTACATTTTCATTAGTTTTTTGAAAAGACTTATTAGAAGAAATAGAATTTGTAAGAAGTTGGTGATAATATGATTTACATATAATAGCATAATTGTTAGGAGATTTGTCTACATATGTAATAACGAAGTTTTTTTTGTGATTTAGTAATTTGTTGGAAATAATGCTGTGTATTAATAGAAACCAAATCAGCAATATTATTTTTTAAAGCCATAGTTAATTTTCCAATTACTAATATCTTCCATTGATTAAAATATTCAATAGGCTTATTATAAGAGATAGAAATTTTATAAATAAAAATATCAATATCATATGTAAACTGTTTGATAATAGATTTAACATTAAATTTAGATGGAAGTCTATATTTTGTACCATAACCCATTAGTTGTTTCAATTTAAAATCATGAACAATATCAAGATTTCCAGTGATTATATGTCCATGATCATTGTTTATGTATTTTTTTAGAGTGGGGTCTTTGCAGTTACACGGAAAAGTACTTGCAGCAGATGTATTTTTTGAAAATGTATTGTAGTTAAAAATTTTTCTCCCAATTGTATTCGGATATTTAAAGGTTTTTGATATATGAAGATTATTGATAGGAAAAAAAAACAATTTTTATCATTAATTATAGAATTGATATTAATTTTATTAAAAATGTGATTTGAAAATGTAATTATCATTTGAGTATTCATGTTCTGAATTTTGTGGTTTTTTTGTATATTAATATTTAAAAGATTAACCCTACTCATAATAAGGTCAAAGTAAATATCAGAGAAATGTTTAGAGAAAGATTTACTTAGAAAGACATTTAAATGTTGTACCAGCTGTTTCTTTTTAATAGCAAAGATGTTTTTACGAATTAACAACCAGTTATAATTCTCTAAGTAATTTCGTTGAAGATCATTAATTAGTTTTGTGATAGATTTTTTGGAAACTACAACTGATGATGAACCCTTTCCGCGTTTATTACGTGTTGTTTTAGCATTTAAATTATGATTAAGAGTAGGATAAATTGGAGAATAATCAATATTGTTATTTATAGATGTGAAAACTTTGACAGGTCTGTTAAATACTTCACTGTTAAGCCCATAAGGATAAATTGTGTTATAATATTTCATATATGATGATTCCATATAAAGACGTTCTGATTTATTTTTTAGAATTTGAAGGATTTCAATTGTCGTATTTTTAAATAGATGTTTATGAAAATGTTGAATTTCAGCTGTAGATTGTATATTTTTTGCTTTGTTATTATTAGAGTCTGATCGATGATGATTGATTCGTTTATGAATTGGACCTGATGTTTCACCAATATATTTCATATTACATAAGTTGCACTTTATACTATAAATAACATTAAATGCTTTACAAAAACTTGAATAATTAGGATCTGAGACAATTTGTGTCTGAGCAGCGTATGGACATGTCTTGCACCGAGAATCATAGCACTTACGAAAAAATAAAGGACGAGGGGGAGAGTATAAATGGTCGCTGGATGACGATCCAGGAACAACCCAATTATTATTCCTGTACCGGGCACTACACTGCAAAGATGCTAAGTGTATCTTGCCAGTATCGAGATGTTTACTAAGAACTGCCATATAAAAATTATGTATGGAAAATGCAATAATTGCCATAAAAATAAGAAATTTTAATAATAAAAATTAATAAATTAATTAAATTAGCCTTGATTAAATAATAAAACTTGAGTATGAAAAAATATATACAATATTTACAATCATAGAAGCAGAACGCAGAAACAATCTTCAAATTATCCAAAACCAAATTATGATAACCCAAATAACGTAGATTAATAATAGCAAGAAACCACTAGACTATTTTATAACAAATAAGTCTAAAAAGATCCGCATAACATCCAAATCCTAGATCAACTATAACCATGCAAAGACAGCCAAAACGCTTACCCAACTAACTACTCAGATCAAAGTAATTTGAATTTAAACTAAAGCAAATTAACATTAAATCTATGAATAGAAATAATTATTGTTACCATATTAATGTATATATAAAATGATTATCTCTACAGAATTATGTAAAGCTATAGCACAAATAGAAAATATATAGGACAATATCATACACTAACTACAAGAGAATTCAGATAAAATCATATCTAGAAAATTAAAAAACATTAAATAAATCGTTGCAATGATAGGAATGAAAAAATTAATGGAATCCTAAAATAGGTATCAGATAACTACATGGTAGAAATCTTATTGATAATACACATAGATTTTGCGCTAATTGCAGCAATGATCTAAGCGTATAATATTTAAAAGATTGCTAAATAATTTAGCGACCTGGGAATATATAAAAATATATATAAGATACCTTAAGGAAAAAATACATCAAAATGAATTGTTGACATTCAAAATGAAAAGATATTTAAAATATCGTAAAAAGCATACATTCATAATTACTTGCGCAAATGCATCATAGTAATTTGAATGCTAATATGTTACATTAATTAAACATAACCTACCACCGTCAATTATTATGAATTAAAGCTGTAAGTATAAAAAAAAAAAAAAAAAAAAAAAAATATATATATATATATATTATAAGAATTATTATGGAAGAAAAAAGAAAAAAGTGGACACCGACAAAAATTGAAAAGCTTATTCATTGAATTACGTTATCAAGGGCACAGAATTCAATGATATAAGCAAAATGGTCGTTTTCTGTGGGAAAAATAAGCTAAAGCTAAAATTAATTTTCCCCTGTGCCCAAACAACCACTAAAATCAAGTGAATTGATTAAAAATGAAAGCAGAATAGAAACAAATAATATGAAATGGAAGAATCAATAAAACGTATTTAAATATTTATAGGATATAAAATATAAATAATAAACACCATACCGATTAATATTTCAGTATTTTACAAAAATCCATGTGCACATGTCAACCAGTATATCAAAAAGATTAAGGTGAATAAAACAGTTAAGAAATCACGGTAAATGATACCAAAGGATGCAGTTAATACAGTTTGAAATAAAATTTGAAATACCTTGTAAAACAAATTTAATCTAATATAAAATAAATAGATATTAATTACATAATTTAAAATGCACTATTAAATTAATAGATAACAGTTTAACAATATCGTCAAAATTTAGCTAAAAATACACCCTGGTGTATAAATTATAACTGAAATGGAGCTAGAAAAAATAAAAATTAGAGCAATCTGAAAGAGACAAGAGAGTTGGTGCTGCCATCTGTTATTAATCATATTAAACATTTATCGCAAGATAAAAATTTGTAAGCTTTTGAATGTAAATAACTGTTTAAACAGCAAAACCAAACAAATCCTTATATATAGAGAATTATAAACCTAATATAAATCACACAATGTATTTGAAACTATTGTTAATAAAATTTAAAAGCATACAATATATTCTATTAGCAAACTGATTCAAACCAAACTAAGAGTTTAAATAATGCTAGAACATTGATAATATATAGCATATAGCTATATGCTATAAAACAAAATAAATTCAGTAATAATTAATATAAATAATTATTAAAAATAATTTATAAATTATTTTTTAATGAATTATATATAAGATATTTATAAAATGAACAGGAAATAAAAAACATGTGGAAGTATATAGAAGGTTAAATAATACTTAAAATCCCATTACTTAAAAAGTACAAATATAGAATGAGGATTATTTTCAGACATCCATAAAAATCCATAAAGTATGAATGTGGGACATTCAAAAACATTAAACTAAGAGTGGCATACTATTAGTAATTAATATGATATTGTCCTTAGTAAATTAAAATTTAATAACAAATAATTGTAAATTAGATTAATGAATAATTAAGCTAATTATAATATTAATGAAAATCTCCAATTTACATATAAAATATCAAATCAACATCCACATAAAATACATAACAAAAATATAGTAATAATATATATATATATATATATATATATATATATATATATGTCAATTTTGAACGGAGGGTGGTTTCGGGGTCTGGGGGTCATGATCGATGAAAATATACCAAAATTTATTGAAATCGCTTTCCTCCGAACGGCTGCAATAGGTAGCTTTTTTAATGAAAGCTACCTAAAACTCTCAAAGTTGAAAATTTAAAAAACCCTAAAAAATACAATTTTTTTTCATAAAAAGTACACAAAATATTAAACCATCTAAAATATATTAATTGATTCTATAGATAATGATGTTATATGCATGCAAAAATAATTTTAAGCCATTCCATCAAATAGTTTTTTAAAAATCTTTCGGATAGTCGTAAAAATCAAGTTGAAAACGCGACTTAAAGTTACAATTAAATGGGTGCGGCTTTGAAAGCGATTCTTACATAAATGGGTATAACTCCGTTAAAAATGCAGATATTTTTATGCGTTTTCTTGCACTGTGTTCAGAATTAATTGAATAATCAAAATAGAAACTAAAAAAAAAAAAAAAAAATTAATTTTTTGAGTCCCGAGCGCCCTTAAGCTAAGTAATGCTATAAAAAGTGATAAAATATCTTTATTTAGATTGACGAATGGTTCATCGCACAGACGGCGATATTTTCAAAATCATTCATGATAGAAATATTTTCACAAATTTTAAAAACAATAACTTGGTAAACAATGTTACGAGACATCATACATAATGAAAATCAGTGCAAACATAAAATAGAATGAAATTGAATATTTGTGAGCGTGGATTAATTTTTATTATTATTACTAAAATTGCATAGCATCTCTTTCCAAATTTTAGGTAAATCAAGGGACACTGAATCATTGCAAATGTTCTCGTTGCGTAAAACTATCTCTATTGATTCCCGGATAATGGATGGCAAATAAAATCTTGATGGATATGGATGATAAACATCCTGCTATTTTTAAAACTGATCTGCAAAGATTCTAAATTTTGTGAAAATATTTCTATCATGAAGGATTTTGAAAATGTCGCCTAAATAAAGATATTTTATCATTTTTTATAGCATTATTTAGCTTAATCTGTTTATAAGTGATTATTATATATATTGTTATAACATGTTAGACGTGCAAAACATTCTTCTTAAAATTACCTAACTCACACAGTAAGAATTTCGTTCCGTAGAAGTTGCAGAATATGTTTCTTTCCTTTTTCGTGATCGCGATTCAACAAATACAATTAGATCTTCCGAAAATGACAGTAATAAATGGCTAACTCTCATTAGTCTGTGAGACTGAGAATTAGTCATTCAACTCTAATGACCAGGAGCGCTAACTTTTGAAAAATATAGGGTGGGCTGTAATATTAGGTAGCTTTCGTTACAAATAGCTACCTATTGCAGCCGTTCGGAGGAAAGCGATTTCAAAAAATTTTGGTATATTTTCATCGATCATGACCCCCAGACCCCGAAACCACCTTCCGTTCAAAAGTTGATATATATATATACATATCTTAAAATTACAATAAAAGACAACAAAACAATATCAGATTTATGTGATAAACGTGAAGAATTTAAATTCAAAGTTAATACATTTACAAATTTTAAATCTTGTCTTCATCATTCTGTATATCGAAATAAACTACTTAATCATTTATATAGAATAAAATATTTATGTTCTTCTCATCTAATTAACAATAATATTAAAAAACTCATTTATGATGCATTAAATCATGGTTTTCCAAAAAAATTCATATATTCATTAATATACAATTAGTACTTACATGATCTTTAAAAAAAAAACAAATTAACACACGCGTAAACAAAATTACAAAAAAAAAAATTATAAAATAAAAAAATATTTATAAAAAATTAAAAATTGTAAAATAATAATAAAAAAATTCTATAGGATGGTGGGGTGGGTAGATGTTAGAGTACGGAGGAGGGTGGTGTTGTCTGGATAATACGCAATGGTTAATTAAAAAAAAATGATGGGGCTTTAGTATTATAACTACATTTCTAATACGTATTTTATATGGATGTTGATTTGATGTTTTATATGTAATTTGTGCCTATTCTTTTTATTTCAATTCATATTAAATTTAACTTATTTAATCAAATTCAATATTAACTTGTTTTAAAATTTAGTCTACTCAGGACAATATCATATTAATTAATAACAGTATACCATCTTTTTAGTGATTATTATGCATATAAGTTTATTTGATATAACTAATGTTATACTGTATGTATTAAAATTGGGTAAATAGTTTTTATTATTATTCCTCTATACTTTTTAATATTTTGTTTTATTTTCAACTTTGTATTCCATGATTAATTATCAGTTTAATTTGTTTGATTGTCACAATCATATTTTTTTAGATTTTTTATGGCTAATAGGAAGATAATTCACACACTATATTTGTGATCTTTAGGATATTGGGAATTTTAGAATCTGACAATCTTCTATAAACATCCATTTTTTATTTATTTATTTATTTATTTATTTATCTTCTTTACTGTTCATTTTTTATATGTAATGGTAATTATTAAGGTTTTTTATATTATTATTATTATATAATTTTTATTTTATAGCATATAGCTATATTTCTATATATTATCAATGTTAATTTTTTTTTTTTTTTTTTTTTTTTTTTTTACTTTTTTAGTGTAGATATAAATGGGTTTGGTAGGTTTGGTAATAGAATATATTGAAAGCATTTTATTAACATTTAATTTATTTAATTTTTTTAAATAATTTTTTTGAAAAATTTTATATTAGGATTTGTGTAGTAATGCAGTTGATATGTTTTTATTTCTTTGGCTATTATTAGGTTATTCTTTTTGTGACATTTGAATAATGATAATAGTTTTAAAATAAAATAATAGATGGCAGCACCAAAAATGTTGTCTTTTTTAAAGCTTCTATTAAAGTTATAATTTTATTATTTTACGCCAGGTGGTATTTAACGCTGTATATTGGCAATATTGTAAAATTATTATTAAACAATTTAAAATTGTTTTTAGGTATTTTAAATAATGTAATTATTTTCTATTTATATTATATTAATTGTATTTATCACGGTATTTCAAAATGAATTAACTGAATCCATAGGTTTTAATTTCTGTGTTAACTTAACTGTTTTATTCACCTTAATCTTATCATGCTTATGGATTCCATGTGCGGGACTCTACTTTGAAAATCTACTGGGAATTTATTCGGTAAGATGCATAAGATTTTTATTGCTATAAATTAAATATTTAATGGGTTGTAGTGTTTTTTTTCCATTTCATGCCATTTGATAATGTTCTGTTTTCATATTGAGACTATTCTTTTGGATCTATTGGTTGTTCGAGTACAGAAGAAAATTTTTTTCAGCTTTAAGCTTTTTTCTCACAGAAACAACCGATTTGCTTATATCATTGAATTCTGTACTCTTGAAAACGTAATTCAATATATAAGTTTTTCATTTTTTTAGGAATCCATATTCTTCTTTTTTTTATTCTTCCTTATTAATTCTTGTAATTAAGTATAAGGTACTTTATTTTATACATACAGTTCTATATTATAGGTTTGTGGCATCCATTTTTATTGTCAATCATTCACGATAATGAGGTTTTTGATGATGGTCGGTAATGTTTAATTAATGGTTATATATATATATATATATATATTGTATCTCTCGTATTTATGAACCGATTTGGATGAAATTTCGTGTATACATAGTGCATACCAATGTCTCGACCGAGTTCGTTGGCCAGCTACATCCGCCATCTTGTTTCAAAATGGCGGCCATTTAATTTTTTTAAAAAAAATTAAAATTTGAAATGTGGTATCAAAAAATTGAAAATTGAAAAATATTTTTTCTTATGTGTTTGACCTTGATACAAAGATTCTGGAGCTTTTTTTGTTTCGTCTATATCTTAAAAAATGGCTGAGTTATAGCACTTTGAATTTCTAGCTTGGCTGACATTTTGAAACGACCTGCTTTTTGTCACGCGATAACAGGCGTATTTATGAACCGATTTGGATGTACCTTGGTGTATACATAATACGTACCAATGTCTCAACCGAGTTCGTTTGCCAGCTTCATCCGCCATCTTGTTTCAAAATGGCGGCCATTTAAATTTTTTTTAAAAATTTAAAATTTAAAATGTGGCACCAAAAAATTGGAAAATTAAAAATTTTTTTTTAGTTGTGTTTGACCTTAATACAAAGATTCCGGAACAGTTTTTGTTTCGTCTATATCTAAATAAATGTTTGAGTTATAGCATTTTGAATTTCTATTGTGGCTGGCATTTTGAAACGACCTAATTTTTGTCAAACGATAACAGCCGTATTTATTAACCGATTTACATGTAACTTGGTGCGTACATAGCACATACTATTGTCTCGACCGAGTTCGTTGGCCAGCTTCATCCGCCATCTTGTTTCAAAAGGGCTGCCATTTAAAAAAATAATAATAATTTAAAATAAGTTATCAAAAAATTGAAAAATGATAAAGATTTTTTTTTTATGTGTTTGACCTTGATACAAAGATTCGAGAGCAGTTTTTGTTTCGTATATATCTTAGAAAATGGTTGAATTATAGCACTTTGAATTTCTAGGATGGCTGACATTTTGAAACGATCTGATATTTGTCACGTGATGACACGCGTATTTATTAACCTATTTCGATGTAAGAAGGCATGTGGATAGTATATCGTAATTCGTTGTTTCAAAATGGAGGCCATTAAATTAAAAAATATATATATATATATATTTAAAGTGAGGTGCAAAAAATTAGAAATTGAAAAAGATTTCTTTCTTAAGTATTTCACCATGATATAAGGATTCCGGAGGATTTTTTTGTTTTGTCTTTATCTTAAAAAATTGCTCAGATATAGTAGTTTGAATTTCTAATGTTGTTGACATTTTGAAAAATCTGATTTTTTACCCTCGACAGCACTTGTATATATCAACCGATTCCGATGTGAGTGAGCATGTGCACAGGAATTACTAAGCCCTCGACCAAGTTCACTCGTTAGCCTCATCCACTATGTTGTCATAAATAGGCAGGAACTTCACGATATCGCCGAATTTGGGAACCAAATCTAAGTTACTTTAAATAAAAGCAGCTTGGATAAAGCTGACTAATTTCTCGAAATTCTCATTCATAATGATTTAGTATTGATAAAAATTAGTATTGAATCTCCTATAATCCGTTTCCACTAAATTGAGCTTCGTGTGTTTGAATAATATAAGCTTGCTTTTTAAAAATAAGGAATATGAAAGCTACCTCTTCCTCCCGGCACTGGCCGGAAGGACTTTTTTTTATCTAAAACAACGCATACAGATTTTTCTCCCTTGGAGAGAAAAGTGGAGAAGAGAAAATGACTAAAGATTATAATCTGAAGTTAAGTTATGTTATTTCTAAGCAAAATATAAAATTATTATAATTCAGTAAATAATTTTACTAAATTATATTCTCATGATTTTCCTTATAAATACACAATAACATAAAGCTCGCAAACTATTGAAAATGCAAAAAACTAAAAGTCAAGAAAAATATATATGTTAGTCACCCAAGTGCTTTATCAATTCAAGACATTAAAACCTAAGGCAAAATGTGCAGGAAGTTAGTTTTTTCGAGAAATTTAACTATACATCCGTTGAACTGTATTATCTGTGCACGTAAGTCTAATTGACATCCTTACTATTTTTCAAACAAAATTATTTTGAGAACGTCAGTAAAACCATATTTCATTTCAGTGATAAAATAAATAAATAATGAAATAAACCAATTGAAAATAGGTGGTCGTAGATATCAAATTATTGGGTGGGCTCGCGCCCCATGAGCTCATATAAGTTGGCGCCACTACTAATAGTCCAAGAGCCGGCAGCACAAAAACCTATGTTGTCAAGCACAAGGAAAAAACATTTATTTTATGGGAGAGTAGAAATAGGGGAATCTAAAGATTCATGTCTGCCAGAAGTGAAGTGGTGCATAACCCAAAAATTAATACCATCAGTGGTTCACTCGTAGGTTTATCATTGTGTTTGTCCTACGAATAAAGGTATGAAAATATGGAGGATAGTTGTAGGACAAACACAATGATAAACCTATGAATCAACCACTGGTGGTATTAATTTTTGGCTTATGCACCACTTCGCTTCCAGCAGACATGGATCAGTAGATTCTCTTACTTCTACTCTTCCATAAAATAAAGGTTTTTTTCTTGTGCTTGATAATACAGGTTTTTGTGCAGCCGACTCTTGGACTATAATGACTAATTCTCATTCTCACTGTTCTGAAGAGAGCAGTGAGAAGAGAGCATTCTCTCTGTTCAGAAAATGACAGTAACAATGACTAATAAGAAATCCTCCATAATCTTACAGTCCAAGAGCCGATAACACAAAATTCTATGTTATCAAGCACAAGAAAAAAACTTTTATTTTATAGGAGAATAGAAGTAGGGTAATCTAATGATCCATGTATGCCGGAAGTGAAGTGGTGCATAAGCCAAAAATTAACACCACCAGTGCTTGACTCCTAGGTTTATCCTTGTTGTTTGTCCTGCAACTATCCTCCATGTTTTCATACCTTTGTCTGTAGCACAAACACAATAATAAACCTACGAGTCAACCACTGGTGCTTTTAATTTTTGGTTTAAGCACCACTTCACTTCTGGCAGATATGGATCATTCGATTCTCCTACTTATACTCTTCCATATGATAAAGGTTTTTTTCTTGTGCTTGATAATACAGGTTTTTGTGCAGCCGACTCTTGGACTATAATGACTAATTCTCATTCTCACTGTTCTGAAGAGAGCAGTGAGAAGAGAGCATTCTCTCTGTTCAGAAAATGACAGTAATAATGACTAATAAGGAATCCGCCATAATCTTATAGTCCAAGAGCCGATAACACAAAATCCTATGTTATCAAGCACAAGAAAAAAACTTTTATTTTATGGGAGAATAGAGGTAGGGTAATCTAATGATCTATGTATGCCGGAAGTGAAGTGGTGCATAAGCCAAAAATTAACACCACAAGTTCTTGACTCGTAGGTTTATCCTTGTTGTTTGTCCTGCAACTATCCTCCATGTTTTCATACCTTTGTCTGTAGCACAAACACAATAATAAACCTACGAGTCAACCACTGGTGCTATTAATTTTTGGTTTATGAACCATTTCACTTCTGTCAGATATGGATCATTCGATTCCCCTACTTATACTCTTACATATGATAAAGGTTTTTTTCTTGTGCTTGATAATACAGGTTTTTGTGCAGCCGACTCTTGGACTATAATGACTAATTCTCATTCTCACTGTTCTGAAGAGAGCAGTGAGAAGAGAGCATTCTCTCTGTTCAGAAAATGACAGTAACAATGACTAATAAGAAATCCTCCATAATCTTACAGTCCAAGAGCCGATAACACAAAATCCTATGTTATCAAGCACAAGAAAAAAACTTTTATTTTATAGGAGAATAGAAGTAGGGTAATCTAATGATCCATGTATGCCGGAAGTGAAGTGGTGCATAAGCCAAAAATTAACACCACCAGTGCTTGACTCCTAGGTTTATCCTTGTTGTTTGTCCTGCAACTATCCTCCATGTTTTCATACCTTTGTCTGTAGCACAAACACAATAATAAACCTACGAGTCAACCACTGGTGCTTTTAATTTTTGGTTTAAGCACCACTTCACTTCTGGCAGATATGGATCATTCGATTCTCCTACTTATACTCTTCCATATGATAAAGGTTTTTTTCTTGTGCTTGATAATACAGGTTTTTGTGCAGCCGACTCTTGGACTATAATGACTAATTCTCATTCTCACTGTTCTGAAGAGAGCAGTGAGAAGAGAGCATTCTCTCTGTTCAGAAAATGACAGTAATAATGACTAATAAGGAATCCGCCATAATCTTATAGTCCAAGAGCCGATAACACAAAATCCTATGTTATCAAGCACAAGAAAAAAACTTTTATTTTATGGGAGAATAGAGGTAGGGTAATCTAATGATCTATGTATGCCGGAAGTGAAGTGGTGCATAAGCCAAAAATTAACACCACAAGTTCTTGACTCGTAGGTTTATCCTTGTTGTTTGTCCTGCAACTATCCTCCATGTTTTCATACCTTTGTCTGTAGCACAAACACAATAATAAACCTACGAGTCAACCACTGGTGCTATTAATTTTTGGTTTATGAACCATTTCACTTCTGCCAGATATGGATCATTCGATTCCCCTACTTATACTCTTACATATGATAAAGGTTTTTTTCTTGTGCTTGATAATACAGGTTTTTGTGCAGCCGACTCTTGGACTATAATGACTAATTCTCATTCTCACTGTTCTGAAGAGAGCAGTGAGAAGAGAGCATTCTCTCTGTTCAGAAAATGACAGTAACAATGACTAATAAGAAATCCTCCATAATCTTACAGTCCAAGAGCCGATAACACAAAATCCTATGTTATCAAGCACAAGAAAAAAACTTTTATTTTATAGGAGAATAGAAGTAGGGTAATCTAATGATCCATGTATGCCGGAAGTGAAGTGGTGCATAAGCCAAAACTTAACACCACCAGTGCTTGACTCCTAGGTTTATCCTTGTTGTTTGTCCTGCAACTATCCTCCATGTTTTCATACCTTTGTCTGTAGCACAAACACAATAATAAACCTACGAGTCAACCACTGGTGCTTTTAATTTTTGGTTTAAGCACCACTTCACTTCTGGCAGATATGGATCATTCGATTCTCCTACTTATACTCTTCCATATGATAAAGGTTTTTTTCTTGTGCTTGATAATGCAGGTTTTTGTGCAGCCGACTCTTGGACTATAATGACTAATTCTCATTCTCACTGTTCTGAAGAGAGCAGTGAGAAGAGAGCATTCTCTCTGTTCAGAAAATGACAGTAATAATGACTAATAAGGAATCCGCCATAATCTTATAGTCCAAGAGCCGATAACACAAAATCCTATGTTATCAAGCACAAGAAAAAAACTTTTATTTTATGGGAGAATAGAGGTAGGGTAATCTAATGATCTATGTATGCCGGAAGTGAAGTGGTGCATAAGCCAAAAATTAACACCACAAGTTCTTGACTCGTAGGTTTATCCTTGTTGTTTGTCCTGCAACTATCCTCCATGTTTTCATACCTTTGTCTGTAGCACAAACACAATAATAAACCTACGAGTCAACCATTGGTGCTATTAATTTTTGGTTTATGAACCATTTCACTTCTGTCAGATATGGATCATTCGATTCCCCTACTTATACTCTTACATATGATAAAGGTTTTTTTCTTGTGCTTGATAATACAGGTTTTTGTGCAGCCGACTCTTGGACTATAATGACTAATTCTCATTCTCACTGTTCTGAAGAGAGCAGTGAGAAGAGAGCATTCTCTCTGTTCAGAAAATGACAGTAACAATGACTAATAAGAAATCCTCCATAATCTTACAGTCCAAGAGCCGATAACACAAAATCCTATGTTATCAAGCACAAGAAAAAAACTTTTATTTTATAGGAGAATAGAAGTAGGGTAATCTAATGATCCATGTATGCCGGAAGTGAAGTGGTGCATAAGCCAAAAATTAACACCCCCAGTGCTTGACTCCTAGGTTTATCCTTGTTGTTTGTCCTGCAACTATCCTCCATGTTTTCATACGTTTGTCTGTAGCACAAACACAATAATAAACCTACGAGTCAACCACTGGTGCTTTTAATTTTTGGTTTAAGCACCACTTCACTTCTGGCAGATATGGATCATTCGATTCTCCTACTTATACTCTTCCATATGATAAAGGTTTTTTTCTTGTGCTTGATAATACAGGTTTTTGTGCAGCCGACTCTTGGACTATAATGACTAATTCTCATTCTCACTGTTCTGAAGAGAGCAGTGAGAAGAGAGCATTCTCTCTGTTCAGAAAATGACAGTAATAATGACTAATAAGGAATCCGCCATAATCTTATAGTCCAAGAGCCGATAACACAAAATCCTATGTTATCAAGCACAAGAAAAAAACTTTTATTTTATGGGAGAATAGAGGTAGGGTAATCTAATGATCTATGTATGCCGGAAGTGAAGTGGTGCATAAGCCAAAAATTAACACCACAAGTTCTTGACTCGTAGGTTTATCCTTGTTGTTTGTCCTGCAACTATCCTCCATGTTTTCATACCTTTGTCTGTAGCACAAACACAATAATAAACCTACGAGTCAACCACTGGTGCTATTAATTTTTGGTTTATGAACCATTTCACTTCTGTCAGATATGGATCATTCGATTCCCCTACTTATACTCTTACATATGATAAAGGTTTTTTTCTTGTGCTTGATAATACAGGTTTTTGTGCAGCCGACTCTTGGACTATAATGACTAATTCTCATTCTCACTGTTCTGAAGAGAGCAGTGAGAATGGAGCATTCTCTCTGTTCAGAAAATGACAGTAATAATGACTAATAAGAAATCCTCCATAATCTTATAGTCCAAGAGCCGATAACACAATATCCTATGTTATCAAGCACAAGAAAAAAACTTTTATTTTATGGGAGAATAGAAGTAGGATAATCTAATGATCCATGTATGCCGGAAGTGAAGTGGTGCATAAGCCAAAAATTAATCCCACCAGTGCTTGACTCGTAGGTTTATCCTTGTTGTTTTTCCTGCAACTATCCTCCATGTTTTCATACCTTTGTCTGTAGCACAAACACAATAATAAACCTACGAGTCAACCACTGGTGTTATTAATTTTTGGTTTATGCACCACTTCACTTCCGGCAGATATGGATCATTAGATTTCTCTACTTCTACTCTTCCATAAAATAAAGGTTTTTTTCTTGTGCTTGATAACATAGGTTTTTCTGCTGTCTGCTCTTGGACTGTTAGCCCAAGAGAAAAAAAAAATCGCTACAGTAATGGTTTCATTCCATGTTCGGGTTGCGTAATGCATAAATGGTACGAGGTTTCCCCAACATTGGAAGCAATGATGAATTTTGTTGCTCAAAATTTCAAAATCTGGAAAGAGATATTAGTAAATTTAAGAAAAATCGTATATGTTATACAAATACAAATATGTTATAAAAATTTACCTGTATGTAAAAGTAAAATTGATTAAAAAATTACGTATAAATATTTAAGATTTTTACTGAATAATTAATTTAAAGTTTGTATATTAATACACAAAATTTGTGCTTTATAGTTGAAACTAATTTCTGTTAATCAAAAATTTAAAACTGCGTCGGAAATTTTTCCTTAGTTGCGGATTTTAAATGTTTTGAAAAATTCATTCCTGTTTATAAATTACATGAATGTTCGCCTAATCAATTGAGAAAACTTAGATTCACCTGCATTTTAAATTATTCTCTATTAATACAATGTATCGCGCCCAACAAAAAATGTATATTTGTTTAAATTCGTGAAGTTTGAAAATATTGCGAAAAATTATTTTTTCATTCCATAAATTTATATTAATAAAAGAAATATCTTTGTCTGTGAGTATTTCTTTTGGGATGGCTAGGAAAATCTATCGCACGTAGAGGTCTACAAATTTAGTTCTGGACAGACGAAGATAGGTTTGAATGCATCTGAGACTCAGATTTCAGATTTTTTAAAATTAGAATTTTTGTTACATTATTTTGAACGGATTCGCATATTTCCCCAATCTATCACGTTCGCCGGCCATTTCGACCCACTTATAAAAGCGATACAAATTCAATATTTTCGCCTGATATATTAAATTTGTAACCTTTTAAATAAAGAAAATTTGTAATTTAATTGCCGCTCTTTTTTTTTTTTTTTTTTTTTTTTTTTTTTTTTTTTTTAAGAAAAGCCTCTATTATTCTGAAAATGAGGAATTTGTTTTTTATCAACCAATTTCTATTTGATACTTTATCAATAAAATCTTAGATTTTATATTTCCGTATAGGGCAGAAAAAAGAAAATAGTTACTATTTAAAAAAAATTAAATAGGGGGCTTTGCCCCCTACGAGTTACGCTCGCCACCCTCCATTCAGCCACCACAGGCCCAAAAGGCACTCTAATTTGAGTGTTTTAAAAGATTACGGAACATTAAATTGTGGCTATCTCTGTAATTGGATTGCGATTTATTTTATTTTATTATTTTTTTGATAGATTTTTCGGTTCTTAAGGCCGAATCAACTGCTGTTGCGACAGCTAAAGGCTGTTTTCTTGACTGATTAAATAATATCAGTATATCAATTAAACATTTTGAGAACAAGCTTATTTGAAATGACTAAGTAAATAGCGCAGTGGCCTTTTTTCCCCGAGGCCTTTGCATTCTTTATTTAAGGAAGGGATTTGATCTATTAAAGCGCATAAAAAGTCTTCTAGGTCACACCGAAAATATTTGTTTCTAAATATCAAACTGACATTGCGAGCCACACGTGGCCCACGGTATACTGACTGAAAATCCTTACTATAAATAATGCAAACAAAATGTAAACAGAAAAAGCTTATTATATTTTCGGATAATTATACCTTTCTTTTCCTAAACAATGGCAATATAAAAATAGAAATATTCAGAATCGCAAAGTTGTAAATTATATTGAAAAAGTAATAATATATGAAAAGAAAGATTTTACATAGTTTTTCTTTTTTCTCATTAAATGTAATTGCTTTCTTTGCTAACATTGATTTTGATTTTCTGTTTTTTTTCCCGCATGTTCTTCTAAATTTTAATGCATTCCGCATGTTCTTCTAAATTTTAATGCATTATTTCTTTCAAATATTCTGACATAAAAATAAAAACATTATTTTTCGTTCCGAAAAAGAAAAATCGTAAGAATAACATTTGATTGCGCACCACCGTTTGCAATCAGGATACGTAAAGCAATCACACGTTATGCATTTTTTAAAGCAATAAAAATTTATTGTAAGGAATTACAAAGGTTGTAGCCTCAATAATTTATTTTTACGAGTTCTGACACCTCCTCCGCCACCCCCCCCCCCTTCTCTCATCTGTCCAAAAGAAGTTTAGTGGGAAGCGTGCTGTTATTTTCTTAACTTAGTCTTACTTTTTTCTTTTCGTTAGATATGATGTAATTTGTTGTTTTATCACGCAGGGTACAGAATTATTCAAATATCTTTTTATATTTGTGATTTCATATTTGGGATTTCTATGTAACACTATTATCTTCATAATGTAAATTGTAGTATGCAAAAAATATCGGATAAAAAATATTATATGATTTAAATAATTGAAAAATAAAACAAGCTGAAATAAATAACTGTTACTGTTAAAGTACGCACTTAAAAAAAAAAAGGCAAAATGTATTATTTTTTATTATTTTCTGGACTTACATTATCTCCGAGTATTTAAGTGCAGGGTATAGGGCAGGGTATACACCGTATACCTTCTGGATTTTTAAAAAAAGCTCAGTATAACCTTCTGTTTTTCAAATAAAGTTATAACGTATATTCTAAAGTCGCTTGACTTTTGTGAGTGAGAGATGCCAAGCTGGTCATCGTCCTCGTGGCTTAAATTGTAGAGCACTGGAGCGTTATTCCAGGGGTCCGTGTTCGATTCCCGGCTTGGACATTTTTCACTCTTTTGGTTTACGCTTAGTTAACAAAGTGATAATTCACGTCCTTAATATTCAATTTGAGATTTTTGGGGCAATTCCTTGATTTGCCGAAAATGGCTTAAAGTTTTTCTAAAATGCTGAATTTTGAACTTTTTTAGTCCCTTAACGCTAACTGGTTGTTTCGGTTGGTTGTGTTTATGACGGCCAATTACCAGCACGAGGGATAAAGGCCCTAAGGGGGGAGTGCCCTCCGTCGGGGTCTTTCTAAAGGAACCTAACCGTATTTACGCTTAGAAAACCATGAAAACTCCGAACGATTAGACCGACGGGCGCGATTGGGATCGAACCCAGCACCTCCCGTCTACCAGCTTCGAGAGCAGAACCTCTTGGCCACTGGTGGGATCTGGTTGTTTCGGGGCAAATGTAATGCAACCATACAGTTAACTGGAAGTTTTGCAGTAAGTGTAAGGAAATTATAACAAGATTCTTTTTCAATTATTCTCTTTACGTATTTTATATCATCGCCACCAAAGAAGGACAATATTGTCTCATCACTTCAAATAATATGGTTACCTTGTTCTGCTGCCCAGCTAACTAGTTTCAGCCTAGTTTAACATTTTAACCCTTTGCTTGAGCAATAAAGATGACTTTTCTTTCGGATTCTATCATTTAGACCAGGTGGTACAGTCGAGAAAAAACCCAGAGGGTACATGATATTAGTCCAGGGGAAATGTTACATTTTACCTTCCAAAAGGTCGGGTAGAAGATTTTTTAAAATTTGATTATAATGATGCATACATGGAAAACCAAGTTTTCCAACAAAATTTCTTAAGGCTAAATTTTCTGTGGCCGAAAAACAACAAAATTTTGGGATTTTTTTAAATTTTCACTTTAAATATTTTGAGACACATTGCCATAGAATATTATTTGCCAACTAAAATAGTACGCTCTTTCAAAAAAAAAAGACAATTTTTTCAATTTTCTTAAAAACCGTGAAAAACGTAATTTTGCCCCGATTATTCAAATGCTCCCCACGGATTTAATCGTGTATGTGACTTCTAAAAATTGGTAGCAGTGAATTATCTATTATTTGCACACCCACGTCCTTATTTTCGTCACAACAGTCATTTTATATTCAATAAATTTATATAATTTTAAAAGTAGGGCAGAGTGTAGATTAATAAGACAATTTTTATATTTAGACAGTAACTTTAAGTGTATACAAAGTTAATTTCAAATTATTGTTTAAAAGAATAATTCAATATTTAGTAACTTGTTGGCACGATAGTTTCAATTAAGAAAGATTTCTTGTTTAATATTAATGATTTTTATAATTTTTATAATTTTACAATTTTAATAATTTTTATAACGCATACATATTTTCCCAGGGATCTATGGAATAGGTATGGAAATTTGCGAAAATATATTTTATTCCACACGACAATGATATATCTTATTTACCAATTATTGATAACATATGTTTTAATGTTTTACTGTTTTAAAGATACCAAACATTGGATTGTAGTTCCATATAAAAGGGGGGACTCAAAAAATAAAATATCTTTTATGTAAGAAATACTTTTACCTTATAAAACAGCCACAATAAAAATGGCAACAGATTATTTCACTAATTAATGTTGGGTATTTATCTCTTGTAAAATTTTAAAATTCTGTCCGCAAAATATTTGAGATCACTAGTAAAAATATTTAAAAGATTAGTTTTAATAAATACTCTCAAAATTAGTTTCCCACTCATATCAATAAACATAACAAGAAATGATATCATTTTAGCATGCATATATAAAACTTTAAGATTGTCTGTTAATTGCTTTAAAGGTCAAACAGAAGAAAACTTACTTTGGTTGTTGATAAATGCACTTTATGGAATATTCTAATCTTTTGTAATATGTACTGTTTTGAAACTATATCTGTTTACTGATCTCATTGATACCATTTATCAAATGAAATACCAATTTATTTATGATTGTAGACCATATAAACATTTTTGTTTTCGCATACCCTGTCTCATTCAACTCCACTTTTCCTACACAATAAAGCAAGGTACGCAATATGACTATATAAGGTAAATGAAAAAAATGTATTTTAATAATCATAACTTCTATAGGCTATTTAACAATATTTTTTTTCTTTGGTGTCACTGTTGTAGGATTATTAGCATCCCAGTTCAAAGGAATATCCTTTGAATGAATAAAAGAGATATTTGGATCATGTTCATTTACAGCAGTGGTTCTCATCCTTTTATTGGTCACGCCCCACCAAACCCTCTGAAAAGTCACTATGTGATCCCCCCCCCCTCACCTTAATCGTTAAATTATGTCTCTTATAATTTTAAAAAGAAAACTCTATTCACTGGCTGGAAACGTAATAGAGCCTTAACAAAACTTCATTCACCTTTTTTAACTTATCAAAAAGGTCAATCTTCTGTCACAAATGTGTTTTTAACATAATTTTATAAATGCAGTGAGATTATACATCTTCGCCTCTGTGTCAAAGAGAGATTTGTTGTACTTTTCCAACTTATTTCAATATTAAAGAAAAGTGTTATACGGTCTGCATTTTAATCTTCACAAAATATCTGAAGAGAGACTTACATTTAACGTTAAGATTGATAACATTCACGTATTTTATAATTCATTTTTGAAACTTATTAAGAGTTGGTTGAAAAGCTTTGGACACTAAATTTTCATTCTATGGATAACACAATACACAAGAGGTATTTCACGATTCTCATCTTTATTAAATTTAAGTAGCCATTACTTCCCATTACAACACATTTTTTCTGATTTTTCTTTCCCAATATCGCTAGTTGTCTTCCATGTATCATCTGATTTTACAACTTCAAATGTATATGTCATCATGTAAATTTATTTACTGTGCAGGATGCCTGCATTAGAGCCATAGATATTCACTATCTGCCCCCCATTTACTTTTTTTTCCTCTAATGGCCCCACCAGGGGCTGAGAGGTTCTGCTCTCGAAACTGGTGGACGGGAGGTGCTGGGTTCGATCCCAATCGCGACCGTCAGCCTAATTGTTCGGAGTTTTCGTGGTTTTCTTCGAGCCATGCGTTAATACGGGTTAGGTTCCCTTAGAAAGACCCCCACGAAGGGCACTCCTTCCTCGGACCTATATCCCTAGTGTCGATAATCGGCCGTCAAAATTCAACCAATCAACCTTTTATAATGATATTTAAGGGGTGGCGTATTATCATTGCGTATACAGAGGGTAAATGCAAGAGGGTATGCGCTATAGGTTTAATTGAAAAATAACACGGTTAAATTGTTCTGCTGTCTAGGTCTAGCTAACAAGTTTTAGCCCCGTTTAACATTTTAAACCTTTTCAAAACCGAAAATTCCAGGATTGGAAAATATCCACAAGAGTAACTGATGACAGAAGAATAGGGAATCTATGTAAGGTATACGGAATTTCTTTAAAACATCCAGAAGGTATAAGACGTAATATACCACCGTATACAGGTATGCACTTCTCTACACCTCTGTTCAATCCAAACTCATGTTATCTGTGCCGAACAGTCTTCCATTCAACTCCACTTGTCATTTCTCCATTTCATTTTCTACAAGTGATTTTTTATGTCACCTAAACACAGATTCCCTATCGTTCTATCATCAGTGATCAGTTGCTCTTGTGCATTTTTTCTACGCTTAAATTTTCGTTTCTTTTTTTTTTTTTTTTTTTTTTTTTAATTAGTGGTGTCTTATACTCTTCAAAATTTTAGAAATACCACTATAGGTTATATTCCACATTGATTCTAATTTCTTGACTTACAATACGCTTTTTACACCGTGTTATGGATGTCAATTGTAACAACAGTTCCTTTATTTTAATTCGTTTCACAAGCAGACTAACTGAAAGTACATAAAAACTTTATTATCTTGAAAACAGCCACATAACGCACTGACAGAAATCCTACCAGCTTCATTACAAGGGTGGTTCAATAATTATTGTTCAGAGTGTATATAAAATATTTGTACTGCGATGGTTGATGTGGGATATTAAAGCCTAACGTCTTCGATACCTATATTCTCAATTTCAGAACCGTAGCTGCTATATTACCAAATTTTTTCCGCTTTAGGTGTGAGAGATGGCATCTAGCTTGAAAGAGGGGGGTTGGGGTGAAAGGCTGGTTTGGAGCTTATGGGGCCAGACCTGAAGCCATTCTGTGATAGATTTGTGACAACATCTCATCCACTGTTACAAATCTATCACAGAACTGCTTTAGGTCTGGCCCCTCGAGCTCCAAACCAGCCCTCCCAACCTCCCTTTCAAGCTAGGTGTCACTTCTTACACCTAAAACGAAAACAAATATGTTAATATAGCAGCTACGGTTCTGAAATTGAGAATATAGGCATCTAAGATATTAGCCTTCAATATTCCACATCAACCATGCAGTATAATTATTTTGTGCACACTAGGTACAATAATTATTTTACCACCCTCGTACACTAGAGGTCTGCACGGGCCGAAATTTCCAGGCCCGGGCCCGGCCCGACTCATCGAAAAAAAATTCTGCCCGGCCCGGCCCGATAAAAAAATTAAAAGTTCGGCCCGAGCCCGGCCCGGCTCGGCTCGTAGAAAATCTTAAAAGTTCGGCCCGAGACCGGCCCGGGAAAAAGTTAAAATATCGGCCCGAGCCCGGCCCGGCCCGGCCCGGAAAAAAGATAAAATCTCGGCCCGAGAAAAAAAAACCCGGCCCGAGTGAATTTTTTACTAAACATTGATGTTTACGTCGATTTAGTTAAAAATTTGTCTCGTACGAGGTAGCTCTGACCAAAAATATTTATCTTAACTTTTTTTTTCTCATGTTTATAATCTTCATTTTTAAAGAAGTGACACAGACTGCGATATTTATTTTTTTAATTTAATCTCTATTTCTTGTATGTAAATGTTTAGGTTATCATTAATATTGTTAATCCACATTCCATGCATTAACATACATGTATTCCATGTATGCCAAAAATCTGAAAAATTCTATACAGTAAAATTTTCTAAGACGGAATTGCGTAGAAAAGAAAAAAAAATGCGTTATAGACAAGTTCCATTCTTAGCAAGTGTAAATGTATCATATATTGTTTTCTTACGTATTAGTATATTAATTTTGCATGGATCAACACGTTTTTCAGTTTAAAACTGGTTTTCGTCATAGGCAGGTTCCTTTCACACGTGTTACTATATTTTAATTTAGCTATATTTTAATAAGCGTAGAAATATACTATTCTCTAAAAATAATAAATTTTAATGTTTAAGTGTAGAATAATGGCAATTTAAAAATGTATGCATTTTTTGCAAAAATTTTTGGGCCAGGCCTAATTTGACTGATCTTTGAATGGATCTGGCCAAGCTGAGACAATTTTTTTCATATGGACTGAATCAAAACTAGGACTGAAAAGCTTGGCCCGTGAAGACTAGGAATGAAACCAATCCCGACTCTGTACAGAAAAAATAAGTTAGGCCCGTTCCGGCCCGAGCCTTTAGAAATAAAGTACGGCCCGGGCCCGGCCCGGCCCGAGCCTTCAGAAATAAAGTACGGCCCGGGCCCGGCCCGGCCCGAGAAGAGTGGAGCCCGAGCCCGGGCCGGCCCGAGTGCCGTGAGTGAAAACCGGCCTCGGGCTTCGGGCCACGGGCCGGCCCGTGCAGATCTCTATTAAGAACCTGCACTTTCACGTGAAGAAACTCAGTCGATGCGCTGCGAACAAAGATAAATGTTTCTTAATAGGGGAGAGCAGATATATTTGGACAGCCGCTTTAAATGGACCGTTGCCATTCTGCCGTTAATTACAGAAAGAGACGCCATCTACCGTTGAAATCCTACTCATCAGAATGACGTCATTTATGATTAGAAGAAGCACCTGCCTACCATGTGCGGTTTTCACACAATTTTAAAAAATCTAAAATTAGCTGCTTTGATCTAATTTTTTCCTACTAAACGTAAGTGAATACTTTAAAACTAAGGTAAGTTGTTATGTTTTCATATACATATCTAAATTCATCTGTTTATTGCGCATATTTTTCACGCAGATTTGTTTGATTTCGCTTGTGTTCTTAGTCTTGAGATTATGTGTTTTTAAAAAATGGCGCAGTTGCCTAAATTGGGCTAATTTAAGTTGCTTAAATTGGATCAGATATACGATCATAAATTTGAAAAGTAAGTAATGAGTTTCGAGGTCTGTACGCTTTGTACACTATTTTATGAATTCTGTTTGCAATTTGTTTTATCTTGTATGTATTTGTATTTTCTCTAAATTCTTTATTCCTACGGCGTATTTGATTTACAGAGTCGAATTCAAACATTTTCCTCCTGGAGGATATTTGCTGTTCCATGAGAGGGGGGGGGGGGGGGCAGACTTTTCACAGTTCTCAAAGTACAGAGGGTACAAAAAAAATACAGTTGTGTTAACATCTTCGCCATATAAAGTAAACCTTGAAATGAAAAAAAAAGCGAAAAAAGGGAAGTTCTCACAGCACAAAAGCAATTGGAACATCAAATTTTATAAAACAGGCGTAATGCAATTGGAAAGAAAATCATGGAAGGGAAGAACTACAAACATAATGTAAAGAAAACTTCTGTTGCAAAAAAAAAAAAAAAAAAAAAAAATGTCTCAAAGAATCTAAAAAGAAAAATCTACACAGTGATGATTGATTTTGCCTAATTTGTAAGAAAAACAAAATGGCAGAAGTGATTCAGTGTTCAGATTGCCAAATACGGTTCCATGTTGTGTGCACTGGAATAAAAAATGAATAAACGAAATTTATGCGTAAGCTTTGCATCACTTCTTACATGTAATTAAAGCAACTGGCAATTAGTTCCATAATTTCTATTCTTAATTACTGATAACATTGTTTTATATTTTGAATACATTTTAATTTAAAACAATTACTCCTATTTTCAGGTATCTGATTTCATTAAATTCATTGTCTTATTTTGTTTGATTGTTTCATTAATCGTAAACTTTAGTTTTAATAAAATTAGTTATATTACCTAGTCATTAAAACAACCTGATATTGTTCGATCCAATTTAGGAGTCTGGGGGGGGGGGGGGGTCCAACTTCGGCGACCAGTTGCTGAATTTGGACAACTTTTGACAATTTTTTCAAATTAAAATAAAACTTAAGATTTTCAAAAATAAATTGATCTAAAGATTTATTTAGTTAGTAGATGAATAGATTGATCCTGTGTAGTAATATTTTACAGATATTCCAAAAATTAAGTGAGTTACACCTGAAAATATGTGAAAGGGTCCAAATTCGGTAACTCTCCCCTATACAAAATATAATACGATCAAGCACGAAAATATGCAATAACTTTTTCCGAGTTATCCATGATTTCAAAAAGCGTTATTTGCATTAGAAACTTTAGAGGCCAATATATTTTTGAGTCTTAAGGCAGCATTTATAAACACAAAGTTTCTTTAGCAATAACTGACTTTCGGTACATTTCCGAGCAGTTTTCATTGTTTAATAATCGGTTTTCTCAAACCAGAATATTGATTTTACAGATGCTATCCATTCAGCAATAAACATTTACAGCTGCGTAACTGAATTTACACATGCAACAATAACAAAATAATATGAAATTTAAAATTAAAGTCAATTGCTGTTAATGTATCATGTTTGTCTGTAAGACATGTTTGTTGAAGATGAAAATGTTTAGTAAAAAATGGATAGCATCTGATGAACCTACATTCCGGATTAAGAAAACCGATTACTACACTATAAAAACTACTCGGAAACGTTCCGAAAATCAGCGGCAGCAAAAGAAATTTGTTTTTATAAATGCTCCTTTAAATCTCGAAAATATATTGATATCCGAAGACAAAGAACTCTTTTCGGAATCGTGTGCAAGTCGAAAGACGTTATTCTATATATTCGTACATGTTTATCGAGCTACAAATGGTACACGCTCCATTTTCAATAATGAACGTATCACAATAAACTTCAATGTCATATATAAATTACATGGCTATCTGAGTATATTTTCGAGAGATACACTGTAAAAAAAATAGGACTAAAAAACAGATATTCTACTGGCAATCGAGACGCCAGTACTATTTCCGTATTCCAACGGATATTTCCTCCCATAAATTCCAGAAAAACGGAAATTTTTCTGCAATTTATGGGGAAAAATTTCCGTAAAAATACAGATTTCTGGAATTTATGGGGGAAAATTTCCGTTAAAATACGGAAATAGTACTGGCGTCTCGATTGTCAGTAGAATCTCCGTTTTTTAGTCTGTTTTGTTTTTTTACAGTGTAGAGCACGGACAGATAGACAAACGGAATCATAAACACCTGTAAAACCTTCGACTAACATGTGGAAGTGGTAGCGTGGAACTTCAGTCAAGCGGAGGCCCAAGTAATAATTAAATCAAACAATTTATTTAAATGCATAAGATAAATGAATATTTCTTGATTAATTTCTTGTATTTACAACTACATTATATTTTTGGGTACTTTCAGCTGATGACAATGTTCATTAAAGACTTAATGCTCAGTGTATAAGATTAACATTCAATTTCTATTAGCTTCTTTCTCGATACAAATCCAAAATCTTGTCACGATAGTCTGGTAAGAAACAGCTGCCTCTGTTTTCTGGTGTATATCAGTCCGTTGTCAACTACACAATATCTCGCGGTTTCCACTGGAGAAATCTTACACAGCCCGAAACGGCGGATTATTCTATCCCTTCGGATCTATCCGAAAACTCAACTCCCAACTCAGAGAGCAGCTCTCTCCTTGGGATTCAAAAACGCATCTCTCTCTTTTCTCTGTGCGTTCAAATTCACCTTCCTAAAACAAAGGCTATCTGTCGGCCCACTCAGAGGCTAGGTTGAATGATATCACTAACAAACTTCGATATCATTGGCCAAGAGAGACCCTCTCTGCTAGCGTGAGAAAATTTCGCATCTAGTTTCATTTTTAAATTGTCCTGGGAAAATATCGGCAAACTTGCTACTTAAAAGGAATTCCATAACTCCTATTCTTTTCACGCCATTCTCCTTTTCAGTCAACCTTTAAGATTGGTTTAGATGGATTGATTCTTTTTATCATTTCCTGCAGAACCTTGAGACTTAGAAATATTTTGAGCTGGTATGCTTATACATTGCTCTTCCTATCTAGAGTTCTATTTGAAAATATATGGGACTTTTTTTGTCCCATATACAATTCCCATTGGAATCCCATTGGATTCTTCACAATACCCCCCGCCTTTAAATGATATTTCGGCTGCAAGACGTAATATCTGCAAAGAAAAGGTTAGCTCATATATTAGAGTGGCCCTCCTTTATATATCTCACTCACCTTTTTCACAAAAAACTTTTCATACAATTTACATTTAACTTACTAATGCTGAGTACCTTTGATTATGAAATTTCACTTTTAAAAGACAGAACACATTTAAAATTTTACACTATGACATTTACACAAAATAAGATAAATTTAATATGTACACCTAGTTAAATCGAATTCGACTCACTATGTACACTTAGTTAAATCGAATTCGACTCACTTGATCCGGCGCTAAATTTCTAACTGCTAGAGCCTGTCATGTGAAGGCCTATTTCTATATTTAGAATAGTGTCTCGGACGTGAATCTTCGTTTGTCAACCTATTTATTTTCTCCGCGTTTTTTTCTTGTGGTTTTTGTCTATTTACACGATAATTTTGCAACTTTTCGTGTCTACCTGTGGCGCTCGCCACACAATAAGCCGGGGACATTTTAGAGTCGCCCGTCCTCCGACTAATCCGTCTCGTAACACTTTCGCGCTCTTTATTCCCATCCAAATCCTTTACTAGATTTTCTGACCTGAGATAATTTTTGTTCTCGTTATTTCTAAACCAAAATTCTCTTTTGTTCCTTCTCAGTGTTATTTTCACCGACGTATCCCTTTGATTATCCGATCTATCTATACTTTGACACGCCCTATTTGCTTGTGTTAAATCCTCACACTCATGATGCGATTTTTCTAACCCCTTTTTCAGTTTGACTTCTCGTATGGGGCAACCCATCTCATGATCCCCTTTGACATCTTTCTTTTTTCTTTTATTCGATCCTAAAACCTGATCTTCCTTTTTCGTGGGTGATACAGTATTATCCTTCCTTCTCTCCCAATTCTCATGTCTCGTTTTTGACAGGGTACCTCCCATTTCCTTTCTTTCTCCCAAGTTCACGCTCGTCAATTTTGAGTAGTCCTCTCTCATCTTATTCTCTTCCCTTCGGGATGGATTCCCGTTTTCGTTTTTCGCTTTCGCTATGTTATGGATGACCACTGCATCTGAAATCTGCATTTTTTTCCTTTTAATATCATCAATTAATTTTTGAGTTTTGTTACCCAAAATATAGTAAGACAAATTCGTCTTTCTGTGCGTCACGATAGCTTTTGTTTTTAGTCTCCCGAGTCCTTCAATTTTTAAAACAACTTCGGCGGTCGGTAAGCGACGAGTATTGTTCATTAACGGCTGTCTAACTCGAATGGTGCCGCCGTCTAATTGATTGCGTTTAATAAATCTCCTCGAAATTACATCATATTGACTTCCACTGTCTCTTAATGTTGTGCATTCCCTTCCGTTGATTAGCGCGCGGCTTAGATAAGGCTTAAAACTTTGTTCAAAATTTGTACTTCCGCTAATATGATGAACGCTGGTAATTTGCTCTCCATTTCTTTTGTTTTCGGGACAATTAACCTTCAAATGGTTTGGGCTCGAGCAAATGAAACACCTAATAGCCCTTTTGCGCTCAAAGATTTTTTCCCTTTCTTTCTCTATATTTCGTTCTCTCCAGTTAGTTCTGGTTTCGGAATGCCCCCCTCTCGTTTCGTCTTCATTTTCCATTTTCTCATCCCGCGAATTTTCTTCGAATTTTAGCTTTTTGTTCCACGATTTTTTTGACGCCCCTTTTATAGTTTCTTATTCATCCAGATCCTTAGCTAGTGTTCCTGGATCTTTATATTTGGCCCACGAATCTATAAAGTGCTCCCTTAATTCTGCTGGAGCACGCCTCTTAATCTGTTCGGTGATTAGCAAATCTTTTAACTCTTTAAAATTAGTAACCTCAAGATCATTTAACCACCCTTCTAGAAAGCTATTTAGTTCAAAAATGAGGTCTTTCCACGGGCTATTCTGGTCTCGCAAATGTTTATCTAATTTTTGTCTATAAGCCTCACCACTCAATCTAAAACGAGCTAACAGGATTGACTTCACATGCTGAAAGTTGTCAACTCGGTCTGTCGGTTCGCGCAAGATCAATTCAGCTATTTGTACTGGCAACAAAGCTAATAAATGCGTGACCAGATCCTCATTTTCTATCCCAGACCTTAATGCCTGTCGTTCAAACAAGTTTAAAAATGGAGTTATGTCCGAACGCTCTGGATCAAAACGATGCATTATAGTTTTTAGCGCTAATTTAGGTCTTTCCGATCCGTTACTGGAAATCGAGTTACGCCTCCCTGTATTTTGTGTTAATTTTAATTGCTCTAATTGAAAATTTCTCTCTTTTTCTTTCTCTTCTTTTTCTTTTTTCTCTCTTTCTAAAAGAAGTAGATCTTCCCTATCTTTCACTATATATCCCACTCTCGTTAATGCAAAGTCGGCATCATAATCGTCCGCGCCCTCTATCTTTTGGATAATCGTCGCGATTATGTCACTTTCTTCTATCTGAACTCCTAATACCTCTGCTAAATTTTGCAGATCAGCCTTTCGGCAATATTTCAATGCCGTTATTTTCGCCATTATCTATTGATTTTATATTTCTACCGATTCTACAAAGATAACCTAACGATTTCCCTCTTCATATATTTATTTATATTTTTTTTTTCAACTACCTCAGAAGATGTGAATTTGACACTTCACCGAGAATATTCTAACCTTATCTACCGTTATAAAATGTTTTCAAACGTATTCACAATATACATAAATAAATTAGCAATACTATAATAAATTTCAGACATTCTACGTTTTAGTGTTAGTTTCGAAAAAGAAGTATAATTTTCCCACTTTTTACATTCCCTACACACACAAAATATAGAACATAAAAAAAAATATTTCCAAATGCTATAGGTAAACAATTTTCCTTATTTTACTCAGAATTGAACACTCCTTGCAACCTTTTCATATGCTTTTTCTATTTTGAATATAAGTATATATTTAGGAAAATCAATCATTAAATAATCCAAATTGATTCTAAAATATTTTTCAAGCAAACTTTCCTCACAATGGTACTTTTCTTACATGACATCTAATTTCTTTTTTTTTTTTTTTTTTTTTTTTTTTTTTTTTTAAGAATCTAGTTCGATTTTAGTTTTCTGTATTCTTAATTTAAAAAAAAAAATTTCAAAATTTAAAGCCAATGACAAAGGGTATCAGCTTCCTTGTACTATAATTAATTAATAAGTTAATAATTTTCTATTTTAACTAACCAATTTTTCAATTTTAAAATTTTCATTTACCTCAAAACAAAAGTTTTCCTTTAAAATATTAATTTCTTATCAACATTTCAATTAATTAATAAATTAAGAGCCACTCAAAATAATGAGCTTACCTTTTGTTTTGCTGGGGCATTTTCTCTCGGGAACTGTAATGCACGGCACTGCACTGCACTGTAGTCTCCTTTCACTGCACACAGTCTTGCATCTGGATGTCGTCTAAAGCACCTTTTTGGGGAACTGTCCGGCACGATACTGGTGTCACTTTTCTCTACGCACAGTCTTGCGTCTGGAGCACTTTCTTAGGGGAACTGTCCGGCACTATACTAGTGTCGTTTTCCTATGCATACGGTCTTGCATCTGGAGCTCTTTCTTAGAGGAACTGTCCGGCACGATGCTGGTGTCGCTTTTTTCTACACACGGTCTTGCGTCAGGAGCTCTTTCTCTTAAGCTAGTCTTTTAATGTTCAGAGTCCTTGCTGTGCATCCCACCGCTGCCACCAAGTTGTAAAACCTTCGACTAACATGTGGAAGTGGTAGCGTGGAACTTCAGTCAAGCGGAGGCCCAAGTAATAATTAAATCAAACAATTTATTTAAATGCATAAGATAAATGAATATTTCTTGATTAATTTCTTGTATTTACAACTACATTATATTTTTGGGTACTTTCAGCTGATGACAATGTTCATTAAAGACTTAATGCTCAGTGTATAAGATTAACATTCAATTTCTATTAGCTTCTTTCTCGATACAAATCCAAAATCTTGTCACGATAGTCTGGTAAGAAACAGCTGCCTCTGTTTTCTGGTGTATATCAGTCCGTTGTCAACTACACAATATCTCGCGGTTTCCACTGGAGAAATCTTACCCAGCCCGAAACGGCGGATTATTCTATCCCTTCGGATCTATCCGAAAACTCAACTCCCAACTCAGAGAGCAGCTCTCTCCTTGGGATTCAAAAACGCATCTCTCTCTTTTCTCTGTGCGTTCAAATTCACCTTCCTAAAACAAAGGCTATCTGTCGGCCCACTCAGAGCCTAGGTTGAATGATATCACTAACAAACTTCGATATCGTTGGCCAAGAGAGACCCTCTCTGCTAGCGTGAGAAAATTTCGCATCTAGTTTCATTTTTAAATTGTCCTGGGAAAATATCGGCAAACTTGCTACTTAAAAGGAATTCCATAACTCCTATTCTTTTCACGCCATTCTCCTTTTCAGTCAACCTTTAAGATTGGTTTAGATGGATTGATTCTTTTTATCATTTCCTGCAGAACCTTGAGACTTAGAAATATTTTGAGCTGGTATGCTTATACATTGCTCTTCCTATCTAGAGTTCTATTTGAAAATATATGGGACTTTTTTTGTGAATCCCATTGGATTCTTCACACACCCTTTAACTATCTATTAGCAAATAACACCGTATAATAATATATTAATTTCGAATGCTAAAAGGTGTAAATTAAAACTTTAAAACCAATAAAAGTACGTTTATTTCAACTGTTGACGTGTTTCGACTCACCCCGAGTCATTTTCAAAACAAATAAATAAAGCTATTCTAAATTTGCGCGGTCTATGACACGCCATCATTCAGTTTTCCACGTATTCCTTCATATTATGCAGGTTACATTTTTATTTTATATGGATGTTTATTTTATTTTCATACTCATTGAGTAGCTCGAGCCATACTTTTGGTAAGTGAAATGATGCTGCATCGTTACATATTGAGTTTGTGCGCGTCACAATCTCTATGGTTTCTCTTTTAATGGATGGATAGTATAGACTGGAGGGGAAAATTATTTTACTTTTATTGAAATTTACTTGAATGGTTTCTTCTTGATAAAATCTTGCTAGGTCTGTGCTTTTCTATTATCTTTAATATCAGCTATATGCTCCTTTTTTCTATAAGGAAAGGGTATGCTTACAAACAAACACTTCCGTCAACCAATCTACCACTACATTTTTATCATAGCGATCATTGCAGGAAATCAACTTGGTGACGTAGGCCAATCATATAATAGATCTGTTAAATCAATCTGTTAAAGACCAATCAAATTCCCGGAGTTCATGTGTATAGTAGGAGTCATAAAGAATGAACAGGTTTTTCTTGCTGACCAACAGTAATTCGACCAACAGTGACGTCACCTGCCCTTTCCTTATACTTAAATTTCAGGCTAGTCAAACCAATATAGTAATTCTTTGATCCGTCTGCTCTAATAAATGGTATTTACGGGGTGGTATTTAATAGTAGGACTCGGGGTGAGTCGAAACATGTCAACAGTCGAAATAAACGTATTTTTACTGGTTTTAATGTTTTAATTTACACCTTTTAGCAATTGAAATTAATATACCCTTTAACTATGTTACTTTGTTACTTATGTGTTTAACTATGTTACCTTTAACTAACTTCCACAATTCTGCACAAATCTCTTGCAAACTGATACATAAAATCAAGGGGCATAAAATCTCGGTCAAGTTCGTTAATGGGCAAAATTGGACCAAGGGGATGGAAATAGGGAGGGGTTTTGTAAAAACACAAAAAACCCATAACTTCTTAATTTTTGTACATATCAAATCAGTTTAATGTTTTTATTACTTCAGGACCAATTCATACAGCAAAAACAAATTAAAAATACATAGCGGTTGAAGAAAAAAATAATCTTATTTAGGGTGTATTCAAATCCAAACTGCTTATTTTTTTACTCACTTTTAAATTCATTTTTGCTCTCAAACGCATTCAATTGGTAGATTCTCTTATTCAGAAGATATATAATGTACCGCAATGATCGATTTTTTAATAGAGTCAGAATACATTTCAAAAAATGATGTCAAAGTGAGTATTTAGAACAGAATTTTCCGAAGAGATTGTGTTAGAAACGAAAAATATTATCGTACTAAGAAAATAATTGTTTATAAATAAAGTTTTAATTAATTGAACGAAAAATAAAAACACAGGTCGCTTATAAATTTCTTCAAAAATCACTTCAGCAAGTTTCATATTTTTTCTATTAAAAATGAATCTCAAAATGTGCCAGAAAATTTCGAGTTGTTGAGCATGGAAAAGTATTTTTTTGAATACCGCCTTAACGTGATTCTGATAAAACCAGCTATTATATAAAAATGAAATAAAAACTCGTCAAAAGCGGTCAGATAAAATTGTTAAAGTGGGTTTATCTCTAATCATGATTTAGTTTTTGCTGGTGAAATTAGTATACTTAACTTCGAAATCTACCTTCGCCTGTAGGCCGGGCCGGGAGGGATTTTTTTTTCCTTTCGTCCGGATATTCGGTTCAAAACGCCAACATTGACAGAATTTTCTGAAAGATCTTTTGCGTTTACCAAAAAATAGAAAATGTCTTTCGATTACATAGTTTTTGAGTAATAGTACCTGCCAATTTCATACGGTTCCGTACAAAAATGAATTAAAACTTATGCCATAAATTTGGACCTTTGGATTTTAGAAAAGCCTTCATTTCGTGAATGTGTTGGAAAGTGTTAAAAACATGCTTTAATTTTTATTGATTCTAATTGAATAATGAGATAAAAAAATAATTTTCTGAAAATACTATCACGTAATAAACTTAGCTAACAAAACAAGTACACATAATAGGAGATAATAATTTATTATAATTTACGTTAAGTATGTAATATATTTTTTTAAATTTATTAAAGAGCATAGTACTAAATTTATTCTATTTACACTTGATTTAAAAAGTTTATATAGCAAATGTGATGAAACAAATGTTTCAATAATTCCATTTATTCCTTAAAAAATAAGTTTAAATAGATATTTAAAAAGAAAACGCACACACACACAAATAAATAAATAAATAATAAGAAAAATGCAACCCCATAACGAAGATCGGATGATAAATAACTCCTCATATTTTGAATATCACAATTGTTAAATAACATGAATTATTCATGAATAAATGCTAATTTCCCTTTGATCTCTAATGCAGTTAACAAAAGATTAAAAAAAAATAAGTTTTGAATTGAATATATTAGTCTTATATAGTATTTAACATTTCAAAAGGGAAAATAAAGAAAAAATAGTACTATTTTTTTTTTGGAAAAAAGAAATCTTATTGAAACAGAGCAATTTCTACATATATTCTAATTTATCTTTGTTTGTAGTAAATTTTTTAAATAATGAAAAAACATGCTCTCGTTTTTAATTAATTCTGATTAACCCTTTCGGGTCCGATTGTTTTTTCAATTTGAGAACAAAATTACTTTTATTTAATAATGTTAATCGTAGCTATCCAATTCCACTGGTGTCCAAAATTAAGGACCAGTCACAAAACGCTAATTTTTAAGTAAGTGAATATTCAAAAGGAAATAATATAATTCAAATAATTATTATCCCTACAGCCCAGCTAGTTCATATAGCATCTCATTTATGTCACACATGGTCACAAGTGTCACAGTCACTACGGTGAAATAAAAAATAGGAAATTCCACACGTCTCATTATGACTCTCAAATGATCACTATATGTGACTCCACTGAGACGTCAATGTGACTAACGAGTAACCAGTTGACTTTACAATGTAGTTAAAGTCTAACTCTCATGTGACTGTCATTTTTAGACTCAATTTCAAAGTCATCATGAACGTTGCATTATGATAAGTCACCAAATAATATCACATTTTAGTCACATTGTGACTTTTCACAAAAGGGCACAATGGTGACTTCACAGTAGTCTCTCTGTCACTTGAAAGTCATCATGTAACTTTAATGCGACATTATTTAGTAACTTATCACAATGCAGCTTTCATAATGACTTTGAAATTGAGTCTAAAGATGATAGTCACATGAGAGTCACAATGTAACTACATTGTAAAGTCACACGGTGACTCATCACAAAGCATCAGTCACAGTGACGTTTCAGTGGTGTCACATATAGTGATCATTTAAGACTCATAATGAGGTGTATGGAATTTCCTATTTTTTTGCTTCACTGTAGTGATTGTGACACTTGTGACATGTATGACATGAATGAGATGTTAGATGGACTAGTTGTGATGTAGAGACAGTAATTATTCGAATTATATTATTTCCTTTTGAGTATTCGCGTACTTAAAAATTAGCATTTTTTGATTGGCCCTTAATTTTAGACACCAGTGTAGATTGGCTGAAATTTAAAGATTACCTCATTATCTGAAATCTAACGAATGTACTTATTTTGAGTACTTTTCAATTCATATTTATATGATAATAGGTTAAGGAAAAGTTTTTGGAGAATATTAATACATGGAAATTATTCCAGAGGGAAACATTCGCCTTGCATACAATATTTCAAATGAAAATAAAATTTCAAAGTACAAAGTAATTGCTTAAAAGGCGCAAAGGCCAACATAGTGAAAAAGATTCCAAGCCGGGACTCGAACCTGGGCCATCAGTATAGCGCACTGACGTTCTACCGACTAAACCACTTGGAACGATACCCTGGGGATCTATTCTGGTGTCGTAGGAATGCTGAAACCGGTCGGGAAGAGCCGCCTTGGCGATTATTTGCTATTCTGGTGTAGTAGAGTCGAAATTTCGCCGGTCGGAGTGGGTTGCTTTTTTTTCCGACTGCTACCTTGTGGTCGAGATCGCAGTGGGTAGGGTTCGGAAAGAATTTTTGCTCTGTTTGGAGGGTTTGGGCACTTGTTTAATATTAAAAAATAGAAAGAGGGCATAGTTTTTCAATTACCAGTGGTCGTAAATATCATGATTTCTTCAAACATATCCAACATATCAAAAATATCCAATGCTTTTTATATTTATCAGATATTTTCAAAATAGTCAACTTATTGATAATTATAAATATTTTCAGACTTAATATAAATAAAAAATTAAAATATATTGCAGTTAGCATGATAACTTAATAAAATATTATTCTAAATGTGTGTTTTTTTCTTTTTTGCTTCTCTTAAGTAACAAAATAGTAGATCAGCTAATTGAAAACAGACCCAATTTGTTAAAAAAAAAAAAAAAAAAAAAAAAAAAAAAAAGCTGTAAGATTTAGTATTAAGAAAATTTTGTTGTATAAAACACAATTTGAAATACAAAATAATTTGTTTTAATTAAAAAAAATAATGAACATAATTGTAATTTTGTTGCTTTTTCAATCTCATAATGTGTTGTGCATTTTAAATTAAGGTAAACCAAAATTAGAAAAGATCATTTTAAATGAAGATGTAAATAACTTATCTAAATTAGATGGTTTATCTTTCAATGAGTGTCGTAAGAAATATTGTCTGACGTAATTATTGTCATCTAAAAATTCAGCTTCAAACGTAAAGTTTCTTTTTAGAGAAAGGGTGGGGTGGGGGGCGGGGGGGGGGGGCAAAAGTTCTATATCTACAGAACGACACCGTTAATAACAGTCGAAAAATTCATTTACACTTGTTTTCACTGAAAATATAAAATTTTGAAATAAAATATAAAATATCGAAAGTATCAAACGTCTTGACATTTTGAAAGAAATATCAGATATATATCATGGTATATCTCAAGGATAAGCTATTCGATTTCTAAATATACCCATATAAATATATATACTCACTGATATATATATATATATATATATATATATATATATCACCGAGCCCTGTTAATTACAAAATACTATTTTCTTATTTAAAGCTCTTTTACAGATTCTTTAAAAGTTCTTTGACTCGGAAATCTGTGTATTCTTTTTTTCTTGCAAAAAATGTCAACTAATTTACTTACAAATTTAATTCAGACCGAAAAAAATACTTTCATTTTACATGGAAAGGTTTAAAGTTTAAACATGGAAAAATTTCTGAAATAAAAGCTTTTATTTCGGCCTTTTAAACAAACCAAAAGTTTCGGCAAAAAGCCAAGACAGTTCACATTTTTTTCTGTATAATATTAAAGCTGTTCTCAAATTAAAACTCCCTATTTTCTGACACATTCCTGGAATAATTTTTATTCGAAAACACAGAAAATTGGTTGATGTTGTTATTCAGAAACTGCAAACTCGAATAGCATATATCATTTTTCGATAAAGGTAAAGGATTCTTCAGAAAATGCGGTCAAAGTAGGCATTTTGAACCGAAATTATGAAAGTGACTCCCGATAAAGCTCGTCAAAAGATAACATTTGCTTATAACTCAAGATAATACGTTTATATACTTCAAAAATAAAAATACATAAAGGCGCTTTTCAATTCCTAATCACTTCAATTGTCATATCTGCTAATTTCATGCTTTTATGTTTTAAAATTAGTCTGTGTATGTACAGGGCCTGGTGAAACAAAAGAGGAGAGGATGAAGGCCTGGTATTCATTCAATGCCCCTTCCTATGCTGTCACAAAAATTAAACGTGTTCTATGTCTTAAAATAGAGATATGGATATATAAATACATATTTAGATAAATATATTACTTGTGTTTAATCTTTCCCTACTCCAATAGCAAAAAATATGCAGTATAATTTGTACAAGATCGAATTAGATTTTAAATATTATCTCTGTAAAATTCGTTCACCAAGTTTGGCACCCCCTAAAATCAAAGAGGTTCAGTGCCACGGCCCAGTTGGAAGGGTTTTTTAATCAGCCCTTGTGTTTGTGTTCCAAAATTTTGCGTTGTTGAGCGGAGAAAACATATTTTAGATCCGTTTCACAATAATAATAATAATAATAATAATAATTTAAAAAACATTTTATTATTTGTTTTTACATTTAATGATTTAATTGATTCTAATTATATTTTTCACAAAGAATCAAGATTTTCAGTGAATTGATAAAGATACAACAATAATTTTTCATTAGCATATTTAGTTTTTTTTTCTTTTTTTTTTTTTTTTTTAAATAAGTAATTAAACTCATTGATGATCTCTGTAAGTATTTAAAATATTAATAAATAAAATTAAGGGAAAATAAAATTTGAGAGACTTTCCTTAGAATATTTTTACTGTCACGAAAATAATTAAATCGTGGTGAATTTATAAATTAATTTAAAAATGAAGGTAGGAGACATTTAAGTACAAAGCTAAATTAATATACTTATTATATATGCATATATTCTTTAAGTTTATTGCAGATTTGAGATTAAGAACAATTATAAGCAAACCTAGATTTTTTTTTAATAAAGATGAAACTAAAGTATATTTAAATATTCGGCCTAATTTATATATGTGTTTTCAGTACTGGTGTGATAAATATAATTAATTTAAAATAAAAGTGGTCTAAAGATGCAAATAAATAAAAAGCTATATAATGTTTATTATTTTTTTAAAATCCATTATATATTAGGCTTCAAATATATATGTAGAGCTTGGTAGAACCTACAACACCCCCCCCCCCCCCCCCTTTTATTTTTCAAAAATATTTTGAAGTCTGAAAAAAAATCTGTCTATTTCACCATAACATTTACTAATCATTTTCTGATATTAAAATAGAACAAAGTTTCTTTCAAAAAATTGATTCAATAATAATAACAAATAGTATTTTATGCATAATTAAAATACAAATGGACATTTTTTCTTAGGTCAGGAAATTTTAAACAGGTTACAGGCACGATCACGCTGATGTAAAACAATGGCATTCATTCCTTCAACTCGTTTTTCTTTTATATAGGTAACCCAAACATTCTTTTCCTTTCACGTAAATAACAATAACACTTGACAAAGCAAGACAGCTGTTTCCCTCTCCCAAACATATAAAAACACGTGAGCGCTTTCATCTGATTGGCTACAACTGTGTCCGATCGCACGCAAAGGACATTCTGCGTTTCATCCTTCACTGTCGTATAACGAGGGGAGAGCAGAATAGCTCTTCGCCCAGTGGTCGCTATGAGACGGCGATCCCGATCCCGATTCCCGGTATTTACTCGATTACACCAGAATAGACGCCCAGCACGGAAAATTTCTCACTATTATATGTTGGCAAGGCTACAAACGCAGCACAAGATGGAATATTCAACGTGAGCCACCGAACTGGGGCAAACACGGAACATAATTAAATCCAGCATCGATAGAAACTTTGAACTTTGTACTTTGAAATTTGATTTTCATTTGAAATATTGTATGCAAGGCGAATGTTTCCCTCTGGAATAATTTCCATGTATTAATATAGTTTCTATCGATGCTTGATTTAATTATGTTCCGTGTTTGCCCCAGTTCGGTTTCTCACGTTGAATATTCCATCTTGTGCTGCGTTTGTAGCCTTGCCAACATATAATAGTGAGAAATTTTCCTTGCTGGGTATAGTTCCAAGTGGTTTAGTCGGTAGAACGTCAGTGCGCTATACTGGTGGCCCGGGTTCGAGTCCCGGCTTGGAATCTTTTTCACTATGTTGGCCTTTGCGCCTTTTAAGCAATTACTTTGTACTTTGAAATTTGATTTTCATTTGAAATGTTTTTGGAGAAGTTTGGAAAATATCGTATTACAACAGGGTTTAACAGATATTACAACTTTCTAATGTTTTTTTTGCGTTTTATCATACATGATTCGGGCAGAAAAGTAACCTATATTTGAAATTTAAAGAGTGTAATATATGAATAAAATAAAGGAATCGCCAACGGTGCACAGAGAATTAAGCAAATTTTTATTATACTTGTTATTACTAAATGTCAAAACATAAATGAAGTCATAATAAAAAAGGCATAGCTATATACCACTATTACTATATATAGATAGTAACAAAAGTAATTGTTAAGACAATATAATACTCGATGAAAAGACATGTACTTATATAACAATTTAACACTTTGCAATAATATATTATTTCTAATTGCTAAAAAAGTGTAAAATTAAAACTTTATCATATTTTACCAGAGTCATTTTCAATGCAAATGACTCTTGATGAGTTGAAACATGTCAGCAGTCAAATAAAACTATTTTACTATTTTTAAAGTTTTAATTTTACGCCTTTTTACTTTCTTCTATCTTCAATAGAAGGAAGTATTGTAATCGAAATTTTTTTCGACTTCCGGTTTTCGACAGATTTAGACGCTTTAGAAGTCAGAGATTCCAAAAAACACGTTTATAGAAATTGTCTGTCTGTCCGCGTGTCCGTATGTGTCGCCGTTGTACCATCGAAAAGTGTATGATGTTATGCATAGAAGTGAACCAATTTTTTTTTAAAGTTTTTGGCTATTTCAAGCAGGTCCTTCATTAATTTGGAAAAAAACCGCCTGTAGGGGGCGCTGTAATAGCGAGTTTTGTGCGATTTTTGTGGTATTTTGAATATTGTGTCATCGAAAAGCGTATAAAGTTATGCATAGAATTGAACCAATTTTTTTTAGGTTCTTGTATATGGCAGGCAGGTTCTCCCTTAATTTGGGAAAAATCCGCCAGTAGGGGGAGCTGTATTCGCGATTTTTGTGGCATTTTGAAGATTGTACCATCGAAAAGTGTATAGAGTTATGCATAGAGTTGAACCAATTTTTTCAAGCTTTTGGCTATGGCAAGCAGGTCCTCCCTTAATTTGGAAAATATCCGCCGGTAGGGAGCGCTGTAATAGCGATTTTTGTGTAATTTTGAATACTGTACCATCGAAAAGTGTATGAAGTTATGCATAGAATTGACCAAACTGTTTGTGTATGTTTTTGTACATAGCAAGAAAGTCCTCCCTGAATTTGGAAATATTCCACCGGAAGGGGGCACTATAGTAGCATATTTTGTTTAATTTTCTTGATTTTTCATTGTTCTATTGTACACCGGCGGCTGGTGAATTGACGGAAACTTCTCATCCTGATAAGCCGACTATTCGCGAACAGCTGATATACACAGAATAACGAAAAACTATTGATTTTAATAAAATCATGATCGAGATTAGCTTGTTTTTACTTCGATTAATTGATTGAAGCAGAAATTTAACTTGAAAGTCAGAGTTGATATAGTATTGAACTAATAAAAATGAAATATTGACATTTGTAACAACATTTTGAAATCTTAAGATATACGAGATAGAAGAAAGTTTTGGGATTGGCATATCCAACTAATTAGCAATTAGAAATAAGACATGTACTATTAATAGTACACCAGACCCGAAAGGGATAACTAATTATATTTAGAAAAGATTTCGTAAATTTTCTTTTCAATAATGTATTAGGTTATTACAAAAAAAAAAAAAAAAAAAATGACAACATTACAATAAAACATAATGCACAACATTTAACAGATTACGAAAGATAATTTTTGAAAATTTAAATTAAAGAACTTAAAGCTGAATTTACTCTATTTAAATCATGTTCAATATATTCATATTGAAATGAATTATCAGTGATTAAATATTTTTTTCGTTAATTCGATTTATTCCTCACCAGGTAAATTTAAAAATTTTAAAACAAAACATCGCAACTCAAAGAATAAGATTAGATAATAAATAATACCTAACATTTTGAATATAATGATCTTAAATGACATGAATTATTCATGAATAAATATTAATTCCCTTCTGATAATTGTCGTCGGAAAGAAAGATTTTTCAATGTTTTTTATAAGTTTTAAATTGAATTTCTTAGCTATACGTTGATTATATTACTTTATGCTAAAGATTAGAAAAAAAAAATGTAACGAGCAGGAAACTTCGAACAAAAGAAAAATATTTTGTTTCAATTTAATCCATAAAACACCTTTAAATTTAATTACATGGTAAACGGGATTATAGATCCTATTGTAAATTACAAAAGAGAAAAAATAATATGTAACACTTTATTAAAAAATAATAATAAAATGATAATAAAAAAAAAAACTATAAATGGAGGAATTAAATTGTAGTATTTAACGCTGGATTAAATAGCAATGCACAAATGCCAACTAATTCTTTATCTTTTTAAAGCAATATTTCTGTTTATAATTATATGAAAAGCTGTATACAGTCACGACATCATCTCTCCTTTTATTGCAGAATTATACACAACACTGTTAAAATTTTACAGCAGACTGTCCAGTCATGCGACCGTTTTTGTAGAAAACAGTTACATAACCGAAATTTAACGCTATTATGACAATATTATTACCCATATTCTGATCAAAATAGACTTAAATTACGGCATCATCTCTCCTTTTATTGAAGAATTATACACTGTTAAAAATTTGCAGCATTCTGGCAGGTCATTTGACCGTTTTTTGCGAAAACGGTTACAAAACCGTGAATTAACACTATTCTGACCATATTATTGGTCATTTTATGGTCAGAATATAGTTAACTTATAGTTATAAAACCGTTTTTTCAAAAAACGGTCGAATGACCTGCCAGAATGTTGCAAAATTTTTAACAGTGTACACAACACTGTTAAAATTTTACAGCAGACTGTCCAGTCATGCGACCGTTTTTATAGAAAACAGTTACATAACCGAAATTTAACGCTATTATGACAATATTATTACCCATATTCTGATCAGAATAGACTTAAATTACGGTTATACTGGGTAGTTCAGAACTGTATGCCAAAAATGTAATGGCAGGTAGAGGGGACCTAAATAAGTAGTTTTCGTACAGGAATGTGGGTGCATAAATGCAGCGTTGAGGCAGTAGAGGTCGGTCTTTAATTCGGTATATGAAAGCGTTTCGTTAGCTCGTCATTTCCTTACGGATTGTGAGCAACACGAATCGTTACACCAATGTGGAGCTTGCCGACGTGCATTTTATTTACGGGGCTGAGCAAGGAAATGGTTCACATCCAACGCACGTCTAACAGATTTTGAGCTTGTCAAAGGAATATCCTCTTTTGTGCGTAATACTGCTTCTTCCACTGCAGGAATTCTGCGATATCTTACAGAGCCCTTATCACGCCTGGAAGCATATCTACACGCGCACAGCTTGTAATGAAGACGCTCAAATGTTCGGGGTTCTGGCAAATTCCTATCTGGGAATCGTTCAATCTAAATCCTTTGAGCAGCAAATCCATTTTCTTGTGCAATCCCATACATGAAATACATGTAGACAAGCTCCGCATTGGTGTAATAATCCATGTTGCTCAAAATCCGTGCGGGAAATGACGATTCAAGACAAGGAAGAACATACTCCGCCGCATTCAACAGCGCCCTCTACTGTCTCAACACTGCATTTCCGCACCCACATTCCTGTACGAAATCTGCTTATTTAGGTCCCCTCTACTTGCCTTTACATTTTGACATATACACTGGTTTCCAAAAATTAAGGAAAAACAACAAAAGTTGCGATTACTCAAAATCTTACAAGTAGAAATTATTAAAACTCAGACAAAATTTACAACACATAATAAGGTATAAAATAACAGTAAAAGAAATTACCAAACGATTGTGGTGTTTCAGAAAATAATACAATTATAAAATAAACAAAATAAATGTTTCAGTTTGGTATAGGAAAAGTACCTTTAATATGGAGTATGATTACCCCTATAAGCAATACAGAACATACAGTGAAGTGTGATACTGTCAATTATGCGATCGATAAGTTTGCTGGGAAGTGCGAGCCATTGCTCTTGTAAAGCAGTTGTAAGCGTGGGAAGGATCTGAGGAGGGAGATTGAGAGCAGAGACACATATTCCTAAAGCATCTCAAAGATGCTCAATGGGATTCAAGTTCAGTGACCGCGCTGGTCATTCCATGCGCTGAATTGTTTGGTGCTGAAGATAATCTTCTACGATGCGAACCCTGTGAGGTCTAGCGTTATCGTCCTGTAACAGGAAATCTTTACCTATAGCGCCGGCATAAGGGTGCCCATAAGCATAAAGAATGTCATCTCTATAGACACGAGCATTCACAGTTCCACGTGGAAAGACATGGGGGTCTGTACGTCCGCCCAAAGAGATACCATCCCAAACACAGACACTGCTTCCTCCATACGAATATCTTTTAAGAATGTTTGATGTATAATAGCGTGTTCCCTGTTCTATCCAAATCAAACAATGCCTACTATCGCTTTGGATGCTAAACTGGAACTCATTTGTGACGAGAGAACGCCTCCATTGATCAGCCGTCCAGTGGACATGTTGACGTGCCCAACTTAAACGTTCCCTCCGGAGACACGAGGTGAGCGGCACACAAATATCCGATTGCATCGCGTACAGGCCACCTTCATGAAGCTTTCTACGCACAGTAGACGTTGACACCAACCTTCCAGTGAGTGCAGCAAGGACGTATTTAAGATGAGAGGGGGTTGCTGTTCTAATCCTTCGTACACATAAACGCAAATATCGGTCATCGATGCTTGACGTAGCTCTTGCTCGTCCTTCGCTGAGCTTTCTGGAGGCCGAACCAGTGGTTTGAAAGTGTTTCTAAAGCCTATGAGCAACAGAAGTACTCACATTTAGCCATCTGGCCACCTCTGTCTGACTTTGGCCTACATCCAATCTTCCAATAGCTCTATATCGCAGTTATGCAGACAAATGATACTTCGAGGTCATACTAATGAATTGGTTATCTCAGTTTTCTTATCTCATAATCACAGCGACACCAGCAGCCGTACTCTCTAGCATGCATTTTTATGCTCCACACAGATGACGCAATCCGATTACAGCGCCACTAATTTGCATTTTGTAATTTTAATCAGCATCTTTTAGTTAATAACATATCCAAATTTCATACGGATAGGTTAATTTTTGAATGAGTTATCGCTCTTTATGTGATTTTTCCTTAATTTTTGGAAACCAGTGTAGTTCTGAACCACCCTGCATAACTGTTTGCTATAAAAATGGTCGAATGACTGGACAATTTGTTGCAAAATTTTAACAGTGAATAGAAGAATAACAATTGGGAAATTTTATGAATATTAAAATAAAATTTACAGTTAAATTTAATTTGAGAACACCATATAGTTAAGTCAAAGAAATGAATTCAGCTGGAAAGTTACTTTTCTGTTAGTTAATACACTGTTAAACATTTGCAACAAAGTGTCCAGTCATTCGACCGTATTTATAGAAAACGCTCTGTTAGAAGTTTTCTTGTATGTCTAAAGATAAATTGTGATTTGTAACATTATTTTGACCATTAGTTTGTTTATGTATTAAAACTAAATAATTTTATGTAAAAAATTTTCATTTTTAAATCAGCGTCATCAAATAAGGGCGGCTTAAAAAATTTGGTTGCTCTAGACGGACTGTGCACGGGCCCGAGGCCCATTCCCGGCCCGCGGACCGGATCGGCAAAATGAAAGCGAACGTTCAAACGGACCGGGCCGGAAGAATTAGGACAATTTTTTCAACAGGCTGGGCTGATAAAAAAATTAAGCGGGCCTATCTGTCCGATATAAAAATTTAAGCGAAGCAGATAAAATACGAGCCCTTTTCAGTGGATATGACTTTCTCGACAAGTATAAATGTGCGTCACGAGCAAATTTAACAACATCAATACAGAAATGTAACATGCCCATCATAAAGATCTTCATCATACAGTTACGCGAGTCTGATAAATTTTTTCAGCAGACTCGTGCCGGGCCGAGATCAGGCTTGCATTTTTTTTCCCCACATAATCGTGCCGGGATTGAACTGGTCTTATTCATTCTCAGGATGTGTAGTGGAAGGCATTATGCTTTGTAAAATTATTAATAGCGATAATGAACCTCTGTTAACAGTATCTTTAGAAATATACCGTAAGGTGGTTCTCATATTCACTGTCCAACAATACGATACTTTCAGACACATTTTCAGGCTCATTTTTAATTGTAAAGTCATAAAATTGGCAGGCCTGATTATTGAAGGTATTTGGAATCGAGCAGCTTTTTCTATATTTGATAAATTACTTACAGAAATAAAATAGATTCTTGTCACGTGACTGTAGATTTTTCTCCTTTCCTGTGCTATCGCTACCGGAAATTCGATTCAGAACACTAACTTTGGTAGTATTTTCTGAAAGATATATTACTTTTCTCTAAGAAACAAAACGGCATTTACATAGTTTCTGCATAAGTATACATGCCAATCTTATGCGTTTCCGAAAAGAAATGAGTTCATAAAAGTATCAGAATTTAGCTCCCTTGGATATAAGAAAAGCCTTAAAAATAAGAGAAATATTTCACAAATCTACTTTTTATTACACAGCTTCAAAAGTTATCATGTTTTTAACCCTCTATTCTAAACTACATTAAATTTTTAATGAATCTTTATTTGAATTTTGAAACGTCTGTAAAGACGATGACTAAAAGTCTAAGAAATCATTAATGTTACTATTGTGTGTTTTCTGTTTTGCGAACACATAGTAATCTAAAATATACTGTAAAATGTTCCCATAAATATGTATGTAGTTACTCATTAAAAGAATCTTAATTGGGTGTCGATAAAAAACGGAATTGTTTGTAGAAATTGAGTCGGGCCGGGCTGGGCCTGCTTTCACGGAATTTTGTACGGTCCGGGCCTGGGTCGAAATTTTAATTTTTACACCGGGCCGAGCCAAGATAGCTTTCGTTCGGGCCGTGCGGGGACAGGGCCTGGAAATTCCGGCCCGTTCAGATCTCTAGGTTGCTGTTAAAAAAATTTCAAAAATTTTTCAAAATGTTTAGGAAATACTTTTAATTTATGCATTTATACACATATATATTAATTTCAAGGAAGATTTTCAAAATTTGTTAATTTTGGCGTTAATCGGTTAAATTTCTATGTCATATTTCTCTCTTTTAAACGTAAACTCACCACATTTCAAATATGTTTGTGCTTTGCAATTTATTAATATGCAAAACTATTCAAGAGGTCGCAAAAAATTAAAATTGAATCTTTTTCCGAGATTTACGGCTAGCATGCACGCCCCTTTCACGAATAAGTCCCCAAATATAGTCTCCCATCATATTCTCGTTCTAGTGTACTTGATAAAGACGTTCAAAGCCCAATATATCTTGGTGAAAGCATTTGCTTTGCTTCTCCGAGAACGCTCCCATGATTTACTTGAATTTCTCAAGATGTGCATGTAGAATGTGGGACATTCTGCAGCTCATTTTACCAAAAATTCTGTACCATAGTTTCAACTAGTTGTATATAGTTTTGGAGTTTGTGATTGCCCAAGAAACCTCTTACAACTGCAATAAAACTATTCTAGGCTGCTTTCTCCGTTTCAGTAGGTATGTTAGATGTTACATGTTACGGAATTCTGCCCATTCCATAATCTTCTTTATCTGCGGTCCAATGAATATGCCAGCTTTTACCTTTGCCTCAGACAACTTAGTGAAGAAGTCTCTAAAGTGTTGGAGAGCTTCTGATTCCTTAGATAAAGCTTCAAAGAATTGCTTCATAAGGCCCATTTTGATGTGAAGTGGTGGAATCAACACTTTGCTGGGATGTACTAGTCGTTCCCACTTATATTATTCTTCCCCAGAGAAAGATCCAAGTGTTCTGGCCAGTGTCATTTGTAAGAATGCGCCTTGGTGTCCCTGCTGTTTCAAAGGCAAAGATAGCTAGGAAATTGGTAAATCCACCTTGGAGACCCATCAAGTATGCCACCATTTTAAAATCCCCAATAATTTCCCAGCCATAATCAGAATTTTTCAAGGATGTTAGTAGGTTCTTGATGCTATTTTGCTCTACCTTGAGGTTCACAGAATGAGCCAATGGAGCCAAGATTGATAGGTATTCCCATTATGAAGTAACACGCCTTTCTGGACGAACTGTCAATAAACAAGTGCCACTCATTTGGTTTGCATTGTATTCCAATGGCTTCAAACAAACCGGACACACTGTGACAGAAACACAGTCCATCCTCACAAGTATAGAAGATTCAAAAGGTCAGATGATGTTTCCTCTGACTTGTGACAAGTACACTTTTATCTAACAAGTCCCACGTCTTTAGCCTAGAAGTCAAAATCTCAGCACTGGAGTTCGTAAGATCAAGGTCTCTGACCAAGCCATGAAGGTCTTTTTGGTTGGTGTAATACAGATTTCTCTCTTCATTTCTAATACCCTCACTGTATACAAGATCTCCAACTTCGTGTTCACTATCTGAAGTAGTCGTGTTTTCTAGAGATGTTTGCAGCAGACGTTTCGGAGGTGTCAGCACTGGAAGGTTAGGGCCATATGGGATCGGTACGATAGATGAAGGAATATCTGGGTAAATCACATATTTTTTGCATTCTTTCCAATGCGACGTTTTGAAGGATCCACAATACAAAAGTAGCAATTGGTTGAATGATCAATAGGTTCTCGCCAAATTCTCGGAATACCGAACTTCATTGCCCTCTGTACCATCCTGTATAAAAAAATGAAAGTCTTAAGATATGGCTATACACTAGTTATATTGTTTCTACTTAAGCAAACAGAAATTTGAATACTATAAAAAGTATCTTTCACCTACTATATTCGTCTGCAGTTTTCACAGCTGACATTAGGTGCCCACTGCTTTTCAAAATCTTCAACAGAAATGCCGAAATATGATTTGTAGGCATCACACATAACACTACATGCTTTTAGGTGGTATTTTTTTCCCTTGTCTTGATAAATTGTCCACGTATATAACAAAATATATCTGCCGAATGCTTGCAACGTCTTTAAGCAATGCATTTACCGCTGAACTGACTGTGTATTGAATAACACTGCTCTTACTGTATACAGGTGAAAGATTTCTAGCAATTCTGGAGGTTTTTTTTAATTCACTGATAATCAGATATCAACCTAGAAACAAAGAAATTCATTATATCTCTACAAAACATTTCAACATATATAAGTCCTGGGCATGAAAACAAAGGTTTTTTGGAAAGAATTGTGATTTTCTTAACTAGTAAGACATACAGTAATAGAGGCTTATAGTTATTACCCAAAGAAAAAAAATATTTTTATGTTACATAGTAATTTGTGAATAAATAATAATTCCCCATTGTTCATTACAGCAGATAACGAAAGGTTTCTCTTTAAATAAATTTTGAATTGAATGTATTAGTCTCACATTAATTATACTATTTAATGGAACAAAAATGTGTAGGAAAACGAACTCAAAATCGTTCAAGAAGCCAAAAATCTTTCAATTAAATTTAATCCGTGAATTCTATTATAGTATAATTATATGTTAAATAGGACTACAGATCCTTTTACAAATTACAGAAAAAAAAATACTAAACGCTTTAGTAAAAGAAAAAGATCTTTACTCAGAGGCATTAAATTACAGTATTTCATGCTGGATTAAAAATAATCAAAAAATTTCAACTAATCCGTTACTTAAAAAAATATTTTTTAAATTTATATTTCTAAGTAAAAATCGTAAACTGTAATGACATAATCTTTCATTTTATAAATGCGTCTTAAGCTCTTGAGATTCTTATGAATTGTAAATAAAATTTACACTTAAAATTGATTTGTAAACAACAGATAATAGTATAAGTAAAAAGATAAACTCTAGACAGAAGCTACTATTCCGTTAATTAATGAGATGAATACAATTAATTGTGATGTATTTAATTAATTTAATATTAGGGAAGTGCATACGGGGTCACACAAAACTGATCTCAACGTGTTAATTTGCAAACGTTTATTTGATGTCATTAAGGAAACATAGATGATTTCTAATTTGAAATGACCATTTAGATGACATTGGTTGTCCAAAGAAAGTTTATCTTCAGCAACCAAGCATTTGAAAACTTGTATTGCGGCGATAAGATATTGATACGCTTTGAACTCTATTCTGAAAGCAGCCTTGGAGGTTTTTTCAACTTATACCCCCAAATCCGTCTCCTATCAGAGTTGGGCAAATTTGCATTCTCAATTATCCACAGTGTAATTACAGGTTAATTGCTTGTAATTGATTATAGTTACACACATTCAAACACATACATTTTGTCAAATAATGCGATGCGGGCGGTTCCGGTTACAGGGCTGCAAGAATTTTTTACGACATGTAATTTTAACTATAATTAATTACATACAATTAAACTGTAATTATATTGCAGATAATTGAATTACAAATTTGCCCAACTCTGCTCCTATGCTATAGATAATGCTTCCGTAGGCACCAAACAATTATAGTTTTAACACATTGACTTTGAAGCAATCTCTTCCGAATACTCCTAGCAAAGTGATCGATCGAAAGTGAATTTCTAAAAAGTTCAACTTCTATGCGCAACTCTGCTGAGGGTCTTCGCTGTCAAAGACTGCAAAAAACAGCAGGCGAATTGGAATCTTGCATAGCCATAATTTTTTTTTTTTGCTAATCTGCGCGCGTTTTAACTCATATGGCATTTATGAAGTTTTCTGTTTTTGCCTTTAAAGCTAAATTTGAAACCAGTGAGCATTTTAACATTACATCTATAGCACTTACGATCTATAATTAACTCTATAGGTCAAAATTTGTAACTGATATTTTCCTCCTTTACGAAGGTGGTTCAATAATTACTGTCCCGAGTGTATATAAAATATTTGTACTGCGATGGTTGATGTGGAATATTGAAGACTAATGCCTTGAAGCCTTTATGTTCAATTTCAGAACCGTAGCTGCTATATTAAGATATTTTTTTTTCCGTTTTATGTGTGAGAAGTTGTACCTAGCTTGAAAAGGGGGGGTGTTGGGGGGGAAGGCTGGTTTGGAGCTTATGGGGCCAGACCTGATGTAGTTCTATGATAGATTTGCGATCGTGCATGAGACGTGGCTACATCACTATGATCCCGAGTCGAAACGACAGTCGCAACGCCTCATTCATTGTCACCCCACCCCCAACCTCCCCTTTCAAACTAGGTGCGACCTCTCACACCAAAAGCGAAAAAAAAATGTTAATATAGCAGCTACAGTTCTGAAATTGAGCATATAGGCATCTAAGACATTAGGCTTCAATATTCCACATAAACCATTGCAGTGCAAATATTTTATACACACTCGGGACAATAATTATTGAACCACCCTCTTACTATGACAGCTATCACTGTACTGAATTAGATGGCTATCGGGCGAACAATTTAGGAGGAGTAACGTCTCATAACAACCTTTATGTGTCAGATTTTTTTCTTCTTTACTATGACAGCTATCACTGAACGGAAATAGATGTTTATCGGGTGAACATTTTAGGAGGAGTAACGTCTCAAAATAACGTTTATCTATCAGATTTTTTCTTCTTTACTATGGCAGCTATCACTGAACTGAATTAGATGGTTATAGGATGAACAACTTAGGAGGAGTAACGTCTCAAAATAACCCTTATGTGTCAGATTTTTTTTCTTTACTATTACAGGTATCACTGTACTGAATTAAATGGTTATCGGATTAACAATTTTGGAGAATGTAACATCTCAAAATAACCCTTATGTGTCAGATTTTTTTTTTTTAATGTGACAGCTATCACTATACTGAAACAGATTGTTATCGGGTGAACAATTACGAAGGAGTAACTTCTTAAACTAACCCTTATGTGTCCGATGTTTTCCATTTACTATGAAAGATATCAGTGTACTGAATGAGTAAGGCCGCACACTGAGGCGACACATGCGACATGTTGCTCGACTTTGGAGAAAAATCACTATTAAAACAGGTTTAAAATATCTTTCTTCTTTGTTTCAACCTGTTTCTTCTCCTAAGTCGCACTTCATCTTCCTCCTGTCGCCTCAGTGCGCGAGCTGCGTTAGGAGGAGTAGCGCCACAAACTAACCCTTAAGTAAAAATAGCAAATAAAGCCTTTGTGCAACAATATTAAAAAGCAGAAAAACCAACGTTTAAAATGCACAAATAATATATGAAAAGCAGCAAACAGCTGTTACAGTTTGGCTCAGCCTTGCTTTTTCTAGCACGCTGTTCCTTTTGCACTGAAGAATAACCCTTATGTGTCAGATTTTTTTCTTTTACTTTGATAGTAAAAGGTATCGCTGCTCTGAATTAGATGGTTATCGGATGAACAATTTAGGAGAAAGTAACGTCTCAAAATAACCGTAATGCGTCAAATTTGTCTTCTTTACTATGGCAGCTATTATTGTTCTGAAATGGATGGTAATTCAACGAACAATTTAGGAGGAATAATGTCTCAAACTAACCCTTATCTGTCCGCTCTTTTTTTTCTCTACTCTTGAAAGATATCACCGTACTGAATTAGTCAGACCGCACACTGTCTATTAATGTCTGGCTAACTAATGTCTCAAACTAACCCTTATGTGTCCGTTCTTTTCAAACAGATCAAAAGATTTGAAAAAGCTTTATTCTTTGTTTGGACCTGTTTCTTCTCTTAAGTAGCAAATGTCTCACTAATGTCTCTAATAATGTCTCTAATGTCTCACTAACTAATGTCTCTAATAATATCTCTAACGTCTTACTAACTAATGTCTCACTAATGTATCACTAATGTCTCTCATGTCTCATTGATGTCTCACTAACTAATGTCCGAAACTAACCGTTATGTGTCCGTTCTTTTTTTCTCTACTCTGAAAGATATCACTGTACTGAATTAGTCAGATCGCACTCTGAGGCGACACATGCAACTTGTTGCTCAACTTCGGAGAAAAAACAGGTTTAAAACAGATTTGAAAAAGCTTTATTCTTTGTTAGGACATGTTTCTTCTCTTAAGGCTGTTCTTAACTACTCTGCTCAACAAGCGGAAAACGTTCAGACACATTTACAAATTCATTTTCTAACGGAAAGGTATAAAATTGGAAAGCCTGGCCATGGATGCGATTTGGAATTGAACTGTTTTTTCCATTTTTTGATCAATCATTTGCACATTGAGTTATAAGCGATTTCGATCACGTGATAAACCAGTTTTTCGCCCGCTCTTGAGTGATTTTTCTACTTTCGCCCGGAAATTCGGTTCAAAACGTCTACTTTGACACTATTTTCTGAAAGATCTATTGCGTGTGTAAAAAAATGGAAAAAACAGCTCGATGACATAGTTTCTGAACAACAATACCAGCTAATTTCATGCATTTTCGAACAAAAATAAATTAAAACTTATGTCAGGAAGTTGCCCTTTTGGATTTGAGAAGAGCTTTAAGTGGCGATTCATCTTCCTCCTGTCGCCCCAGTGTGCGACACTGCCGTAGATGGTCATCGCACGAATACTTTAGGAGGATTAGCGCCACAAACTTACCCTTATGTGCCAGGTTTCTTTTACTTTACTATAATAAGTATCGCTGTACTGAATTAGATGGTTATAAGATGAACAATTTAAGAGGAGTAAAGTCTCAAAATAACCTTTATGCGTCAGATTTTTTCCCCTTACTATGACAGATATCACTGTACAGGCATCTCCTGACTTAAGTAAGTAATGCGTTCCGCAAAATCTTACATAACTTGATTTTTTTCGTAAGTCGAATTTGGAAATTATTTATGTTCGTATTAAATTTCGTAAGAAACTGAAATATATATAATTTATAAAGTATTATTTTATAAATAAAACATCATACAGCTATATTTACTCGGATATAAACTATAAAAGTATGAAAAATACGAAAACAAACTGAAAAAACACTTTCGAAATAAAAAATATCTTGAGGAATACTGTATTTATGAATCAGGGATGAGAGCGCTCCGACCCAAATGACCGATTGCTACCACTAAATTTTAATAGTTTTTCTCGCCGTATTCAATAACAGAATTTCTGAGATTTTATAAAGCAAAGAATACTATTAAAATCTAGTGGTGAAAATCACCCATTTGGGTCGGAGTGCTCTCATCTCTGATAAATTTAACATTGGTGAACTGATTTATAACAATTATGAATCTACATCTTACAACTATAAAAATAAGAGATAATTAGAGAGGAATAAATTACCTCTTCTACATGATGATAAGACGGGGTTGCCATCCCCCGATCCCAGGCCCTCAAAAGGCCCATGTGCTTACGCAGGGAACCACCCGCGAGAGAAGCCCCGCGGCGCGTCCCGAAGGTCGCCGCCAGACAAGCCCCGACAGAGCGGAACCCCACGCACGCTCCGGTCAAGACCGACGCGCTGCCCAGCGCACGCAACGTCGGCTATATCCCAACGGCCGCTACGACAGTCCTCACCACCCAGCTAGAAAAACCAAGTGGTCCCTAAACTTGGTTCCCGAGCCGGTAGACCCCGCAAGCCCTGCAGGAACCGGACGCCTATAAAGACGCCGGGCCCACGAACTGAACCGAGGCTTCCCGACCCGGAGTTACTTTACGGAAGGGCCCCAAGACCAAATACCATTTTCCAGCAAAGACATTTATGTGGGCCAGCCGATGGAAAGTTAATGAAGGGCCCCTAGCTTGAAAACCCGGGAGGACGGGGAAAGTCCCTCCGGCCGTAAAGCGACCCAGCTCCAGGCTTTTCGCCGAGACCACCCGGCTCAACCGACGGAACCCCTCGTGGATCACGCCGGGAACCAGTTGGCCAGACTAGGTGCCGTTAGCGACCCCAGGCGGCCACGGAAAGCTCCACCTAGACGGAATAGACTCCGCCTCGCTAGGGGGTTGGATGGAACGGAGTTCCGCCAGTCCCCGCCGACTCGACCCCGCCCGAAGACAGAGAAGCCAGTGGAGGCCGAAAGAAGCCCGCCCACCACTACCTTACCTCACGGCCGTCGAGGGTACCCAGGCCCGAAGCCCCCTGACCCCGTGCAGTGACCGACCGCTACCTTTGTTAATGCGTTCGAAAATTAGGTGTAGACACCTCTAGGTCCTCATCACTGGGCGAGGCAAACTCCAGTATCGCATAGACACGAAGGATCTGGATCGGACCAAGAGTTCCTCTGAGGCATGATGAGCCGCCGCGTTACCGGCTAGCCTCCGGCCCGTCTCCCCGCGGGGACAGCGTTCGATGGTGGACCTGCCGGCCGACCCCCTTCCAAGGGTCACGGTACGACATGGAGCAACCAGAGCCATACTGGCCTCCCCACGCGACCGCTCCTTGGTCAACGGGTGCACCGCCAAACCCTATCCACCTTAGGGTCGGCTCTCAACTGCTTCAGCTGAGGTCCTCGGAGGGATGAGCCACCCAAGTCATAAAGTTACCTGGGCGCTGTCCGAAACCCTCGCCCTTCGGTTGCTCCGAGAGTCCCTGCATGGCGTTCCCGCGAGCCCCATCGTCACTAGCGAGCACCGAGGACTTTCCACTACAAAGCCCTCACTCCTACCTCAGGCTCCCTCTTAGTCAATAGGTGGATGGGGTCCTATCGCCTTAGCTAGTCTTTGCCCGGCGACACCGTCCGGCCCTTAGACCGGCACTGGGATCGACCTATGGACCGTCGCTGCCCGGCTTAGCCAGAGAACCTGGCTGCCGGGGGTGCGTTAGAGCTAAGACCCCGAAGGGCCTACGCACCCATGCACAACGTCCGTTAACCGTGGCCACCAAGACAAATAAATAGCTCTCACAAAATAAAATAATCCTTGATAAGCATAATATTTATTATGAATTAGATGACTACTATGAATAACTAACAATAAAGTTTAAGTTATTATGACAGTACTACTTATAGTACACAAAATAAAAAATGAATTGACCCCTTACAACAGGGTCATTCCACGTAAAACGAGAAAAAAATTAAAAAAAGTCGTGGCCACATAGTAACCGATTTTAATAAAATTTGATACACAGGCTCAATTCATATTAAAATAGAGCTACGCAAAATATCTTCACAAAAAATAAATTATTTTAGCAGTTTTGGACATTTAAAAAACTTGTGATAAAAAATGACATGTATGCAATCGTCATAAGTTATAAGTTTGAAGTTCTGTATCTTGAAAACTATTCAGCATAAATGAATTTTTTTTTGCAGTATTGACCTCTGAAAAATGATCTTCCTATTTATTGAGTAATAATAATCTGGCAACACCATGATTAATCTTTAATTGGTTGTAAAAATTGAAAATTTGTGAATTTTGAATAAATTAGAAACGTTATAAAAATCAAAGGAATTCAAAAACGTCTGTGTAATTGATGTATGATGTAGTATTACATATGAAATTCAAATTCCCCACGTTTGAAAGTTGCCATTTATTTCCTTCATCTTAAAAAAAAAAACTTAGAAACTAAAAAAAAATTACTAAATTGTAATTTTTTCTTCTTATGTATGAGCAAAATTTAAATACAGGAAAGGTCCGACATTAACAATATTGCACAGACATAGTGATAAACAAGTCCATGATATGCTGAAAAAAAATTCAAGATTGCTTTTTGATTTCTAACATAGCAAAAATGGGTTCCAAAAGGTAATATTTGTTAACATTCCATGAGCTATTTCTCTTTGAATTCGCGCTTGTTTCTTAAAATATTTCAAGGTGAAAAAAATGAGTGCTGCCATCTAGTTTTTGTATCTGGATTTAGAATTAATATGTAATTTTTTGTCCAAACTGAATAATTTTTTTCTACTTTAATTAAATATATTCTTGAGGTAAAAATTAACTGAAAGCAAGAATAAAAGTTTCTATATTTAAAATATACACTTTTATCTGTAATATCAAATAATTAAAAAAAAAGATTTAAAAAGCTTCCCTTCACTTTCAAAAAAGTGATAGAAATATTGCATTTTACCCTCAACATTTTTTACTATTTATTTTTTTTCTCATTAAGGAAAAAAAAAGGCAAGAATGAAATTTTCGATATTTAAAATATATACTTTTAGCTATAACGTGAAAAAAATGTAAACTTGTCAGAGCTGTCCTTCATGCTTAAACGAGAAATAGAAATATTTCATTTTTCCCTGGAAATTTTTGAAAAATAATTTTTTTCTCGTTACGAAATAAAAATACAATTACTAACTTAGAGTCAATCTGTTACTTATTATTCATTCCTAATTATAAATATTTTTTAATATAGTGTTTTAATTCCTAAGGCTAATAATCAAATCTGAAATTTCAAGCATTTTGACAAAACCTCGGTTTTTCATCCAGTTTTAATCTAAATTTTAATACTTAAATAAACAATCCTGAAATCTATTATTTTACATTTACACATAAATGGATATGATCTACATATATACTGATTTTCATTAAAATCTCTGACATGTCTGCCACAGCTGATTTGCTCATTTTGCATGGAATGACCCAACAGCTAATTTAGTTCTGTAGTGGCAGAGTCAGCGCTTGAGGCAGTGTTGCCAGATTGGTGACTTTTTTGTCCCCAGATTGTTGATTGGCACCGCTTTTTTTAAACAGAAATATTCACTTTATTTAAAAATAAATTTAACATTCTGAAAAATAAGACGAATTGTACTATTTTAAAAAAGTGGTGAAAGTCAAATAATCTGAATTAAAAAAGTCCCCAATCTGGAAACACTGGCTTGAGGTGAATTGTTGTGAAGAGAAATGCTGTTCTCTAACAACTTCTACCACTCTCGATGTTGAAGGCTGAGGGTTTGATTTGTTTGATTTAATTGTATATCCCAATAAAAATATAACTCTCTCTAATATCTAAAACTATATTATGGCTGTGGTTTTTAATCTGCATACTTTATTTATAAAATAATACATCCAAAATAGGCAAATGCGTATCAAACGCCCTAGTGTGTTCATAAATATAAATTCGAGATTTATTGCGTAACTGCGAATTTGCGTAAGTCGCGTAATACGAAAATCTCGGGATACCTGTACTGAAATAGATGGTTATCGGATGAACAGTTTAGGAGGAGTAGCCTCACAAAATGACTATTGGTGTGACGTTAAAAGTTAACTCTTTTAGCTCAATGATTAACTGAGCTTAAACATAATATTTTAAAGAGATATACAGGGTGATTCATAAATATCGAAACAATAGGCTATCTCCTTAAATATTGCCAATAGGCACGTACCTCCAATTGCAAAGTTTCATAAAAAAAGGTACAAAATTTGATGAGATAAGTTTAAACTCCATGGGGGGTCTATATGAGAAAATACAAAAATTAAATTTTTATACGGCCCCCGTAGAGTAAAATTCCCAATCAGGAATTTTTTTCTTATCCATTCCAGAATTAAACACAAAAAAAAAAAATTCACCTCGATATCTTCAAAATTCGCTGAGATATCAAAATCCAAAATTCGTGACTTACACCATTTATTCATGCCTCTGAACGACGAGTTTTTGACTCATTTTGAATGCAAGATAGGGACCATCCACAAATTGTACATTATTAAAAGTCAATATAAGACAGTGCCTCTCCTTTGGACATAAAATAGGCAGCGTATATATTTTACTATAAACCTGTTTTCAAAGTATGCACTAGAGATCTGCACGGGTCGAAATATCTAGGTCCTGTCCTGAACCGACCCATAGGAAAAAAAAGTTTGGCCTGACTGAATTTCTACATAGTTTTTTACATCGATATGGTTAAAAGTTGTTTCGTATGGAGGAGTTCTGACCAAAAAATACTTATTATATCTTTTCTTTTTTAATGCTTATAATTATTATTTTTAAAAAAGCGCCAAATGCTGAAATTATTTGTTTTAGTAATGAATCTCTATTTATATGTAAATGATTCACTTCTCCTTTAATATCGTTAATCCATATTCCATGTGTTGGAGACACTGAAAAATGCTATAAAGTAAAATCTTTTAAGATGGAATCACATAGGAAAGGAAAAAAAAAAGCGTTATAGACAAGTTCCCTTCTTAAGAGTTGTAAATGTAGTCTATTTTTTCTCAGGTATTATTATATTCATTTTCCACGGATCAATAGATTTTTCGTTTAAGAAAGGATTCTGTCATAGCCAAATTTTTTTCACTAGTTTTACAGTATTTTAATTTTTTTGCCTTAAAATGTAGTATCCTTTTAAAATATAAATTTGAAAGTTTGATTGTAAAATAATGGCCATTTAAAAATATATGCATTTGTTGTAAACGTTTTTGGGATGAGCCAAATTTTAGTTATTTTTGCATGGATTAAGTCAGTCAGAGATAACGATTTTAATACGGGTTGTGTCGAGACCAGGACTAAAAATTTCGATCAGGGGAGACCTAGGAATAAGGAAGCCAGTCCCGGTTCGGTAACCAGTGACCGAGAGGTTCTGCTCTCAAAGCTGGTAGCTAGGAGGTGGTGGGTTCGAACTCAATCGCGCCCTTCGGCACAATCGTTCGGCGTTTTCAGTGGGTTTCTTCGAACCTTGGATATCCTTGCGTAAATACGGGTTAGGCTTCCTTAGAAAGACCTCCACAGAAGGCATCCCCCCCCTTCGCGCCCATATCCCTCGTGTAGATAATTGGCCGTCATAAATCACACCCGCACGCGGTTCGGTTTGAAAAAATACGTTAGACCCGGCCGGGCCGAGTCTTCAGATAAAAGTCGCGAATCCCGGGTCTGGCCCGGCGCGGCCCCAGAATACAGACTTTTTTAACGGCCTCGCCGGGACGATAAAAAGCCTGAATTTGTGAGGGCTAAAATTACGAAAAACTCTTAATCGGCATGTTAGATAAAGCATTGTTTCAAATTACACGTTTAACATTTATTTATGGACATTTAAATAGGACAAAAAGAGGTGGAAACGGTAAAAGTTAAATTGAATCGGAAGTTTAAGCTACAGAAAGAAGTTACTTTTTCAAGTGCAATTTTTAAAAAGCATTTAAACATTTTATTAGGAGCCAATCACACTGCAAATAGAGGCGTCTTAAATTCAAACACATATGTGACTGAAAAAGCAGTTAAAACACTTAAACGTCTGAAAATAAAATTTCAGAAGTGATAGATGTTTAAATTTAAGACACATAAACGTCTTATTATGATCATGGCATAAATGAACTGAAAAAAATGTTAGAATTATGATTATATGTCTGAATTTAAGACACTTGCAATTTTAGACATTTCAGAAATTCAGCCATTTGAACCACTCACCAAGTAAAATGAACTGAAGTGAGTAGGTTTGTTTGTTGTTGCAAGCAAGAACGGTGCGCGAGAAAAACGCGACCGGATTTGATTATTGCTGTTTCGGCGGGCAACGGCTTTTATTCAACGGATTGGCGAAAGTTAATTAAAGTATCTCAGTACAGTAAATTTGTCTGAAGTGTTAAAATTGCTTTTAAATTTATCAACATTCGATAAATTATTTGAAAGTATGACGATATATTTTTTCTCAGTCCGAAATCTCTATAATGACGTTTGTTATTCACATAATAAATGGAATCGTCAATCGTCGTTATAATCTTATAACGCATTTAAAGTTTCTGCTTTATTTCCAAAACATTACACTGATTGAAGATTTGAACTTTGAATTCTCTTACTTGTAAATCGAAGATGAGTCAGAAAGTGAGTGTTTCATCATTAATGAAGAGAAAGTAGTGACGCAGTATTTACTTTCTTTTGTGAAGTAGTATGCACATTTACATCTACATCCGCTGGTGTGTTAGTCGTTAGAGAAAAATTTTTTTTAGCATAGTGATCCGATGTTATTTTATATCTCTGTGTCTTCATTTTATAGATGATAGACGAAAATTTATGTTCTGTTTGTTGGAATGGTTTGTCAGTACGTGCTTGTAAATGGAGATCGAAAAAAAAAAATCAATTGGGAATTATATTTTTCATGGAAATATAAAATTTTCAATATTTCTACGATAATTTTTATTCAAGACTCACCAAATATTCAAAAGAATAGCATGATATTTATAAAAATACAGTGGTAAAATAATATGAATACGCATATATTTTTAAAATGGCGTTCAATATCGTAAAATAATATGTCCTTCAAACTGGATTAGCTGTTACAGTTTTGGATATTTACGCCAAGTTAAGGTATTCCACAGGTTTGGAATGATAATTCACAGAATGTTCTTACATATATATTATTATTTATTTATTATTTAAATTATTCTTATTAGACTAATTTGCATTTTAAATATTTTTGTCTTTTTTTATCAAATAAATATATTTTGTGTGAAAAGATTTGTTTGCTTATTTCTGATGCTTTTCAATGAGTGCATATGATTTTCAGTATTAATAAATATATTTAATTCTCATCTAAATCTTTACTTTATAAATTAAAGTTTCATGTAGTAAATAATCTATTTATTGTTTGAATAATAACGTGAAAAATACAACAGTTTCAATTAGATTTGGTAAGATGTAAAGAAGTTTTGAAATTCTAGAATTAATGTTTCCTGCATGCTATTAAAAAAGAAAATTTATAATTTTGTTAATGATTGTTAAATAGCTCGTATCATCTGAGCAACATATTAAAAAAATGTTCAGTATAAGTTAAAAAAAAAGCTCATTTTTGTATGACTTTGCACAAGTAAGTTCTTTCCTTGCGAATTCCTTTATTTTATATTAGTGATATAATTTTACATACAAATTTTCATTTTTAGTGACACGAGTGCCATTAGTTTATCTTACAGAGTATATTATTGAAGCGATTTTTTTATATTAACAAATTTAAATTTATCTTTGAGAAACCATGAACTTTTTATGTTTTGTTTTATGTGGTGAATATAGAGTATGAAAAGAAATCTCGAAAGTATAAGGGTTTGTGTTATCGTGTATTTCGGAGTATTTGTAAACTTGCAGTTTTTCCTATTGGAAATAAATCACTCTTATTGTATTCAACTGCACGCCGATACTATATATATATATATATTTAATAATCCTTATGAAAATTTATTTCAAGATGGAATATACCTAGTATGTATTTCCTGCGTTACATCTCAACACCATACTTAAATTTTAAAACATGAAGCGATCTTGAAAGTAATTATAAACAAATTATAAATCGGCGTAATTAATTAAATATGTGCGGAAAATATTAAAAAAATCAATTTAAATAACATCATGCAAAAAATTTCAATAGTATGAAAAAAAAAAAAAAAAAAAAAAAAAAAAGAAGATGGGTATAAGAATTCTCGCCCATGACAGTAGGAGATATTTTTCATTTTTGTAATAAAATTTAAGACCTAAATAAACATGGGAAAACGCACTTCTAATGCAAGATTTCAAACAAGTATTGCCAATAATTCTGACTGATTGGTAAAGTGTAACTATGCTGATATTTAATATATTTTGAAAAGTAACATGGTTTGAAGATTAATTATCCTTATAATTACTTTTGCTCCGAGTATGTATATATTTTCATATTATTATAACATTTTTTAATACAAATTATTTTTATTGTGATGTTTATGGGAAGATAAATGTTTTTAGAAGTGTTTTTCAACCCTCAAAGAATTTTTTTTAAGCATATCTGGGTGCTAAAAAGAATTCATGAAAATAATAATAAAACAGAAACTCATTAAAAAAAAAATTAAAAAGGATTTTAAGTTTTATTTATTTTTTTTTTTTTTTTTGGTGTGTGTGTGTGTGTGCCTGTGTTCGTTAATGACAACGTTAATATCAACGCACATTATCTTTTAAATTTAGTTTGTAGAATATTATTGAATAGTATCAATAACTGGACTTGGAATTTATTTGGAACATATTTCTTATACTGTCACAAAAAAAGATAAATACTTTCTACCCTTTAGAATGTGCATATAAATGAATATACAGCAAAACCTCTGAATAGCGGACACCTCGAGAGCACGGAATTAGTCCACTATTTGGTGGTGTCTACTTTAAAGAGGTAAAGACGTACAGATTTAAAGGTGTTGGGGATTAAGAAAAAAAAAAAAAAAAAAAAAAAAAAAAAGAGGTGTCCGCTATTTGGCAATGTCCGTTATGGAGGTTTTACTTTAAATACACACAGTAAAACCTGCGTAACGGACATTCCTGAATAGGAGATACGTCTGTTTAGCGAATCATAGGGTTCTGCTTAAAACATGGGCTAAGGGTACCAGCTCCTTTTTGTTTTTTATTGGGGGAGGGGGGGATACAATTTTCGTAAATCTGCAATTTTGAATATCTTTCGAAATTACGCTGATTATAATGAATATTTTGAACATTTAGAGTAATATAGTATGATTTAAGAAGGTTTTCGCTACACAGAGATTTCTGGTATTCGGGAATGTTCATCAGCGGACACTTCCGAGTTCCGAATTTTGGTCACTTCTATTTAACGAAACATAACGTTGGGTTGGATTTTTTGCAGACGCAGGATTTTATTAAAGCATTAGCAAATTGGGCGGTGCCCCCTTCCCTTTGTATTTTGGTGGCCCCAAATTTGGTATTCTATTTTTGTAAAACTGATATTTTGAATGTCTTTCAACATTATGCTGATTAATGTGTTGTTGTCAAACGTTTCAATATTTCTTGCTAATGATAAATAGTATAATAATAACAACAACAAAAAAAAAGTAAAAGTTTCATACTCATTTTTTTTTTTTTTTTTTTAAATGTTGGGATCTCATATACTCATAATTTTGTATAATCTAGGGTTAGATTTTATTTAACACACAAATAAAAATGTCACTGGGAATATCTAATTTAAATGGAAAAAAATTGAACAACAAAGCAGGGATAAGTTTCTTTCTGAAGGAGTGAATAATTTTTATTTTTTATAAATGGGAATAATTTGTTACCATAAAGCAGAGCTGATTGCAGCATGGACAAACTGGGCTGTTTCTTTGTGCCTTTAGCTTTACGTGCTTCTACATTTGGTATGAAATTTCTATAAAGCTGATATTTTAAATTTGTTTTGATCTTAAACTTATTTTAATAAATATTTTGTACTTTTAGAAAATGATTAGGCTATGAAAAAGAAATATTTATCCAAATATGTATTTGTATTTAATGGCATTGAATAGGCTTAATTTTTTTATAACAGTATATGAAGGGCGGGGGGGAGGGGGAGGCGAATGAATACTAGATCTTTGGACTAGAATTAATTTAAAATTCTCACTGAAAGTAATAAACGTTTTATATGCGCGCATATATGATATCACATAAATACATTTTTAGGTGATTGTATATATATATATAATATCCTGTTCCAAAACTACAAAAAACTGATTACAATCGTCATAAGTTCAAAAGTGATTTAAAATATCAGCTTTATGAAAATTTTGTATTCTAAAATCAGGGGGCAGATGCTTCAAAGTTTTCCCGCGCTGCGATCAGCTCTGCTTTATGGTAAAAAATTATTCCCATTTATAATAAAATGTTTCAATGTGGTCAAATATGGCTGCGTATGTGGCTTAGAAAGAAAAGTGGTCAAAGATGGCTTCATATTGGTTGGGGGGGGGGGGGGAGACTGGCTTAAAGATGGCCGCAATTAAGACATTTGAAATGTCTGAAATTCAGATGCAAGAAGTGTCTAAAAATTTTCAGACATTTTAAAATGTCTGAAAAACGAACACTCTTGTTTCAGACACTTAAGTGTCTGAAATTCAGACACAAGAAGTGTCTGATAATTTTCAGACATTTTAAAACGTCTGAAAATTAAACACTGCGTTTCAGACACTTAAGTGTCTGAATTTCAGACATTTCAGTTTACAGTGCAATGTTTACATTTTTAAATGCGTTTTTCTGCATGATTTTTTTTTTCGTTTTACCATTTCTCGTCTTTAAATTATTACAAGTCAAGAATCGTAAATAAAAAAGGTGCAAACTTGGAACATGCCTTTTTTTATTATTTTACATCAATTTTGTTTCGGCAAATTTAAAAATAAATTTACTTTTGAAAATATGATTTTCTTAAATTAAGTTACATAATTTTTAAAAATAAATATTTTTAATATTTTTAAAATTAACATTTAAAAAAATCCTGAAACAAAACTAAAGTTATACTTTCTTCTTTAATTAAATGAAAAAAAGTTTCGAGTTATAAAGATCCGCTTAAAAAAATACTAATCATTTAATTTTTCAAAAAACTTTATGAGAAATATTAGGATGTGGTTTTGTTTGCAAATCATATGGTTAACCATCACGAGAAAAAAGAAAAAAAAAATCAAAATTCTAACTCAACAAATATATTTTTTGCATGTTTCCTAGAACTCTTAAAGTAACATTGTTTCCTGAATTGCACGCATTTCAATTCGTGTCTAATCCCTTAAAACCTGATGAATTATTTAAACGGCCATAACTCTGCGAGTTTTTCAGATATGAAGAGGCAATTTTTTGTGTTTAATACAGAAATAGATAAGGGAAGTTTTTCTGATTGGATTTTTTACACTACGGTGGCCGTATAAAAATTTAATTTTCGTATTTTTTCAAATAGATCGCCCATGGAGTTTCAACTTATGTCATTAAAATTTGCACCTTTTTTTAATGAAACTTTGTAATTGGAAGTATGAGTCTAGGGGCAATATTTAAGGAATTAGCCTATTGTTTCGATATTTATGAATCACCCTGCATGGCTAACTGTATTAAAAATAATTTAAATAAATACTTAATTTTTATGGTGTTTTTAATGTATTTGGCATTAACTTTAATTATCTGCATCAGACTGGACAATTTTATGCTACATTAAAAATAATAAACAAACAACTGATCCTTTATTATTAATATACTAGAAAGATAGGCCGTCAAAAATGATGGAAAAGGAGATATCAACATATATACTGTTTTCTCTATTTCGCCAAGTCCCCTATACTGGAAAAGTACCGATAATTTCCTTTCTGTATTTGACTATGTAAAGCACATAAAAATCGGGCAGTTAGGCGCTACTGCATTATGCGTTCGGGCAGATACAGGGTGAAAATTATTTAACTATATGAAATTAAACCGTCATAACTTCTCAACGGTTTGCACGACGAAGTTCAAACTTCATGGTTGGCCGCAGGGCATGATGGGAATTAGTATGCGCACGTGCACGCAACTTATTGTTGTCGGCCATTTTGGCGCATTTGGGGTATTTGGGGCACTGAGAATCCGCATTTCGCAATCGAGAAGTCTCTCCACCCTCAACGGGTAACAGTGTGGTGTGCAATGTCCAGTCACGGAATAATTGGTCCGATATTCGTTGACGGCACGGTGACTACTGAACGATACGTGAATGTTTTGGAAAATGGTTTCATCCGCCTTCTCCAAAGTGACCGTGATTTCGACAAGATGTGGTTCATGCAAGACGGAGCTCGACCCCATCGGACAAAGAAAGTTTTGGATGTCCTGGAGGAGCACTTTGGGGACCGCATTCTGGCTCTGGGCTACCCAGGGGCCACTGGAATGGGACTCGCTTGGCCGCCATATTCTCCGGATCTTAATGCATGTGACTCATTTTTGTGGGGCTACATTAAAGACAATGTGTACAGAAATAACCCCAAAGACATTGCTGACCTGAAAACGGCCATTCGGTGGTCATCGACAGCATCGATGTTCCAACCCTTCAGCGGGTCATGCAGAATTTTTTCTATTCGTCTGCGCCACATCATAGCCAATGATGGCAGCCATATCGAACATGTCATAACCTAAATCCGAATATCTGTAGTGACGTTTACATGTTGAATAAAGTTTCTGCACTCAGTAGTTTTTGAATAATTTACGTTTTATTTCATATAGTTAAATAATTGGCACCCTGTAGTACAGCGCCTTCTAGTGGCGGTTGTTTTATTAGTAGTATGGGATTGAAGATGTAAAGACTTACATTTTCACACATGACACTTTAAATTCTGACCCATAGATTTTGAACAAAAACCTTAAATGCACGGATTTTAAATTAAATTTCGGTGAGCTCGATTAGGAAAATTTAGTGGTTTTCAAGGGGAATTTCGCCAAATTAGACGGCTATCACCAAGTTGGCGTCATATATGGGAACTTATTTTTATATCTCTTGCCAAATTTTTCAAAATTTGGCTCTATTGTGGTAACCTATTCTGGGTGCTATTAGTACTTTTCAACTACCTATTGAAATAATTTTGGCAAAAGAACTCTCTTACTACAATACTTTAAAAGGACGCAGAAATTACATCATCCAAGATACCTCATTAACCATAGATAATTTAATGACCAAGCTTCCTTCCTACAGTTTCCCAGAATATTACAAATTAAACAACTTGCAAATTTTAGAAGATACCTTTTCGGACAATAACCAACCAAATCAAGATTTAACAATTTACACAGACGGCTCCGTCACAGACTCAGGCACTGCTGCAGCCTTCACGGTTGAAAAAGATAGCTCTTTTATCTTTGAAAACTCTTTTCGACTACATAATTTAAACTGGATCTACCAAGCAGAACTATACGCTATATGCCAAGCAATAGACTGGTTTCTAACATCATCTTACTCTTCACTACTTCTATTAACGGACAGCCACTCAGCAAAAGATGCCCTTAATCTAGCCTTCCCCCGTAATCAACTTATTCATCAGATATATGCTAAATTAATAGATTATCCACATAAAACAGTCTACATCAAATGGATCAAAGCACACGCCGGAACCAGAGGTAATGAAAGAGCCGACACCTTAGCAAAATCAACAACAACATCCACCACGTCACCAATCATCCGTTTAGTTTTTCCAGTCTCTGTGATCAAAAAAGCACTCAAGGATAAAATGTTGTCAGACTGGCAACATTATTGGACTTCATCTGAAAAAGGCCGATTTACTTATAAAATCTTGAATAAAGTGGATTCTGATTTTATCTGCAAAAGTCATATTATTCCATATTATGTTAGTGGGCACCACAGTTTTCCCGCCTTTATTAATAAAATAGGGAAACGAGACTCTCCATCCTGCCCATGTGGCAAGGGGATAGGAGACCCGATCCATTACCTTTTCTCAAAATGTTCATTAATGACACATACCTTTGACTTTAAGAGAAACAAAACTGTACGTTTCAACCTTAAAAGGACCCTATTTGATCCAACAAATTAATATTATTAAAGTTAAGAGCCAACTATAATATTTTAAACAAACATTTTTCATTTATAAAAAAAGACTTTTAACGCTCATCTGTACGATGAACGTTTTACTTCAAGTCACTTAGTTTAAATATTTTACTTTATTTCATTACATTTTTTCATATTGTTTAATAATCATTTTGATTGTTTTGTCATTTTAATCAAGCTTTGTCATATTATCCTACTATTTATTGTTTACCTTAAATAATTCTCCTATCTTAAATTTTAAGTGTAAATACTCACTTTTTAAATGTTAAATTACTAAATAATGAGATGTAATTAAGTACCTATATTAACTTTATTTTATAACATAATTTTAACTATTCATCATCAACTATAACTGTAAAATTTCTCGGGTTTGCTCAATAGTGCAACCCATTGTGAATTACCTGTAATAATCATGTAATTTTCATTAAGCAGGGTCTTCCAGCCTGCTGGAGCTTCCGGGCTTGTTCGCAAGTACTGGAGTCTCCGCGGGGTAGTAGATATGTGTTTTCCCCTCGTGGAATAATCAGCTCCTATACCGAAAGGTTGGCTGTCCACGAGTGGGTGATTAGTGATTAGTGATTAGTACTTTTCAACAATTAGTACTCATTGTTGAAGCTCATACCGATTTCTCCATAGGAATCCTAACATGGCCGCGATGAATGAGGCGGTCCAACCCGAATTGTGAAGGACACACAGAAACTTGGATTTTATATAAATAGATACCTACGTATTAATATGATCCGTTATTGTTATCTGCTATTTAACATGTCTTTATAGGATAGGTAGCAAATAGCAATGATACAAAAAATTTCCTTTTATTGTGGCATCACAAACATATAAAGAATGAGAGATAATCGAAAATTTTTTATGAATGTTAAAATGAAATTTACTTCTAAAGCTAATTTGATAACATCAGAAAATATAAGCAAAAGTGATAAATTCTGAACAATATCTGCTTCTGACTTATTAATTAATGATATGAAATTTTCTTTATGATTCAGTCGGTGGTAAAATTTGATTTTTAATCAATCAAAAACAATGAATCATATTTGAAAGGCTTTGTAAATGACCTCGACACACACACACACACATACACCAACACACACACACACACAAAAAGTTAATAAATTGAAAAAAAAAATAATATCTAATACGTCAGTGAAAAAAATTTTTTTAGTTAATTTTATTAAATTATAACATTTTGCACTGGATTAAAAATAATGAACAATTTTCAACTAATCCTTTATTTTAAAAAGGAAATATTTTAATTTATATTCATCTGAAAAAGTCGTAAAAGTAACGACGTAATCTCTTTTTATTGCAGAATCAGGGGCCATAAACATATAAGGAATGAGAAACAGTGGGAAAATTTTATGAATGTTGAAATAAAATTTACAGCCGAAACCAAATTTTAAATGTAGAAGAGAGAATGTAAGTGAAAGAGATAAATTCTGTACGCAGGGTTTTTATTTCATTAATTAACTATCTATGTAGCAACCCGCTGTATTCCATTTGTACTTTATGCGATCTTTCGGCAGTTTTCGGTAAAATAGTTACCAATCCAGTTTTTAAATTAAAATGCATAAATCATAAGATTAAAATTTTATTTGTATTATCTTTTCTAAACATTAATTATAAGGTAAGCTGGGGTAACTGGACCTACGAGGTAATTGGGCCATAGGCTATTGGATAAAAAACCGTTAATGTCTTTTAAATTTTAGCTTTTGACAACATTGAACCACCATCTCTACTTCTTAAAACAACGTGAGTCATCTCAATCATAATTCTGTCTTTGCTGTGGTAGGTTATCGAAAATTTAGGTTTATTTATTTACAAACAACGTCGATTTGGTGGAACTTCCTCTGCTTTTTATGAAAATGAGGTAATTTTATTAAACATTTTTTTTTTTGATTAGGCATATAAATACATTAATATTATTAGGTATTTATACATATTTACATCATGTTTCAAATGTAAGGCCGATTTTCTAGTTATCAAATATTTTTTTAAAGAATGGGTAAATAGGACAGTGTTAGCGAACCTATGGCACCCGTGCCAAAGTTGGCACGTAAGTCAATTTCTCAGGCACGCGAAAAAAATTGAATTATACAATCAGTATACAGATAAAATTAATCTTTTATTTCTGTTTTAATTAATAATTTTTTTCATACGGACAGACTATCATAAACTGTGCAATCATTTTTGCATGAATTGACACATCAAGATTTTCTTTTCCTATGATGTTATGCTGCGTTTGCGTCATGTATTTTGCCTTTCTGTATGAATTTAAAACGGCTGTACCTTTTAAATGAGTTTCATTAGAGAGTCAGTCTAATAAAATGACAAATGGACCCAATTAAGTTATGTATATTTATAAAAATAACAAAATATGTACCAGGTTATAACCTTCTCCATCAAACATACAACAGCATTAATTTTATCAATGCATTACAATTGTATTATTTAATTAGACTTGGATATAACTAAGATGTTGCATTAATAATAAGTCAAAAATTACTAAGATAGAAATTCACATTCTTTTTTGTTCTTATTAAAGTACCCATCGCATAAATGAATCATATTTAAGAATGAAATTTCATTAATTTAATGGCAGAATCCAATATACAGAGAAATTGCATTATGATTTTTAATACTTTTTATCTATTAATTATTACTGCATGAAAGCAACTGATTTTCTAACCAGTGTTTTCTATAAACATCGTAAACTGCAAAATTATTTTATGAAAAAGTTTGGCACGTGACATCGTTGAAAGAAATTGTTAGTTAATTTTTGGCACGCGCTCGTAAAAAGGTTCGCCATCCCTGAAATAGGACATGTATCAAGGGTAACTGGATCATGTAGGATCCAGTTACCCCAACAGTTATAAATAATTTTTTGGAGTTACTCTTGCTATACGGGAAATAATTTCTCTATTGTTGTTTCTCTTGCAATACGAAAAATTATATAATGCCTTACTAAAATTACATAATAAAATTTAAAAAAAACCTATTAGTGGATATCAAAAATATTTTCTTAAGTGGGATAGCCAAACCTCAAAATTTTACGATACTGGTGAAGAGGCGTACATAAGATAAAATGACATTACTAGAAAATTATCGAAACCAATAAAAAATAGTTCCGTTCGATATAAAGACATGGTTACATTCTCCACAGATTTATTGGGCTTATCGAACTTTCATAGAGGTAAATAAAAAAGAGAATGAGATACTTAAGTACGTAAGTACCCATCTGTTCATAGATTTATCTTATTTATTTTTTTCATAAAATACCCATGTAACTTTTATACTTATTACCTAAAGGGCATATTTACTTAATTCTTACGTATTTTGTATAAATAAATCTAATAATTTCACATTTGTTGCTTTTTTTAGACACATTGACAGCGAAGGTTTCCCTTACAACGCTCTTTAGTACATATATAATTTACATGATCTGCCTTATTTAAATTTTTTTAAATTATTTACGCTTTTTCAAACAGGGCCTGAAATCCCATATTAAAAAAAAAAAAACTAAACGCGTGTGGAACACAGACCTACCTAGTACCATACATCCCTCCAGTTGCTCCATAAAAATGGGGCAACTGGATCCATGAAGAAAGACATATGAAATATATATATATATATATATATATATATATATAGTGTTTTTAGACATTAAAATGTAATTTTGAATTTTTTCTGCGTGATAGAGTGAAGCAAACTGAACACATTTACAAAGGTTCAGACTTTAATTCAAATGAACATTATCTTTTGAAAGCTGAATTGCCAGAATCTCCATAGTCACATTGTTAAATTAGGGCTTAGTTGCCCCATGATAATCGCCGCAAGATTCCTTGAAATTGATCAAGTAGTTTTCCAGTTTTTGAGCATTGAAAGTAGATTGATTGATTCTCTCCGTGGTTCCATGTTTTCTCAAAGCACAAGTTTAGATATCGGAATGCGATAAATTACAAATTATACCCAGAATTATTATTTACAAATCTTAGATCTTTCATTTGTCGTAAAATTTCTTAAGAGCTACCCAGGTTAGCTATCGAATTTTCGAGTATTGAAACTGTGACGGAGGCCGATATGGTGTTTAAAGTGGTAGCGTGTAACTGCATGGATGCGATCTCATTAAAAACAAAGAAATATTTACTATATTCGAAAAAAAGCACTAACACAATAAAAGGTCTTGATTAAAGGAGAATCACAATGTTTTTCTTGGGTTCTGTTTAGCTGATAATCAAAGTCAATTAAGTAAAGAGTTTTACAATTACGCCACTAATAATGGCACGTCAAGTTTAATAAATTCTCGAAACAGTTTTATCGTATGAAAAAACTAGCTCCTCTTCCGCTGCTTTCGTGGCAGGTTCCTTCATGCAACTCGGGGCGAAAACGCATTCGTAATTGACAGGAGGTTAGTTTGCTTTGCTTGCTATGAGCCCAGGCTGGACGTCCTTCCCTTCCGTGCCTGGAAGTAGAAGTGTCGCCGGCTTTTCTAAAGCTAAACCGACGGAAATCCTTTATGATTGCCCGAAGAAACAAATCTCCACCTCAGAGCTAAGACTCTGGGTCTGAAACAAAAATGGATTTACAATTCCAAGCAGAAGCTGCTTAGAATCTTTTTGCCTTGATAAGTTTAGTATTCGTTACAGACAAAAACAAATTATGTCATTTTTGACTGTACGTCGTCTAAATAGTCGAATGAACTTCAGAAAACCACAGACATACGTCGTCTAATTAGTCAAATGAACTTCAGAAAAGCACAGATGTATACTCAATTTTATCTATTAGTATAGATGAGACGAAACGTAATATACTTTATCATTCAATCGGTGGTAAAATCTGATATTCATGCAGACAAATGAATAAAACCTATATGAACAATGTTGTTATCTGAATAGACAAATTTCACATTTTATTTTACACAGTTTAATTACAAAAATTCTGTTGATATAATCGGTGCTTATATCGGACTATATTTTAAGATCCACTGGTTTAAATATTGGATATTGCAGCTGCGAATGTAGGCAATTCTAAATGTAGTTTATTTCTGTGAAAGACTTTGGAACTCGCATTCATTTCTTAAAGTAGGTTTTATGCATATAATAACGTATATCAACAACTTTTAAATTTTCTGAAATGAAATTTGCTCTGATGGATGAATTGAACTATTTGATTTCCGAGTCATTAACTGCAAGTAAATGAATATTTATGAAGCATTAAATATTGTCTTGAATCTTGAAAATTGGTTAAATACAAACTATTATCTTAACATATTGAATAGAAACATTGTGACTTCGTCTGTTCAGTTACACTTTGATAAAGATTAATCATTTCAAATGTACTTAAAATTTATAATATTAAATCCCTACAAGATTGTGAATAAATTACCCGAACAAAACAAACGGTTTTAATATTTTCCTGTCTTCTCTCTTGGCATTAATTTTAGGAAAATTGATATTATTGAATATTTCATATAACTCCAATGGTTAACACTTGGGAACTCTAACTATATTTTAAACTGGTTTAAAACGTGAATATAATTAGAACTTTGTTCTAATAAATATGATAATTTTAAAGAGTTTTCGTTATTTCAATGAGGATTTCGAGCTGGAACACAGCGAAAACTCGTAAACCGGAAAAACCTGCTATTTTTATTGTAATAAAAACAGGAACTAAACTAATTCGATTTTTTTTTTCTTTCGAAATTATTTTTCTGCTCCAGATCTTAACCGTGAAACACTTTTACATTTCAAAATTCTTTTATAAAATGTAAATTATCTTCTAAAAGATAAAGTAATTTCCAATAGAAGCCAGTGACATCATTTACTTCTTTGGTATTTAATTTTTATGATTCAATAGTCACGGCAAAAGTTAAATCAGATAATAAATATAATGAAGTTAGTTATACTGCCAAAAAATTGAAATGTTTGTTTGTTAGCTGAGATAAGGGAATAAACCCATGGAGGAAAGAGATAGATGGAGATGCAGTATACCATAAAAAAGGTTTGAAATATGAAGCCATTTATCGCTCAAATTTAAACGCCCACAGAAGGCCCAAACAAAACAAGCACCTGGAACAGGGAACGAATACTTTGACATTACCCGCGCATTTTTTTCTCTAAATCCAAATGATCTGCTTATTTTTAAGCATTTTAAAGCAGCATTCCATTGTATTATGAATTAAAAACTGTATTGCTAAAAGTTTTCTTCTTTTTTTTCGTGAAAGAACGTGCTTGTGTTTGGGCCTACTGCAGCGGATTTTAGTGTTACTTTTTTGGCATCACCCACAGCAATCTTAATGCATCTCCATCTATCTCTTTACTCCATGGAATAAACCGTACCATCTTTATAAATATGTCCAAATTACCAACACGAAAAATGGACGCGTTACTGACAAAGTTTTAGTAGAGATGTAAATTTCCTACTGATCGATAAATGTCCGGACCAGGATTCGAACCAGGGATCTCTCGGCTGTAGCTGCCAAGTTAGTCTGGTGTAATTTCGTATCCAGCATTTTCTGGAGTTCCATTAGTTGTGATTTATTCTGTTGAACTGATCCAGATATCAGGCCAGATGCTATAATCAATAAGGTTAGCTGGGTGAATTAGATCCACCAGATTCGTCCGCAGTAACTCAGATCGATGGCATTGGTATTGATTGATGGCAGATCAGGCATTGATGGCGGCTTCAGCCAAGAGATCACTGTTTCGAATCTTGGTCCAGACATTTTTCGCCCAGTTGGAAATTTACATCTCATATGATTTATTTAACAATTAGAATAACTGCGTTAAAATTAATCTAGAGTAAAGTTCTAGTTGCTTCTCCATTTTCAAGAGTAGGTTATATTTTGGTCAGGATGTAGTATTAACTTTCAGATTAAAGTGGAAGTAATTGAAAATGAATATATTTAACGTTTCATTCTACAAACTCCTGATAATTTTATCGAAAAAAAATAAAGGACTAAAAAGGTGTTTTTTTTTCTTTTCTTTTTTTTTTTTCAAATTTCTTGCTTGCATTTAAATATTTTTAAATGATTTTGTTTTTATTAGGATATCTTAGATCGCTGTTTAACTTTGTATGCTAGTACTTTTTGCAATTTTAGTTGCAGTTTTTTTTATTAATGATAATTTAACTTTCATAGCCGATTTGAAAAATTAATGTAACTTCCGAAAAAAAAAAATCTGCATTCGGAAAAGTACAAACATACAAAGTTGGACATCGAATTCAGATAAAAAAAAAAAATTATTTAAAAATACTGAAATGCAAGGAAGAAATTTTAAAAGAACACTTCCATAGGTTTAAAATTAGCTTGCGAGTGTGTTCACGTATCTAGAGTAGGCCCTTAAGGGGTTACTTCAGTCTCACGAAGACACTGGAAAGATGTTAAACCTTCGGGAGGGTTCTTTTAAAATATCTCGTTTGCATTTCGATATTTGTAATTATACGTTTTTTTTTTTTTTTTTTTTTTTTTTTTAGGTAGATTTCGTATGAAATACTACCTATTGGTATCGTTCCTATGTTGGAATTTCTGAAAAATTTTTGCAGATCTACACCGATCATGACCCCTAGAACCCAAAACCACCCTCACTAAAAAACTTTATCTATCTATCTATCTATCTATCTATTTATCTATCTATCTATCTATCTATCTATCTATATCACTTTCTTCTGGACACGATAACGTTCGTAATTCTGCACCAATCTCTTCCAAACTGATACATAAAATCAATGGGCATAAAATCTCGGTTAAGTTCGTTAATGGGCAAAATCGGACCAAGGGGATGGAAATAGGGAGGGGTTTTGTGAAAACAGAAAACCCCCCATAACTTCTTAATATTTGTACATATCAAATCAGTTTAAAGTTTTTATTACTTCTAAAAATAGGGCCAAGAATTTATGTATCACAGATTTTTGATAAAGTTAAAAATGGGCTCAAGGGGCGCCAAAAATAGGGTTTTCGGGAGAAAAAAATTCATAACTTCGTCAATTCTAAAGATATCAATTTCAATTAATTTTATTATAAATTTCCTTAATATTATCTACAACTTTTATATTCACAAGTTTTTGATAGGACCAATTCGTACCTCAAAAAAAAAAATTAAAAACGAAAACAAAAAGGGGGTTTGAAGAAGTAAAAAATCCATAACTCCGTCAATTCAAAAGATATAAAATCCCCATGAATTTATCATACATCTTCTTAATATTGTCTACAACATCTATATAGACAAGTTATGGATAGGACCAATTCTTACAGCAAAAACAAATTAAAAATACATAGCGGTTGAAGAAAAAAATCATCAAAGTAAGGGTGTATTCAAATCCAAACTGCTTATTTTCTGACTCATTTTACAATTCATTTTTGCTCTCAGAGGCTTCCAATTGGTGCGTTTTCTTACTCAGAAATTATATAATGTACCGTAATGGTCAATTTCTTGATAGAGGCAGAATATATTTTTAAAAAATGCTGTTAAAGTGGGCATTTTGAACCGAATTTCCCGATGCGGATTGTGTTGGAAAAATCATTGAATTAAGGATGCACTCAAATGCAAACTGCTTATTTTCTGACTGATTTTTAAATTCATTTTTCCTCTCAAACGCATTTAATTGGTACATTCACTTATTCAGAAACTATATAATGTACCGCAATGATCGATTTTTTGATAAAGGCAGAATATATTTCAAAAAATTATGTCAAAGTGGGCATTTTGAACTCAATTTCCTGAAACAATTGTGTTATCACTTTCTTCTGGACACGATAACTTCCGCAATTCTACACAAATCTCTTCCAAACTGATACATAAAATCAAGGGACATAAAATCTCGGTTAAGTTCGTTAATGGGCAAAAGCGGACCAAGGGGATGGAAATAGGGAGGGGTTTTGTGAAAACCAAAAAAACCCCATAACTTCTTAATTTTTGTACATATCAAATCAGATTAAAGTTTTTATTACTTCTAAAAATAGCGCCAAAAATTCATGCATCACAGATTTTTGATAAAATTAAAAATAGGCTCAAAGGGCACAAAAAATAGGGTTTTTGGGAGAAAAAAATTCCTTACTTCGTCAATTCTCAAGATATCGAATCCAATTAATTTTATTATACATCTCCTTAATATTATCTACAACTTTTATATTCACAAGTTTTTGATAGGACAAATTCGTTCCGCAAAAAAAAAAAAAAAAAAAAAAAATTAAAAACGAAAACAAAAAAGGGGTTTGAAGAAGAAAAATTTTCATAACTCCGTCAATTCACAAGATATAAAATCTCCATGAATTTATCATATATCTTCTTAATATTGTCTTCAACAGTTATATAGACAAGTTTTTGATAGGGAAAATTCTTAACGCAAAAACAAATTAAAAATACATAGCGGTTGAAGAAAAAAAGTCATCTTATTAAGGGTGCATTCAAATTCAAACAGTCTATTTTCTTACTCATTTTTAAATTCATTTTTGCTCTCAAACGCATCCAATTGCTAGATTCTCTTATTCAGAAACTATATAATGTACAGTAATGATCGATTTTTTGATAGAGGCAGAATATATTTCAAAAAATGAAGTCAAAGTGGGCATTTTGAACAGAATTTCGCGACGCGATTGTGTTAGAAACAAAAAATATTGCCCTACTGAGAAAATAATTGTTTATTAATCAAGTTTTAATTAATTGAAAGGAAAATAAAAACACAGGTCGCTTATAAATCTTTTCAAAAATCACGTCAGCATGTTTCATATTTTTTTCTTTTTTATTAAAAATGAATCTGAAAATGTGCCAGAAAATTTCGAGTTGTTGAGCATGGAAAATTTTTTTTTTTTAATATCGCCTTAACATGATTCTGATAAAACCAGCTATTTTATAAAAAGGAAATAAAAACTCGTCAAAAGCAGACAGATAAAACTGTTAAAGTGGATTTATATCTAATAATGATTTAGTTTTTGTTGGTGAAATTAGTATACTTAACTTCGAAATCTACCTCTGCCTGTAGGCCGGGCCGGCAGGGATTTTTTTTTTTTTTTAAACTGACGCTGTTTAGAGCCGTATCTCGTTCTAATAACCGGAATGGCACTAAACTTGGTAAGGGGACTAATGACGCCATGAGAAAAAAGTTTCCGCGAAAAAACAAAATAGTCCAAAACACCACCGATAGGTGGAAATATGGAACTATGTTGTATGCTACGCAACCGAGAAAGAACATAAGACACGGGCAACAAATGAAAATGCAAAATTATGCCTACGTATACGACAACAGCGCCAATAATTTGGGTTATAAACGCATGCCAAAAGCTCAGCGAAACATTTTCAGCCAGGTTGAATGTGTCTAACGTTACTACAGCACGCGTATAGCCCAAATTAATGGCGCTGTTGTCACATACGTAGTCATAATTTTGCATTTTTATTTTTTAACTGTGTGTTATGCTCATTCTCGGTTGTGTAGCCTACAACAGCACCATATTTCCCACTATCAGCAGTGTGTTAAACTATTTTTTTGTGGACTCCTTTTTTTTCCTATGGCGTCATTAGTCCTTTTACTAACAAGGGAACCAGTTTTGGTGTTGCTCGAACATAACAACGAACACCTGGTGCATTTAGATACATACATTGCATATACATTGTATATTACATTGCATGTACATAAAAGTTAGAGAAATGATAAAATTATATTTTATATACTTTTTTATACTTTTAATTTTTTAATTATTACATTTTTATTTGTTTTTGTCACGCCAAAAGTGAGTTACGTCGCCAAATATGGTGTTAGCCAAAATATACCAAATATACAATTATACGCTCGCTTTATCCGAAGCGTAAATGTACAGTACATATTACTAGAATTATATCAGATTGCGATTTTTTTTTATTGATAGCATATGAAACAAATATTAGGCTTTTCTTTTTTTTCTGTGCAGACGATAAATATATAAATAGTAAATGTAATTCTATAAAAGCTTCCAAGATCATTGAAAACTATCTTTAAGTGAAATACAAAATAAGCAAACTATTTTCTTTTGAAATCGAATGGAATAAAGTTTCGAATGTTTAAAATGAAATGTTGCTGTATTAAATGGTCCTTTGGTAAAAGTAATAATAAAGTAAATTAATATTTTTACACAATTTAGAAAAATTACTGTGGCTAATTAGGTCGGATATTACAATTTCTACTGAAGTCCAAACCACTCCTCACATAAGACAAACAGCTGTGACATTTGGCTAGGGTTGCTGGAAAGCCCTACTTTCGGAAAAAAAAAACGCCAACTGTTTCCCTGCCAAAAATGTGAATATAATGTTTCAATTTTTCAAAATCAAATTCGCCGGTTCTTGAAGGAATTTTTAAATTTTTTCAATATTTTATACTTATTATTAACTAATTTTTATTTTTAAATGCTTTTCTTTAAAAAGCTTCAATGCTAATAGTCCGGTAAATAGTGGTCTCCAAAATTACATTTTCAGAAAGTTATGCTGCTGTAAAATCAAGAAATATTATTTTAACAGAAATTTTTTATCGATTCTCAAATTTCGTAATATAGGGCTTTCAAATGCACCAGGTCTCAATGCTAGGTGCGAGCAACACCAAAAGTGGTTTCCTTGTAAGTTTAGTGCCATTCCGGTTATTACAAAGAACTACAGATGACTGTGAATAGAGATAGTTTAAAAATAAACACCCTGTATATGTCGGATAGTTGAGGTCGGCCTCTATAAATATCTCATTTCACTTTTTCAAGTTTGGTTGCAGTTTTATTTATTTTATTTCTTTTAATGAGGATACCGCCGCGGCGAGCGGCCTCTCTTCGTCCGCAGCCCTTTATTCTTCCACGTATTCCGACTCTTTTGCAAAAGCAAGATTCCTAGGTCCCCAGCCACGTCCCGAGTATAAGACATTCTAGCGGAAGCCAGAATGAAAAAAAAATTCAAAAATTGAAACCGGACAAATTTAAAAGGCAAATTACACAAATTAAAGACACCGAAAACCGGGAAAATAGCGCTCGGGGCGATGAAGCTACCCGACGACCCCTTGCTTCTTCTAGCATATTATTAGTCATTATTCATTTTGAAAACAGGTTCCGAAAGTGAATGTATAGCTTGCTTAAGGGGACCGTGGACCTTTATTTGAACAAAAATCGACATTTTCTTTTTTTGTGTATTATTATTCTCCAATATGTACTACTCATTCTTGAAAAACCGCATGCGGATGCGATTATTTTACGCAAAGTTACAAGTGTTTTCATTTTGTTCACAAACACTTTATTGGCCTTTTAATATATACTTTAAATTTGTTTTCTCAATACTGATGTTTCAGTTTTTTTTAAATTTTTGATATGTTCCTTGCTATTTAATTTTTGATCAAAATTCATGAAACTGATAAGGAAGAATCTTGATATTGCTTAAAAAGAAACTGTGTATGCATTTTAAAATTCGACTTCATTTGGAAAATTCTTTTAAGGTGTTCTATATAGTTATGGTGAAAGGTACAGCCGTGGAAAAAAAAAAAAAAAAGTAAACACCCCCACTAACTCCTCAACAAATTATCGTAGAAGAAAGTTACTGGTACCGAACGATTGGAAATAAAATCTACTTTTAAATGATATAGATAAAATTTGCTTAGGGGGCCATCTACATATTAAAACGAATCATAACTTTGTTTTTTTCAATAACAGTACGCAATTCTGACATCATAAATGAACTCTACATCCTCCAATTAGCCTAAAAACAAATTTATATGCAATTCGTACCATGAGTTTCCGAGAAATTAATTATTTTAAAACGAGCGTATTTTAAGGGCTGTATCCAAATTGAAGTTCGGAAATCGATTATTAACCGAGAGAGCCCCCATCTTGATCAAGGCACCTTAAGAAGTCAATGAAGCCTGCTAGATTACAATACAGCAGAAGAAATTTCAAAATATCTAGTCACTTCTATTATAGACGGCCCCTTAAACCATCATTTTGCCGTTTTTTAAGCATAATTCGAAAACTACTTGGAAGGAAAATGTGAAATTTTGGATTTACATAAAGCAAGACTTAATAAATCTAAATCCATCAAAAAAATTGTAGGTTGCAATTCATAATTTTTTCGAATATTAATTTCATAATTTATAATTCATATCATAAAATTATAAAAATTAAAAATTCAGCGTATTTATGTTTGGGTATATTAGTATTATTGCTACAAAAAAAATTAGCACATTAGGAGCATAATTTCGGGCGATATTAATAAAAATATGAAAATGTAATTTAACATTAGAAGCACTAAATTTTGAATGTTTATAATTCAAAAACTTATAATTCTAATGACTTGAAATTCGGTGTCTAGGCATAATTTGAACCGAAGATTTGAAATATCTTGTTAAAATTGGGTATTGTCATTGAAGAAAATGAAGTTTGGATTCCTTTTAATATGTAGATGCCCCCTAAGTAAATTTTATATACATCATTTAAAAGTAGACTTTATTTCCAGTCGTTCGGTACCAGTAACCTTCTTTTAAGATAATTTGTTGAGGAGTTAGTAGGGGGTGTTTACTTTTTTTTTCCACGACTGTACAAGTCAAAATGAATATAGCGATTACAAACGGCTATAACTATTTAATGGAAAATAATTTATCGATAAGATTAACACAGAATGTAGACGGAACTTCAAAATTTCCTTACGTAAGGCGCAGGTGCAGTGAAGCTGAAACTTTGCAACGGTTCACACATTTTTAAACCAACATCTTCCAAAGCGTTGGATCAGTCGAAATGGAGATGCCGACGATGTCTTCTGCTCTTGACCACTGAGATCTCCGGACTTGACACCCTGCGATTTTTTTCTATGGGGATGTGCCTCCCATCCCCAAAATAACGGAAGAACTCAAAGAATGCATTTGTAATGCGCTTGCGTCGGTGACTGAACAAATGCTTCACAATGTATGGTGTGAAATGGACTACCACCTACATGTTGTCCGTGTGACAAAGGGAAGTCACATAGAACATCTATGACGTACGTATAGAAAATTTTGAAGTGCCGTCTACATTCTGTGTTAATCTTATCGATAAATTCTCTCTTCCATTAAATAGTTATAGCCATTTGTAATCGCTATTTTCATTTTGACTTACCCTATATATTTACACAAAATTTCAAATCTCTATTATGGAAATTAAAAGAAATTTTTTAAACGTCCACCTTCCCTTTAAGAGTTTCTACTATAGGAATTGTCTCTAAAAAGGGATATGTAAATAAGAAAGGTTGTGAACCACCGTTTTGTAGAACAATGCACAAATTTCAAAAATCAGCAAAATAATGAGCAGAACATACAATATAGCAGTTACTTAAAACACATTTGCATTTTAATAGATGTCAGATTACAGAATTAAAGCTACTTTGAAAGAACTCTCTAATATTTCTCTCTAATATCTTATTTAAATATTTTAGAAACTCATATCTGCGTTTTCCTAAAATAGTGTGTTTCTTCAGAATTTTTGTCCATGTATGTCTATACTATAAGTGCAATTTTATTTCAATTGCCAACAGTTTCTAAAATTAATCTGGAGATCTATCATATATTGTCTAGATATCTATCATATTTATACTTTACAAGATCAGCTAAAAAATTTATGACAAAGCCTTATGCTATTAACGGTATCATGTTGAATATCTGTGAGCATTTTAGAAAGTTTCTTCTTGTTGAGTTGTAGATTTTATATCTCAAATTTTTCGGATTGTGATTTGGCCCCATATATAACCTCAACCTCTTGATTTTCATAAAGGGCCCGGAAATACTGTCATGAATACGGATCCTCTAAAACTATTTCCCATCAAATGTAAGTACACCAATGAGAGGAACCAAATATAAAAGAATAAGTTACAAAATAAGTGTATTACCTATAATGTATAACGCTGTTTTTTTTTTTTTTTACGACTATAGAGTTGCGTAAAGTGGACGAATGTTCGTACAAGTTTTTGCCTCTTGTAAATGTAGTCACGTTATTAAGAATTTTAGTCAAGATGCTTTGTGTTCTGACAGTATTATTAGTGCGAAGTGTTTTTATGAGGTAGAGTTTAATTTAGTGGTACTAATAAAGAGCAATTTCAGATCAACAGTAGAATTCTGCAACATTAAAAATTTAATATTATATTTATTTACATGAATCTTCATTGTTAGGGGATTTTATTATATGCAAAGCAGCGGTTGATTGCTATTTCAGTGTTAAAACTTGAACACAGTCCATGGACGTAAAAAGAACACTGTTGCTTAAAAAAAATAGTGCTTCGATAAATTTTTTATAGATTGTCTTCAACAAAAATCTCATTTATTGCTTTCAGTTTGATGCAATCTTTGAGGTATCAGCATAGTGCACTAATGTAAGTTTGTGCTTTTTTTATACGAATAACTATAAGTAGCAGAAATGACCGAGCTAAGCTCGGCCAAAATTAGCTTTATGTTTATCTCGATATCTTATTCCCACTAAATCATTATTGCTGTTTTAGTTACAATTAGCTTGACCCTGAGCCATAGGGACCCAAAATGACACACTAATGGAATTTTTTCGAACATGCGACCTAACCCAATGTTTTTCTCGAGCCTGAAAACGATGGAATACAAAATTTAGCAAAAATCGTTAGTCATTTTCTGGATAAAATTAGCTTGACCCTCGTTGATCCAAACATGACCCACTAATCGAAATTTATCGAACATGTGACTTATTCCAATGGTCTTCGCGTACTGGGAAATGGTCAAAATCTTTTAAACCTTTTTGAGATACAGTTAGCTTGAACCTGACCCATTGTGACCCATTAATTGAATTTTCTTGAGCATGCAACCTAACCCTGTGGTTTTCACGTGCCCAGAAACGATATAATATAAAGTTTTGTCAAAATCGTTTCAGCCGTTTTTTGGATACAGCTAGCTTGAGTCTGATCCATTAGGACCCAAAATGACCCACTGATTGAATTTTCTTGAGCATGCGACCTAGCCCCATGATCTTATGCCTGGAAACGGTATAATACAAAGTTTTGTCAAAATGTTTTGAACTGTTTTTTAGATACAATTAGCTTGACACTGATCTATTGTGACCCAAAACGACCCACTAATAGAATTTTCTTGAACATGTGACCTAGCCCAATGGTCTTCTCGAGCCCGAAAATAATAGAATACAAAATTTAGTCAAAATCGTTGCAAGCAGTTTCTAGATAAAATTATCTTGTCCCACAGTGACCCAAAAATGACCCATCGAATTTTCTCGAACATGTGACTTAGCTCAATGGTCTTCTCGTAATCCAAAGAATATAGAGTACAGTAAAAATCGTTTGAGCCGTTTTTTAGATAAAATTAGCATGACCCGCAGTAACCCCAAAATGACCCATTAATTGAAATTTCTCGAGCATGTGACCTAACCCAATAGTCTTCTCGTACCTGAAAACGGTTGGATACAAAATTTAGTCAAAATAGATTGAACCGTTTTCTAGTTAAAATTAGCTTGACCCAAAAATGACCCACTAATTGAATTTTCTCGAATTTGTGACTTAGCTCAATGGTCTTCTCATGCCCAGAAACAGTATAATGCAAAATTTTGTCAAAATCAGTTGAGCTATTTTTTAAATACAATTAGCTTGACCCACAGCGACCCAAAAATTACCCACTAATCGGGTTTTCTCGAACTTGTGACTTAGGCCGATGGTCTTCTCATGTCCAGAAACGGTATAATACAACATTTTGTCAAAATCGTTTGATTAGTTCTTTAGATACAATTAGCTTGACATACAGTGACCAAAAAATGACCCACAAATCGAATTTTTCCGAGTATGAGACTTAGTTCAATGGTCATATCATGCCCAGAAACGGTATATTACAAAATTTGGTCAAAATGTTTTGAGCATTTTCTTAGATTCAATTAGCTTGATCCTGACCCATTGTGACCCAAAATGACCCACTAATAGAATTTTCTCGAGCATGTGACTCAACTCAATGGTCATCTCATGCCCAGAAACGGTATATTATAAAATTTTGTGAAAATGTTTTGAACCTTTTTTTATACTCAATTAGCTTGACACTGGCCTATTGTGACCCGAAATGACCCACTAATCGAGTTTTCTTGAACATGCGACCTAGCCCAATGGTATTCTCGAGCCCGAAAACGATAGATTACAAAATTTCGTCAAAATTGTTAGACCTGTTTTCTAGATAAACTTAACTTGACCCACAGTCACCCAAAAATGATCCACTAATCGAATTTTCTCTAACATGGGACCTCACCCAATGGTATTATCGTGCACGAAAACGATAGGTTACAAAATTTCGTCAAAATCGCTAGAGCCGTTTTCTAGATGAACTTAGCTTGATCCACAATGACCCAAAAATGACCCACTAATCGAATATTCTCGAACATGTGACTTAGCCCAATCGTCTTCTAGTAATCAAAAACTGTAGAATATAAAGTTCAGTGAAAATCGTTAGAGGCGTTTTTTTAGATTATAATAGCTTGACCCGCAGTGACCCAAAAATGACCCACTAATCGAAATTTCTTGAACATGTCACCTAGCCCAATAGTCTTCTCGTACCTGAAAACGGTTGGATGCAAAATTTAGTCAAAATCGATTAAGCCGTTTTTTAGATATAATTAGCTTGACCCTGACCCTTAATAACCTAAAATGACCCACTAATCGAATTTTCTCGAACATGTGACCTAGCCCAAAGGTCTTTTCGTGCCCGAAAATGGTAAAATACAAAATTTTGTCAAAATCATTGTAACCGTTTTTAAGATAACATTTACACACACACACACACAATTTTTGCTCGTATCATAATATAAGATTTAGGGTCAAAAAATGTTTTCCAAAATAGTAATTGAATCATTTGTGGCGCTTGGTTTTCGGAACGGTCGCCTAGTTCAAATGAAAATTTTTGATGCTCTCGTGTGAAGTATTGACATTATTTGATCAATATTTATTATTGTCATCTTTCTTGTATGTGTCCATTTATTCTGCAATTATAAACAACACGAAAGAGAAATATAACATACATATGCTATATTTAACAAATTGATTTCCAATTTAAAAATTCATTACAATAATTAAAAAAAACAATTAGTTCTAAAATATTCGATAAATAATTGATGATGATTGGAGTTAAAATATTTAAAATAATTTATAAATATTTAGTTTAGACAAAGAGTAAATATACATTTGCTCTTTTGATAGATGGTGTTGTTAGTTAACTGCAAATTTAATTCTATCTGGTCTCAGGAAACGCAACACATAATTAATTAATCAACTGAATACTTGATTCCCTTCAAGCTTTTTCGAAAACAAATACAGCCCGCATTATTTAATTAACTCCAGTTGTTTATATTCTTTGCGATTACGAACTAGCGATACTAATTTAATTTTCAGCTCTTTTAAATTTTTAGCAGCGAATTTTAATTTACGTGTTGTGTAGGAAGAATGATAAATTTCTATACTTACGTAATTTTAAAAATTGAACCTATTGTATTTTAGTAGAAAAAGCTTTCATCTCTGGAATAAATTAGCTTTTTTAAATGCGTTTCTGGTAATTTTTCAAGATAAGTAAAATGGAATGTACTTTTTAATAAAATATTTAGAAGCTTTATTTGATTATTAAGTTAGAAAAAATAACAATTGTACTAGAATACTGTCATATAAACTTTCATAATGAAATATAACTACTTAATGAATTATTTGGTATAGTTGAACTGCAAGTGAAACCTTTCATATAACACAAATTTTAATACCGGGTGATCAAAACTTAATAAAAAAGCAAAAATTTAAAAGCTTAAACAGAAGAACGATGCAGTTTTTACAGAAATGCCCAGAAAATGATTTTTTATTAACGAACGCCTAGGATTTTATTAACGAAAATTTTAATTGCCAGAATAATTGCTTTTGTCATCGAGAGCTAGATACTCTAACGATCACGCAGCTGCTGCCTGTCGCTTCTGCCTGCCAAAACGCTTCTATCTTAAAGCGTGCGCACTACATGTAAATTTTGTTCGCATATATGAGCGCCACTTTCCCTTTCCTGCGGTTCCTGTTTTCAAAAAAGGAGTTCGTCCTTAAAAATAGCTATTAGTAATTTACAGCCTCAATTATCCGTCGGTTATGTAAAGTCACAATTGATATCTTTCTTACCGCCTATCCATCCCACTGACTTTATAGAAGCGTAAGTAGCAGATTTGACATACACTGTAAAAAATAGTTGGAACGTTTAGTATTATAACAGGAACCTTTCCGATACTTTCGGATATGTAAGAGCTATTTTCGTTTTCTGAAACACCCAGAAACATTTCTGAACGGTTAGGTTTTCTTTCAGCGGTTCGCCTCTGTTCTCGGTAACGCATGCGCACTCCAAGTATTTCGTCCATGTGCTGAAACCGGATTAGCCGAAAGTCTATAAACACAGGGGCGCCATTTCGGAACTTTCTTGGGGGGGGCAAAGTCTTCTTTGAGGACAGTGGCATATCCAAGGATGAGGTTCGAGGGGGGGGGGGGTTATCCTCTTCCCTCCGAAAAATAACAGATTCATAATTCCGTTTTAAGCAGTTTTTCATCTTAGCAGGTATATTTTCAAGATACTGACTAAGATTTTCCGTTTAAGACAGTATTTTGTTACAGACAGGTTCCATTTTACAAGTACAGTATACTCTCGATTATCCGTGCGCGGGTTATCCGGTTTGCGAATTATCCGAGCTCATTCCGGACTCACACAAAAAAATAAGTTAAAGGGAAACATTTTCACGCTTATCCTGTATGTAAAATTCGTGTTGATGTGAATTAGAATCTTGTCCGGTTTAGCTGGTAGTATTGTGAAGTGCGTAGATGTAAAATCGAACGCTCTGGAACCTGTTTAACGGGTAGGATTAAATTTGATTAATGATGTTAAAACACTACCAAATTTTTGGAAGCAATATTCGTTATTGAATGCAGTATATGGTACATCAGCAGCATGGTTAAATGTAAAATCGTCTACTTTATCAAGATCGTGAGGAATGACCATACCGCATGATCATACGCTTGATGAACAATCTTCTTCAGATATTCAAAAGGGATATAAAAACAGTGGTATTCTTGAACAAGTAAAGGAATTAGAAGGTTTTGAAAATCTTGATGAAAAAATTTAGAAGATTGGTTCCAAAAGGATGCACATGAGCCCTGCTTTCAGTATTTGACAGATGAAGACATCGTTTCCAACTGTGTTGTTAATCTAATAGTGATGATAGTACTGATACAGAAGATGTGCTAAATGAGGGAAATACAATTTCTCATTCTACTGTTCTACAATCTATAGAAACTTTGTTAGACTATATGGGACAAGGAGGATTTGATTACGGTAACATTACTATGGTTCGTAATGTATGTGCCGATATAAGACAAGAGATGAACAAACAACAGAAGCAAAGATGCATTACAGATTTTTTTTAGCAGTAAAAATTAAAAGGAAAATTTTTGTACTGATGTTGATTGCTTCTTTAATAAAAAGGAGTTTCCGGATTATCCGTATTTTTCGATTGTCCGTGCGACCTCTCCGGTGATTAACACGGATAATCGGGAGTGCACTGTATATTTAAGCTCTGTTAAAACATCCTTTCTATAGTAAATCTCTGAAGAGCATAGATACATTTACTGTAAAACTTATGAAAGTGAAACCAGTCAAAAAAAGAATTATTTCGGAAAGGGGGGGGGGGAGGAAATTGCGTTTCTATGGAAAAAAAACACCATATAATTACACTTGCTAATACACAGACCTGTATAAAATGGAGTTTTTTCCCCCCTGACCTTTCGACTTCTTCTTGCAGGGATGGGGAGCCATTTCAAGAGGTTCTTGGAGGGGAGGGGCGATCAAAGTTTTCTTTGAGGGGAAGGGCTAGAAACAGCGTACGGGATTTTGCCCTCTTAACGTCTTTTAAAATCATGTGATTCTTCCAGTAACATTTTTTAAATTTCGTGAAAAACCGCAGTATTTTTTTTTTTTTTTTTCGGAATCAACTCGTTTATTGACCGCGGAAAAAAAATCTTAAATTTTGTCAATTTTACTTGGAAAATAGTTAATTTGGCAAATTAGTCGCAGAAAAAATATTACTTCCAAAAAAGACCGTGAAAAAAAAATTGCAAGGATCGTGGAAACAAACAGCGATTATTGCCAACCGGTTGCGGGAAAATAAATGTACATTTCAGCATTTGGTCGCTAAATAATAATAATAATAATAAAAGGAAAAAAATCAAATTTCTCATCAGTCGTGCAAAAAAATTGTGAATTTCGAATATGAATCGCGCAAAAAATTCAAAAATTTCGTCAAACGATCGCGCAAAGCAATCGCAAATTTTGTCAGCCGGCTGCGGGAATTAAAAAAAAACGAATTTCAACAAATGATCGTAGAAAAGATTCGCGACTTTCGTCAAAATATCTCGGATAGAAATAGCGAATTTCGTTAATCGTCGCAAAAATATCGTGAATTTTGACAAATGGTCACAGAAAAAAATTGTGAATTTCGTGAATCGATCACGGAAAAAAATCGTGAATCTCAATCGGTCTCGAGATAATCAACCCATAAACATAGTTAACACGCCAAGAAGTTTGCAAATTTTGTGATTCATAGGGATATGAAATTTTCACCAACGATTTTCCGTGAGTAAAAAATTTCCTTAATCGTTTTCTGCATTCCTTTTCAGACTATGATCTAATTGGTATCAAGTAGAGTCTGCATCAAAGATGAGTTCGGGCTCTTTTTTCAGAGCCCGGACCCGTCCCAGCCGGACGATTTTAAATCTGAGGCCGCCCGAGCCCGATACCGAAAATACGGAATAGTAAAAAATTGCATAATATTTAAAAAAATGTTTCAAATGTAATTCTGATTTGTAAACTACTTTTTACATAGAAATGACTGTTAAAAGAAAATTTAAATTTAATATTATCAAAAGAATAGTTTGGTAATCAAACGGTCATGAGATAATCAGCCCATAAACATAGTCAACACGTCAAGAAGTTTGCAAACTTTGTGATTCATAGGAATTTGATTTTCTGCGAGTAAATATTTTCCTTGATCATTTTCTGTATTCCTTTTCAGACTATGATCTAAATTCCACACAATTCAGAAATATGCAAAACATTTGGTATCAGGTAGAGTCGGTATGCATTAGAGATGAGTTCGGGCTTTTCTTTCAGATCCCGGGGGCGACCCAACCCGACGATTTTAAATCCGAGGCCGCCCGAGCCCTAAACATTTTGTGTCATCATAGCCCGAGCCCAATACCGAAAAGATGCCACAGTAAAAAATTGCATAATATTAAAAAAAATATTTCATATGTAATTATCATTTGTAAACTACTTTTTACATAGAAATGACTGTTAAAGGAAAACTTAACTATAATATTATCCAAAGAAAAGTTTGGTATCAAATAAAAATGTACTTCATACTTAAATGGATTCTTATACATTTTCTCTTTTAATAAGAAAATCATACGGGCATGTTAATGAAGTGTGTTTCAGGAATAAATGCATGAAATCTGTAGAAATTACTATTTATCTAGCGAATAATGGAACAACATTTATCAATTGTCTAAAAAAAGGTTCACATTTTTAACTATAACCAATTCTTTCCTCATAACAATCTTTCGGGATTGACGTGACCCTGAAAATAATCTTAAAAACTTTAATGTCTCGGTGCTTTTACAGGAAAAGAAGAAACACTGCTCGATTGCTTTCTATCGGAATAATATAGTAATTAAAGTTACTTACGATTGAAAGTGACTTCGTAAATTGCAGCGTACAGCTTCAGCAGAGCTCATAATAGATATAATAATCACTACAGTTATTTCCATATGAAGAGCGATTACCACTTGCATACGTTGTGTACAATAGAAAACTAAATTATTCGCAAACCGCAAACTATAAACAGAAGAAAATATTCTCTTTCTGTTAGATCTCTAAATAATAATAATAAAGAAAAATAAATCCAATTGCAAAATAACCTCTGCCACAAACGAAAATCGAACTAAAATCAAATTAATTATTCCCGCCTCTTTTCGTGGCGCCGTATCGTAGACGTCCGAACATAAATCTGTATATATGACTAATCATTTTCTTTAAATAGATATTCTAATAACTATAATAGAAAAACACAATTTCTGTTTCCCCTTCATTCTGATCAAAAAAGCAATACAATGATTTGAAAAGGAATAAGTAATTTTTATGGGGGAAAAAAAGTTCTTTTAATTTTCTATTCATGGATAAATAAAATTTTCAGGTTTCAGAAAGAATGAGTCCGAGCCCGTGTCGGGCTGAGCCCGTCTCATCTCTAGTCTGCATTGGATCGCGCAACCAGATTTTTTTCAAAACCAACACGACCCGAGGCAGATATCGAGACGGGTTGACGTTTCCTTTTTTCGTTTCGGGTCAGGTTGACAGTCTTGCATCGGGTCGGGTAACCTGATTTTACCCGAACTCGAGTTGCGGATTAAGTCAGGTTTATGCAATTTTTTTACGCTAGGTGTAAGGTTAACTTTAAGCATTTCTGGTTATGCTTTGTCTCTCTTTGGATGAACCGATTTTTCAAGAGGAAGATCTGAATATTTTTAAAATGAAAAAGCTATATATCGGCGCAGTATTAATAGGTGCATATGTGTTTATTTTTGTATATGAGATATAAAAATGTAGACGTCTTTTCCATAAATATAATTAAACATAGATTAATTTTCTTTCACTTTGAGTTTGGGTATGAATATTTCGGGTTTATTTTGCAGTTTGTCAGGCTAGAGTTGTTTCGCATTAACGACTTTTGACAGGTTCGGATAGGGTAGAACCCGATCCGTGCAGAACTCTAGTATCAGGCTGAGGAGAATATTAAGAACATACTTGTATATAATATGATTTAATAAAGCAAATGATTTGATAGCGTTGCAATAAATATAATGTGATACTAATAATGCAAAATAAAAAATTCAAATAATTAAGAGCTCAAACTAACCCCCTTTTAAAAAAAAAGAAAAATCCTCTCTCAAATTCGGACTAAAGGGGGAATTCACCTCGAAAATTCTAGCCCTGGGAGGAACGAGTTTTCTTTGATCATTTTGCACACGGCTGGGAAGCAATTAATTGAATTTTTTCTCACATATCTTTTTTTAAATTAGCCAAAATACTTATCAATGAGAAATGTCTCACCTTGAGAGTGTTGGAATGGTAAAGTCTTTAGAAAATATTTTTGATAATTATCAGTTTCTGTGCATAAAGTGTTATGGTATGTGTTTTTATTGTAATAAAATCTGGCAAGTTATTTTAGCTTTTGGGGAATTAATGAAAAAAAAAATGTTGAGTCTGACCTGTGATGACAGATAGATATGCATCGAATATTCGGTATCTATTCGGTATTCGGACATGCTGTCGAATATTCGGTTAGGCAGAATATCAAACTATTCGGTCTGCCTAATATTCGGGTTGGCCGAATATCGAACTATTCGGCCAAACCGAATAAAAATATCTTTTGAAAAATATTTTTAAAATCCTTACACAACTTCTACTTTTAACTGTCAATTTATAATAAAGATATTCAGAATAAATGGAAACTGAATCATATTTAAATCAAAGAGTATGCTGTTACATTATTTATTTGCTATTTGATAAGTGTCACTTAAAAAAAATAACCATTAATGATTACCTACATAGAAATATATGATGCACAAATGGACGTTTCTGAACAATGTCTTGTAAATAATCTGTATTTTGCTTTTTTGCAAAAAGAGTGTTTCTAAAGAAAATGGGAAAAACTTTCAGATGTGATTATAGACATCAAGACAGACCTATAGTATGCCCTATAGTACCGCAATCCGCTAAAACAGTCAAAATAAAAAATACAGTGCATCTCATCTCACTTCAGGTCAAACTTAGATTTTCATTTGTTACTTTTAACAATAATGAAGATATCGTAACTATATTTTCAAAAGAGTTACTCTGATTTCTGTGACATATGATATCATGAGAAGAAGTGCCGGATATTGTGTGTGTGTGTTCATTTTACTTGTAAAAAGGTCTTGTTTATCAAAAATGGAAGTATCTGCGTTAAATATTATGAAAAATTGTTTTAAAATTTAATTTTTTAATATCTTTAAACTTTGAATTCGGGCAGCCGAATATTCGGTATTCGGTCTAACAGTCAGTATTCGGTTACCCGAATATTCGGTATTCGGTTTACCTACAGGCCGAATATTCGGTATTCAGTTTACCTGTTGTCCGAATAATCGGTATTCGGCCAAAATCACTATTCGGTGCATCCCTAATGACAGATAATTTTTTTGAAATATCAAATTCCTTGGGGGGGACCACGCCCCCCCCAGCCCCCCTCAAATAGCGCCCCTGTTATAACATCAACGTCAACTCGTCTGTATGAGTAATGGCGGCGCGGCGTGAGAACTTGTGTAGCACGTGGATTTCAATTGAGTTTTATTTAGAAAACAAAAACAATATAATAATATTTTTACATTTTGTGGGTAATTTTTATTGTGTTTTAAAATTATACAAGAAATATAAACCTTGGATATTATGAATGGACTGTTTTAAAGCTTCGGAAAAACATTATTTTTGAAGACGGAACGATTACAACTTTGGGTAAGTGTTTTTTTTTAATTCATCTACAGTATTACTTTTACTTACTATTTTTTATTATTAATTACTTCTTTATTAGCTTTGTTACAATACATGGAAATAAATTTATAATCTATTTTTTAATACCTTGTTTCTGTTATGTGTGCATGTAAATAAAATAATATAGTTAAACTCGATGTTAATACTGACTCCGGTACAGGTACCCTTAATAAATTATTAAATGCGTTATAATTTTAAAGAAAATTTATGTATTATATTTTTATCAAACAAGCTGAAGGTTTATTGGCATTTTACTTTTTTATTATTGATTGCTTTTATGTAAAAAATACAGTATTATGGGTAAAAAATAAAAATAAACAGTAAACTATTCTTTCAATTATACGTTTTATTTTTATAAATCATTATAGTAGTTAATAAAATTGATTCATTTGTTTTGCTGCTTCCTAAAAAACTTTCAAAAATTCGAAATAGAGTTTATATGTCAGTAATAATACACAATAGAAATATCAATAATTCAATTATATGTATATTTTTAGTGTAATAATATTTTACTTTTAATTATACATTTCAGTACATTTTGGTTTTTAAATTAAGTTACGATGTGTGCATTATAAATGTATAGAATAATGTTAAACATATTCTGTTAATCTAATTAATTTTTTATATTAAACCTCTTTTCTCCTCAAATATTAATAACAAATTTAAAAGAAAATGTTTTAAGTTAATTAACTTATTCAGTACTCAGGTCCAGATATGTAACCCCCCCCCCCCCCGGCGCACACACACTCTTTTTTTTTTCAATGCTTCGAAAAAATTAACTATTGCATTTTTTTACGATTTGAATTTCACTTGTTCATCTAAATGTTCTTTCTTGAAAAGAAAAATGCTTTCTTCTGATTTTGCGCAACAGAATTGTGAAAAAAAATAAAAATAAATAAATACTATTGTTGTTATTTAACTTAAGCACTTTACAATAATGAATTTGAAAATCTCTAGATTATTAATCATCAGTTTGTTTTATGAAAATATAGTACACAAAATGTCTTGTTTTAAGTTATAAGGCATTTTAATTTATTAATATTATGCTACGAAAAGAATAATACGATATTGAGTCAACATTAACATCAATTGCGATCATGTCTTATTTACATGCACAAATAATAATAATAATAATAAGATGTTATGTATTAAAATGGCAAAGAAAGGCTAATAAAGAACTAAAATAATAAGTAAAACTAATGCTATGATTAAAAAAAGAACACTTTTCGAAAGAATTTATCGTTTCCTTTTCAATAATAATACAGTTCACTTTAATGTTACCTGTTAACCCACATGATTAAAAAATTATCAATGGAAGATGTTAAAACACAATAAATTTTATTTACATTATAAAAAAGGTATAACAGTATTGATTTTTTTTTTTTCAGAATAAAATCAAACAGACATAAAAAAAAAAAAAAAAAAAAAAAACAGGGAACTCAGAGAATAAATAAAAAAAAAAAAAAAAAAAAAAAAAAAAGATTTATAAACCAACATCCATTTAAAACTGACTCCTTCATAAAATTTGATTTAATAAAACTGGCTACTTCACAAATTCATTTTTCCAAACTAAGTCCCTTTCACAAAATAATCTTAAATAAAAGTTAAAATACGAATGCTAAATTCACCTTGAGTATATAATTAAAATTCATATAAAAAGCACAAATCAATGTACTAAAACTACTTGCAGGTGCAATTTTTAAGATATTTCTAATATATTTTAAATAATTTTATATTATATGTATGAACCTGCAAGTAATTTTAGTACAGTTATTTGTGCTTTTTATGAATTTTAAAATAACCCTAGACTTCAGAAATGTTTCATATGTATTCAGAAACCTTTCCGATTCGTAATGAAAGGTTTCCTATACATTCAAAAACATTTCCTTGTCTTCAAAAAGATTTCATATATATCCAGAAACCTTTCCGATTGGGAATGAAAGGTTTGCCGATATATTCAGAAACTTTTCATTACGAATCGGGAAGGTTCCGTATTATAGCCGAAACATTTTTCTGCTCTAATCAGAAACCTTTCCGTTAGTATCGTGCAGCAGAGGTCTCCGTTACTTTCAGAAACGTTTCTGAAAATTTTTTACAGTGTAGTTACGCATCTTTGTCCCGATTAATATTTTGAAATTTCTTTTTGTGAGTTTTTTCTTTTCTTTTTTTCTTTTCAGAATGTTAAAACACAATCAGTCTTTAAAGGACTCTATTTCGAAGTTTCTTTTAGATCACCCATAAAAGTTGACAACAAAGCATTTTCATGATATCTAATTTTGCGGTAATCTTCTGGAATAAATATTACGTGGTTTTATAAATGTGCCATCCAGGTTTTTCATTTGACATGACTTATGATGCTAATAGAAGAAAATTTTCTATTTCATCGGAAATTTTGGCATTTGATGCCTGTCATTTTGGTTTTTCGAGGCTAACGAATAGACAGATTGCCACATTCCCTTTCTCATTAGTCCGCTAGAGTTGCGTAATGCTCTTTTCGTGCACCTGTATTCCTGTATCATGTGATTCAAGCGGCTTGAAAACAGAGACACGTGAAACGCACCACGGCAGCCTGACATTTTCGTTAGACGTACAGAGACTTCCTTGATTCTTACAACGCTATATTTGTGTTTGAAAACAGAGACACGTGAAACGCACCACGGCAGCCTGACTTTTTCGTTAAGCGTACAGAGACTTGGTTGATTCTTACAACGCTATATTTGTCTGCGCTACATTTGTGTTTGAAAACAGAGACACGTGAAACGCACCACAGCAGACTGACTTTTTTGTTAGGCGTACAGAGATTTTCTTGATTCTTACAGCGCTATATTTGTCTGGAATGAAACATCCACTGAGGTTATTAATCATAATATCCGGACATACACACGCACATACATAGACGGTTAAACACCTAAGCCTTTTATGAATGGCACAGTCAGGAACATTGACAGAACCATCACCAAACAAGATCTCCAAGTACAACTAAGCCTTATGGGATGAACATCTTGGTTGGGCGAAACTACCATTGCAAAACCCTGCCAACAAACAGAACCCAGAGAAAATTTACTGCGAGGTATCTCCTATTTTTATAAAATTAAAATGATGGTTGCATAACGAAATAAAAAATCAAAACCTCAAATTTTCTTTAAAAAATATAATTACAGTTTTGAAAATTAGCTTGCAATAGTGACTGTAAAAAGTAGAATCCAGAAAAATTTAATGGGAGGTACAGTCGTGGAAAAAAAAGTAATCACCCACTACGAAATACTCAACAAATTAGCCTAGAAGGAAGTTACTGATACCGATCGATTGGAAATAAAGCCTATTTTTAAACGATGTATATAAAATTTGCCTAGGACTCCATCTACATATTAAAACGAACTCAAACTTCATTTTTTCAATGGCAACACCCAATTTTAACAAGATATTTAAAATCTTCGGTTCAAACTATGCCTAGACACCAAAATTTCAAGTCATTTGAATGATAATTTTTTGAATTATAAACATTCAAAATTGAGTCCTTATAATGTTAAATTACATTTTCATATTTTTATTAATATATCTCCTGAAATTATACTCCAAATGTGCTAATTTTTTGTGTAGCAATAATACTAAAATATCCAAACATAAATACGTTGAATTTGCGATTTTTATGATTTTATAATATGAATTATGAAATTAATATTCGAAAAAATTATGAATTGCAACCTACAATTTTTTTGATGGATTTAGATACATTAAGTCTTGCTGTATGGAAATCCAAAATTTCACATTTTCCTTCTAAGTAGTTTTCAAGTTATGCTTAAAAAACGCAAAATGATGTTTAACCCGTCTATGATAGAAGTGACTAGATATTTTGAATTTCTTATGATATTCTGTAATCTAGTGGTCTTCAATGATTGCTTGATTGACGCTTAAGATACTTTGATCAAGAAGGGGGCTCTCTCGGTCAACAATCGAGTACCGAACTTCAAACTGGGTACAGGGCCAGTAAAATACGCTTGTTTTAAAATAATTAATTTCTCGGAAAATTATCGTACGAATAGCATAAAAATTTGTTTTTAGGCTAATTAAAGAGTGTAGAGTTCATTTATGCTCTCAGAATTGTGCACTGCTATTGAAAAGAAAAAAAGTTATGGTTCGTTTTAATATGCAGATGGCCCCCTAAGCAAATTTTATATACATCATTTAAAAGCAGATTTTATTTCCTACTGTTCAGTACCAGTTAACTTTCTTCTACGATAATTTGTTGAGGAATTAGTAGGGGGGTGTTTACTTTTTTTTTCCACGACTATAATATATATATACCTCCTATTGTTAAGAAATAAAATGGTGGTTACATAATAGTCCAGTAAAAATAGCATTTTTCCATGCAAAAATTCGAGTAATTTTGATTTTCGGGTATTGTGTATAGGTTAACTCTCTAATGAAAAAACCAAGTTTTCGACCTTCTAGACCTTGTGCGTTTTTTACTATATCGAAAAAACCAAAATTTTTCGGCACTTTTTTCGATTTTTCTTTATTAGCTTTTTTCTGTGCATTTTACAGAAAAAATTATAGTTACAATTTTGTAGAGAACAAAATTCTCTACAAGATGCACTGTTCATGTTTGTAAATTGACCAAATAGGAGGGGAGATATGGAGTCGGAAAAATAGGGTACAATTTGCAAAAAGTGGAAAAAAAAACCCAAATGACGTTAGTTTTTCCTTAATAACCCATTTTTATTTTTTCCCTTTTAAGGACAAAAGTGTCGTAATAAACTTTATAAAGTATGAAATATCCTACAAGTTTCATTCATTAGAACATTAGTTTCACTCATGTCCAAAATTAAGTTCACAAACATAAAATCTATGAAAACCGATGAACTATTCACTGTGTTGCCACGAAATTTAGCACAGAGTTATATTATAATAGGAGAAAGAATATAGCAACATAACAATATGGAAAAGATTTTAATTCTGAATTAAGATAGAGTGTATATGAAAAAGTGTTAAATCATGAATCAGAGATAAAGCATTTATCTCGGGAAAAACCTGTCTAATATGGAGTGTGACCACCGTGCACTGCTATACAAGCCTCACAACGAGCTCTCATACTGTTTATGAAGGTTTCAATAAATGTTTGTGGCAACAAAGCTAGTAGGAGAGCTGTTGAACATTTTTGAGTAGGTATTTGAGGCACCCTGAAAATTTGTGCAACACTTCTTTTGTAATGCCTGAATACAAAATCGAATGTCTGGCTGAAGGATCGTGGCCCAAAACCTGTGCCAGACACGTGTCAAGTGCCATTTTTTGACACTACCCAAAAAAGGTATTTGAGGCACGCTGAGATTGAAACAGAATAATATTTATACTTAGAAAAAAATATTTTGAAAATGACAGACACTTTAGTCGGCCCAAAAACTGTGCCAGACACGTGTCAAGTGCCATTTTTTGTCTGGCACAGGTTTTGGGCCACGATCCTTCAGCCAGACATTCGATTTTGTATTCAGGCATTACAAAAGAAGTGTTGCACAAATTTTCAGGGTGCCTCAAATACCTTCCCTAAAAGGTTTAACAGCTCTTGGACTAAGCCCATTCTTCCAAAAGCGCGGCTTTTAACTCCTGGCGAGTCCTGGGAGGTGGGGTTACGCTGTGCAATGGCTCTTCCTAGACCATCTCAAACGTGTTCAATATGATTGAGGCCAGGAAACCTCGAGGGCCAATTCATACGGAGAATATCCTCTTCTTCAAGAAAATCATCAACAATGTGAGATCTGTGTGGCTTTGCATTATTGTCCATAAATATGAAGTCCGTGCCTACAGCACCCCGGAACAACCTCACATAGCATTCAACGACCTCATCCCTAACGCCCGGCGTCCAGTCGTGTGTGTCCCTATCACTGCATCCAACAGGAGAGCCCGGTTGTTGTGGAGCCGCAGCCATCAGTCATGGACACAGCAAGAATGGGGCGTGTTCTTTTCAGTGATGAGTCGAGATTTACCACGCAAAGTTATTCTCGTCGAATCTTCATCTGGAGAGAACGTTGTGCTCACTATCATCCCTCCTATGTAAAAGAAATCGACAGATTTGGTGGCAAATAATTCTTGTCTGGGGCAGCATAACGTTGAGCAGTCGTACACCACTGCACGTCTTCGATGCGGGTATGTCAGCGCACATTGCTATAGGCATGAGGTCCTTGAAGCCTATATGAGGTTGTTCCAGGGTGCTGTAGGTCCGGCTTTCATGTTTATGGACGATAATGCGAAGCCATACAAAGCTTACATTGTTGATGATTTTCTTGAAGAAGAGGAAATTCGCCGTATGAATTGGCCCTCGAGGTCTCTGGACCTCAATACTATTGAACATGTTTGGGACTGTCTAGGAAGAGCCATTGCACAGCGTAACCATCCTCTCAGGACCCGCCAGGGGTTAAAAGCCACGCTTTTGGAAGATTGGGTTTTTTCGCCCCAAACATTTATTAACAGCCTCACGAACAGTATGAGAGCTCGTTGTGAGGCTTGTATAGCAGCGCACGGTGGTCACACTCCATATTAGATAGGTTTTTCCCGAGATAAATGCTTTATCTGTGATTCATGATTTAATAATTTTTGATATGCACTGTATATTAATTCAAAATTAAAATCTATTCCATATTGTTATGTTGCTATATTCTTTCTCCTATTGTAATACACATCTGTGCCAAATTTCGTGGTAACACATTGAATAGTTCATTAGTTTTCACAGATTTTATGTTTGTGACCTTAATTTTGGACATGAGTGTATCTCTAACAGACTCTAAAATCAGAACAACACTATTTATGGTTAAAACAGGAAAATACCGCCTGGCAAGTCACTAAATTAAAAATTATCTTTAATTTTTGATACTGAATAAACGAAGCAATTAATTGATTATAGTATGTACGATAAAAAGTAATTGGAGAATCGTTGGGGAGAGGGGGAGGGGGGCTGAAGTTAACCAAAAAACCTAGTCGGTAGATATAAGCGCCCGCCGCCAAGAATTTGGGCTAAGAATCGGAATTCGAAAGTAAAATTAAGTGCTGGGAATAATATAAAAAAATACTGCAAAGATAAATAAAATAAATTTAGAAATTTTAGAAAGGTAAAAGGGTTATACAGAGCCTAAACTAGAGCGGGGAGGGCATATGCTTTATGCGCCAGAATGGAAGCCAAAGAGGGCACAAAATAAAGATTTGGTTTGTTCTATTTGCATTAATTTGTCACACATATTTTTGTTAGTTAGTCAAAGTTTACATTAATGGTAAATCTATCTCACAATGAGAATATTATTCCCAACATAAAGAGGACCAACAATTTTGCTTGCGCATGCTAAGGCGTAAACCTGTATGAAGCCGAATTGTTTTTGTTGTTCTTTCACTAATATTAATTTTCACTAAGTCCGTGGATGTTGACAGAACAAACAGTTTATTAAACGAAAACACTGCACAAACACATAACAATTAATTTAAAGATAAATTTCTCACACAGATTACTTTTTCATAATAAGTTCACACAGAATGATTTTTACGTCTACACTCTTCTATTGTTCGCACGCAGACTGAGTGCGCCGGGGGAAAAGACTGGCAGTGCGCAGATATAATGCGCATAAAAAATGTTCGCTCGCCTTTAAACCCAACACACCCCTCCTGCGAGAGATACATTTTTTTTTCTCTTTAAACAATTCCAAAAAACAGATATACATATACATACAAAAATTACACACAAATTACATACAATAATTACACATATCATAATAGTGAAATACTTTCCATAGAATATAACAACTTATCTTCATTTACACCTTTAGTAAGGAAATCAGAAATAATATGTTCACTTTGAACATATTCCAATGAAATAATACCTTCTGACAATAAATCCCTGACAAAATGAAATCTTAAATTCATGTGCCTATATTTATTTGAGGATTTTGTACATTTAATCCACTGTATTGCTGCTTGACTATCAGTGCTTAAAATTATGGCATCTTTTATAAATTGGTTACAATTTAACTCAGACAATAAGTTTACAGTCCATATTACATCCTTACAAATTTCTGAAATAGAAAATAATTCTGCTTCACATGTAGAAAGACTAACACTTTTTTGTTTACGACATTTCCAAGATACTAATGACTTTCCTAACAATACAACTCCTCCTGAAAAAGACCTTCCATTTTCCCCATTTCCCCAACTGGCATCTGAACTACTATTTAAATACCCAAATTCGATAAGATAAAGTTAAAAATGCTATAAAAAGTGATAGAAAATCTTTATTAAGATTGACGATCGTTTCGTCGCACCAACGGCGACATTTTCAAAATCATTTATGATAGAAAATACTTTCGCAAAATATTTTAAAACAATAAACACGAAACGATCGTCAATCTTAATAAAGATTTTCTATCACTTTTTATAGCATTTTTAACTTTATCTGTTTATAAGTGATTATTATACATGTTGTGGTGATGTGATGTAGAAGGTATATCTTTGATGAGGTACACATTGTAATGTTCAAAACATGCATTAAACAAGTTAAATATAGTGAAATCATGTTTAAAATTTGTCAAAGGGCCGTTGCTTTATTTGCGTTGTGAATGGTAAAAAAAAATAATCCAGGAAAAATGGTCAAAATAGTTTATTTTTACTTCCATGCTCACTGGACTGCAATTAACAAGTTGTCGAATAAATTTCAATATTGCATGCAACAAATGCACTGACAGTGGCACGTTTAATTTGCGTGAACACAATGGATACCTTCTTTGAGCATTCTGGTGGTACACTAGGCCTAACTCTGATGACATAAGTTCAGTCAATAAAACAGAGTCGCCAGAACAATTTATGCCAAATTAACTATGTGGATGCATTTTTTTAAAATCAATATCAAAAATGAAAAATAAAATAAAATCAAGAAACAAAAAGGGAAGACGGTGGCTCTTACTAAAACTTGGAAGAGAAGACATAGTGATGAAGCTTCGCCATGTGCACAAGCCGCGTGAAGAAAATTCCCAAAAAAGGAAAAGCCGCGACCTCAATCGTGTCCATCCGATCACCAACTCATGAAAACTTCTTCCCAGCGAGGTTACCAGGCTAACTGAGCATTATGCCAAAATCGCCAAGCAACACGACAAAAATTCACAAAAAACAAAGTGCATTTACTAACGCCGTGGGCTTAACCGCCAAAACTGATAACCCAAAACAATTGAAGTGGAAGTAGCAGTGGAAAAAAAAGCAAGTCGCAAGGTGTGCGCAGTGATTTGCGAAAGAACGACTCACCTACGCAGACAGTAAAATACCAAGGAGGAAACATAACCGCTTGAGTTCTAAACAAACTCAAGGCGAGGAAAGGAGAAAAGGTGGGGAAACTCACTGGATGCGTCGTGATTACGACATACACCAGGACAACGGAGAAAAAAAAAATAACTGAATGAGTGAAGGTGATACCTACACTCAGGAAGGGATTTTTTTTTTTTTTGAATTAGAGCAAGCACAACCCGCTAAATTGCCAAAAAACAAACAAAAAAAAAAAAAAAAAAGGAAATTTTAAAGAGGATACAAAGGAGGGGGGGGGGGGGGATGAGAATCCACCAAAATGCCCTTACACATATGACAGAAAAAAAAACATTGCAATACATCATTAAATCTTGAATACAGAATTACAGTATAGACATATTGTATAGCAATATCAGTTCATGATATAAAATATAGTATTCCTTATAACAGATTATAAGCTGTGTGTATATAATCACACAACACCTGCACGCGAAATTAAAAAAAAAGGTTAAGTCTTGGTATACAGATCAAAAGTTATGTCACAGTACATAACACCTGTACGCGAAGGGAAAAAATGTTAAATCTTGATACAGAAATAAGTCAATGCATCAAAGTTGCATGACACCTGTACGCGAGGGAGAGAAGTAACATTTTTTTTTATACAAGGCTTATGGCTTTAATTGGTATTTTAAAAAGGCATTGGAAATGAAACATTTCAACATACAATTTACTATGCTTGCAAAAACCGAAAGGTTACACTGTCATTGACTGATTACTTTTTAAATAATTTTTGAATAAACAGATAAGAATATGATTTTCATACAGAAGGTTAAACAACACATTGGAAGGCTTCAATAAAAAAAAATTTTGAAATGGTGCACCATAAAGAGAAAGAAATTAAAAACAAAAAAAAAAAACTTCCAAATACATTGACTATACCTTCAATATAGTGAGAAATGCCTAGGACTTTGAAATTTTGATGATCATGATCATAAATTGAAAACCATTTTTTCTTTTTTTTTGAGAAAGAAAACCAAAACTAAACAAGTAGGTAAGGTATTCAACAGAATGTCAAATATGTATATATAAATAACAACAAATTACATGTTAGTAACATATGCAATTATACATTTTCACTGATGCGAACACATAATATCAATCTGCACAGATATAAAATAGAAAAATTATACCATTGGGCACAGAACTTAACTGTGGTCGACCATAATTACAATGTGAATAAGGGTTCACTGGCTACGATGAACATCAGTGTAGATTGGGCTTAAAAAATGTAAGAAAGGCAAAATTACAATACAGCAGTACAAAAATACAAAATACAGTTGCAGAAGTAAACTTTATGACCATACAGAACATACACATATATACATTAAATTTCAGGATTCACATGAGCTGCCAAGCTTGGTAGAATCCAAAAAAAAATTTGAGTGATGATTATCCTAATTAAGCATAACAAATTGAGATATACAAATATGTTACTTTGGTGAGTCTGCCTACTTTCAAAATAAAAGGTAAAGAAATGTGTTTAAGGTATGCAGACAAGTTTTATACAAATTAAAGAGATTGCATTATGAAGAAAAGAGGAAAAAAAATAATTGCATATATACAGTTATAAGTTTGATTCGTGCATCCGCACAGGTTAATGTGTTAAAGACACTAAAAAGTGTGAACATTAACCTAACTCTCACAAAGTGAGTGTGATGACATTGGACTTAAGGTCCGTGTCCTAGGGGTAAAGGGCAGGAGAAAGGACTTACCCAGTTTGCACCGAGCAAGCCCCCCTGTCCCACGACAAAAGTTATCAACAACTCCTGAAGGGGACGATTCAAGAACACAACAAATTTATATTTATTTTATTGGCTTGGATCAACTGGATCAGTGACCCAAAATAAGACTGGTCTCAAGGGGTAGGAGAGTATATTTTAGGGGCACTTTTTGAACAAACAGGGACTCTCCAAGGGAAGAAATGGATGAAACCCGGACAAAAAAATGGTGTGTAACAACACAGGGAAAATGACATAATCAGGAAACTTGAGACCAAAGATTGACACAATCAGGTTTTTTTTTAAATATAGACATGGTATATTAAATATTTTCTAATTTATAACTTTTTTTCATTCTATCAAGAATTCAGAAGATGGATCCTAAAGCATCTATTGACTTAATTACCTTATATTAATTTATTTTAGTCTTTTTCTTTTTTTTTTTATACACATTCCAAAAATACTTAAACTTAATGAGAGCCAAATCCTCAGAAAATAAAGGGAAAGAAATTATCAAAATTTTTGTTTGATTACAGGTATAAAATGGACAATAAGTAAAGAAATTAAGTTCAGCATAATTTACATTCGTCTACCTAGAATCAGATAAGCACGGTTATGATATAAGAAGTGATTACTTGTATTTTAAACATTTGATACATTAAACTTAATAGCTATATTTGCAAAATTTTTTGAATAAACTTTAAGCAGCTGGTGCATTTACATCTGTGGAGAATAACAAGTTTATGAATTACATGGATAATAAAAAGATACTTAGTAACAGAGTCCCACAGGAACAGTGCTGGAAGACATCCAAACAAGTATTCCCGGGCCAATGAGAACACTTAGTCAGGTCATCTAGCAGCAATTGCCAGTAGAGGAGTGGCCATTTCTTCCACCGACAGGCTGGTTATGTAAGACTTGTCTGTAAAAGAGTGTATATTATCGATAATATATGTAATCATCATTATGAGGTTTAATTATGTTGCGCTTCTGACGAAGCGTGTAATCTGATTGTACCGGACGAGATGGAGTGAAAATTCTAGAGGTCTGGCGGGAAGTGCCAGGTTGATTACAGTCATTTAAGGCATCAGGTATTCGCTTGTTACTACTTTGAGACTTTGAGAATTTTGGATTCCGTTTATGTAGTTTGACAATTCTATCAGTATGCACAAGTAGTGGTGAAATTTGAGGATCATCTTCAGATATAAGTTGTAACATTGCAGGGGAGATAATTTTTTGGACAGAATATGGACCTAACATTTTCTTCTCAAATATGTTTGGACATTTGATATAGACTGTATCTCCAATGTCTATTTTTGGGAATTGTCTGTTGACACGAGACTTTGCGTATAGGTCTTGACGAGAATTTTCATTATTTTGGTATGCATGAAAATATACTTGGTCAAAATTTTTAGCAATGTCTGCAATTTCTTGGTTGTCATTGATTCGCCAGTTTGGTTGGTTTTTATAGTTGAAGTATATGTCACTTATTTCTCTACCAAAATGGAGAAAGTTCGGTGAGAATTTTGTAGCAGGATGAATTGTTGCATTGTAAATGGACTGGTGAACTTTTGCAGCAGTACCAATGTCGAAGCCTTGGGAGGCCATAGTAAGAATGGAAGACTTGATCTGTGGGTTTAAACGTTCACTTATTCCGTTCGCCTGGGGGTGCGCGATGGAGCTATGTTTGAGACAAATGCCTAATAATTTATTGAATGATTTTAGTAAGTCGCTCGTAAATTGCTTCCCATGATCACAAAGTAGAAATTCGGGTCTTCCATGAGTGGCAATGTAATGTAACAAGGCTTTAGTTATTGCTGGAGCAGTTATGTTGTTTAAGTGGTAAAGTTCCATATGTCTGGAAAAATGATCAACAATTGGAAGGAGATAATGGTTACCCTTAATGGGGCCAAGAATGTCCATTGAAACTTTTTGATTTGGAGCAGTGGGTACCGGTGAAGCTAGAAGTGGAGCTTTGTTTGATTTAAGTGGCTTGTTGAGTAAGCATACCTCACAAGACTGGACAAAGTTGTACGTGTCAGCAACGAAGTGCTGCCAAGTGAAGCGTTTACGGAGGTTCTGCAGGGTCTTCTGGATACCTGCATGAGACACATGTGCAATGGTTAAGGTTTTTTCTTGTAGTGAAGGGGGTACAACTGCTCTATGTAAATCCGTGCTAATACGTGCATAATCTTTAAAGAAACACAAAAGTTGGGTTTCAGGGTGTATATAATAACCAGTAAATCTTTTGCCTTGTTTACCATTTTTTAGATCATGGATGATTTTGCTCAACTTTGGATCCGCAAGCTGTTCGTTGAGGATTGTTTCGTCCAAAATTTCTAGAGGAGGATCGTTATTTTCTGACTGAACAACATTTACAAACTGATTGGAATTTTGTGTCTGACTTTGAAAATTAGTTTGAGATGCTATTACTTGAGGCTGAATTTCATTATGTAAGTCATTCTCAGTGTTAGTGACTGGTAGTGGTTCGGAAGCACTTAAGAGTTCCGGATTGGTGTTGAGATCCTGATACGGCGGAGCAGTCGGACAACGACTAAAATAGTCCGCTAGTACATTTTCTTTTCCGGGTACATGTTGGAAATTGAAGGAAAATTCTGATAGTTCCATTAACCATCTTGTTGTTACATCAGCAGGGGAGTTGGTTTTTTTGTATCTATTTAATGGTTTGGCGTCCGAAAGTACTGTAAATTGTCTATTAAATAGGTAATACTTGAAAGATGTTATGCCTTTATAGATCGCATAAAGTTCAAGCTTTATGGGTGGGAATTTTTTTTCTGCATCAGTGAGTAGCTTTGAGTAATATGCTACGGGTAGAAGCATGTCATTTCTTTTTTGCATCAAAACTGCAGAAATAGCTTGTTTCGAAGCGTCTGTGTTGACATAAAACTTTTCATCCCAATTGGGCAAATGAAGAACAGGCTCATTAAAGAAGATTTTTTGTAAGGTTTGAAATGCTGACTCTTGTTCATTATCCCACACAAACTTTGTTTTTGGTTTTGTAATTTCGATGAGTGGGGCAACAAGATCAGAGAATGATGGTATTAGTGACCGATAGAACGAACACAGTCCTACAAAGGCTTTAGTTTGCCTTTTTGTCTTAGGTGTAGGAAATTCAACAATTTTAGTGATGTTACTTTGGATAGGAAAAATTTTATGATCTTTAATATAAAACCCAAGAAATGTAATATCAGTTTTAAAGAAGGATGACTTTTCTGGAGATAAAGTTACGTTATGTTTGATGAAGACATTGATTAATTTATCTAATTTATCGAGCATCTCTTGAAATGAGTTAGCACCTACGACCAAATCATCTTGATAGGCAAAGCATGAGTCAACTCCAGACTCTTGGATGAGAGTGTCTATCAGTTCTTGAAATGTTGAGGCTGCTGTTTTAAGGCCAAAAACAAGGACTTTGAAGGTGAAAACTCCCCATGGGGTAGTGAAAGATAATTTGTCTTGCAGGTCTTTTGGAACAGCAATTTGCCAATATGCTGATGGAAGGTCAAGAGTAGTAAAAAATTTATATTGTGAGAGTTGTAATAATAAGTTAGATATCTTAGGGAGAGGATATGAAGAAGGTATAATGATGGCGTTAAGTAGCCTGAGATCTAAGGCAAGACGGTACTTCTGTGGTTGAGACGGACTTGTTTTCTTTTTCTTTACCAAGAGCATAGGACATGCCCAAGACGAATTTGATCTTTTAATGATATTGGCTCGTAACATTTCTTGTATTTGATCAAGAGCCTCTTGTTGAAGGGCCTGTGGTACTGGAAAGGGAAGAGCTTTTATGGGATGGGAGTTAAGTAATTCAATGTGTGGTGATACCAAATCGGTTTGACCAATAGTATCGAGCGATTTAGAAAAGGCCTGAGCTTTGCTACGGAGAAGATTGCTCATCGTTTCACGTTGTTCAGAAGTAAGGTGATTCAAATCAAAATCTTCAGGGGACAGATCATTTATTCTTTTTTGAATTATCTCATCTGATGGAACAATTAAATTGCAATGATGTTGCTCTATTTCGTCAAAAGTGTAATTTTGAATGTGCTCTTCTGCCACATTGTTGATAGTGCCAAGTCTGGCATTTTTATTTAAATGTATGGTCTTATCAGATGTATTTTCTAAGACGATGACAAAGGCGTTATTCTTAATGTGTGGTAATGAATGTAATGATTCGTGTCCTATTATTTCAGAACTTTTTAATTCAGGTACATACAGAAAGTACTGACTGGGTTCAGAAGTAAATTTTGCCCGAACATACACACATGATTTTTTTGGAATTCTAACTTTTCGGAAATTCTGAACCATAATTTCTGGTTCATTTTCAAGTGATTCCTTACTAACGTCTTTATCAGCTTCGTTGTCAGAAGCAATTACCGAGTCATCAGTATTGAAAGATGCGTCAATGTGGTTGATGTATTGACCATTTTTGGTTTCACTAATGAACGGAACAACAACGTCTTTTAACAAAGCAGAGTTAAAACCTGGGGTAAGTGACATATTATTTTTGTGCATAAAGTCATAGCCGAGAATTATCTGGAAATCACTACAAATGTCAGTAATGTATAAGTTATGTTTAAAGAAAAGATTACCAATTTTAAATGATAACATAATACAACCCTTAAATTCAACCTTAGAGTTAATTGTAGAGATATTAACTTTATTTGAGAGGTATTTGTAGTTAACTTCGTGTTTAATTGTTTGAAAATATTTATCATCGATTAAGCATAGGGTGGATCCACTGTCGAGAAGAGCTACAGATTTAATATTATTTACCTTTACTTCAATGCAAGGAAGTTTTGCTTTGTTATGAAATGTGCTACATATACGGTGTTCCACCTTTTGAGTAGCATCTGAATTTAAGGCAATTTCTTCTGTTTGCACAAAGTTGTTAGAGAAAGATGGGTTGTGAGTTTGTGTACACTTATTTAACACTGGCTTGCTTGGAAGCCTAGAGATCAGAGTGCCAGTTATCTCTGTCTCCTTTGGTAGTTTAAATTATTACGATTTTTCTTTGGTGGATTTGGTTTGTTTCGTGGGGACTTAGGTGATTTACTACTTTTGCATTGGTCATTTGCACGGCAGTTGTCTATGAAAGACTGAAACTCGAAGCAATTCTTCATGACGTGCCCTGGCTTTGCACAAAATGAACAAGTCACAAGCCTTTTGTTAAATGACTTTTGTCTGTGACTGTTTTTGTTGTTGGTACTTTGGTATTTTTGTCGCTTTTCACTGAAAATTTTGCTAGGACTGAGACGTGGTTCCCTAACCTGTGCATGATTGAAATGTAGAACTGGTTCAGTTCAGGTGCTCTCCGCTTCACTATCTAGTGAATAAATGGTGAGTAACTGTTCAGTTCTATCAATGGCAGATTCCAATGAATCAATGTTCTCTTCCAACAATTTAATTTTAATTTTCTGAGGTAGATTTTTCAAGAAGTGGTTAAAAGAAATAGGGCTTAAAGCCGCTTCATTTAATGTTGGATAAGACAGCCTACACAATTTGCGAATTCTGCATGCAAATGCACGAGGGTTTTCCTCAGAGAGCATTACACATTTATCTAATAGGTCAGAAGCCTTGCATTTATCCGGTTTCTTCCTAAAGAATTTAACAAATTCATCCCTAATACTTGATAAAGAGTCGAAGTTTTGTTTGGCAATAGCATCAAGGTAGAAATCTAAAGCTTTATCTTGGATTTTTGATTTCAAAATGGCAATTACTTCTTTGTCTGAATAATTATTCAGCTCTTTGATTTCTAGTAATTGCTCGAAAAAAAAATCTACAGTCTCTGGAGAGCCAGAATATGGTTGAATAGAAATTTTTGGAGGAATGGCTTTGGGAGGCATATTTATACACTGATAACCACCTTTATACTTAAATAACAAATATGTAAAAAAACAAATTCACATAAAGTTGAAATATCAATTTATACCTTGTTATGCTGATGACAGAAGACAAATATTTTATTATTATTATTTTTTAATCAACATTTTGAAATGAATCCTGTACTATTCATTTAAAATTCTTTCAATTTGATTATATTCATGACAAAAGATATATTTAAAAAGGAAATTACTGTATTTATGATATCTGATACACAATATGAAAAATATACAACAACCAAAGTATTCATAGACTGTACGATTCAATATTATTTATCAATTGCCTCATTTCATTCCCATTTAATTCATATTTTATCTGTAAGAAATCATAAAATATACTTATTTGAATGAACATGTAAGGACAAAAACAATAATGATCTTTATCTTCTTTTTTTTTTTTTATATACTAATAACATTTACCACCTTATACCACAATTGAAAAATTTTTATCATCAAATTTCAGGTAATTTTCCTTTTACTTTTCTATTATTTATTTATTTCATATATATACTCACATTTTATAAGATATTTTGCACACAAAAAAAATTAATGAGTAACGTTAAATTCATTCTTGCATCCATGTAATTAAAAAAAATGTTTACTTATAACAATATTCTTTATTTTCATGAGTTGAAAGAATTGAGGTTTATACTATAATAAATTAAGCATTGTTGCAATAGTCCAGTGTTACATAGAAGGAAGGTCCGGAACCATATGTGGTAATGTAAAAGGTATACTTTGGTGAGGTACACATTGTAATGTTCAAAACATGCATTAAACAAGTTAAATATAGTGAAATCATGTTTAAAATTTGTCAAAGGGCCGTTGCTTTATTTGCGTTGTGAATGGTAAAAAAAAATAATCCAGGAAAAATGGTCAAAATAGTTTATTTTTACTTCCATGCTCACTGGACTGCAATTAACAAGTTGTCGAATAAATTTCAATATTGCATGCAACAAATGCACTGACAGTGGCACGTTTAATTTGCGTGAACACAATGGATACCTTCTTTGAGCATTCTGGTGGTACACTAGGCCTAACTCTGATGACATAAGTTCAGTCAATAAAACAGAGTCGCCAGAACAATTTATGCCAAATTAACTATGTGGATGCATTTTTTTAAAATCAATATCAAAAATGAAAAATAAAATAAAATCAAGAAACAAAAAGGGAAGACGGTGGCTCTTACTAAAACTTGGAAGAGAAGACATAGTGATGAAGCTTCGCCATGTGCACAAGCCGCGTGAAGAAAATTCCCAAAAAAGGAAAAGCCGCGACCTCAATCGTGTCCATCCGATCACCAACTCATGAAAACTTCTTCCCAGCGAGGTTACCAGGCTAACTGAGCATTATGCCAAAATCGCCAAGCAACACGACAAAAATTCACAAAAAACAAAGTGCATTTACTAACGCCGTGGGCTTAACCGCCAAAACTGATAACCCAAAACAATTGAAGTGGAAGTAGCAGTGGAAAAAAAAGCAAGTCGCAAGGTGTGCGCAGTGATTTGCGAAAGAACGACTCACCTACGCAGACAGTAAAATACCAAGGAGGAAACATAACCGCTTGAGTTCTAAACAAACTCAAGGCGAGGAAAGGAGAAAAGGTGGGGAAACTCACTGGATGCGTCGTGATTACGACACATGTGTTTATACCCAAATTCGTTGCTGTAAAATAATTTTTTGTCTTTTGTACCTTTTAAATACCTTAATACTCTTTTAGCCAAAATGTAATGCCTTTTCTCTGGTTTGTGATTAAATTGAGACAAATAAGTTGTGACAAATGATATATCAGGACGTGTTCTATTGGCTAAATATAAAAGTTCACCAATAATTTCCTGATACATAGTTATGTCAAACAATTCATTTGTTGGAGGAAAACTTTTATCTTCACCTTTAACAATAGGTGTTTTCACACATTTACAATTTTCTAAATTATGTTTTACCAACAATGACTCAATATATTCAACTTGTGACAAACTTATACCTTTTTCATGTTTTTTAATTTCTATACCTAAAAATTTAGAATTCTTATTTTCGTACAATTCAAATACATTTCCAATTTTAGAAACAATAATTTCATACATTATTTGGTTATTACAAAAGATAGCTAAATCGTCCACATACATACATAATATAAAAATATTATCACTTTCAACTTTAATGAATACACAGTTATCAGAAGCTAATTGATTTAATCCAATATTACCAAGTTCCTCTTTTATTTTTAAATACCAATTTCTACCCGATTGGGGTAATCCATAAATACTCTTTTTCAGTTTACAAACTTTATTAACCCCTATCAGTTTTTCATATCCAGGTGGTGGTGACATATATAAAGTTTCTTCCAAATCACTGTATAAATATGCTGTTTTTACATCAAAAAACTTAACAATCAAATTTAATTTAGCTGCAAGTGCAATTAGTAATCTAAATGACTCAATATTTACAACAGGTGAATACGATTCAGTATAATCTTTGTTTTTAATTTGATTAAATCCAGCTGCCACTAATCTGGCTTTATATTTTATTTCCTTACTGTCGCCCTCTTTTAAAGCATAGACCCATTTACTTTTAATCAATTTCGTTTTTTCTGGCATATGAACGATTTCCCAAACATTATGCTTAATTAAAGAATCCAATTCATTTTTCATAGCTATTTCCCAATCATGTGAATTCACACTATTTATTGCCTCTAAATAATTGCTCGGGACATTATCAGTTAAATTAGCTGACGAATATTTACTTTTCAATCTTTCTGACCTTCGAACTTCAGTCATATTTTCACTTCGGTCTTTTATTTTGTTGTTTCGATTCCTTTTCTCCGCGCCTTCATGTCTAGCTGGAGACAAATTAAGTTTTGTTAATGGGGTTGCGCAACCGTTTTTTATTTCGCTTGTGTCAGAAATTTCTAAATTGAGAGATTTATTCTTTTGATTTTCACGAATTTCATTCTCATCCGGAAAATTTTTATTTATTAGCGGTTCAATATCAATATTCGGATGACTTTTCCTGGTTATTTTACATATGTCACATGTATCACACTTAAAATCAGACACATTTACATCTTTAAGATCAATATACTCTTTCATTTTTAACATATATTTTGAATTTAAATGACACAATCTGTTATGCCACAGTTCATAATTACTAGCACTCTTATCAGTAAAATTACACTCAGAATTATAGGCAGGTTGAAATTTAATCTCTAATCGATTATCATTTTTAAATGCTTTAGTTAGAAATTTATTATATTTGTCAAAAATTAGCACACAGTTATTTTCAGAAATAATTCAACAACCCTTATCCATTAAAGCAGTAACAGATAATAAATTATATCTCAAATCTGGTACAAAACTAACATTGTTTATTGTCAAATGTATAGAATCATTTTTACTTACCGTATTACATGATACCGTACTTGTACCCTTCGAAATTATTTTGGAATTTTTACCTGCTTGATAGATATCCTTTTCTTCAGGAATTAGATTCCTGAACCATATTTTATCTTTACACATATGCGAGCTGGCCCCGCTGTCTAATAACCATATTTTATCACATAGTTCACATTGTTCCGATGAAACAGTCAGTACCGAATTGTTTCTGTCCTTAACTGGATAATTTACATCGTGGTGTGTTTTTCTTCTTTGTCGATTTCCATTGGACCTGTCATTTCTTGAAATATTATTCCTGTAAAAACAATCCTTGGCTATGTGATTTGGACGTCTGCAAATGTAACAAAGTCTCGGACTTTTGTTTTTCCTGGAGTAGAATACTTCAGCGGCGGTCCATTCAGAACGAGCGGTATTCGTCAGTTCTTCTTCCCGAAGAATTTCTAGTACTTCATCCATACTTTTCTCACGTTGAGTTTTTAAAATATCTCTTACTTTTGAGAACTTTCCTTTCAGACCTCGTACCGTATAGAATACAAGTTCTCTATCTGTTATAGCCAATCCAAGTGTTTGACATTTTGTTGAGATGCCTCGAGCTCTGGCTATGTAGTCATTTGCAGATTCATTTGATTTTATTTCTAGATTCTTTAACTCATTGCCGGCATCTATTCTTCTATCTTCTGTTTGACCGGTAAAAGTCGATCTTATTTTTTCCCATAATAATTTCGCATTTTCTTCTGCTGCAAACTGTAGCGCCTGTTCATCAGACAATGACAGCTTTATATATGCGACGGCATCGCTATTTTTTTGGTCCCATTCGGTGGAATCCTTATCACTCAGTCCTTCTGCTTTTACTTCGGATATGAAAGTATCCAACCTTTTAAGGCTTAAAGCAGCTTTAATTTTTAGACTCCATATAAAATAATTAGTTCCGTTTAATTCGGGGACGTTTAACTTGTCCATGGTTTCTTTTAATAAAACTAATTTCGATTTAGAATATCAACCGCGAACTGCTACCATTTTGTTGTTCTTTCACTAATATTAATTTTCACTAAGTCCGTGGATGTTGACAGAACAAACAGTTTATTAAACGAAAACACTGCACAAACACATAACAATTAATTTAAAGATAAATTTCTCACACAGATTACTTTTTCATAATAAGTTCACACAGAATGATTTTTACGTCTACACTCTTCTATTGTTCGCACGCAGACTGAGTGCGCCGGGGGAAAAGACTGGCAGTGCGCAGATATAATGCGCATAAAAAATGTTCGCTCGCCTTTAAACCCAACAGTTTTCAAGGTTTTTTGAATTCAAATTTTAAAATAAAACATTGGATATTACAAACTTATAAAATTCTGCATGTAAACTCACTTTCCGTAGAGTGTTTGTATGGGAGGGGGCAAAATCCATGTTTGTCTTAGAATGAAAAAAGAAAGCTAGTTTCGGCCAAGAAGTATCGAATAAGAATAACTGTTAAATATGAGTACGGAAAGCCCAAAATGCATGATTCTATACGTTAAAAGTAATAGCGGAAGAAACATTGAAAATTAATCATATATATGAATATAATTACCGTAATTTTCCGCGTATAAGCCACGGCTCAGATAACTGTTTTCTACAAGAAATTTTTTTAAAGATATATTGTGACTTATTTCTGCTTAGCATTTATTTGACTTCATTTCTTAAATACAATTTCTGGTTTGAAACAGACTTAACATAGCCCCGGCTTATACGCAGAAAATTACAGTAAAAAAAACACTTTTCTAAGAGAGACATTATGTCGGGAAAGAAAAATAAAGCACTGTTTTAGTAATTTAAAAAAAAAAAAAATACTTTTTGTAGATTACATTTAATTTAGTAATTACTACATTTAATAATAATATTTTACATTTTTGTAGACGATAAAATTCTCTACAACATGCACTATTTATATTTGTAATTTAACCAAATAGGAGGCGAGATACAGAGCCGGGAAAATAGGGTAACATTTACAAAAATGACAAAAATCCACGAATGACGGTATTTTTTTTCCTTTATAGCTCACTTTTAGAGCATTTCAGAATCAAAACAATCATAATCAACTCTGTTCACCATAGTTTCATTATTAGCTAATCATTTTTTGTAATACACTTTGAAAATCACAGCAACAAGATTTTGTTTTAAACAGAAAAATACTGCCTGGCAACTTAGTAATTTAAAAAAACAGCTTTTATTTTTTAAATTAAAAACACGAATTAATTAATTATATCATGTACAAGATACTAATCAACAGATGTATAGTAAGTATAGTCGCTTTATATATGTTTCCTTTTTCTGCTGCTTGGCCCTGGTAGTGATATGCCATCGTCTCAGGTTCCTCAACGATTGTCTCTATACTTGACTCGATTGTTTGTTCTAGGTCGTCAAAATCCCCAAGGTCCAGTATAACATCAGGAGCGTTGCCACATAGTATAATAATATTCATATACTTGATTAATTGTCAATATTTCTTCCGCTATTACTTTTAATGTATAGAATCATTCACTTTGGGCTTTCCGAATTCATTTTTAACACAGTTATTCTTATTCGATATTTCCAGGCGAAACTAACTTTTTTTTTAATTCTAAGACAAACATGGATTTTGCACCCTCTTCCCTCCTCCCCCCACACTCTCCCCCTCCTGCGAAAAGTGAATTTACATACAGAATTTTATAAGTTTATGATATCTATTGCTTCATTTTAAAATTTAAAGTTGAATTCAAAAAACCCCGAAAAAAATTCCGCTTTATAAAGGTTTCCATCTTAGTATGCGTAAGCATAATTGCTGGTCCTCTTTGTGTTGGGAATAATATTCTCAATCTGAGATAGATTTACCATTAATGTAAACTTTGACTAACTAACAAAAATTTGTGTGACAAATTAATACAAATACGACAAACCAAATCTTCATTTTTCGCCGTCTTTGCCTTCCATTCTGGCAAATGAAACATATGTCCTCCACACCCCCTCTAGTTTCGGCCCTGTATAATCCTTTTCCCTTTTAAAATTTCTAAATTATATTTTATTTATCTTTGCAGTATTTTTTTATATTATTCTAAGCACCAACTAGGATTTTTGGTTAACTCACTCCCCCCCTCCTCAACTATTCTCCAATTACTTGTTATTGTACATACTATAATCAATTAATTGCTCAGTTTACTCAGTATTAAAAATTAAACATCGTTTTTAAATTAGTGACTTGCCAGGTGATACTTTCCTGTTTTAACCATAAATCGTGTTCTGATTTTAGAGTCTGTTAGAGATAATTAATGTTCTAATGAATGAAACTTGTAGGATATTTCATAACTTTATAAAGTTTATTATGAAACTTTTGTCTTTAAAACGCAAAAATAAAAAACAAAAATGAGTTAATAAGGAAAAACTAACGTCATTTGTTTTGTTTTTCCACTTTTTTCAAATTATTCCCCATTTTCCTGGCTCCGTATCTCGCTTCCTGTTCGGTCAATTAACAAACACGAATTGTGCATCTTCTAGAGAATTTTATCCTCTACAAAATTGTAATTATAATTTTTTCTGTGCCGAATTTTTTTTTTTTCGATATAGTAAAAAACGCACAAGTTCTAGAAGATCGAAAACTTGGTTTTTTTCATTAAAGGGTCAACCTATACACAAAACCGAAAATCAGAGTTATCCGAATTTTTGCAAGGCAAGGCCCTTTTTTGAGCTATATCTACTGGACCATAATGATTGTTACATAATGAAAAAAATGTAAACCGCAAATGTTCTTTAAAAAATACAATTACAATTTTAAAAATTAACTTGCAATAGGGACTGAAACAAGTAGAATCCATAGAAATTTACTGGGAGGTATCTCCTATTTTTAAAATTTTAAATGATAGTTACATAATGAATAATGACTGTTACATAATGAAAAAAAAAAAACCTCAAATTTTCTTTTAAATGTACAATTACAATTCTTGAAGTTAACTTGCAATAGGAATTGCTAATACCTCCAACAAACAGAACCCGGAGTAATTTACTGGGAGGTACCTCCTATTTTTATCCGACTGCCAAGAAGAGTTATGTGTTAGACGCTTATCTGGGTATGCGGATTTCTTTATATCCTCGAAACATACCAACGGCTGGATGGATTTTAATGAATGAGGTCTCTATCGATTCGTCTTAACTGTCGGATGATTATACGCTAGGTTTTGTTTTCATAAATTCAAAATGACAGCCGTAAAATAAAAAATAGCGGTAGAGGCGAAAACAAATTTTTACGCACCCTATTGAGTGGCATATCATTGGATAGGTCTTTCAAAATGAAGACTATGTTTCCTAGACTATTTTACAATCAGAAGCTCCGTTTAAATATTACACAACCTGGAAGTTGTGTAGGTAGGATCTCTAGCTTTACTGCAACTCTAACCTTCATAGACATCTACAGGCCTCATCAAAATAGTGTGTATAGATAGGAACTAACAATTAAACACAACTTAAGTCATCAATACATGTAAATAAAAAAAATAGGTAAGGAATATAAAAAAATAGTTTCAAATTGGTGAGAAATAATTAATTAGTTCGCTTATTACGCAGTCGAATTTTTTGATTTTTTAAATTTAATTTTTGCTTGTTAAAAATTAAAATGATGATTACATAATGAATAATGATTGTTACATGATGAAAAAAAAATGTAAACCTCAAAAAGAGAAATCACTAGATAGGTCATTTAAGAAGTCTCCTTCAGGGTTTGAGCGTTTTGGGCTTTTCAAATGTTCTTCTTCAAAAGTATTTCTAATCCATTTAAGCTCGAGAGCGGGGGTCCATTGTTGCCGTAACGACTACGCGACTTCTGCCATATCTCACAACGTGGTCATCACATAATATAGACTAAGTGTTTAAGAAAACACTGCTTTCTCACGAAGTTTTAGTTTAAGCTAATAGCTTTCATGATTACTACTGTTGTAAAATATTGTATTTGTTATATTTTTTAACTCTCTCGGCACTGATTTTTTTTTTTTTTTTTAATTTTGGGAAAAATTACTTTTACATTAACAAAATTAAAAGTAGCTATCGAAATCACAGAAGTTGGAGTTTACTGAAATTTAACGAAGGTGTTCTTTACAGAAACCTAAGGAATGCAGCTATGATGCGTGTTTTTCATATAAAAATAACTAATGGAAGAATTTTTTAAGACGTTTGGAAAATGTCGTATTACAAACAGATTAAACAAACATAAAAAATTTAGTAGTATTTTTTATCTTTTATCACAAATTACTAATTCGGAAAAGGAATCTCTAATTTAAATTTAAAGAGTGAAACATATGTTTGAATTAAAAGAAAAGCCAACGGTTTACTAATAATTAATAAAACTTTTATTAATATTATTATTATTAAATGCTGAAACATAAGTAAAGTCATAAAAGTAAATGTATCGACATATGCTATCACTATTAGGTGCTGGAATTAACAAAAATATTTTTTTTTCTCAAATATTGTAATTCGAAGTAGGAACCTCATATGAGGTTTAGGGTGACGAGAGGGTTAAGCAGGTGAAATAAATGATATATTTTTGCGGCAAATCTCAATTATTCCGCCACCCACCCAAACACCCACCGCGACCTACCAGTAGGTCGTGACCCATAGGTTGGGAACCGCTGGCTTAAACTATTTCCACATATCAATATCTTTTATCTCCATAATACTTAATGCATAACTTTATAAATACATACGTTCGTTTTTACAGTACATGCATGCAGCATGGACATCCATATTACATTAATTACTTTTTTTATTATACCAGCCAAAGTGTCTAAGAATAATAAAAACTTTTAATTGCTTAAACTATTTTCACATATCAATATATTTTATATCCATACTTAGTGCATAACTTTTTAAATACCACTGGTTCGTTCTTATCACTTCTGTCTTATTACACAAGCCGAAGTGTCTAAGAATAATAAATACTGTTTAATTGCTTAAATTGCTTTCTCATATCAATATCTTTTATCTCCATACTTAATGCGTAACTTTTAAATATCATAGGTTCGTTCTTATGTACAGTACATGCATGCAACATAGATATCCATATTACATTAATTTCTGTTTTATTATACAAGCCAAAGTGTCTTGCTTAAACTATTTTCATGAATCAATATCTTTTATCTCCATACTTAGTGCATAACTTTTTAAATACATAGGTTCATTTTTATATAAAGTACATGCATACAGCATAGATATCTGTGTTACATTAATCACTGTTTTATTATACCAGTTGAAGTGTCTAGGAATAATAAATATGTTTAACTGCTTAAACTATTTTCATAGCTTTATAAATACATAGGTTCGTTCTTATGTACAGTACATGCATGCAGCATAGACGTTCATGTCACATGCATCAACTTTACATACATGCATACTTACATTAAATTTTACTTACAGTATGTAAAACACACCAAAACACTACAAGCAAATTTATAAAACAACGCTTGTCCAATAAATGAAAGTAATAGAAACCACCTTGTCGCAGATGAAGAGCCTTAAATAACCACAAATGAATTAAAGATTTAAGAAGTCGGAAATTGTCCGCCAAACACGGCAAATGAGATTCGTACTATAATTATTTTTATAATTATTCAGAATTTGGTGCACTCTTGCGCAAAAATGCATGAATGCAAAATTTAAGATTCTATATATTAAATTCAGTAATACAGAAATAATAGAACTTTATCTTAAATAGAACTTAATCACCGTGGCAACCAAGAATTATTACCTATCATGGGTTATCATTGAATTAATTACGTATGATAGGATTTAATAGAATGAAAAAACTTTTATTAATATTTTTTGAGTTTTGATTCGATTTTCATAAAATTTTAAATGACTCGACCAAGTTCTGCAAATATTATATTTAGTAAATTTCAAACCCTTCAGTTGGGTAGTTTTTGCGCTGTTACATGCGGATAGACGGACAGACAGACGACGACTGTAGGTGCTACGCATTCATATAATTACGAACGCACCTAATAGACATACATTTAATTCGAGGAATCTTCCATAATCTGATAATTTTATAAATTTGTATTGTAATGCCTCTTCAAAAAAAAAAAAAAAAAAAAAAAAAAAAAAAAAAAAAATGAAAGCTACTCTGTTATTAAATGTTTTCAAAAGCGGTTTTTCGTAAGTTTGGCATTCCTGTTGTAAGTAATGTTTCAGCATAACATAATAAGCCGTAATTGTATTTAGGGGAGACTAGGGAGGGTTGACCCACTTTTTACAAAATAATTTTTTATTTTTTAAATATTGAACGTAGAATAAAGTTTTATGTATCATTTTATTCGTTATACAATCAGTTATAAAAATAAAATTGCTAAGTATAATATATAAGAAATTTGAAAAATTATTGATTTTAATCATGAGAAAATAATGTGTCAAGGCTCCCCACACATGGGAGGGTTGACCCACTATATGGGAGGCTTGACCCACTTTGTTTTATATTGAAATATTTGAGAAGAGAAATAAAATCAGTTTAAAAAAAATAACTTTATGCCAAATGCTTTAATTATTATAAAAAAATATTTTTGAAAATATGACGCTTAAACAAAGCTGTTTAGGCGCAATCGCATGTCAGAGGAGAAAAATTTTGTTTTAAACAGGATTCTGTCTGAGCAGGTATAATTGTATAGCAGGCAAAATGAAACTTTAACATTTAAGGCAGTATTCCGGTAGAGAAAGGTTCCGTTTTTAAAGGCTTTCATGCATTATTATGTCCGGATTTAATAGCCATTGCCACGCTTTTTTTTTGTCTCCTTGTCCTATTTTTGGGACATTCGATCCGACAACTCCAGTCGTCAAATAGTTTGGCTTCATCTGACTGTATTCATGCCTGTGAAATTTGTCTACATACCTTCCTAAAGTTTTTCGATCAATGCTATATGTTCTTTTCCAGCCGCATGAGTACTTAACTTATCATTAACATCTTTTAACCCTTTCAGGGGTAAAGTACTTTCAGTACTGAGTAGTAAACTGTTGAAATAAATGACTGGCACCGGAATATCCCAGCAAAGAAAGAAACAGTGGCCCATCAGCTGGAAAGAAGATGGCAGCCAGCATTGCCATCAGCGGTAATGTGCAATTGTGCCATTACTTAAACCAGTACAAAAGTGTCCGTGCGGAAAGCAACTGGCCCATCAGTGATGGCCAACAGCAGGCCAACATTGGTATACCATCACATTACTTCAATCCGGTACTTTTCTTGCAGTGCTAGCACCTATCCCACTGCTATTCCTTTGCTGGCCCAGCACTTTTCCTTACAAAAATTTCTTATAGAATTCCATAAAAAAACAAAGTATTATGGCCCTTTTTACTATAAGCTAGTTTCACCAAGAGCTATAGAAATATCTGTAGAAGTGTCTATAGAAATATTTGAACTTGCAGCGGTTTCCATGTGGCCACCCTCCCAAGCACTAGCTGCTCTTGATGCTGTTTGGTTTTCAAGATCGGGCATGACCAAGTACTTTCAGCGTATTCTACGACCGCTCGTAGTTTTCAAGCTCTTATTACACTATTTCAAGTTTGTTTCTTTTGTGATTTACGTTCCCAATCATTAAACTGGTATAGAAATTATTGTATTGTATAGAAATCCTATGTATTTTATACGCTATATTTTATTGATTCTCAACTGTATAAATTAAGAAAACTGAAATCCTTTGTAACTTAGTAAAACCAAATTTAAGGAGAGGAAAAAGGGCGTTGAAATAAAGAATTTATTTATTTATTCATTTACTTATTTATTTTGTTGGTGGCAGTGGTGCTATATTATTTACAGTTAAAAAAAAATAGCTTTACAGCTTAAATTGTGTTAAGATATTCATTTCAGATTTGTGTTCAAATACTCAATGTCTTCGATATTTGCAACGCCACCTAGCGTAAGGGTTCCCAGCAATAGTATTGCAAAAGTTCGTGCATTTCCATGTAGTGCTGGGCCAGCGCGTGAGATAAAACGGAAGCCCACCAGAATTTTATCTGATGATTTCCAACAGCAAACTTGACTGAAGCTGTCCAGCAGTGGTCATGCAGTGGTAGACCATTAGCCAGCACTTCTCCATCATTGCCAGCACCCATCTTGCTGCTGGCCAGCAATTTTCTCTTCTGGGATACGGACAAATTTATTTGGAAATGAGAAAAAGACTATATTAATCTATCTGTAATCAGTTTTAAATGTTTTCTTTTCCATCACCCTATTTTACTGTAGTTTTACAGAATAAATTTACATTCATTTTTATTTATAACCATTAATCTTTCATTATGCACAGTGTATAATACAAATATTTCCAAAATGCCTAAATTAACACATTGCCGGAGGGCAATTTTTATTATCACATCTGAATTTTAAAACAGTAGAAGCTCCTCCCTGTTCTAAAAGTGTTTTGTAAATTGGTGTTCTTGATAGGTTTCCCAAGTTTATGCATCGGTAAATATCTTTCAATGTGCGAATTTAATATAAAATGTCTTACTATCTAAAAAAAAAAAAAAAAAAAAATGTGGCCAACATGATATAAATACATTTTCTGTAAGGTAAAAGCCACGCTCTTAGTCAATGATGTTCTTTGAATGGAAACGAGAATTCTCGTTTTCCGTCGTGAATGCGTTACGGGAACCTTGAACATATGGTCAACCATTCCTCACTTTGACTGGGTCAAGCCTCCCCACATAGTCCTTTTCTAAGGAATAGAACACTGCAGGGATGTAGTGGAGGGTATACGGTGGTATACCTTCTCGAATTTTTAAGGAACACCATATACCCTCTGTTTCTCAAAAAAACTATAGTGTATACACTGTAGGGTATACCCTCTTCCTTGAGCGTATACCCTCTGGTATACCTTCTCGAATTTTTAAGGAACACCATATACCCTCTGTTTCTCAAAAAAACTATAGTGTATACACTGTAGGGTATACCCTCTTCCTTGAGCGTATACCCTCTGTTTAGAGCGTACGCCCTCTGCCTTTTTTACGACTACACCACTGGAACACTGTTATATTAAGCTTAACTTACTTTATAATCTTTATGCCTGGAATGAAAGCGCGATATTTCTGGATTACTTAAAACCTACTTATTTAAATTTCTATGATATATTTTGTCTGAAAGAAGCTTACAAAATATTTCTAAAAAACACAACTTTTAGGTTGAAAAGTCTACAAATTACTTTTTTACATAACTATTTCGATTATCAGTATGAAACAGAGACTGTTGTTTGAGCATTCCAGTAGCTTTGGTTAACACCTACTGATAAAACCAGTAAATTCTTTTAAGTATGAAAACTGATGGGAGGGTCGAGCCTCCCGTATGGTCAACCCTCACTAGTCTCCCCTATCCCTTTAAACTTTATTTAACTGTATTTTATTATATCTATTGTAAAAGTCCTATGTTATTCCTTGTATATTTTTAAATTACAATTGCTCCTTTAATAGAAAAGAATCAATTTGTGAAATAATGGTCATACAAAATTTTTTTATAATAAACAAAATCCGTTTGTTGAAACAAAGCAAATTTTAAAATCTGCTGTTCGAAAATTCTTTCAAAAACAATCGCATTTGAAATCAATCTGTTTTCGTCATATAAATAACGTTTTCCACAATCTTTTTTTGAAAAAGAAGGAAATCAATAGAGAGTTATTAATTATTTATAAAAATATGATAATCTAAAAGGATTTTTTAAAGAAAAATACAGTAAAATGTTCTTTACTGAATATTTCAAATGTTTTTCTTTTTCATTTTTAAACTGTTAAATTTAAATTTATCAACAAAATTAAAATATATAGATAAATAGATAAAAATATACAAAAGTATCGTTGAAAATTTATTAAATAGCTTAGTTTTTTTTTACATATATCTAAAACAGGCAAAATAATATTTAAAATACGACTAAATGATTTAAATTTTTGACACGTAATTAAAAACAGATAAAAACATTTGAAATTCTAAAATATTTTCTGTAGATCGACGTAAGTATAATTTAATGTTTGCATTTGAATTTCATCGTGGATATTTTGAATTTAATTTCTTTTTTTTAAAAGCCTATTTTATAAAATTGTTAAGAGTTACAAGCTTACGTCAAGGCCCGAGCTTACATTTGCATTGTATAGGATCTTTAGATTCCATAGATAAGATTTAGATAAGATCTTTAGATTTCTTTGGGGGGGAGGAAGAAATGGAATTTCGTTGTACAATTAAAAAACATTTATAACATCAATTTTAATAAATCTTTACTATCAAATAAGAAATAATATTTTCAATGTAAATTAAAGGGAAATTACAAAATTTACATTCCACCGATTACACAATTTTTCATAAAAAAAAAAAAAGAAACAATTGCACCTTTCTGAATCAAATTTTCAGTGATATTATTTATCAACCTTATTATACTTGTTTAAGATTTCGATTCTAATTTTGAATCTGGTAGGTTAAAAATTGCGTCATTTTCACTAATATTTCAATTAAAAAAAATCAATGTTTTAAAAAGGGATGTAATTTTTGCTGATAACCTATTTCACTTGTACGCTTTAATCGCTATTTTATATTAAAAAAATAATCTGTAAACTCCTTTAACTTTAACCTCCACCTAAAAATAATCACAATAATTTATAGTTGAAATTTAACGACTTGATATGAAAATCAATGTTTTTCTTTAAAATCAGTTCTTGAGAGTAGGGAACAATAATTGAACAGTTGAATGAAGGATCTTAAAATTTCCCCTCTTGTTTAATGTAAAATTAAAAACAACATACAATATAATTATCTCTAGGTGACAATTTGCTGATGTGATGATGAGAGCACTAGATTAATATTAACACAATTTTTGTAATTGATAAATTAATCATATCAGATGTAAATTTCCAACTCGGCGAAAAATATCCGGACCAGGATTCGAACCAGGGATCTCTTGGTTGAAGCCGCCAATGCTCTACCATCTGAGCTATTCCGGACGAATCTGGTGCAACTTTTTCAACCAGCTAACCTTATTGATTTCAGACCAGATGCTATAATCAATAAGTTTAGATGGGCCAGAGAAGTTCGTCCGGGATAGCTCAGATGGTAGAGCATTGGCGGCTTCAGCCAAGAGATCCCTGGTCGAATCCTGGTCCGGACATTTTTCGCCCAGTTGGAAATTTACCTCAGATGTGATGATGAGATTTCTTGATGATATTTGTTGACTATACATTTTTTTAAAACTTTAGAATAGGTTAATTTATGGAAGTGAAAATAATTAATTACTTCGCCTCCCAAACGCAGCAACTATTTCTAAACATCATTTGCAGAACTTGTAGTGTTTTGAAAGCAATACTGAAATATTCCGCAAAATTTATGGAAAACTTACTGGATTTATAATCTTAAAATGCTAATTACGGAAATTGTACTGTATTCTTAGAAAAATGAAACTATTCCGTAAAAATTTGTATACGGAAAAATTTACGGAAAAATTTGTATATATATTGACGCATTTTTTTTTTTTCCTACAGTGTATAATTATCTCTAGATGGCAATTTGTCAACAGACAATATTTTTTTAAACTTTAGAATAGGTTGATTCGTGAAACTTCAATGTGTGAAAATACGTTTTTATTCCTTGGAATATGCTTGAAAAATGTAATTTATTTCAGAGATGTTTTATTTCCCATCTATTAATAAAAAAAGTACTTTTTCTTTTTAATTTTAATGAGAAAATGACGTCAATAAAAATATAATAATCTATATTATTTTTCATTTTCTCTTTCTCTGTCATTCATCTACAGCTATGGAGAAATTTTTGTTGCCACCATTATAGAAATGTCATTAAAAATTACAAAACAACATTAATATCGCAAAAACCATTTCCAACCAAAATTTTGAAATGTCAAGAGTTATTATGACATCCTACAATCCACGAGAATAACTGGCCTTAGTTTTATCGCTCAATGTTCTATATTCTAGGAGGAGTGCTTGTGAAATACAAACATAAGCAGCCAGGTTCAATATATCATTGAATATAAACTTAACGCATTTTGATCCTTTTGGAACAATAAGTGTACCGCATATAATATTTCATAAATGGATGCACAGATTTCAATTTTAACGTGTATATTGACAAGTTGTGTTTATTGCAAATTTTTTGTATGAAAATATTTGTAATAAATAAAGTTTGTTTTCTGAAATCGAACAAATTTTAAAAATGTATTTTCTCTCTCTCTCTCTCTCTCTCTCTCTCTCTCTCTATATATATATATATATATATAATTTTTTAAAAACAATGAAGACAGTTTGAAATCAGTCTCTTTTTTCGTATAAATAACATTTTTTGCAGTCTTCTTTAGAAAGAAAGAAATCAATACAGAGATATGAATTATTTATAAAAATATGATACTATCAAAGGAAATTTCTTAAGGAAGAAAGGAAAGAATTTTATTTTCTTTATTGAACATTACAAATTTTTCTATATCATTTAAAAATAGTTAAACTTAAATCGACCAACAAAATAAGATATTTAAAATAAGGTTCAAGGATTCAACGTTTTGAGATATTTTTTAAATCAGCATTTAAAATTCAAAATTATTTTTTTTAGAAAGACGAAAGCATAATTTGTTGTCACCCTTTCAGTATCGATACACATATTTTGAATATGATTTTTTAAATAAAACGGTGCAGCAGTTCTTTAAGAATGATTGTCCGGTTTCTGACGATAATGGGAGCTATTAATTAAGATTGCTGTTAATTAATATTATTTTATTTATTGCATTTTGCATGTAAATCAGGTTCTACGTAGTTGGGTTAGAGAAACATTTTTCTTATCTTGAAGTTTGGAATGAGCTATTATATTCATATCTTATTGTATGAAGATATCCATTGTGTAAATGAGATACCAGTATTTCTTTTGCTTACGAGAATGTGGACAACAACAAAAAATAATAGATAAAGGAACAAAAGAATGCCTGGGGATCTCTATTGAATGACTGAGTGAGTAAGCGAAGTGCGGTGGAAGATAAGGTGATTTTTTAATTGTGCAGGGGATGAACCCTATGTATTTTTCTCTCGAGGTAGAAGCTGAGAGAGAGTATTAGATAGTCTTGGCGGAAGTCTCGTGGTAAGAGGCTGGAGGTTTGACCTGTGGAATTGCGAGTGAAAGTGTTCCTGGGAAAAGAATCCTGCGGGGAGAAACGTGTATACGAAGGGATATACCTGAGTGGTTCTTTGATGAGTCAGTACTGAGTGCGATGAGATGGAGAAGGGAATAGAGCGTAGTTTAATAATGCTGCCCAGAACATAGACACTGTTTCAACGTATAACTCAGTGGTTGGATAGGATATGCTACATCCTTGCCTATGATTGTAAATAATGTTTTTTCATGCAAATGATCTGTAAATAAATTATTCCTTATTATTAACTGAATAAGTTAGTACTTAATTATTATCCTTCTCACATTTTGCCCGATACCACGCATATATCAGTGGTGGCAGCCTATCAACAAAACATCGGTTATTCGAAGTCTTTAAGAGTGTTTGACTGAAGTTTGCGTAATCATCATCATCGTATTGACAACGAAAAACATAACAGTGACCTAATTTAAACAGGAGGTGTTCCTAATAACATAATAATAATTAATGATTTAATCATAACTGTAATTTTAAAATACCTAGAAAAAGTGAAAGGGCAAATCTGACGTACGGAAACATCGGAAAATCTCATGGGTTTCAATTCACTAACTTAGACAAAAATACACAGTATCTGACAAAGTATCTGATTCAAAGCATTACCTGAATTCTCGTTCAAAACTTTAAAGATGATCAAGACATTGAAATGATAGTTTCAAACTATTTGCATTGTGTGAAGTATAAAGACAGTATGAAAAGTGCACGAAGTGTACAGTAATTTCATGCGAGGCACAGTACATAATCTCATTAAAAATATATATATGGTGTAATATCCATATGTCCATACATATATATGTATGGTACCATATATATATGTATATATATGTTGTAAATGTATATACATGGTCATTCCATGTCAATTCAACCAGATCTCAACACCCACCATCTCAGATATTTTTGTGCTCCCCTGCAAGCGAGCTATAAATGCTACACACTCCATTTTCAAGAGGGAACATCCTAGAGCAAACTTCAATTAATAAATCAATTTTCTGGTAAAATATATTTACGAAAGTTAGAGCGCGAAGAGATGATAGATATTCGGATAAACCGAAGTCACAAACACTTTCAATTATGTTGGAAATTATTAAAATGTTTTCAAAATAATTTTATGTTATAACAAACATTTGCTATTACTGCAATCTATTTAGGTATAAAATGGTATTAACATATGTCCTTCAGAATATAACGTCTTATGAAATTGCGGAATTAATTATTGAGATACAGCTATCGGGAAAATCTGGAAAAATTCGACGTAGAAGTACCACATAATAGGTGATATACACCAAAATGCTATGAGAATTAATTTATGTCAATCTAACTCAATATAAAATTTTATGAAATTCCACTCATTAATGCGTGGGTTACAGCTTACCACTGTAATTAAGAAATGCACACCATAGAAGCGCATCCTGTCGGGCGAAATATACCAAAATATAATCAGTTCTAATTTATGTCATCGTCTAATTGAATCTGGAATTTGATGAAATTCAGTGTGTTATTTATTGCGATATAATTATCCTCGACATCGTGAAAAACACAGCATCGTAAAGCCACCTGTTTGGCGATATACACCAAACCTAATCAGCATCTATGAAATTTCGAGCATCAGTTCTTGAGATATAGCTATCAGGGAAATCGGATAAAATGCAGCACAACAGCGCCACCTGTCGGGAGATACACACCCACACATACTCAGGACTAAGAGTATCAAGGTTTAACAGAATCTGAAAATTCAATAATTTTTTTTTTCATTATTTCATGAGACAGAGCGAAATTTGTGTTACTCACAAACTAACAGTTAGACAGACAGACATTTTATAAAAATAGTTAAATCGTGTTCTTGATATTCCAAAATCTATAAATCGATCTGAAAATTTTCAAAATTCAAATACGGTCTTACTTTATAAATGGGAGAAAGTAAAAATCGCACTCCTAGTGTTGACATATAGTAAAACAATTTTATAACAACATCTCAAATTATTAAAATTTTACTTATAATTGTCATCAATCAATTTATACATCTGTTAAGAAATGCAAACAAACTTATGGTCTTTAGATTCCTTTATTTAGTATACTACTTGTCTCTTTTCAGGAACGTCTTTTCCATTCATTTTTTCTCTTATTTCTCTCACAGTCATTTTATTTTATCCCAATATGATAAAATACGTAATTTTCACTAAACGCTTTACAATTTAATGAACATCAACTGAAGATCTGAATGTTGAACTTAAAAGAAGTTTCACATAAGATCTCGATTTATTAATGTTTTATTTTTAATTATTTAGCAATCAATACACATGTATATCTGTTAAGAAAATGTATAATGCGCCCGTTGTGAATAAAATTAGAATCGAGAATATTTACGCTTCAGAAGTGCTCTAACAGATATTAATATGTCCTTAAACGTAAGAAAGCGTTATAAGTATCCCCTTGAAATGAAGAACTTTCACACTCTAATATGTTTAACTAAGATTAATTTACTCTCGAGAATTTGATAACAGTTGTCTTTGTTATCTTTGGAAAGACTATTGCAAGCTAACATCGCTTAGATTATTGAACCCAGTGAACGCTTAAGTTGACTTCTAATAATATAAGCTGATGTCTAATAATAATATCTGAAGTAAAAGTCGTGTTTACTTGCTAAAGTTATCCAAATTCGTTGAACTAGTCGTTTTTGTAAAAAAAAGACACTTTTACTTGCAGGATTTATTGAAAAGAGAATTTATTTAATTTTACGAAGCAGTTTCGATTTTGTATCTACACTGTAAAAAAAAAAAATCGTTAAAATACGGAAATTGTACTGGCAATCGAGACGCCAGTATACTATTTCCGTATTTTAACGGAATTTTTGTTTTTTCACAAAATTTACGGAAAAAAATTCCGTTAAAATACAGAAGTAGTACTGGCGTCTCGATTGCCAGTACAATTTCCGGATTTTATCGATTGATTTTTTTTTTTTTTTTTTTTTTTTTTTTACAGTGTACGTCAAATAAAAGCCATACGATATTAAAGAATTTGTAAACTTCCATAAAGTGGAAGTGAACATTGAAACAGACGAAAATAAGCCTATAAAGTTGTGAAACTAAATTGAAATATCATATTTTATCCATATACGTTAAAATGGTCGTTTTTCTAAAAAAAAAAAAAAAAAAAAAAAAAGACATTTTCTGTTGAAGGATTTATTGAAAAGAGAGTTTGTTTAGCTTTACAGAACAGTTTCGATTTTGTATCTAAGTCAATTCGAAGCCACAATATTAAAGAATTTGTAAACTCCCATAAAGCGGAAATGATCATTAAAATAGCTGGAAATAAGCAAATAACGTTGTCAAACGAAATTGAAATATATTTTATCCAAATAGGTTGAAGTAGCTGTTTTTCTAAAAAAGTGTCATTTTCAGTTGCAGGATTTATTGAAAAGAAAGAGTTTATTTAGCTTTACAAAATAATTTTGATTTTGTATAACTACATCAATTACAAGCCACGATATTAAAGAATTTGTAAACTTCCATAAAACGGAAGTGATCTTTGAAATAGTCGGAAATAAGCCAATAAAGTTGTGAAAGTGAACTGAAATATCATATTTTATCCAAATACGTTGAAATGGCCATTTTTCTAAAAAAATATATCATTTTCAGTTGCAGGATTTCTTCAAAAGAGAGTTTATTTAGCTTTACAACACAGTTTTGATTTTGTATCCAAGTCAGTTAGAAACCAAGATAATTAAAGAATTTGTAAACTTCCATAAAGCGGAAATGATCATTGAAATAACCGGAAATCAGCCTATAAAATTGTCAAAAGAAATTGAAATATCATATTTTATCCAAATACGTTGAAACGGTTGTTTTCTAAAAAAAAAAAAAGCCATTTTCAGTTGCAGGATTTCTTGAAAAGAGAGTTTATTTAACTTTACAACAGAGTTTCGATTTTGTATCTACGCCAATTAGAGGCCAAAAGATATTAAAGAATTCGTAAATTACCATAAAATGGAAGTGATCATTGAAATAGTCGGAAATAAACCTATAAAGTAGTCAAACGAAAATGAAATATCCTATTTTTAAATAAATATAATTTCTTTTTTCTTAACATTTAATATAACTAACACTTTATGAGAGCATCTAGCAACGAATAATTTAAATTTAAATCTAGCAACACTTGTTTTGTCATGTTAATTAAAACTGCATTTCTTTTTTTTTTTTTTTTTTCAAAATCCAAATTTTCAAATGTCTCTCTCCTTCTTTCAAAAATGATAACTCATTTAAATTTTTTTCAATCTTGATATGTTTTTTGTTTATTAATGTTTTCTCAGGCATTAACTTAAAGAATGCTTACAATAAGAATATTTTTCAAATTATGGTATGATATTTGAATAAAAATGATTTAAAATAGAATAAATATCAAGTACTGATTCGGCGACTAGCTGCAAAATATTTATTTATAGCTTTAGCTTAAAAGTTTTAATTCATTCTCTGTGCGTGAGAATTATTTTGGTGCCAAATTTATTTGAGTTGGATGATTAGATTTGCTGTAGCTTTTTACAAGGTGTTTTTTTTTATTTATTATTATTATTATTTCTTCAAAATTTTCTATATATTTATCAGTTTTCTGAAACTAAAGTACGAGGACTTTTCGAAAAGTAAAGATACAAAGCAGACGATAGCAGAAAAAAAGTTTTAATGAGTGCGTTGGCAACACAGATTGTAACCTTGAACCTTTGACTTTTCCCTCACAGCCATTCGTTAATTCTATGGTGATCCTACTTTGTGTAGCAAATGCTTAGAATGGCTGCGTCAATTAAACATCCCGCCAAATGTGAAGTTCGATCCGTCATGCGTTTTCTTCATGCAAAGGGAAGCGTCCAACGGAAATTCACAAAGAAGTTGTTTCTGTCTATGGGAACATTATGAATCAACAAAATTTAACGAAATGGTTTTGTGCCTTCTCTAGTGGTAGGACCAATGTTCATGAAGAACCAAGAACAGGTAGACCATCTGGGATCTCTGATGCCCTTCCTCAAAAGACGGAGGAAGCGATTCGAGCAAATAGGCGTCTCACAATGAAACAGCTGCATAAAATCATACCTGACGTGTCTATGACAACTCTTCATGAAGCTGTGACTGTGACTTTAGAGTGCCGTAAACTGTGTGCAAGCTGGGTTCCGAAAATGCAATGGAAGAACACAAAAAGAAGAGGATGGTCTACGCACTCGACTTCCCGACGCGCTATGCAAAAGCAGGTGATGAAATTCAAGTGGAAATTTTTAATCCCTCCGCCTTATAGTCCAGACCTTGCACCCAGTGACTTCCCCTTATTCCTTTACCTGAAGAGGCACCTTGCAGGGAAAAACTTCCACGACGATAATGGGATCAAAATTGAAGTTGAAATGTGGTTTCGACAATAGGCGGCAAACTTCTATGACAATGGGATACAGAAACTTGTATCTAGACTAAACAAATGCTTGGACAACGGCGGCAATTACGTTGAAAAATAAGGTTTATAGCTGCAAATAATTCGTAATAAACATTTTATCAAATAAGATTTTTTGAGTGTGTAAGCGAGTAAGTATCTTTACTTTTCGAAAAGCCCTCGTAATTTAATGGAAGTATAAACTTAGCATAGTTAATCCATACATGAACTAAAATGGAAAAAGTGGTTAGTTTTTTCTAATGAATTTTTTTAAGTGCTCCGAACGCATTCAGATACTTTAAGAGGAATATCAAATCCTCATATGTATGCATTGAAAGTTAATTTCTGTAGAAATCCACTTATTGTAATCACTTTGTTTATATATCTACTAGCTGTCAGGTGTTGTCCAGCCTCGTGTCAATTGCCATAAATATACGTAAAATCAGGAATGATTTAATATATTTAATCAAAATTGTATCCAAACAACCCTAACGATGGGGTACCCACGATCTTCGGCAGCGTACACCGGGAGTTCTACGCACGCTTCGGTCTGTTTTAATTTATAAGCTTATCAGCATTACATGCACAATTAAGATTTATGCAATATCTCTTGCATATTGTTATAGATTTGATGTAAATAAAAGTTCCGAAAACCTGAAGAAAAATGAAGTATCGCAGAAAGAAAAAAATATAATTGAAAGATTTAGATCTGAAACAGAATTATTATTAAAAACTCTAATACAAGGACAAGATAATAGTAGTGCAGGAAATCGAAAAAGAAGATTTTTCAAGGATGCTGCTGTGGCCGCTGGCACAACAGGTGTAGATAAGATTTTATGGAGCGATTTTATATAATTTTGCATGACATGAGGATACCAGATAAATATATCTGATTTAAGCATTAATAATCATGTCATTAAAATCTGAATAAAGTTATAAAGTGGTTGAATTTCATCCGAAAGTTTTAAAATTTATACGGTCACCGAATATACAAATAATAAAAGAATAGCTAACAACGAAAAATGATAGTGATTCACTTTATAACATTGGTAGCTATGACAGTATCTCTAATGTAATAAATTGATTACAGTATGTAATAAATTGATTACTATTTTTTAAATAAAAGAAAATTCTTCTTGTTGAAAATAACTACGTACTACATTTTTAAAAATCTGACGAATTACAACAACACTACGAAAATGTCAACGTATAAAAATGACAAAACATATTTTCATTAGGATTATGAAGATGGAATAACAATGACGTAACTTGTACAATGTAATGAGTAAAGATATATTTTTTCATAATACAGAACCATTTATCTCTAGTGAGATCAATTTTATTACTTTAATATCAATAATTTTCATAAATTGAATTTTGACCAGCTAGCTTCGCAAAATATTACACTGTGCGCCATACTTACACCAGCTAGACGAAACCTAATTATCATATCGTTGCTCAAAATAATCGTGAAAAAAAAAAAAAAATTCCAATCGATTCAACCACACTTCGCGATAGTGAAAAAAAATAATAATAATAAAAAAAAAAAAAAACTAGAAAAAGGAATTCTGCTTTTTCAGAATTTAGTGTCGCCCCCGATGGATATGTATATAAATATAGGTAGTTCAGTTTTAAGACTCCAAACACGCGCTTTTATTTTATATAAAATTACGTCATGCGCATCCCCTAAAGAATTCCTCATTTACGATCGAGTCTTAAACAATATCTACAGTAAATTATGCATAAGACGTCACTATCGCTGAATAATACAGAAATCCAAAAAAAGAGATTTCGTCATTCAAGAAACTGAACAAAAAAAAAAAAAAAAAAAAAAAAATCGGCTATCTTATGATTTATAGGCCTTCATTTGTTTGTAATATCAATATAGATACTTAAAATTAAATTTAGTTTATAATATGAAATTCCATGTTTTATCATAATATTATGTATATTATTTCATGTTTTATCAGAAATCATTCATTTATATTTTTTCAAAATAGCATGTATTTTAATTACTTTTTTTTTCAGTTTTTATGAGAAAATGGCAACAAAAAGATATAATTGCTATTGTTCAACTATTTTTCCTTTATTTTCTACAGAAATGTAGTACTTGAGCTGCCAAAATTAAATAAATGGTGTTTAAAACTACAAAAAACATTAATATCTCAAAAATAAATGGAAATGCAGTTTTCAAACTAATTGCATTAAAAGTAATTTTTTCCCCAATACGACGGTTATAAAAATTGAAAATGTGCGATACTTAGAAGTTTAAAAAATTGCAGTAGAGATTATTCCGAACAATGACACATCTGCTTTGTTTTACGGCTGGCTTATACAACGTAACGTTATTTTTTGGAGACGATATATTAATAGGTGGGAGAAAGAAATAACCTACCGGGGGCTAAGAAGAAGAACAAAAAAAGACAGAATATGTATCCCCGTTCACGGACAGATGTTAAAAATAGAGCACTAAGTTCACACACAAACTCGACAATCCGTACGAACCTAGACTACCTTCATACGAGAGCATCTAGATACTCTTACGGTACACATTTACGGTAAAACGCATTTCTTTTTTCACAATTTTGACTAGAATTTTAGCTGTACAACTTCAAAAAATGATTTGTTAAAAAAAAGCGCGACCAAAAAAGTTAAGTGTTTTTTTAAAATAACTTGAAACATAATTACACAAAACTTTCGTAGTGGAAAGAAGGGAAAATAATCTCTTCTTAATAGCATTTTTTAAGATAAGATTTACTTATTTAAAAACTCTCACAAAACATAAAATACATTGTAAAAAAAATAGTAACATAAAAAATATCAGTTTTAAGACGAAAATACTAATATGAGAATAATTAACTAACATCGCTTGCGTGTTTTTACATTCTGGAAGATTTTTTTAACTGCTAAGATTACTTGTTGCATGTCTTTTATAAATAAACATCTCAGGTATAGTACAATTTTTTTTACGGAATCGTAAAAAGGCCTTTTGTTTCATAAATATGTATACAGTTTTTTATATATATAAAATTTTTAATGGGCAACTTTTTCTTCTTTTGAATCATTTTATGTAGTGCAATGAATATTACAGGCAGTTTTATTACCTCGGTAGGTAATTATAATCATAAAAAATGAAGCGAATAAAGAAGTTTGTGATATCATTCTTATTTTCTTTTCGTATTTTTATTCAGTTGATCTAGATAATGCAAGACCGGTTAAACCGTACTAGATCTGTTTTCTAACACATTGCAATATGTTGGGAAAAACTCATTATAACGAAGTCCGCGCGTACCAGTTAATTTTCACGCTCCCTTCAGTTTCATTAGAATCAGTTTCCACTGTAATTTTGTGTGTTTACTTTGGGCAACAGATGTTGTGCCAATACGCTTTTCTGGAAATAAGTACCTGGATATACTCATTAATTGCTAAAATGTATTTAATATAAAAACCATTAAAAATGACAAATTACACAATATGTTCTCCGTTTACTTTAAAAGCGACAATTAATAATAATAATACAGATGTTAGAAGTTTAAAATACACATTTTATTTAAATTTCCGAGTATATTTGGTCTCCAATCCCGCAGTCATCGTCAGAGAATATTTTCATTCATTCCCTTTGCATTCATTCAAATACGTCACTTTGTTTGAAATAGGAGAGTCTATAATTCTTTGCGTAGCTGGAAGTAGAAGTAGTAGTACTTCGGATTAAACTCGTGTAGAGGAAGTTATTTAACTGCCGTTTCATTAATTTTTTTCCGATAGAAATAAACTGAAAAAACGGAAGTACTCGGAAATTTAAATAAAATGTATATTTTAAACTTGTGACATCTGTATTATTATTATTATTTGTCACGTTTTAAGTAAACGGAGAACTCTTTAAAGTTCATATTGTGTAATCTGCGATTGGATCAAGGTGTAATATTGCATTTCTTCTTATGATTTTTGTTAGGTCTCTGGCGCTAATGAGCATGTAACGAGATTACTATTATCCGATATTATTTTTTTTATTTATTTATCATATTTCATATGTATCACTTTCTGCGTACGTGGATTTAAAGTAATATTTTTCCTTATCTTGAAGTTTATCCGAGCTATTATATTTAGATCTTATTGTATGAACAAGCTCCATTGTATCAATGAATTTCAGCTTCCATTTCTATTCAAGGACGCAGACCACATGAAAGCGTGGATAAGGCGAACAAAGAAATTCCGGGGCGTAGGAAGTTTTAGATAAGAGAAAGGTGTCCATTGTTGGAACCGGGAAAACTCCGTATTCTGTTTTTGGAAGGGATTGCTGAGAGAAAAACAATGGTTCTGGCGAAAACCTTAAGAAGTTAAGTTGTAAAGTGCTTTGTTAAGTTTTCGGGTGTCGAGTGTAGTGGGTTCCGGGAAAAGGCTTAATTCCGGTGCGGAGAAAGTCCATGCAACGAGAGGTACCTGTGGGGTCCTCCGAAAAACCTATTGAGATACTGTAGGGCGAGAAGGAAGTAGTGTATTTTAATAAGTTGGCCCAGTGCGTAGATAGTATTTAATATATAACTTAGTATCTGGCCAGATCTTCTATATCCGAGCCCTTAAATGTAAATAACGTTTTGTTTCTATGTAAATATTTTTGTAAATAAGTTGTTCTTTACTATTAATTAAATAAGTTTAGCATTTTTTTTTTTTTTTTTTTTTTTTTTTTTTATAATCCTTCTCACATCGTGTCCGATATCACACATTTATCGGTGTTGGCAGCCTATCAAATGAAATAACAGTTGTCGAAGTCTGTACGAGCGGTGATCGTAGATACGGGAAAAATCATCCTCGTATATGGACTAATGAAGAGTGCAACAATTTTATTTATTTTATATACATTAAAAAAATTTCCATAAACTGCGTACAGTTTTCTGCTTCACCAAAACCTCTGTCTATACAAATAAAAATATTTTATATTTGCCCGGTCTGTAATTCAATGATATGAAACACCATCATTCACGTTCTTTTTGTGCTGTCTCTCTGTAGAATATTTTTACTTGTCTCGATAACAGTTTTGACGAAGCCGAAACATGTAGGTAATTTAATAAAACATTTTAACTATGTTTATGGTTTTTATTTAATACCTTTTAGCAATTAATGAGGTATATTATCTCTGTGTGTTCGAATCTATAAATACGTGGATTTTTTAAATTTTAAATATGCAGTGAAACTTCAGTTATATGAAATAATGTTTTCTGGACGTAAACTGGTTAGCAAGAAGATCGGATAATTGTGGAAATCATAAAAAAAAATATATATATTATGTTGGAGAATAAAAAATGTCTCTAAAATCGCTTTTGTGTGCTAAAAAAGTAGCACTAATACATTCAATTTACATTAGGCCTGGATAATTGAGGAAATCATAAAAAAATATTATGTTGGAGAATAAAAAAAAGTCTCTAAAATCGCTTTTGTGTGCTAAAAAAGTAGCACTAATACATTTAATTTACATTAGGCCTAGATAATTGTGGAAATCATAAAAAAATATTATGTTGGAGAATAAAAAATGTCTCTAAAATCGCTTTTGTTTGATAAAAAAGTAGTACAATTTACATTAGGTCTATCTTTCAGCAAGATCTCTATTACAACAAACAATTAAAAAGGAAAAATAGTATTTATACACATTTAGATGTGTTCTTTGGGCATCGGTAAATAAAATAACCGGAGGTGACAATTAGGTAGATTTTTCTTTTTCCACTACCAATCATCACCATCTGGTGGAAAAAAGAATATCCACGTCTATATTCTTTGAGCATGTCTAAAAAAGTTCTTTGTTTTGCCATAGACATGAGGATTCTAGCAAACGATAATAAAACAGTTCTTGTTCGTAGCAGATCGCTGGCTATTTTAATTCAATAAAATATTCTCATCGACCTATTACACATTAAAATGTGAATCGTGTATTCTGACAATAAAAACTCTGAAATAAATTAAGAAATTTATTGTTACCAAGCCATAAGCCTGGTTCAGATAGAGACGGTTATAGCGACGAGCACTCGCTTCGAAAGTTACACCACATCCAAATTAAAACTGAAGCGCAGTAAATAAACAGGTAAGAAAAATTCATGCGTCAAGCATAGAATATGAAACACTTTCCAACACATTCAGAATAATGTAACAAAACTGCACTGTTTACAAAAATAAAATATTACATCTAATTCAACCATATGGAAACGCATAATACATTTCAAAACCCAATTTCAGCTGTTCCCATCCACAAACTGAAATTATGCGATTTTTTCCGGAAGCCCTGTATATGATATATAGATTTGAATATATTAACTACATGCATGCTAACATTTATTTCACTGAAGAGGTACATATACTTCAGTTGAAAATTTACCTTCAGCAATTTCCTCTAATAAGGAGAACGGTACGTGAATACTTTTATGCAGCAGTATTTGAGGTATAGAATTTGTATGTAACGAGTAAGATGCAAGAAATTAATTAAATTTAAAAGCGCTCACCAAATATTAAACCGTACACTCCAGCAATTATTACTCAAAGAGAGTACTGTACTGTAACCGATTTCTTTTGTGTGTCCCTGTAAATGAATAAAAAATGCTATGAATGCCCTGTTCTAACGTGCTCGTAGTGAAATTCAGTGATTTATATCATTTTCATTTGAAATAGCATAATGTCATTAAAATACTCTGCAAACGATTTTTCCCCATGTACCATAATGTAATGGAATATTTTTGAGTGCCCCTGTAAATGAACGATTAATCCCACATACTTCATATGCAATGTCAAACATGCTTTGGTGACCTTAAATAACCTTTATAAATTTCATGAAAATCCGAGTATATTTACGGGAGTTAGAGCGTGGACAGACGGCCAGACAAATCGAATGCATAAACACTTTTTAACTTTGTTGGAAGGTGTTAAAAAAGGGTTACAATAATTTTTGGCAATGCCTTTTTTCGCCAACCCATCAATAGAAAGGGGTTTTAACATAGATTAGCAAATTAACATTCAAGATGGAACATTTCCATAGAGCGTAATGGTAATGAGATTGCGATCGTAGCGCCTTTTGTGACAATGGGGAAGAAACTCCCCATCCTTGTAAAATTTTTACCATTGAGCATATACTTTAATGTGATCTTTCTTTTTTTAATGTTTCATGTTTACGTTTTCAATGGAATGTTACACCGATACATGAACATAGAATAGATATTCTATTTTATATATATAATATCTATTCTATGTTCATGCTCGGATATATGCTTTCTTTTACATGATGAATGAACGATATAAGTGCAACGAAAAACAGGGTAAAAATTTCGTCTTGAATGCTATATATGAAGTAAATATGATATAATTTGATTTAAAGCTACATAAAGTAATGGTGTAATATAAAAATATACGAAGTATTGCACTCTACAAATCCCAGAAAATCTCATAAATATTCCCATTCGGTAGGAAATATTTTATAGCCAATGTTTTATTAATTTATGAAGTTTAACGTATTAAACAATCGTTACAATAATCTTTTAAAATTTGCGCATTTTCACTTTCTTACAGATAAAATAAAAATATTGTTTTTAATGTAGATAACGTACAATCAATTCAATAACATTTATAATTTTAACATATAAGAAATAATAATAAAATTACAGATGGGGAAAAATTCATTTCGACAAATTTTTAGAATTATATAAATCCAACAGTTACAAATAAATAGAGGTACTGACATTACACTCAATAAAGTTTTATTCGATATGAATAAATTAACACAATACCTGAATTTGATTTCTTACAATTTAATCTCATAAACTTACATATTTACGTTATTAAAAGAATTTTCTAGGGTTTTTCTTTTATATTATTACTCTATTTATCATTTTGTAAGTTAAAGGTGACCAATAGAAGTATGGTAAAAAAAGGAAAAAAAAACAGCTAAATAAATATAGCAAGTATGAACAGAATATCGTCTGACACCTGTTTCGTTTTAGGAAAGAATAGATATTCAAAGCATAGAGGGTAAACATATTTCATCAACATAGGTAAATTTTGGATACTTATTAATTCTTCCCCTTGTCGGTAGTGACGCTAGTACTGTTGCCATTACAGATTTTGTTGTAAATGTTCCATCTTGGTCCTTAATCTAAGGGTTTTAACAGACCATAAAAACAAAATCAGAATTATTCAAATATGGACTTCGAAAATACCAATTAATTATAAATTTTAACGTTGGTCTAATAGGAATTTCAAGGAGATTGTAGTTTTCCGAGCAAATACATAAATTTGAATTTCTAAATATTTTTTTTTCCTTATTAAATCCATATTTTATTTCTTGACATTGATCCGAATATTTGGAAATTTGGATAGTCAGCGTTTTACTGCGTAAACCTAAATGAAGCAGTTTCATATTAAAAGGTAACTAACTACCTTCCTACAATTTTTCGTTAGAATGTTGAAAGTACTTCAGCATAAATGTTTGTTTTAAATCTTACAAAAAAAAAAAAAAAAAAAAAAAATCTCATTGAAAACTTTTCTTTTGTTATACAGTAGATTAGATCTAGTGCTGCTCTCGTATATTTTGTTTTGTTATTACTGTTTTTTAAGTGTTATTTTTTTGTATCATTAATCCGTTATACAGCAGTAAATAATAAATATTTTTATTTTTGTGGCTGTTTTTTTTTTATCTTTTATTTACCGCATGTTTAGGATGAATTTTTTTCACGATGTGGTAGGAAAAATGAAATCTAGGCAGTTAACAAAATTTGAAACGCTTAGAAATTAATTTATCACTTTTATGCAAACAAGGAGATAAACCCGGGCTTACCATGTTCCAGAATATATGTACAAACAATTTTTTTAAATTTAATACTCTAATAGATTTTTTACATTTTATTTTTTTAGGATGACCACTAACAATACCAAAAATCATTTTTATATGAGTAATTATGCATTCAAATAAAAGTTTTGAAATTTATTAAAAGCGATACTTTCGTATTGGAATCGTGCTAGGCGTTAACGAAAGAAGGAATTTAACCAATTAATTTATTCTGATCATTTCAGTAGCTTAAGCGCATGGTTTGATTACAAGCCTTAAATTTGTGTGTTATTTATATTTTATTTATTTATTGACGAAGTTTTAATTTTGTTATATAATATAAGCTGGAAACAAATGTTATTTATATTAGTAATTTTAAGTGCAAACGGATCTATTTTTCGTAAACGTCTGCACACGGTAGAGATAGATTACAAAAAAAAATCACGCTGGAAAATCATTTTAAAAACCATAAAAATTTAGTAAATTAGGACATAGTTTTCAAACAGTTATTTGTATTTGAAAATACATTTTTTTTCCCTATTCTACGGTGTAAAAATTAAAAATGTGCGACGTATAGAAGTTAAAAAAAATTACAGTAAAAGCTCAATAGAATCACCTGGTGTTGCCACCGTCAAAATGACGTCAGCGTTACGCATGGACACGTTTATCCTTTATAATATAGATAAGAATTACTTTTAATAAAAATTAAATTAAAAACATAAAAATAAACCCGACTGCGTAAAAAACGAACTTATTAATTATTTCTCATCAATGTGAAACTATTTTTTATATTACTTACGAATTTTTTTATTTACTTGTATTGATGACTTTTAAGTTGTGTTTAATTGTTAGTTCCTATCTATAAACACTGTTTTGATGAGGCCTATAGATGTCTATAAAGGTTAGAGTTGCAGTATAGCTAAAGATCCTACCTACACAACTTCCAGGTTGTGTAATATTTAAACGGAGATTCTGACTGTAAAATAGTCAATGAAACATCGTCTTCATTTTGAAAGACCTATCCAATGATATGCCACTCAATAAGGTGCGTAAAAAATTTTTTTCGTCTCTACCGCATTTTGTATTTTACGGCCGCCATTTCAAATTTATAAAAACAAAACCTAGCCTGCAACCATCGGGCGATTAAGACGAATCGATAGAGACGTCATTCATTAAAACCCATCCAGCCGTTTGGATGTTTCGAGGGCATAAAGAAATCCACATACCCAGATACGCGTGAAACACATAACCCTTCTTGGCAGTCGGGTAAAAAATACCACCGAACTCCGCTAATTTCAGCTTATTGGAACCGTTATTACCTATTCGGATTAGCAAACTTTTCGAATCTCCAAAATTTCGACATCTATTGAAGAAGATGAGGAGAAGACAGAAATAATGGGTTGTTGTCATGCGGCGATCTGATCTATGAAATCACAGACAGCAGTAAGATTTTCCCATTCCATACCTCAAGACAAATCTGATAATGGAGTACTTCAGCATCAATCGTTGTTTTAAATGTGCGAAAATCTCCTTGAAAACGTCACTTTTGTTTACAGTAGATTAGATTCAGTACTGCTCTCGTATATCTTGTTTTTATTATTACTGATTTTAAGTATTATTATTATTAATTTTTTGTATCATTAATCCGTTACACAGAATTAAATAAAATATACTTTTATTTTTTGTGGCTGTTTTTTTTCTTTTATTTACAGCATGATTATATATATATATTTTTTTCTCACAATGTGAGAAGAAATGAAATCTAGTCATTAAACCCTTAAATGCCATGTGTTGTTTTTCGGCAACATACCCAATTTAGTCTTCCAAAATATATTAGAATGATATTGAAGCTTGAATGCCTAATTTTGCCAATGAAATACATACTGAAAATATTATTAAATCAGTTTTCAATGGCAGTAACAGTGTTGTTTAAGAATAAAGATAGATTTATTTTTTTAGTTGTTGCTACATGTGCTTTTTGTTTTGTTTGAAAGGTTGCGAAATACCCTATTTTATTCTGCAGTGAGCAAGTCAAATTTATTCCTTATCATAGCTCTTAAAATTCATGTGTGTTTAATATTATACAATTGTATCAAGAAAAATTATTTTTTCATTTAAAGCCCAGTGTTGCCCATTGGCAACAACCTGTTTTTTAGCCGAAACCATACTTAAAACAAAATATGATTTTTTAAAGTATTTTTCCCATGATTTATTTAAGAAATGACATTTAAAAAAAAACATTTTAAAATTGATTTTTAAACAGTCGGGCATTTAAGGGTTAAATGGAAATGATAATTAAGAAATTGATGATAATGGTCGTGTATAACATTTTTGATAGTGCAAATGCACTTCTATATGCAGAAGAGCAGCATTCAGACGTCATATTTATGAGACATTGGCGTAATATTGATTTATCATTCAGATTCACATCACTTTAAAAACCAAAAGAACTTCTTAAAAACACCATAAATAAATAAATATATATATATATGCTTATAAGCCTTTCGAAAGAGCTTAGTCTTTCTTTATCAGGCGCAAAGAAGACATGCTTCTACGTTGGAGGCATGAGTAAGACGAAATTAAAGATAAAGAGAGGGATAAAGTTAAAAAAAAAAGCCACTAGGAAAGCAGGAAAAAACAGCCAATAAGATCACACAGGAGCATATCGCAATCAGAAGAACGCAGAGTAGATGGAGAATTATGAAACAAATTGATTATAAAGAAAGGAAAAAACTAAAGGAAAACATACAGAAATGTAAAATACATAATAAAATTAAAAGAAAAAATATAAAATAAACGCAGTTAAATAAAAATAAAAATGAAATAATAAAATAAATAAATAAATAAATAATAATAATAATAATAATAATAATAATAATAATATTAATAATAATAAAAAAATATAAATAAATATAAAAAATGTATAAAAAATAAATAATACATATGAAAAAAAATTCCATGTATGTGTAAAAAAATAATTAATAAATAAATACCAAACTAATGTTAATTAATGCAATATAGTATATATATATTAAAAGGTAGAATTGAAAAGGTTTTTCCAAGTTGCAGAGAGCATGGCGGAATCAGATTTTTCATTAACAATAACTTCTTGATTAAGATAAATTACTAAATTTTCTAGAAAGTCCAATTCTAGGGTGCTATTAGCATTAAATTCAACTTGTTTCTTTCTCTTATTTTTTATTTCAGTCTTGCTCCTGCTTCCAAAATAGAAGCACTGTTTCCGTGCGCCTGATCAAGAAAGACTAAGGTCTTTCGAAAGCTCTAGAACATTCATATATTTTTTATGGCGTTTTTAAAAAGTCCTTTAGGTTCTTACTGTTTCACACCCGTTTTTACTTAGTTTCACATCACATTATCTGGCAAATCTAACGAATTTCTTAATCCCAGGGAATCATTAAACATATGCATTACTCGGTTCATTAAAATGTTTCACCAACATTACTTTCTGATACTTAGTAATACAACAATATGCTGCTAAAAATATTTTTAGATTTTAATATACTATTTTTTTCTGTTTTATAAGGGTAATTTCCTTTTTTTAATTTCAAATAAATTTAGATTTTAACTGAACTTTTGGACTAACGGGATTTTACTAAATTTTCTGCATTAATAAATAGAAGTGTATTTTGAAAATTTCCAACATTTCTTTCTAAATTATTCTTTAAAATTATTTGCAATAAAAGTGGAATTGATTCATTAATCTTCAAAATGTGTGGATTATTTTAAGGCGATACTCAAGAAAAAAAAAAAAAAAACTTAATTTCTCCGCTTAAAAACGCGAAATCTTCGCACATATTTTCTGACTCATTTTTTAAACTTAGAAGCACGACACTTGCATTCATAATTGTTGAAATTATTTGTCATAAAAAGGTTTTTCTTTTTTCATTTTTAGGTGCGTTCGTAACTATATAAATACGTAACACCTATAGTCGTCGTTCGGGTCCTTCTGTCTGTTTGTCCTTCCGTCCGCATATAACAGAGCAAAAACTGCCCAACCGAATGGTCTGAAATTTTAAATATATAATTGTTGCAAAATCTTGTCGAGTTATTTCAAATTTTATGAAAATCGGATGTATAGTTTAATTACGGGGACAGTCAAAAGTTTTCCCTTACATTACGGCCAATGGGAAAAAATTATTTCAAGTGCATTTTAATGATGTTACAGCCTTTCGAACAGAATGAAATTGATATGCACTTATGAAGTGCACTAAAATATACATTCAGTACGATATGCGGTGTAAAAAATCTTTATAAAACTAGTTATGGCACGAACGCACCACATTTGCCACGTTTGACGTGCAATTTCTAACTTGTTTGATAATGAATTACATCTTGAGTTATAAGACATTGTTGTCACTTAAGGCTGTTCTCAAATCCAAAGGGTCAACTTTCTGACATAAGTTTTAATTCATTTTTGTTCGAAAATGCATGAAACTAGAAGGTGCTGTTATTCAGAAACTATGTCATCGAACTGTTTTTTCGGTTTTCTTGTAAACGCAATAGATCTTTCAGAAAATATTATCAAAGTTGGCATTTTGAACTGAGCTTCCGAACGAAAGAAGAAAATCCAGTTAATAAGGGGAGAAAAATTCCGTGTCACGTGATCAAAATTGCTTATAACTCAACAGGTAATTGATGGATCAAAAAATGGAAAACACAGTTCGATTCCAAATCGCTTCCCTAGTCAGGTTTTTCATTTTTATATCTTTCCGTTAAAAAATGAATTTGTAAATATGTCAAAACGTTTTGCGCTTGTTGAACAGAGCAGTTGAGAACAGCAGAACAGCCTTAAGCGCAGCGTTTTCCCTATCTCGCGCTGTTGTGATAAGATACACTGTTAAAAATTTGCTGCATTCTGTCCAGTCATTTGACCTTTTTTAGAAAAAAAGGTTTCATACCCATTGTAGAAAAATTATATAATGTGAGGAAAGAAAGAATTTATTAAGTTACGTTTTAACAGCAAAATTACACTACGAACATCTACTCACTCGTCTCGCCGGTAACTGCAAAAAGTAAACATAGTGAGATAAATACATCGGCACAGCGCCTTCTATGGGAGATAAGGAAAAGTACAATTTTATTTTAACACTATCCCTAAAATTGGACCATTCCTGAACTATGAATAGTTCACAGTCTTAAACGAGTCTAATATTTGCACATAGTTCTTTTAAACGTAAATGTCCCATAGGCTTTGTCATCATATCTGTTACTTGATTTACAGTGTCCACATACTCTATTAAGATCTTTTTCTCTTCCACTAACTCTCTTATATGATGTTATCTAATATCTATACGCTTGGTGCGTCTATGGTTAGTTAGATTACTAGCTAACCGAATTGCACTTTGGTTATCAACGAGTAGACGTCCTTGTATTTCAGGTTGAAATTCACTTATTAAATTGGTCAACCAGACCAACTCTTTGGATGCTGTTGATGCAGCCATGTACTCAGATTCTGTCGTGGAAATGGCCACACATCCTTGTCTTTGGCTACTCCAAGTAATTGCACCATCACCTAAGGTGGAAATGTATCTTGTTGTGGATCTTCTTGTTTGCACATCCCCAGCATAGCCAGCATCAGAAAACACATTGATATAACCGTCTGTTGAGCCACTGTAGTGGATTCCCATGCTTATTGTACCTTTCAGATACCTCAAAATATGTTTCATGAATTTCCATGATCCAACAGTAGGTGTTGACATCCACTGTGCAGCTTTTCCAACTGCGTATGCTAAATCTGGTCTGGAAACAACAACTAAATACATTAATCTTGCAATAGCTGATGCAACCGGATGCTCAGAATCTAATTCAGTTTCACGATACAGAATATCTAAAGAACTTTTATCTACTGGCACTTTAGCAGGTTTACAGTCAGTCATTTCAAACATTGACAGTGTTCTTTTAGCATAAACTGCCTGATGCATTCTTATGTTGTCTTTCATTAATTCAATTTGAAAACCAAGAAATTCTCTAAAATTTTCACAAATCGTGATTTCAAATTCAGTTTGTAACTGGCTAAGAAGTGTTTGAATATCTTCCTTATAAGTGGCAGCAATCAGTCCGTCGTCAACATATACAGCAATAATGACTAGATTTTCACCAACATACCTCAGATATGCACAAGGGTCATAACTACTAGCTCTAAATCCAACGCTTGTTAAAAATTCAGTTAGTCTTTGATTCCAGCATCTAGGTGCCTGTTTTAGACCATATAGACTTCGAATCAATCTGCAAACACGTCCAGATCTATCATTATAACCTTCTGGTTGCTCCATGTATATCAGTTCATCAAGTGTTCCATTTAAAAATGCAGTCTTGCAATCAAATTGTGCTATTTTTAATTTCTTAAAATAAATAAACCAAAATAGAAAACGTACAGTATCATACCTTATAACCGGACTAAAAGTCTCTTCATAGTTTACTCCATATTGTTGCTCAAATCCTCTAATCACCAAACGTGCTTTAAAGCGTTCAATTTCATCATTTTCATTTGTTTTGATACGAAAAACCCATTTGGCAGTCAATGGTTGCATCGTGTTATCACGTTTCACAAGTTCGCACGTGCCGTTCTTTTGATGGAAATGCATCTCATCTTCCATAGCTTTAATCCATTTTTGTTTCTCTGGTACTTCTATAGCTTCCTGGTGTGACTGAGGTTCAATTACCTTTTGACAAAGATGGGAATAGCGTATAGGTGGTTGTATCGTTGAACGATCTCTCAACTGGTATCTTACTGGTTCTTGTTCTAATTGGTTAACTTTGTCTTCCTTCTCTACCAATTCCACCTCTTGCTCTCCCTGACTCCAATCTATCAATGTATTTGGCCCTGAAACTTCATTAAATTCAACATCTCTACTTATTTCTATTCGATTTTCACCTGTATACACTCTATAATTTCCAGTGACTTCTTCATAGCCCACAAAAATTCCCCTATACTTGTTTTACCAAACTTCTTGTCAACACGTCGTTGCTTAGGAATTTGGACAATACATTGACTTCCAAAAATTCTCAAGTGCTTTAATGAATATTTCCTTCCATACCATGCTTCATAATTTGTTTTACTTTTCTCACGACTCTTACCAGTACGATTTAAGATATATGCAGAACAGTTCACTGCTTCAGCCGAGAAGCGTTTTGACAATCCCTTTGTCAACAGCATTGTTCTCGCCATTTCTATCAATATCCTAAACTCACGTTCAGCACGTCCGTTCCGTTGAGGTGTATACGCAGCTGATCTTCCAATTTCAATTCCATTTTTCATTAGGCAATCTATGAAATCTTGATCTGTATACTCTCATCCATTATCTGACATAACTGTCTTGACTGTATTTCCAGTTTGTGTTTTAACATATGTTAAGTACTGTTGCAATTTATCTTTCACTTCACTTTTATGTTCCATAAAATATACTTTACGGTACTGGGTGTAATCATCTTTGAATGTAACAAAATATTTAGAACCTTGAAAAGATGCTTCTTGCATTGGACCACAGACGTTACTGACAATTAGTTCACCAGCTTTACTGGCTTTTGGCATTTCTCGAAAATTTGTTCTCTGAAACTTTCCAATTGCACAACCATCACAATATTCATTCTCATCAGTTTGAGATATTTCAACTCCTTTTATTTTCAGCAATTCTTTTGTATGATTTTTACTCTGATGACCAAATCTTTCATGCCATACTTGAAGAGAATTTTCTTTGCGATTTCTTACCACAAGGCTACTTTCTTCTTTTTCCAAAACATCTATATCTAGAAAGTACATATCTCCATATCGATATCCTTCAACAATAAGTTTATTATTTTTCTTAAATTTCCATTTATTTCCTTCAATTGTTTGTATGAAACCTTTCTCTGCTGCTGATTTTACAGAAAATAAATTTGCCTTCATTTCAGGAACATACATAACATCACAAAAATGATGTTCTTTTCCATCTAGATTTGAACGAATTTTGATATTACCAATACCTTTGGCTAAAATTTTTCTGCCATCACCAAGTTCAAACATAACCTTTTCTTCTAATGCTTTATATGTTTTAAAATATTCAGGTTTCCAACACACATGTTGAGTACATCCAGAATCAATTATCCACTTTGATCTTCCTGATTCATCTGACTGAAATGTATTTACAAAGGCAAAACCGTGACTATCTTCTTTTTTCTTATCAGAATATCTATTATTTTGTTGATTCTTTATACAATTATGCCTCAGATGTGGCCCTCCACAAGTCCAACATCGTAATTTTGGTTTCGTTTTGTCATACTTGCCTTTTTCATTATTGAAATGAACATTTTCTACACTTCTGGTTTTGGAAAAGTTCTTATTTGGCTGTCGTTTTTCCATTACCAATGCTGATTCACGATTTATATTCACATCAACAATACCTAATCTAGTTTCTTCAATCATCAGTCTAGATGTTGATTTCGAGAATGTACGATCATCCAAAGGTGTTGAGTCCCAAGCACTTTGAAAATGACGATACTGCGATGGTAATGTATTCAAAATAGTTGTTATCACTAGTGAATCTGACAGTGGTTCTCCAAGTTCACGTAATCGTCGAGCAAAAGATTCGATTTTGCTAATATGTTTAGCTATATCATCACCAGCAACATAGAGATACTCTCGGAATTTAGTTTGAAGTAAATAAACAGAATCCGCTGATCTTTGCTCATACACATCCAATAATTTAACCCACATTTCTCTGGCATTTTCACAGTTCATAATTAAAACTAAGGGCTTTTTATCCACCATTGTCGCAAAAATATCTTTCGCCATTTTGTTTGCTTTCTCCCATTTCTTCATTTCAGCATCGTAATTATGTCTACCAGCTGTCGGTTGTACATGCGTTCAATCAATCAGTTCTAACGCATCACGAGCATCTAAAATCGCACGTACTTGGAATTTCCAATGTGTCCAATTATTTGAGTCCACTAGCTTTTCTATTTTCACTCTGTCACTTTCCATTTTTGTCAGGAAAATCGAAAACAAAGTCCAGAAAACAGTTCAAAGAAACGCTTACTTCGTTAGGCTTAGTGATCGCCGTAGAACTCAAAAAACAGAACGCAAACACAAGTTAAATTAAAACCATCAAATTCTTTCCAACAGAAAACCTCACACGAAGGCCGCAAACGTGACTGGGGTCGATAACCTGTAGAAAAATTATATAATGTGAGGAAAGAAAGAATTTATTAAGTTACGTTTTAGCAGCAAAATTACAGTACGAACATCTACTCGCTCGTCTCGCCGGTAACTGCGAAAAGTAAGCATAGTGAGAAAAATACATCGGCACAGCGCCGTCTATGGGAGATAAGGAAAAGTACAATTTTATTTTAACAAATTTAATTATATTCTGACCATAAAATGGCCAATAATATGGTCAGAATAGTATTAAATTACGGGTGTGTAACCGTTTACGATAAAAACTGTCAAATGACTGGACAGAATGCTGCAAATTTTTAACAGTGTATTTGGTTCAAATCGTTAACCTTCAGAGCGTTTTCTGAAAGATTTTCTAATTTAACCGAAAAATGCGAATAACAACTCGATTACATAGTTTTTGAATAAGAACATCTAATAATTTCATGCATTTCGGAATAAAAGTGTAATAAAAATGCGTCAGAAAGTAGCTAATTTGGATTGGAGAACAGCATTAAATCTAAAATATTCTAAGCAAATTCTATTACAATTATCATTATTATTTTATATTATTTTATAACGAATTAATAATAATCATAAATAGGATTTTAAATTTAAAAATAATAATTAATTGCCAATTAAAAGAGCTCATAGTTATACACATTATTTTCATAAAATACTCATTTAATTTAAATGATTTTTATAATCCTTAAAAATGAATACAGAAAGATTTACTATGCATTTAGTTTCATTTTTTAATAACACTAGTATTAATATTTAGTTATTACTGGTACATATTATTTTCGAAAAATAGTAATTTATTGAAAGTATTTTTATAAACTATTAAAAAACGAATACAGACAGATTTGTCATGCATTTATTTTTGTTTTATATTTTCACAGATTTTTAGTGCAATTTAAATTATTTATAAGACAAACGAAATAAACTATACTAGGTAGACAAATAAGTTTAAGTATTTTTTAGGTTTTTTAGTCTTGTTAGGGTTCGTACTTAAAAAGTACAAACGGAACCATTATAAGATCGCTCCTGTGTCTGTCTGTCACAGCCACTGTACTCGTAAACTATAGAACGTGGAAAGTTCAAATTGGGGGAAGTAATAAAGACCATTAATCCATATATTTACAGATTATAAAACATTCACAAATATATTTAGGAAAAATGAGGAGGGGCTAATTAATTTACCATAAAAGAAATCTTTTTATGTATATATATCGCGTGGGGTGTCGTGTGAAAGCTTTTGTAACGCTGAACTCAAAATTATATTCCTTTTAATTTTAGGTACTATATTTTCAGAGATATCATGTAAAATGTAGTGCAAAAACATGTCCCCACCCCTAATCTATTTCCGAATCTACTGAAACTAAAATTATGAAAAAATTACAGGTAGTAGACGTTAATTTAAACCTTTCAGAAAATTATAGCGATTACCCTAGGTCACTTAGTTTTTGAGAAAAGCGCAGTTGTCCGTTACACACAAATTTCGATTTGGAGGCATTCAGCAAAGGTGTTGAGGAGCGCTTTAGGTACCTATCCTAGCAGAAGTATAAAAGCATTATTGATAATGATTTTCGAAAAAAAAAATCGTCGGTAATTAGCCCAGATATTAACCCTTAAAGACACGGGCGGTTTGGACATACATCATGACCGGGGCAACGTACTCTACGTACCACCGGCTTTTAAAGCCTAGATAACAACTTTTAACGATATATTTGCGTAATGCAATGACCAGTAGCAGTATAAAAGCAATAAACGCCAAATTGTTAAAAGCAGACTAATTTAATTAGAATTAATCATATAAATACTATGGGATTCACGACTAGTTTGCATTGAGTGGATCCCTCTATACGCCTCCCGTGTCTTTAAATGCTAATTCAAAACCTATCTGGAAACGACGCACGGACCAAGGTCGCGTTCCAAACTTGCGACATCCTTTCGAGGCGCGCTTAACACAATGCCAAGCTTAAACTTTAAAAAAGGGTTTTGTTTAACTACACTGTAAAAAGAAAATATTATTACTACGCTGAATTTAGTTTTATGAAATGCCAAGTGAAACTTAAATATGCACCATTTTTATTGTCAATACCGGATTAAGTTCATCTTAAACAGATTAAGATAAGATTAAATAAACAGATATACAGAATAGCAATATTTGATATTAATTAGGCTTCATATTTCTTTGAACTTTAATGGTATAGGGGAGACCGGGGCTAGTAGTGACATTTTCGACATTTTTGATATTAGCATTAAGATTTGAACTAAAGCGAAACATTTAGAGTATCATATCATTAGAGTAAAGCTTGCGTAACATATTTATAAAACTACTATTAACATTATTAACGTTTTTCATAACACAAAATGCATTTTGCGTAACCTCGAAATTTCTCACTTCTAACCCCCGCTACGGGGCAAGTTGTGACATGCTTAGGGCACATTGTGACACATAAAGGACACATACAAGTACATTGTAACATATACAAATTATGTAAGAAAGGCGATTAAATGGGATATGTTAAATCAAGAATGAGAAATTTATTCATTTATAACGTTCTTAACACAATAAAACACTTTCATGTTTTAACAGTATTGTAAATCAAATGAAAATTAAATAGTTAAATTGTTAACACTTGTAAACTCTTAGTCCTTTATAACGATACTTTTATAGACACTTAGCATTAAAAAGAAAAAAACTGTCTTCATCAGGAAAGAAAAAAAATGTAAGCCAACACTAATCTTTAGCCATATTGATCTTTGACTCGGTAGCCCACTACAACGCGTAGGCCTATATCCTATATTTTTAATCACTCATTGTCATCACTTGTTCCATCGTCTGATTTGCAGTTAATACAAATATAATAAGGTTCAGTTTTGGTACATTTCGCATGCTCCCATCTTTTACGTGTCATACATTGCACCAAGTCTTCTCCGGGTCTAGGAATTTTGTATTGCTCCAAGCAAACTAGACATAAGCAATTTTCGTCATCTTCAGAGCTATCCAATACTTGTTTTTCCCTTTTTTTTCAATAACCTAGGTGGAATTTTTTTTATACACTGCTTGGCCTTTCCATACAGTTTCTTTTTTGCTTTTTCTTCTCCAATTTGTTTTCTGCGTTCTTTTGCTTTTTGTTTTGCTCGAATTTTCTCTTTTACAGGTGTGCTTGTTAGAATGGCAGATTTCAAACATTTACGAATAGATCGCTTGCCTTTTCGAGGTCCTGTTTTAGGGAGAGGTCTTATTTCTGTAAGACTTACCACAGACACATTGCTATTATCAATTGCCATAGAATCATCTAATTCCATGAGATTTCTTACTTCTGAAGACGGTCCTGCAATCTGACCATCATTGATTAAAGTTATTGCTGAAGTGCTTGGTTTATTAATAATTTCATATTTACTATTTTATTTTCATTGTAATTCTGGTCTTCAACGCTCTCATCTCTGATGAATAGCGGTTTGATCAGTTATTGAGGAACATAGGAAGTTAAAATTATGACGAAAAATTATTCAGGGGTAAGTAATGACACTGTCACAACGTGCCTCTTAGACTTCGTCACAACAAGCCCCGCATTACGCCATTTTGAACTTTATTCATTAGGTTCCGTAATGTTGGCATGATTAACAACTGAAATACATAGAATAACAACTCAAAATATAAGCATTAAAATAATGTTAGGGAAGTTTACATACCTCAATATAGCTAGTGGCAATGACGATTCCAACGTAGGTCGCAAAATTTACTTTTACGATAGAATACAAGATAAATAATTTTTATCTCGAAAACAACGCAACGCTATACTTCAAAACATACGCAGCACACTCAGACAATTAACCTCTTCACTCATATGACGCGACAGTTGCTGCAACTTATTGGCTCCGTCAGGAATCTCGATGGCACAACTTGCCTCTGGCACAACTAACCCCGGTCTCCCCTATCCATTAATACTTTTCTAGTATATACAGCTATAACCCAACCCTGCGTTGTATTGTTTTTTACAAAGTCTTATTATTTTTTTAGCAACAATTTTTTTTAATAATACAGTTAATAATTCATATATTTATTGCACGGAACCCTCTGAGCGCGAGTAATATTCACACTTGACCATTTATATAAGTTTAGGTCTTTTAAGTTAGGTCTTTTAGATATTTAAATCGTGTGCCAGTCGTATTTTCTGTGTGCGTCTTCATCAAGCCAAAATTTATGCGTGTGTATCATTAATGCTGGATGTACTATAATAAAAAATTATAGGAACTTATTAAATAAGCAAAACTTTTAATAAGAAGATGTAAATATGGATGTATTTAGAAGATATAAATCTAGAGATATAATGAATCTTAACAACTTTTTAAAAGCCCAGTATTTTTTTTTTCAGTTGTTAGATTAATCTGGAAGATTTAAAAAAATAAGCAGCTCCCTCTGCCGCGCTGAAGTGTTTCTGCTACACTCTCAAGAATACTTTCGCCAATTAGCGGAAAATTCCTGGCAGCAGTGCTGACAGAATTTTTTCCGTTAATTGACTAATATCCGTTTTTAGGTGCGTTCGTAATAAATACGTAGCACCTATAGTCGTCGTTCAGTCCGTCCGTCTGTCTGCCTGTCTGTCCGTCTGTCTGTCCGCATATAACAGAGCAAAAACTACCCAACCAAATGGTCTGAAATTTTAAATACATTATTATTGCAAAATTTTGTCGACTCATTTCAAATTTTATGAAAATCGGGTGTATAGTTTAATTACAGGGACAGTCAAAAGTTTTTCGTTACATTACGGCCAATGGGAAAAGATTATTGCAAGTGCATTTTAATGGTGTTGCAGCCTTCCGAATGGTCTGAAATTTTAAATATATAATTGTTGCAAAATTTTGTTGAGTCATTTCAAATTTTATGAAAATCGGATGTATAGTTTAATTGCAGGGAAAAATCAAAATTTTTCCGTTACATTAAAGCCAATGTGAAAAAAGTATTTCAAGTGCATTTTAAGGCTGTTACATCCTTTCGAACAGAATGAAATTGATATGCACTTAGCAAGTGTACTAAAATATACAGTCAGTACAATATGTGGTGCAAAAAATATTTATAAAACTAGTTATAGTACGAACGCACCTCATTTGCCACGTTTGACGAGCAATTTCCAATTTGTTTTTCTCTGTTACAGGAGGTAAAATATCCGTCAATTGAAGAAAGTTGGGAAAAATAAAAGTTACCGACCTTGGATTCGAACTAGCTATCTTAGCGCTACGAAACGAGAGCGTTAACCACTGGCCTACAGTTGACAGTAGATAAACACTTTGAAGTAAATATGTTTTCCTCAGATGGATGTGGCTTGATTAATATCTTTAAAAATCTTTTAATTTTGAAGTTAATTTCGGGAAGATTTCGTCTTTAATGAGATTGTAACTGGAGCTTTAATACTTTAGAATTAATATAAGATAAAAATATGAATTATAAACATTTTTACGTAGATTGCTAGATATAAAATATGAATATTATATTTTTATTCGATAAGATTTTTTTTTTTTTTTTTTAGTAATATCGATTCTTTTCCATTTAATATTTTAATTAAAACATCTTTTAAATGTGTTCATTTAAAATATATTTTAAATGCGAATTTTTATTTATAAACAAATTTATAAATTCAACTTTATTTAACTTTATTCAACTTATTCAACTTTAAAAAATAACTTGTGAACACTTTTAAATGAATGAGAAAAGTAATTGTTATTTATTTTTAAATTCGAAAACTTTTTTTTCTTTTTTAATTAAATTAGAAATCTTAATTTAAAGAATTTTTGGTTTTTCATTTTAAAAATAAATTTGGATTTAGTATTAAAAAAACTAATACGCATGCGTGCTCTTTTTTCGACTTTCAAGAAGAACTCACGGATAAAACATGTTTTCTAAGAGTATGGAAATTATTTGTTAAAAAATGAGGAATAATTTAGTGTATATTAACGAGTTTTCCAGACAGTGTACTGGAACTTACGTACACTGCAAATAGAAGCGTCTTAAATTTAGACACATATGTGACTGAAAAAGAATTTTAGACACTTAAGTGTCTTAATCTGAAAATTAAGACACTATAGATGTCTTAATTTAAGATACATAAGCGTCTTACTATGACCATGGTGTAAACGAACTGAGAATAATGTCTAAAATATCCGCAAACGTCTTATTTTAAGACACTTCATTGCTTTAAACGTGTCTTAATTTAAGACGTTTTGATTCTTCCGACGCAATAACCACCAGGGGGCACTAGCACTCCCAGTTGCGCATGCGTTTTAGATGTCTTCGTTCGAAGTGGTATACGTTGTAATTCAAACAAAGTTTGTTTTTATGTACGCGTGTATTTTAATTCGTTTTTTGCGAAATGTGAAGTACTGTGATTTTAATTTGTATTAACTTGGAGTATTTATTTATTGAATACATACATCTGACGTGTGTGCTCGACATCAAATGTCTCTTAGAAGCTGTCGTCGATACAAGGGCGGGATAGACACAGAACAGAAGTAGACGACGGTTGAAGATTACACCCGGAAATTCTACAAAGCGTGTGCAATGGGCTTAGTGTTAACTCGTATCAATTTATATCAATAATATTGTGCTATTCATCTTCGTCCTGTCGAAGCTGGCAAAAAAAAAGAAACTTTTGTCTGGCGGGTCCTGTTTTTAGGATGAAACATCTCATTCTTTAAATATGGCTAGTCGGATGTATTATGGGATTACCTTTTAAACTGATGAAAGTCTTTCTCCCTCACTGTGGTTGTGGTAGTTTTTAAAATTTCAAATCGAGGAATATTTCTTACCTCTTGCAGCAACTCAAGTAAGTTTCTTTATAGTAGTAAAATTAGTGTATTTTATGATTTTATTTATTGTACTAAACAAAATCCTGCATGAAATTTAATTAGTTTTGAATCTGTTCGCAAAAAACCCCACTAATTCTAGAAGTATATATTTTTAAACTTATGACGTTCTTTTTTATTACGAATTATATATTCAATGTCAGTTCTTAGTTTCAATGGATAATTTTTATCTCGCAGTAAATGACGGCCACAAGGAAGTAAAGAAAAAAAAAACTTTGAAAGATGACCTAATGCTTTCTTACTTCCTGGCATAAAACCGCAGATTAAAAAAAGATAAATAAAGTAAATGAGACTGGTCTATTATATGAAGCTGCCTGTAAAAATATACATATGTATTTGATTTGCAATCAACTCTAATACTGATTTTTTTATTATTTTTAATAAAAAAGTAATTTGAAATTTATAATGGGAAAAAGTAAAAACCTCTAACTAGATTTCGTATTTAAAATTGTGGTAACTTTATTTATATGCACTTATACGAAAAATACAAAAATGACAGGTGTTACTGTATATATTTAAGACGAAAGAAGTTTGGAAATCATAAGTTATTTTTTCCTCATGTTTTTAATATAGAATATGTATTTATTTGTTTTTATTGATAGTTGAATAGCTTTTGTGAGTACCCTCTGATCTACATAAAAACTTGCCCATGTGGAAATATAAATTTTTTAAAAACATAATTTTTAAATAAGTATTTTCATTTTTTTTTTTGGGGGGGGGGGGGGATTTTGCATGAATTTTTGTAAAGCTGATATCTTAAATCTTGCACTGATTATAATGAAAGTTTTGAACTTTTAGCATAGGACAAGTTTAAAAACGCAAATATATTTAACAAAACACCAAAGTCATTTTTTCCCCAATGTTATTAAAGTAGAATATTTATTTATTTTCATTATTCATAGTTAAATGGCTGTTGTGATTATCAAGTGATGTATATGTAAAATTGCCTATGTGGCAATATATTTTTTTATATTTTCATTTTTTTTGGGGGGGGGGGGATTTTTGCAATTTTCGTACATCTGATATTTTAAATCTTTTTCCACATTCAACCGAGTATAATAAATATTTTGAACTTTTAGAGTAGGACAAGATTATAAAATATATATATTTATTTATCTATGTACCTTAAAAGCCCTTAATAGCGAACACTTCGGGACCGCGGAATTTGTCCGATAATTGGAGATGTCTACTTTTTTTGAGGTAAAAATATACAAATATGTATGTCTGCTGATTAAAAAAGTATTCGTTAAATAGAGGTGTTCGCTATTCGAGAATGTCCATTAACCTCCACAACGGATACTCCCGAATACCGGACATCTCAATTTAGACAACTATAATGCAGGGTTGCGTTTTTTGCAAAAGTACTTCTTGATTAAAGGAAGGGCAAACTGGGAAGTGCCCCGTCCCCCTACGACTGTAGTGCCCCCAAATTTGATGTGCAATATTTGTAAAGCTTATATTTTAAATCTGTTTCGAAATTGTACTGATTATAATCAATATTTTGAACTTTTAAAGTAAAATAAGGTTAAAAACAAAATAAATTTAAAAAAATCTAATATTTAGATAAATATTTTTTGTTTTTTAATCTTGTTCTACTCCTGAAGTTCAAGATATTGATTATAATCAGTACAATGTCGTAAAAGATTTAAATTATCAACGTAACGAAAATTGTATACCAAAACTGAGAGCACCAAAAAAATCAGGCTGTATTGGGGGGGGGGGAGGGGCAGGACCACAGCCAAATATTTTTCCAGGATTCAACGTGGTCAAACATGGCTACGTATGATGCTTACAAAAAAATGGATGCGATTCAGACGTTTGAAGTGTCTGAAATTCAGACGCAAAAAGTGTCTGAAAAAATTCAGACATTTTAAAATGTCTGAAAATTGAACACTCCATTTCAGACACTTAAGTGTCTGAATTTCAGACATTTTAATTTAGAGTGTATAAGTGATTAAAAAGAAAAAGGATAATTTGATTATGCTGCTCAAACTTTTTTCATTTATTATATTATAACATGTTTACCTTTCTGGGAGTGAATTTATTAGCAACTATTTTCAATTATTTTTTATACGCGCTTTTAAGATGCGTGCTTAAAGCCCTTTAATCATATTTGTATACATAACATATGATGTTGTAAATTTTAATTGTCTTGTATATAGGATGTTTTAAAAAATTCAACATAAACATTTAAGGGAAATAATACATGTCAGAAGAAATAATTTTTGCATATAAAAGCAGGATTCATTTACTTATTCAATTAAAAATACGTGGTGTGTGACTCTAAGTCGAATTCGGCGTTTCGTACGTAAACTGAACAACGAGGAAAATATTTTTAGAAAAAAAGATTTAACAGAATAAGTCTTCGCTTTGTGAAATATTGTGAAAATTTTTCCATAGAAAAACAGAATTCATTCGCTTATTCAATTAAAAATACGGGGTGTGTGACCCTAAGTCGAATTCGGCTTTTACTTCGTAAAGTGAACAACAAGGAAAACATTTTTAAAAATATTTTAACAAAAAAAGTAGTCTTCTCTTTGCGAAATATTGTGAAACATTTTGCATAGAAAAACAGGATTCATTCACTTATTCAATTAAAAATGCGTGTTGTGTGACTCTAAGTCGGATTCAGAGTTTCGTTCGTAAAGTGAACAACGAGGAAAATATTTTTAGAAAACGTTTTAACAGATTAAGTCTTCTCTTTGTGGAAATTTTTGACGTCATCGGAAGTGTAATTTAATCAATGATAATGCACGCATTATCTATCAGTTAGATTCTAAATTATATGGCGCCTATCTCAGTTTTGTTCGGACGCGGGTGGTGTCCATTTCCAGCACGTCACGTAATGACATTATATTTCATAGAAAGCAAAATAACGTTGCCGAAAACAACTTTATATAGCTTCCTTATTGTCGGAATTGGCGAACGAAAATTAAAGTTCCGCTTGGAGGGAGAAATCCTGTAATATTGAATGAACAAGTTTTCAATACAAGTTCCCCAAGCATTCCCCGACTTACGTAAGCAATGCGTTCCGTAAACTTTTGCGTAACTTGAATTTCACGTAAGTCGAATTGGTAAATTGCTTAGGTAAAGTTTCGTAAGACACTGCAATATTTATTATATACAATACATATAGTATATATATTATTTGCGCAGTTTTATTTTATAAATAAAGCAGCATGCGGCAGTATTTACTTGGATATAAACTATAAAAGTATGGAAAAATATAAAAACAAACTGAAAGAACACTCAAAAAAATATCTTGTGGAATGCGGGATTTATAAATTTAACATTACTGAATTAATTTATATCAATTTTGAGCCTGCATCAAAGGACTAGGTGAAGAATCTACATCAAACGAACAGCTGAAGCTAGAAGAAAAAAATATATTCGTTCCTCTTCATCGAAACTTTAAAATTAGGTCTTGTTATGGTTTGAATAAAGCTAACAAAATTGTAGTGGTTAAAGCCGAGTTTTTTTTTCTTTTCTTTTTGCCTCATTTTATTCAGATTTGTGTTTGTTTTGTCAAAGATTTGCTTGCATATCACAATAAAAATATAACTCTATATGGTATATAAAACTATATTATTGTTGTGGTTTTATCTGCATATTTTACTTATAAAACAATTATCAAAAATATGCAAATGCGTATCAAACGCGCTAGTATCCATAAATGTAATTTTCGAGATTTATTACGTATGTGCGAATTTACGTAAATCGAGGGATGCCTGTATATGTAAAATATATTGGTTTTCTGTACAAACAATGCCTTCCTGAAAATGTATTACTACATCTAAATATTTGTATTAGTTAATTTTAGACATTCTGTAAAAGAATCATTGATATGGAGGATGTTCGGTTATTATGGAATGGTCGGTCAATATGGCATACTTCAATATCTAGCTCGTATGGTGCTCCTCCCAAGCGTAAATCTTCCAAATGTCTTTCTAGTACTCCTATGATTCACGGCGATGAATTTTGTCTGGATAACTGTTGTTGGAGGGACGCGGTGAAATCAAATCTTATTCTCAATTTTTACAGTTTTATGCAGGTAAGTTTTAAAAAAGTCCTTCCGGCCAGTGCCGGGAGGAAGAGGTAGCTTTCATATTCCTTATTTTAAAAAAGCCAACTTATATCATTCAAACGCACGAAGCTCAATTTAGTGGAAACCGAATATAGGAGATTCAATACTAATTTTTATCAATATAATGAATGAGAATTTCGCGAAATTAGTCAGCTTTATCCAAGCTGCTTTTCTTTAAAGTAACTTATATTTGGCTGCCAAATTCGGCGATTTCTTAAAGTGCCTGCCATTTTAAGACAACATGGTGGATGAGGCTAACCAGTGAACTTGGTCGAGACCTTAGTAATTGCTGTGCACATGCTCACTCACATCGGAATCGGTTGAGATATACGAGTGCTGTCGCGTGCAAAAAATCAGATTTTTCAAAATGTCACCCACAATAGAAATTGAAACTGCTATATCTGAGCCATTTTTTAAGGTAAAGACAAACAAAAAGTGCTCCTTTTCAAGGTCAAATACTTAAGAAAGATACCTTTTTCAATTTCTAATTTTTTTGCACCTCACTTGAAATATATATTTTTTTCTTAATTTAATGGCCGCCAATTTGAAACAAGATGCCTGATGAATCTGGCCAGCGAACTTGGTCGAGGTATTGATGTATACTATCCACATGCCTTCTTACATCGAAATAGGCGAATACGTGTGTTATCGCGTGACAAATACAAGACCGTTTCAAAATATTAGCCATGCTAGAAATTCAAAGTGCTATAATTCAACCATTTTTTAAGATATAAACAAAAGAACAAATTTTCAGAAACAAAACTGCTCCGGAATCTTTGTATCAAGGCCAAACACATTAAAAAAAATCTTTTTCATTTTCCAATTTTTTAATACCTCATTTTAAATTTAATTTTTTTTTTAAATGGCAACCATTATGAAACAAGATGGCGAATGAAGCTGGCCAACGAACTCGGTCGAAACATTGGTATGTATTATGTACAGACCAAATTACATCTAAATCGGTTCATAAATACGCCTGTTATCGCGTGACAAAAATCAGGTCGTTTTAAAATGTCAGCCACAATAGAAATTCAAAATGCTATTACTCAGCCATTTTTTTAGATATAGACGAAACAAAAACTGTTCCGGAATCTTTGTATTAAGGTCAAACATATATGAAAAAAATCTTTTTCATTTTCCAATTTTTTGGTATCTCATTTTAATTTTTTTATTTTTTATTTTTTTTTAAATAGCCGCCATTTTGAAACAACATGGCGGATGAAGCTGGCCAACGAACTCAGTCGAGACATTAGTATGTACTATGTATATACGAAGTTACATCCAAATCGGTTCATAAATACGCCTTTTATAGCGGGACAAAATTCAGGACGTTTCAAAATGTCAGCCACGCTAGAAATTCAAAATGCTGCAACTCAGCCATTTTTTAAGATATAGACGAAACAAAAACTGCTTCGAAATCTTTGTATAAAAGTAAAATACATAAGAAAAAAATATTTTCCATTTTCAATTTTTTGGTACCACATTTCAAATTTTAAATTTTTTAAAAAAATTTAAATGGCCGCCATTTTGAAACAAAATGGCGGATGAAGCTGGCCAACGAACTCGGTCGAGACATTGGTATGTGCTATGTACACACTGAATTATATCGAAATCGGTTCATAAATACGCCTTGTATCGCGTGACAAAATTCAGGACGTTTCAAAATGTCAGCCACGCTAGAAATTCAAAATGCTATAACTCAGCCATTTTTTAAGATATAGACGAAACAAAAACTGCTCCAGAATCTTTGTATAAAGGTCAATTACATAACGAAATAATATTTTTCCATTTTTAATTTTTTGGTACCACATTTCAGATTTTAAAATTTTTTAAAAATTTTAAATGGCCGCCATTTTGAAACCAAACGGCGGATGAAGCTGGCCAACGAACTCGGGCGAGACATTGATATGTACTATGTACACACCGAATTACATCGAAATCGGTTCATAATTACGAGAGTTACAGTGTGACATAGGTCAGATATATATATATATATATATATATATATATATCAATTTTGAACGGAGGGTGGTTTCAGGGTCTGGGGGTCATGATCGATGAAAATATACCAAAATTTTTTGAAATCGCTTTCCTCCGAACGGCTGCAATAGGTAGCTTTTTGTAATGAATGCTACCTAAAATTCGTATTAATTATAAAACATCTTTGTCAGTGATGTTAACCAAGTTCAGTATTAAGTTGAACAGTTATATTTATAGCTTCGTTAGTCAGTTTTCCTTCATGCTAAGTTGTTGACGGATGAAGAGATTATTCTTTTTTTTTAAGATGGCGTATCGGGTATTATGGAATGCAATCTAGACAACGGCTTCAAGACGAGCCTAGCGAAGATGAATAATTATGGAATGCAATCTAGACAACGGCTTCAAGACGGGCCTAGCGAAGATGAATAATTATTCCACTCAGACGTATCATCTGAGATGGGCTTTTTACCAGGGTGCAAACCAGATGCCGGAAGATGTAGCGAACCTGTCAGCAACGGAAAATATTCAGAAGATGGAAGAGAGGAGACTGCACTTGCGATTTTTGTAAGAATTAAAAAACAATTTTAAAAAGAATCGGATGAATTATAGATGATGTACTAATATTTACTTATTAAATAATTTTGTTTATTCTTCTAATTTGTGGTTTTTCTTGCAATTTTAATAATCCTTATAAGCATATTCCATATTGCCCGGCTGGTTGCGATTAACCGAAAAGTGCAACATTTTTTTAAAGCTAAATATTGATATGTATTTTTTTTTTCACCTTGAGGCTGTTCTCAAATCCAAAAAGGAAACTTTATGACATAAGTTTAAATTTATTTTTCGTAGGAAATGCATGAAACTAGCAGGTGTTGATGTTAAGAAACTATGTAATCGAGCTGTTTTTTCGGTCTTTTTTGCAAACGCAATAGATCTTTCAGAAAATAGTATCAAAGTTGGCGTTTTGAAACGAAGTTCCCGAAGAAAGCAGAAAAACCCGTCAGCGAAGGGAGAAAAACGTCTTTGTCACGTGATAAAAATCGCATATAACTCAATAGGTAATTTATTTATCAAAAAATGGAAAACACAGTTTGATTACAAATCGCTTCCCTAGTCAGGTTTTCCAATTTTATATCTTTCCGTTAAAAAATGAATTTGTGAATGTGTCAAAACGTTTTTTCTTGTTGAGCAGAGCAGTTGAGAACAGCCTTAAACGCATTAAAAATGTGTTAAGAAATAGCCAAAGTTTGTGATTTACCGACTTTTAATGTATCTCATTTTTTTTATGTTGACTTACAAATAAAAATGTAAACTTTATTCACAAAATGTAACACCCGAACTTTCTCTACTATTGATAAGTTATTTTTATTCTCGAGTTTTAATTTGACATTTGCACACGTATTAGAAAAGAAATTTATAAGGCAAATTTATTTTAGAAATTCTTGTGAAAAAACAAGTATTTTCTTTTCCTTTCAGAACAATAACAATTCCGTAACAGACATGTCTACCTACGCACAGCTGTCAACATCAAATACATATCTCTCATTCGAACGCAGACAAGATAACAACAGAAAAGTCAGCGAGGATATTGCTAGATTATAACTGAATGGAATATTATTTTTAGGGTATTCTTTTGTTGTTACTAGGCTGAAACGTTGTAACAAATAATACTTAATATAATATATACCGGGTGTGCCAAAAATGACTGATGGATTTTTAATTTCAATAACTTGCAAACGGTGACAGATATTTAAAAAATTCTTGCAAGAGTGTTATGTATAATGTCAGGAGCTTTTTATTATGATTTTTGATTTTAGTTCGAATTTCAAACAGTAGATGGCGCTGCAAGAAATATATGTTAATTCTATACCCCATTTTTCGTACTTCAGGATTCATTCAACACATTTTAAGGCTCCTGTCCCTGCTTGTGAAGACATTCGCAAGCTAATGCTAATCCTATGGAGAGGGATTTTTCTAATATCACGTTTGCATTTCGGCATTTTTAAATAATTTTTTCTTGCATTGGATAACCGAGGTCCGTCTCTACATCGCACCTTTTTTACTTTTTCGATTTTGGTAGCGGATATTTTTTATAAAGTTACTTTCACTTTCAAAACCGGTTCTGAAAATGAAAGTGTCATTCTAAAAAATATCTGCAACCAAAATAGAAAAAGTAAAAAAGGTGCGATGTAGAGACGGACCTCGGCTATCCAATGCAAAAAAAAAAAAAAAAAAAAAAAAAAAAAAAAGAAAAAAAATTATTTAAAAATTTTGAAATGCAAACGAGATATTAGAAAAATCCCTCCCCTTGGATTAGCATTAGCTCGTGAGTGACTTCACAAGCAGGGACAGGAGCCTTAATCTCCTTTTTTCGCATGGGAGAAGAGAGAGGGTGAAAAATCGAGACTGGATTTACCGCTTATTGCTTGCAGCATCATCTATCGCTGCTATTTGTAACTAAAACTGGGAATCGCAGCATAAAAACTCCTGGCACCTTACGTAACTCTCCTGCAAATTTTGCTTTTCGGCAACATACCCAATTTAGGCTCTAAAATGCTATTAGAATAATATTGAAGCTATAATGCCTAATGTTGACAATAAAATACATTCTGAAGATATTATTAAATCGATTTTCAACATGCAGATGATAACACTTGTGCTGTTTAAGAATAAAGATAGATTTATTTTTTCAATTGTTGCTACTTGTTCTTTTTGTTTTGTTTGGAAGCTTGCGAAATACCCTATTTTGACCAGCAGTGAGCAAGTAAAATTTATTTCTTATTATAGTTCCTAAAATTCTTGTGTGTTTAATGTTATTAAATTTTATCAAGGGAAATTATTTTTTCAATTAAACACCCGTATTGCCGATTAGTAACAAACTGTTTTTTAGCCGTAAACTATACTTAAAACAAAATATGATTTTTTTAAAGTATATTTCCCATGATTTATTTAAAAAATGAAAGCCGAAAAACATTATTACAATGATTTTTGAAAAATCAGGCATTTAAGGGTTAAATCTGTCACCGTTTGTAAGTTATTGAATTTTAAAATCCATCAGTCATTTTTGGGACACCCGATATACATATATTTACAGGGTGTTGCCGAATTCGATTGACAAATTCAGAGGGGTAATAATAGGCATCAAGAGGATGAAAAACTACCACAGAACATGGGGTCATAAAGCACTTTTTTAGTCACAAATAAAGGGTGTTTCACTCTAACTGAACTCGGGTTGAAGGTAATAATTTTAATAAAAATAAAAATACTGCGATGAAAATGAAACAATAGGCACTTCGTTTGGTATGAAATCTGATAACATGTCTAAAAGTTCTGGAAAAATAGGGTGCTCACGCAATCGATGATACCGTATGAACTGGTATACGCCCTATCACCCGAAAGGGGGGGGGGGCGCCAAGTGCATATAATAGCAAGCGCAAGTATAATAGAAACTAGATAGTGCCTGTCAAGATTTGACAGTAAATTACTTGAATATTTCATTAGAAAAATTCTTGAATTTTTAATTAGTTCCTTTTAAATTTATTATTGAAATCGTCATAAGTTTCTATATTGCATAAGTGATTCCTATTTCTTTAACACGTTCACGCCGGCGCGGAGGGTCGTACTCGACTGTCTCAGAGCTGCCAAGTCTCCGGCTTTTTGTATACCAGTATTTTAATTCAGAAAATGTTGTTTTATTTAATTAGAACAATTGGGCGATTTAAAGGAACAACATTTTCTCTAAAATATAGTGGTGTGCAAAAATCCGGAGACTTGACAACTCTGTGACAGTCGAATGTGACCCACCGCGCCGGCGCGAACGTGTTAAGGTGATAGATGGTGCTGTCAGTCTAACCTATTCAATGAAGAGAAAGAATTTTAAGTTTATAATTTATAACCAATTATGCTTGCTGTTTATCAGAAATTTACCAAAAAATACCGGGTAAATCATTTATTTCTACTTACTACGGCCTTTTTTTTATTTGAAAACATAACAATATTTATTTATTTATTTTAAACTACACGACCATTAAAAGTTGCCATGAATTTTATTTTTATCAGTCTCATTCTGTAAAACCTAAATTTGGATCTTTATGCGGCTAACGGTTTATAATATAAATATTTTACTGTTTAAATTTTATTTTACATTTTTATACATTTTTTAAATATTAAACCATGGATATCAAGGTAATTTCTTTTATAGTTCTTATATGTCTATTTTTCTTTCTTTCCGTTTCCTTTTTTACGGAAAAGAATGGCAAACTTTTCTTTCTGACACACATTCTCTATCTATATTATTGATAACGGACAGAAAACATAAAAAAAATTATAGCTCAACTCAATTATGTCATTATTAAAATGAATTATCGACAAAAATATTACAGAAATCATTTTGCCGGGCTTGGGCTCGAACCTGCGTCCTTCACAAAAATTCAGAGCTTTAAATTGCTGCTTTAGCTCGCTACACTAGCAGGAACTCGTTCTACTGTCTTCTAAATTGAGGAGGTTAAAAAAAATAAAACAGTTGACGCATGCGCAATTGTATCGATTTTTTTCTGATCTGATCTTACAGAAATAGCTTTGGGTTTTAATATACAGTAGAACCTCTTTTATCCGAAACTCTCAATTAACCGAAATCCATTTTTAAAGCATTTTTTTTTTTTTTATCACATTCCTTGTGCGCAAAATCCATTTTGAAACCTTTCACATTTTTTTAACTATCATATTCCTTCTGTGCAAGCTGTCCTTCCTGAACTACGAATACATAAAAAATATTTTAGATCCCCATTCTTAGAGTTCCTTTGAATTTAACTTGAGCTCCCCTAAGCTGCGTAGTGGAACGAAGCAAACTGACAAATGAGCAATTCTGAAGCTTTTGAATGTTTTGAAAAAGATTTGGCATGGCTGGAGCAGCAGAAAGATTGTGATACTGATGAACTAATAATATTAAAAAACTCCGTGATAGAACTTCAAAGCAAAGTGAATCGAAACTGAGACAAACAAAATATTTTTACAAACCCTTATGATATATATAAAAGGTACTTAATTTCAAAATAAAAATTCAGGTAATTTATTCTTGTTTCTATTTTGTTATTTCTTTATTTTATTAAGCATTTGTTACCATAATCAGAAATATTGCATATATTTCTCCCTAATCTTAAAATTGAAGCATTCTCGATTATCCGAAAAATTCGCTTTTCCGAAAAAAGGTCGGTCCCAATTACTTCGGATAACCAAGATTCTACTGTATATGATTTCGACCACTTTTTTGATGTTATTACATTTACAATAAATGTGAGCATGTCTGTTAAAAGTTTAATTACAATATACTTCAGTTTTCTGAAAGTTATTACCGTCAACCTCTTTTGAGTTAGAGTAAAACAACCTGTATTTTTGATTAAATAGGTGGTTTGCGACACCATGTTCCATTGCAATTTTTTGGTTCCCCTTGATGTTTACTTTCCCTCTGAATTTGTCGGTCGAATTCTGCAACACTTTATGTACAGTAGAGCGCCGATTATCCGAACTCCAATTAACCGAACTTCCAGTTATCCGAACAGTCTATTTCTCTCAAAAATCTTTTTAACTGAACTTCCAATTATCCGAACAGTCTGTTTCTCTCAAAAAGAAAAAAAAAATTAAACCAAACTTACAATTATCCAAACACTCTATTTTTTTCATTTTTTCGGGTAAAGCACTTGCCACCTAATGTTACATCTGTAATCTAACCCATGGATGAAAGTGCGATAGACATCCAAACGACTTTATAGAAAGCAAACTTTAAGAATTCGCCTTTTATCAGAAGAAACAGAAGAGCCTGATTACCAAGATACCATAAAAATTGATTTGAAAGATTGTTGAAAAATGGCTGCTGGTTCTTAGGATCTAGAAAAATCCCCAACATTAGAAAAGGCTTGGAATAAAATTTAAAAAAAAAAAAAAAAAAAAGAAAAAACTGATAGTAGATCAGAAAATGAGGAATGTAAAACAACAAAAAGGATGGGCAGAATCCTAAGCTTTGAAGAAAATGAAATTAACAAGTGGTTAAATAGTGACGTACATGGCCCTGGATATCAGATTTTAAATGATGATGGGATTTTGGATGAGATTCAAGATGAAAACGAAATTGAAAAAAAATGAAAACGAATGCTCTGGAAATGACCCAGGTCCATCACATAATGAAGCCTTTAAATGTTTGGAAACAGCTATGAAATGGTTCGAACGGCGAAGAACGCTGATTCTATTCAACTAACGTAAAGAATTCCGAGATATTGCAGCATTAAAAATGTCTTCTTTGAAGCAAGCATCAATCGAAAGGTTTTTTTTTTTTTTTTTTTTTTTTTTTTTGCTTAAATTATAATCTCTGGGGTTCAGAAAATGATAAAAAGAAAAAAGAAAATTTAAATGATGATAAAGTAAAAAAAAAAAAAAAAAAAAAAAAAAAAATTGAAAAGACAAAATAAATAAAAAATTGTAATTTAATAAATTACAACAACCATTTGGAATTTTTTTAATAATCGAATAAATAAAAATCGAAAGCAGTTCCACCGAATCATCCACAGATCACGACAAATCACCTTCGCAACAAAATTTAACCGAAAAATCTAAATTTTGTCCACCAAATTCCGTCGCATCCTCTTCAACAACAGATCGCAAAGATCAAACTTCAGACGACCAAAACCTTCATCGATAAACTCTCCAAGTCCCGTTTCGAGAAGAAAAACAGTTTACAAATCGAAAGCAGTTCCACCGAATCATCCACGGATTGCGACAAATTACCTACGTAGAGCTCAATTTTTCCCGGATAGAATCGACCGATTGTAAAACGCCGTGGCAGTGGATTGGAGCCCCTCGAGACATGGCCTTTTATTATCAATCGATTAAACATTAGATTGTTTCCTTTTTCGTGTTCGTCTTTTATTCTGTAATCGATTTTCATGGGCTACATAATGAGTTGAAGACCTCGATTTTCATGGGCTACATAATCAGTTGAAGACTCGATTTTCATGGTTTACATAATGAGTTGAAGGCCTCTATTTTTGCTTTGCAAGACGATTTTCATTTCGGCGTCGCTCTTTGGCTTTGGATTTTTCCATATCTGATAATTTGCACCACCCCATTTTGTAACTTTTTCAATTTTTAACCTTTTAAGCCTTTCGATTATCTATTCAAACATTTTTTAACGATTTTATGCCTTTCTATTACCTATTCAAATAAAAATTCTTCTAAAAGTAAAGAACATCGTTGAATTTCGTTAAAGAAAATAAAGTGCGAACATCATTTGGCCCAATCCTCGACCGAAAACAACAACCATTTCCAAATAGTTAATAAATAAACAAATAATTTTTTTTTTAAACACGACAGCAACAACTGATGCTGGCAGTCCTAAGCCTGGATAAAGAGTGGAGGTTTTAGTATAGTCAGGAATATCCCTTAAATTTTTTGTCCATTTATCCGAACTTTTGCTTATCCGAACTAGGGTCGACTCCGACTTGTTCGGATAATCGGCGCTCTACTGTATATATATTGTAATAACGGTATATTCACCCTATATGTCTCAAATTATAAATTAAGACAAATTCGACCTCAATAAACCTTGCCTAAGGGGTCTCAGGACTTTAAACTTACTTTTCCTCAGGACAAAAAAAAAAAAAAAAAAAAAAAAAAAACCCTGACATTTTCAACATTTAATATCTTAAAATGTATATGATTAAAAAAATATTGGGGTGAAAGATGTAAGTATGTTCTTTCATTTAAAATATTTAAAAAGTTGAAAGATACAGAATTTATTTATAGGGCGCTCTAAACTGTCAGAGATTTGTCGCACAGAAAATTGGTATAACAGTTTACGCGCAGGATTACAAAATAAATTTTGAACTGGAATGAAATTTTTCGTGCCTAATTATACTTTAGATTGTAATAATTACCCTGAATCTAAAGAAATTTATATTTTTTATACAAAGTTGTATTTAGTTAATACAAAATTTTGAAAATTTCAACCGTATAATCAACAGTATAAAAAAATGTTTTTTTTGAACAATCAAAATGAAATTTTAGGTTCAGTTTATACAGATTAACATAAAATATATGTTTTGAAAATTTCATAAAAAAATATTCAGAAGTTTTTGAGATATCCTGCGCGTTCTGCCCAAAAATGTCATTTGGAGAAAAATGACTTCAAACTTTCGGAAACGATGCTCAGCTATTGAGCGGGTATAATTCTAAAAGCCATAACTGCTGTTCTAATAGGAATATCAAGAAAACATATCAAAATGTTCAGAAAAGATAGGAGTTTAACATCTAAAAATTAAAATTTCGAAAATTTCGAAGCTTTACAGAAATTATTTATTGTAAAGCGAAGACATATCTGTGAGTAACTCTGACGTCATATTGACGATGTCAACATATGACTTATTATTTTCCCTTTTACTGCAACTTTTCAACCTGTAAAAAACGTACAATTTAAATTTTTACACCGTCAAATATTAATTTTTTTTCTTTTTAATTCAATTTGTTTGAAAACTGTACCCCAATTTACTGATTGTTTATGATTTTAAAAATAATTTTCAAGCATCAATTTTTTAAAAAATCTATCTCTACTGCGTTGCGTACAGTCCAACTACGACTATTAACCCGTTTGCAATTTAAACAATGTAAATAGTTCAGAATTTTTTCCCGATTAATATTCCAAAACTAAACTAAAACTTCATCAATAAATAAATAAAATTATATAAATAAAACCCAAATTTAAAAATCATTTAGTCGAACTAGGCTCCTAAATCACTGAAAATATCAGTATTAAAAAAGCTGCTGTAAGTAGCGATCTTTGATGATTTCTTAAGCTACTAACTCCTGGCATCATGAGGTTAATAACAATGTATCGTATTTAATAATTTTCAAAACTTTATTTGAATACCTTACAGATATTTTTCGTGTAACAACTCGTTTTGGCGTTGTTAGTGTGGAATCTAAACAAATATATGTGAAAAATCTATTAAAGTTTCCAATTTAAAACAAATTGGTTTCCCATATGTTCCGTAATCCGTCTTGGATCCTCTAGTTTAGGTAATTAGTCAACCAGCGCAAGACATTTGCACTGCTATCTTTGGTATTATTTGCTTATATATTATTTATAAATTTTTTATTCGCTGCAATTTTCATTCAAATAACGTGTTATAACAAAATTTGACAATACTGTGTCCAAAACTTGTGCAAAACCTTTTTTGTGATATCTCATTCCTGGTGTGTATTTTTTATGTACATAGAAAAAAGCATGTTGTTAGCAAAATTATTAGAGGAGACCGGGGCTAGTTGGCTACAGGGGTAAGTTAGGCGCAGTCCTCATAAATCTCCTGTTTGTGGATAGTTTGCGCAACCAGTCACAGAGAACCTTTCTTATTGCTTTTTACAATCCTCATTGTAGTTTTTGCATCGTTACCCACGTGCAGTGGACATTTATTACGATTTTTCTGTTTTTTGCACTCATAAGTAATTTTTTGTTACTTCATTCTTTTTCTGATTTCTAATACTTATCTTAATAATTGCGATTTAACTTGTGCAGTTTTTCTTAACGTATGGTTAACTGTACCTACCCCATATGTGATTTACTTGGATTATTTATGCTTAGAGGATTACGTGTCCCTTTTGTGAAGAAATTTATTATGGGGCAAGTAGGCGCATTGAACACGGGGCAAGTTGCCTCTGTGTTCGGTGCGTGCTGGTAGATTGAAAAACAGCAAACAACGAGAAAAGTGGTTGCAATGCAAGATTTTGGGCACACGAGGCTTGCCCAACCGGAGACACTCGATTTTTTATTTGTGACAACTGTAACTCTGATGATGATATCGAGTAGGATAGAAGTTACTCAATGCTAATGTTTTATTCATTATTTTTATGTCTGTATAATTTAGAATTTACATTGTACTGCCATAACGCCTTTGTCTATAAACTTACTGGTAATAATGAAATTGATTTCGCTTAATTGCGTGTCTTATTTGAGCTTCATTTAAATTTTTATAAAGCGTGTGCCAACTTACCCCATAGGTATAGGCAACTTGCCCCGTGACGGGGTAGGTTGGCGCACAATTTTTCTTTTACTTTAGGCTTCCGCTAAACATAAACTACAAAAGCTACAAACTCAAAACTCCGGGTATTTATAGCCAAATGTCTGTTCTTTAAAAGTGCGGTTAAAGTTTGTTAAAAAACTTAAATAAAAAAATCATAAAAATTAAAAACTGAAAACTGCGCCTACTAGCCCCGGTCTCCCCTACATATGATAATATGAAATTTAAAAAGAAATTAATTATCAAAATTTGGAAATTTCTCCACTCTTATAAAATAATAAAAATGAATATATTATTTTTTACCTGTATACTACTAGGGGGCTCTATCCCTGCGAGCTGCACTTTCCAACATCCGTTCCAACACCGCTGTACGACTCTAAAAATACTCTAATTTGCTCTATTTTTTACATATTACAGAAGATTGGATTATAATCAAACGAGGAGTGGCGATATTCTGTAATCGGGTTTCCATTCATTTCCTTTCTACTGGGGGACTTTAAGGTCGAATTTTTGCTGTCGCGTCAGTTAACGGCTGTTTTTGTGATTGATTAAATAAGAGCATTTGAAAATCAGTTTGTATAAAAAGGCTAATTAAAAATGTCGCTAAATCCCGCAATTTTATATCGACGCTACAAGAAAATTGTTTTAAATGTATCGTTTTCAATATGACGTAGCTTTCACAAAAGTTTTCTCCCTCTCTTTAATATTCACGTGAAAATACATTTTTTAATTGAAAGTGTTTGGCAATATTATTATTCGAACATTTTAAATAGGGTGTAATTTTGTCATTTAATGCTTTTAACATGTGGTCTTTTTATTATTATTTTAAAGTTTTATTTCTGTTTTTAATAGTGACTTGTAAATACATTTGTAATTGAAAGGACACATTATTATTTGCGCTGTTTTACAGTTTGGCATCAATATAAAAAATGACTTTTTCTTAATGTGAAATAAATCTTCCCTGAAATATTAAAGTTTCGAATAAAAAAATTAAAAAAAAATATTTATAAAAATTAGTGAAATTAAAAAAATAATAATAATTGCACAGTGCACACCGTAAGCTTGTGAAGTGTATTCTTAAAAAAGATGATTAAATTGTTTTTTGACTGACTTCAACATTAAATAGCTCTTTAAATTATTCTTCCGTTAAAAAACTGCCTGCTTCTGCGTGTTTACCTACAATTTTTCTAAAAAAAAATTACCAATTTTCATATATTTTTTTATGCAATAGTTTTCTTAATATTAGCCGAGAAAGAAAACTCCGGTCGCAAAAAATTCATTTAAGACAGCAGCGTTGGTTACTATTTTTAGAATAGAGAGACAAAGGATTCTTCTCACAAGGAGAGGGCCAACTTTGGTAATCACAGATTTTGATTATTTTAATATATGTTATAGGGTAGAGACACCTTAATCTCAGATTCAACAGATTTTATACAACACTCCTTAGTTCTTGAGAAACGGGGGGGGGGGGGGGGCGGAGGGGGGTCTAATATTATAACACAACTTAAATACTTACTTTGTAACGACATGACTGCGTTGGTCATACCTTAGTTGGTCTGACGTTTTCTCGTTGTTCCGAGGACCCGTGTTCGATATTGGGAGACGCTACATTTGTTTTTTTCTCATTTTTTGTTTTATAAATATACTACTTGTAATTACATAATCTAATAATCTCCATTTAAAATTTTAATATCGTAAATTAATTATAACGTTAACATATTTAAACATTAATTTAGCATTTTTTATTTTTAAACCATTATTTTGCATCATTTAAAGAGATTTTCTTTTAAAAATGGATCTATTATTGAATAATAAAAATTACAAAATCATTACAAAACTGTTGTGGCGCCCTCTAGTTATGATAAAATAAAGCGTAGTCAAATACAATAAAAATAAAAGCAGATAGAAGATAGAAGATAAAAGGGAAAGCAAAATAATTCAAACACAAGCATACGTATTACAAATTTAAAAATCTTTAATGTGCAAGAAATAGGTTGCAATTTACTTCTGATGTTATTTTTTAATATAATTATGCTCGTTACTTTAAAAACAGAATAATATTTTCATCGCACTGACTTCCCTTGTTTAGGCAATACACAGAGCCTGATTAACCCTATATTGGACCCGTCCAATAGTCCACCAGTCCATGTCGGTGTCCTTTTCTCAAACAAATTCATGCATTATAATTTGGACAAACAGCTTTGCGTGCAGTTTACAATTTAAACAATAACTTTAAGGAAAAAAAACAATATATTATAGACACATGTAAAAGTTTTTTTTTTTAATATAGGAAGGTGAAATCTTCTGCACCATAGGGTCTTTAGAGTGAGTAAAACACTAAACCCATAAGACTGAATAAAGCATGTACGATTCAATATCCGTTCTTCTTGGAATTCTGAAGTTACATTACAGTTAGTTGTCTTTGGTGAAAAATACGGAGATAGTTTAGTTTACATGAATGGGAAAAATACATTTTTTCTATGAACTACAAATGGAAATTTGTTTTAATTTTTATTTTCAGAGGGTGAAGAAAATGCATTTTGGGGCCCCTCAAAATGTGGGCCTGGGGCACGTGCCCCATGTGCCCCTGTGATAATCGGCTCTGGCAATACACAAATGATGTTTCTTTAAAGTCACGAATCACTACAATTATTCAGTATCATTGCAGCGATAAAGAATATATAAAATACATTTTAAAAGAGATTTAAAAAATATAACAGTTTTATGATATTTTATACAACTATTTATTTACAAGTAAAAAAATAAATAGGTTAAAATTATAAATGATATACAATATTATAATTTTCAATTGACAATGAGTTTATTAAATTATAATAAGAAACATATTTATAAAACAAAAGTAGCTCGTTCCGGTATCGAACCCAAGCACGCGGAACAACGGGAAAACGCCGTACCAACTGAGCTACAACCAACGTTACCCTTTTGTTACGAAGAGAGTATTTGAGCTGAGTTATAATATTAGACCTCCCTGTTTCTCAAGAACTAAGGAGTGTTGTATAAAATCCGTCGAACCTGAGACTGAGGGGTATCTACCCTACAACATGCATTAAAATAATCAAAATCTGTTATCACCAAGGTTGGCCCTCTCCTTGCCAGTGTAAAAATTTTCGCAACTCATCGTCAACAGGAAAATGTACATTGATGACATTTTTTTTTGTTATTTGAGATGTTCATCAATCAAAGGCTCCATAATTCAGTAATACTCATCAATATACGATCTCTATGTTGGAGAAGCTTAATACATAAGGCCTGTAATCCTATACAATCCTATTAATTAGAGGAAGCCACCAAAATTTTTAATTTCTACCAAAAATCTTCAGGTATTAAAGGGATATGAAGAGTTTAAACGAGAAAGAGAATGTCAGAGGAAGAAGGAAAGAGGCATAATTAAAGGAAAGGTAGCATGACAATAGAAAGTCAGGGATACTGTACAAATCCTTTACCAATCTGTTAGAATTGGGAACAGATAGGAATTCTAACAGATTGGTAAAGGATTTGTCCAGTACACCCCTGACTTTCTATTGCCATGCTACCTTTCCTTTAACTATGCCTCTTTCCTACTTCCCCACTCTTCCGACATTCTCTTTCTCATTTAAACTCTTCGTATCCCTTTAATACCTGAAGATTTTTGGTAGAAATTAAAAATTTTGGTGGTTTCCTTTAATTAATAGGATTATAATTGATTGAAAAAAATATTTAAAAAAAATACCTGATATCAGGTTATGCCAAGGGAGGGTCCACATAATTGTGTGGATACAAGCTGTAAATCGCGCAATAAGAGGAAATTGGTTTGTGTAGGTCAGGTCTTAAAGGAATATCTCACTTTGAATTAACCAGGCGCTGCCTTTTCATTGGTCTCCTATATTACATCATCCATCCAGTAAATATTGACTCAGGAATTCTTGCTAGTTCACACTACTGACATTTCACTCTTGACCGCGGACTGCATTGCTTGCACCTTGTATGGTTTTATGCATTTATTTTTTTGTAATTTTAACCATTGCACTGGTGATTGAGCATTATAAAATTCCGAAACAGCTGTCTGCTCTTTTTTAACATCCTTGTTATTTACCCATCACACGTAATATAGGGCAAATCTTGTAATCGTTTTAAAAATCGAAAAAAAAAAAATCCATGGATTTACACGTTTCAGACACTAGAGATTCCGAGAAACATATTTTTAGGAAAAAAATTGCCATCTGTCTGTTTGTGTGTGTGTATGTCTGTGTGTCTCTAAATGCTCTATCTCCCGAAAAAATCAAGATAGAGACTTGAAATTTGGTGTGTACTTAGCATGTAATAATGAGAAGAAGCCTATCAAATTTCCGGAATTATTTTTTTCGGACTCTCGAAATATTCGTTCTGATAAAAGTGTATAAAAATTTTCGAAATTGTTTATTTTAAGGAGTGAATATAAAAGACAATAACAAAACATAAATTTTGCATAAAGAATGAAGTCGATCGGATAATTAGTGCCCAGATATTTGTAATCGTATTTTCCACAATCTTCGATTTTTCACGGCACTGTATTACATTCAAATTTCAATTCAAATATATATTTTATTAGGAAATGAGACGCTTAATCCCATGGAGTAAACTGTTAGTTAATATGATTGTCATTTTAAGAATGTTTCTTTTACGTAATTCAGTAATGGAGCATTTAAAGTGTATGGCGTCATCAAGGATTTTAAACACTCTAGCTACCGAAGAAATTGACAACAAATGCGTTAAAATTTTATTTTGGAATTGCAATGCATTTTATAAATAGTTTACACATGTTTTATTTTCATAGTTTATATTATGCATATCCATGATGGGTAAGCATTACAGTGCCCCCCAACGACTAGTTTCCATTTGTCCTCTATTCACGCTGTCTTTTCGTTTCTAAATTTACATATTTCTTTTACCTCTTTTTTTTTTTTTTTAAAGAAAAGAAAGTTCTATTAAAGAAAAGCTTGTCCACGTACTGGTGTCAACATCAAATATATCTTTTATTCTGATGCATTCCAAAATAAAATGGCAAAAATACCCATGAGAATAAAGTTGGAATATAGCTGAATAGAATTTTATTTTGGAATGTTCATGTGTTAGTCTACATATGAACTAGTAAATCTGCTGATCTGGATCCTTAATGTCAAATCTTAAAGTCGTTGTTTTTTAATCTCATTTTGCATAGTTTTCAACATTATAGAATAACTTAATATTCAACAACTATAATCCGCTTTTTATTCATTTTTTAGTTCCACAAATATTTAGCAAAATATAAAATTCCTGGAATTTTTCGAAAAATAGAAGCATTAAATTATACACTGTGTGACAATAATGTTTTGAAATTCTGATGAATTGGTTTTTCTGGTAATTATTTAGATGAAACAGTATATTTCTTCAAGGGAGCTCTGATTTCTGCCTCCCCCCCCCGTAATTTTAGTAAATTTAAATTGATATTTTTCTATTGATTGTGCGAAATGTTACATTAGTATATCTTGGATTTTGTTTTACACTGGAATTTTATTAGGATAAGCAACAGTTTCAACAAGGATTTTATGTTTTCCAAATATACAAATAGCAATATTTACTTAAACTGAAACTATTATATTTAACTAATATCTAATTTAGGGATCTAATGTTTTTACAATTTTTGTTTTTGAAAAACAGTTTTTATGCTCACTTTATAATAGTTTGATGTAAGATATAATCTAGATCTCATAAAATTGCGCAAGAAAATCACTTATTGTTAAATTAAAGTTATCACATGCTAAAAGGGGAAAAAAGTACATTTACAGGCATACAAATTCTTTTTAATAAACTGACATACATGTTTTGCACGCACAAGCGGCGACTTTATCAAGATCAATACTGATTTAAAAAAATCTTTTTCCCGTAAAAATTTTAAAAATAAACTTAGTAAAACAAAAATCACAAAATTACAAGTATAATGAAAGCAGGAGGTCTAAATAAAAAGGGTCATCTGTGAACGCGAATTATTTTTATTCTTTTTTTTTTTTTTTTTTTTTTTGTAAAGCATCTCTTTCCATATTCGCAAATCAGTTTATCTAAAAGCATTTGTATGCCTTTAAATATACTTTACGTCAGTGGTTCCCAAACTTTTTCACTCGCGGAGCCCTTTTTAGAAAAAATTTCTTAGACGGAGCCCCTGAAGTGTACTGTATATTATGTTACAAGCACTGAGTTCGACAATAGAACGGAGGGCTAACTCCCCATTCTGATACATTGAATCCAGCAGTCCGCCCATGAATACAATGCCAAAGATTTTCCGATGAAAATTTTTGGCAAAACGTAGATTTCCTCCCATAGAGTAGTATGGGGTATATATTTTCAAATGGGATTTTCTTTTAAAATTTTGACGAAGTTGCTACTATTTTCACTGATATGTATATTTTATGGAAAAAACTATAGATTTTATTTAAATTAATCGCAATTTTTTAATTTGACATTAGTTAAAAATGAAGTTTTAGGTAAGCTCAACGAAATAAAATGAAGAACAAATTAAGTATTGCTCATAAAAATATCAGAAAGATATAGAAAACACCAAAATTGATAAAAAATATGCGAAAAAGTTAAAAAAAATGCTTGTAATATTAAGAAAAGTGCAGCACTCATTACTTGCGCGCATTGAAAGTGTGATGCGGTCGCGGCAGAAAGTGGATCCGTGAGTTGCCTCTCCGTATTATTGTAGAGCTCAGTGGTTACAAGTTAATGTTTTTAAGGTGCATTTCTCCGGAGCACAGAGAGAAATAATGAATAGTAATCTAAACAATTTTACACTGTCCCAGAAATAAAATTATATTTTGAAACTTTAACCGTAATTCTGAATTTATTTTCGATTACCATCAAAACAGGTAGAAAATAAATACAACAACAATGTGGAGAATAAATCTTAGAGTGAGGATCAATAACGCATAAACGTTTAATGTGAATGGATTGCTTAGCACAAATGTCTGAATTCTGGTCTAGTTGATAGTAATTGCAGGCGAATCTTCCGTTCTACATTTAAAAGACTTATTTCCTTTTAGTGGCTGCGTTAGTCGAAAATCAAGCTTCATAAACATATGTCGTTGAGAAAACTAATTATGCAAAACCAAGTATGCTTTCTTAGATAAAGTTTTAAATGAATCTACAAACTAACATAAAAAATCTCATAGGCTTTAGTCTTAAAATGAGATCTTTAAAACTAAATATACCAGAAATTTTACCCAAGTTTAATCAAAAATATTTCAGACTAGAATGTTTTTTTTAAATTATTCAACTCGTTTTTTTTTCTTGTTTATATCTGATTGATTTTTATATTTTTATTTATTTATTTCAGGAATAATTTCTGGTTCGAATCCATATATTTTGATTTGGTACCACCAAATAACCGGTTGTTTGTATATTCAGTGTTAACTTGGATAACGCTTCAACTCAAACCACACTGTGAGGAAGTCAAATAACCACTTTTCCTTCAGAATACAATTTTTTCTTTCTTATATTAAATCTGTATTTGTTTCTCCATTTATCGCATTTTTTTAAATTAGAAAACGTAAAAATAGAGTACTAGTGGAAACTAATATTTGCAGCAGATATTTTTTAAAGAAAATAACATTTAGTTTATCAAAAGAGTTCAAATAATTGACAATAATTATCAATGGATAAATATTTTTGTAATTAAAAAAACTGTTTTGAAATTTTTTTTGAAAAAAACAAAAACAAAAACAAAAAAAACCCTTGCTTTAAATGTGTTCGTTTCATTCAAATTTTCTTTATTTTCCTAAAGCGTGGCGGAGCCCCTGGAAAGTTCACATGGTGCCCCCAGGGCTCCGCAAAGCGCAGTTTGGGAACCTCTGCTTTGCGTACTTTTTTCACTTTTAGCATGTTAAAACTTTAGTTTAAATATATCATAATCTACTCGATAGCTATAACATACAAAAATCACCCAAAAATAGGCGCATTTGGAGACTTTTAAATCAACTGGATAATCATTCATCATTGTGTCACTGCTAATTGCCTAAATCGCATCAATTTGGCGCTATAAAGCATTTTTTTGTGATAGTCTTTTATTAGCATATACATTCAATTTAAAAATGTAATGTTACTAATATAACGTATATTTGACGTAAAGCTATATTACAGACCAGATTATTAAAGATTAACTAACCTTTTATTTTCCTCAAGCAGACTTTCTTCTTAATTTTTCGTAATCGGGACTATTTAAACGATTTCTTTTATAGGTTATAAAATGCAGTTGCTAGGTAACTTACAAAAGAAAAAAAAATAAAATATGTATCATCTGAAACAAGTAAATTGATAAAACATTTGCTTTATATTATTGGAAAATATGTATAAAGTTCCACCAAAAATCGTACGCCTAATTTAAAAAATCTCACAAATATATTCACAAAATTTCAAAATAATAGGAATAATTTAAAACCATTATTTAGAAATTTCAGCATTCATAATTTACCACATACATACATTAAAGAAATGCGCCATTTCCTTTCGACAATTGGAAATTTGAAAATCGTCTGAATTACTATAGTTATGACGTAAAATAAAAGATTTTATATATTCCAAACGAATGAAATAAATATAACAAGAAACTATACAACTAAATCCGGGGGCCACAACAACATGAAATATAAATATAATTTTTGAAAAGGGATCGTTAATATTAAATTACGAAATGTACCAAGTTTGATTTTTAAAATAGTAACATTCAACTTTTTACACTTGTTTGAATTTCTTTAATCAAAAGAGCCCTAGAAAAGATGCAGTTTATATACTTCTTAAATATTCATAGAGTTACAAGGTGCCAAAGTTCGAGGATTCTTATGTTAAAAACACATTACAAACTTCAATTTATATCCTCCCAGAAAATAATCCGATTGCAAAGTTTCGTTTTTATTGAATACAGTGCAAAAACCAAAACATATTTCAGGCACTTTTTGATTGAAAAATTTATTTTTAGATCTACAAAAATATTATAAAATTATAATAATCCTTTATATCCTTAATTTTGAATACAACAATTACTTCACCTGAATAATTATTTACATTAATGTCTAAGATATCAGAAACAACATACGTAGCTTGATTTTTAGATATTTTTAAAAATTAAAACTGACTTAACAAATCGGTAGTTAGAGCTCTTTTTGCAAAATATTTATAAGACTAATTAGATTAATTAACAAAAAATACTGTTATGGAAATTTCACAATTCTTATAAGAACAGTGTAAATAAATGTATTGTGATCCTATCTGTAACAGGAAAGTGTTTTGTAGGTGCAAATTTTTCGTATAACGTTTATTAATAGGATAAAAGCTACACCTAGGTACAGTGAAACCTCCCTGTGCGACCACCTCCATTAAGCGGCCACCTCCCTGAACGACCATTTTTTTCATGGAACGAAATTTATTTCTATAGGTTCAATAAGAATTTTACCTCTATTCAGAGACCACCCCAGTTGAACTCCCTCCATGAGCGACCCATTACTTTGAAGAAAATGAAACAAATTCCGTTTTTTCCTGGTCACTTGTAAACGGTTTTATTAGAAAAATAATTCCGGAGAGCGCATTATTCATCGAACTTCTAAACTAAGTTTAGAATTTTTATATATTCCGGTAATTTTTAAGTGTTTAAACTCCTTTGTGCGTTTTTAGGCAATGAATTTAACTCTGGTTACAAATTAAGGATGACGGTCAACAAACTCCCTGTCTCTATTCTGTCAGGAAACTCTCAAAGAAATAGATAAATAAATGAAATCGTCATTATTTGTTAACGTCCAAAAAAATTGCATTTATTTACTAAACTTCGAAAGAACTTGGAAATAAAAGTTATAAAAGATAAAACCGTAAAATCAAAGCAAACGTCAATGTATTAATTTTTTTAAACTCTGCAGTAATTAACTTACATAACTAACTTTTGTTTTAATACTTAAATTTTCATATTTTTTCCTAATGTGAAAAATAAATTTTAGTAAAATTAATTGTTACCCTTTTTTCAACAATTAAAATCTAGATTTAAATATGACCTCCATTAAGAGACCACCTCTCGGAGCGACCAATTTTTATTGGAACGGAACGTGGTCGCTTTAGGGATGTTTTAATGTAAATTGTTGCGAAAATAAACATATTAAAAAATATTTAACTTCGACTGTTTCACTGTGCTTTCTAAATAGGATTGAGCAAATTATTTTGTATGAAAAGTGCACTCTAAATTTATTAGTAGGCTAATTAAATAAATTTTACATCGAATTTTCTGAAAGGTGACAGAGGATCTTTATTTGAGCAAAAATCGACCCCAAAATGAACATTTCTTTTTGTGTGTATTTCTCGAATTTGTTCTACGTTGAAAACCACTTGCAGGTGCGATTATTTTACGCAAAGTTATAAATGCTTTAATTTTATTCACAAACAATTTTTTGGCCTTTTTACCCGACTGCCAAGAAGGGTTATGTGTTTCACGCGTATCTGGGTATATGGATTTATTTATATCCTCGAAACATCCCAGCGGCTGGATGTATTTTAATGAATGAGGTCTTTATCGATTCGTCTTATCCGTCCGATAGTTATAGGCTGGGTTTTGTTCTTATAAAATAAAAATGGCGGCCGTAAAGTACAAAATGGCGGTAGAGACATTTTTTTTATCCACCATATTGAGTGGCATATAATTGGATAGGTCTTTCAAAATGAAGACTGTGTTTCATTGACCATTTTGCAGTCAGAAGCTCTGTTTAAATTTTACACAATCTGGAAGTTGTGTAGGTAGGATTTCAAGCTTTACTGCAACTCTAACCTTCTTAGACATCTATAGGTCTCATCAAAAGAGTGTTTATAGATAGGAACTAACAATTAAACGCAACTTAAAAGTCATGAATACAAAGAAATAAAAAAAATAGGTAAGTCATATAAAAAATAGTTTCACATTGATGAGAAATAATTAATTAGTTCGCTTTTTACGCAGTCGGGTTTTTTGATTTTTTAAATTTAATTTTTATTACATACTTTAAATCTGTTTTTCTCAATACTGATGTTTTAGCTTTTTTTTTTAATTTTTGAAATATTACTTGTTACTTAATTTTTGATCAAAATTCATGAAACTTATAAGGAAGAATCCTGATATTGCTTAAAACGAAAATGTGTATACATTTTAAAATTCGACTTTATTAAGACAATAGAAATTGATTTTTAACTTATTATAAGGCAGAATTTTGATGAAAATCGATGTGTAATTCGGAAAAATGCCTCTAATTTAAGGAATTATTTGAAGGAATTAAAAATTTAAGGGATTTAAGGAATTATTCAAGGGATTAAAAAATCATACACAGATTTGTTTGTAATAGAGTTTTACGCGATTAAAATCCAAAATCGGTAAAATATCGAAAAAATTAAGACGCAAGGAGCATTTTAAAATTTCGTTTTAAAAGTTAATTTTTTTTTAAAGATCTTAAAATTAAAATAAGTTTGAAAATTTCTTTTAAGGTTTTCTATATACTTATGGTGAAATGTAACTTTTCACAAAATTTCAAATCTCTATTATGAAAATTAAAAGAAAAATTTTAAACGTCCACTGCCCCCTTAAAGGTACTTAAAAGTACAGTCAGAATATAAAGGATTAAAAGAATACATGAATTATGAACTACAGTATTTTTTTACATAAAAAGAATGTTTGTCGTCCAAAACATGATACGTGCTTTTAAAACCCCTTTCTATCATTAGTTTTCGACATACAGATAAATCTGATTTTTCGACATAAGGGGATCGTCATCTGTTTATCAAAGGTTTCGCAGAAATGAAAATCTTAGACATGTCGAAAAAATTTACCGAATTTTCTTTCACATAAAATCAGTTTATTTTTCATTTGAAATTTCTGGATAATTTTTCTGAAATTACAATGAATTTTTTGTTTTGTAAAGATTTTAATTTATTTTACAGAAATTGTAGTTAATCCCAAAACATTTTTTTTTTAAAATTTTATGAAGATTTAAGAAAAAAAAATATATAAACTATATGAATTATATATTTTCGGGTTAATTTATCCGAGAAATTTAAAAGGTGACAGAAGAAAAGTTTGCGATTACCCTGCTATAAATTGCTAACAATAGGGTTACATATATAACAATAACGACTGAGGGTTCCATATTTCGTTCTTTTTTTTTCTTTTTTTTTTTTGGAGACTCTACCATACGTTTCGATGTTGAAATTAAGTAATATAGCACTAAGTGGATTAATCATCGTACATTACTACAATGAAAGTATCCATAATTATACAGGGTGGTTATAATTAAACTTCCCCTTTAAACAGCATCTTACAGCGCAAAAGGGTAAGCTGAATTCAATGAAATTTGGTGTATAAACTATACACGAGATGCACTCACGGAATTTCGAAAAAAAAGATTTAGTTCCAAAATATCCACCAGAGGGCGCTTTTTCGGGAAAAATCATTAAATTTAACACAAGAAACGGCCAAAACGGAATACAAGAACAATATTAATAATCCAGAACAAGAATTATGAGTAATAAAATGTAAAACCGTCTGTTTTGGCCGTTCATTGTGTTAAATTTAATGTTTATTCCAGAAAAAGTGTCATCTGATGGACATTTTGGAACTGATTTTTTTTTTTTCGAAATTCCGTGAGCACATCTCGTGTATAGTATATTATACCAAATTTCATTGCATTCCGTTTACCCGTTTGCGCTGTAGGATGCTGTTTATAGCGGAAGTTTAATTATAACCACCCTGTATTTTAATTGCCAATTATGTAAAACATTCACTAATAAATAGCAGATCTTTTCATTCTTAATTTTTAATGCTTTTTTGGGGGCCATTTCATATCGCGTGTGGAACAGATTTTCTACACATTACTGCTGATTTAACAATGCTAATATGAAAATATAAGTCTTTTTGTTAATTTTAATGTATAGTTTATATTTTAACAACTTATAAGTTAATAGATGTAGGTATGTATGTAAGTAGCACGTGCAGGACATTTTATTCGTTTCTCATGGAATGGCTCTTTAAAATGTTTAGATTAATATTTTTACATTTGCCTTAAGGGGAACAGGAAAGCCCTATGTCCGCCATGTTAAATTCATCAAATTTATGTACCTTTTTCTCAGAAATGGTGAAAGATAGAGGTCTAGATTTTTTAGAGTAGTTAGAATAACATGTTTTACGTATTTTAACAGGCCAGTGAAACTGAAAATTAATTATTAATTATTTATTGAAAGTCATCTTTAAATTAGCATTTTTGATAAGATTTCACTGCCTGAAATAAATAATTCTCAACAAATCATTAAATCCCTGTGTTAAAGTATACAATATAACATAAGTATTGAGAAAAAATCTGAGTTCATAAGCTTAATAGATATTGAAAAAAGGGACACAAACATGAAAAATCCAAGTTTTATAGAAAAGTCAGTTAAAGATTTAAATGGCCATTAAGCTGTGAAGTATTCTTAGAAAGAATGAATAATTCCAACACTTCTTTATTTTATAAATAAACATGTGTGACACATCGTTGGAAAGACCAGATAAAAAATTAAAAATCGACCCCCCCCCCTCCCAAATTTTGCTTACCTGGCCCCTTTAATTTATTTCTAACTGTTTTGTAGATTTTTTTTTTTTTAATCAAAATAAAACTCATAATTATAAAATATTATTACACTATCATTAGATTGATTATCATGGTATACACATGGCAGGACAAAGATATCCAGGTAAATGGTGTTTTAATATAAATTTTAAAAGTATATTTTTTCCTTCATTTTTAGACTTAAAATGTTTGACACTGCATAAAGAAACAGTGCGTTAGAAAATGTTACTGAAATAAAATTTATTTAATTCATAATACAAATAACTCAGGAAAAGGCATAAAAAAATTACACATTTACCAATTTCAATTTATACTTATGCTTGTTTATAGTTATGTTATTCAAATAATTAATAAATGATGTATTTTTTTAAATCATTTTTCAATAAGTAGGGTGACTTGATCAAATAAGGTCGGTGCTACGGGGTTTTTATTATATTTCATTCCTTTTAAATTTTAGAAGTAAACTAACATGATTTCTACAACCCTTAATGAATGTCCTATAATGGACAATAATTAAATTCTGCTGAAATTAAATAACAACAGAATTATAAATAATTAGTTTTATTAATTGCCATTTCCCCAGTAGTTGATCAGGCGAATCCAGTTTTTGATCGATTTCATTCCAGTAGTTGATCACTGATCATTTTGACCTTTTTTTTCAATGTAAGTAGAAAAAATTAAACAATTTGAGAATAGTAAACATTTTAATGAGACGATTAAACGTAAAAAATACAATAACTTATACGCAATATTGAAATTAAATCAGGGGCAGAGAAAAGATTTCTTGTTCTACTGATTTTTGTGGGTTCTATGTGGAAATAACTTGATCCCATCTATAAAGAATGTCAACTTCCATAGGCGCCCACATGCCGCCGTGGAAGCCACCGTCATTCCTTCTTTTTCCTTTTCCAATATTTTCCAAAATGACAACGCGCTCATCAATATGCTTTTGCACCGTCTGCCAAGTATGAGCAGTTTTCTCATCTGAGGATTCCACTCACACACTCTCACCGGACGAAACTTTGACACTGGACTCAAACCTCTGTGAGTCGCTCAGTCGTTTTTTCTGCCTAGTCGGGATTTTAGATAGTCCTATATCTTGTCTTTGGTGTAGAAGTTGTTGCTTTCTCTCTTCCCTTTTCTGAATCATTTTTTTCTTTCGGGTTTCTTTCTCTTGTTTTTCCTTTTCCTTTTTTCGAAAGACTTTATCCACTGTTTTGACGTTGTCGCATAACGCAACCGTCTCTTTTCTGTTTTTTTTTCTTCTCTGGTGAGTCGCGAGGCCACAGAGTATTGTCTGAAAAATCTGGACTGACATTTTTTACGTTAGCTAGACCTAAGTTTTTTGGGCGCTCAGGAGTTGCATAATTTAGAAGTGGTCCGTCTGCCTTGAAGGACCTGGTGTTGCATTATCATAATCAAACGTTGGGGATCATCAGATTGTAGAGCAATATAAGCAGTTGGTATTAGGAGATCATCCACTGGCGATTCCGGTTCGCTCTCTGGTGTCGCAATGTTCATTTGAGTTTGTTCAAGACATTTGCTCCGCATTTCCCTCCAGAAATGGAACAATTCAAGTGCCTCCACTTCACCCTCCCATTTGTTCCATTCCACGCTTCTGAACTTCTGAGCTCTGCCTTTTTTGAATAGGGATTCAATGTACAAAAGCATCTGGAATTGAAGTTTTCCGCTACTCCTACTCTAGACCAATTTTCACATGGGTTTGTAGGCGGAAAATCTCATTTCTTACTGCTGATGCACCATTCGCAGTCTGCTGCATTTGGATTAAACGGAAACAGACTGCATTTCCGGAAGCCGTTTTTAAGGACTTTCGAAGTTGCTGCTTCTCGAAATACACTTGCAATCACAGGTCCAAATACTGTTTCTGTGACCACTTTGTTTGCAGATTTAGTTTTCAAATCGTAAACGGTTTCCCGAAAGCACACTTCAAGAGGCCTGAAAATAGCAACGTCAGCTGGTTCGAGTATGTGTGTTGCATTCGGGTAAAGAGCTAAATGAAGGATTTGGTTCTCTGAGCATAACTTTGCCGCTTCAAGAGTTAAGTGGCTCTTGTGGCCATCCACCAAAAGTAATATGGGTAGTTTGATATTCTAATTTTTCAATCAAGGCAAAAATACATTTTCGAGATATTCAAAGCAGGTGCTCCAACACATACAAACTTTCTTTGATCTACCTATTTCCCAGTCGTCTGGCACATTCTGTGCAATTTCATGTGATATTCTCTGCAATGGGTAACCAATCATCCTAGGAATAACCTCTCTTGCTGCATTGAAAGTAGCCATCACGGTTATAGCTTCTTTTTCAGTACCTGTTTTTATTTCATATAAAATGTTGAATGAAATGGGTCCTAAAACTTTCCCCGTTTTTGGACAAGTTTGAAAACCGCTTTCGTCACCATTAACAATTCTCCTGAAATCAAGAAGAATGTCAAGGCAACCTACAGTTTCAAGATATTTGTGAAGTTCTTGGAACCACTCGCGGATGCTGGGCTCTGACATTTCTGCTCTTGCAGTGTTGATAGCATCTGCAAACCTCTCAGCTATCGAACTGTTTCTTCGCAAGAGTCCTTTAAACCATGTTTTCGCCGGAGTTGAGTTTGCAAAAGGGTTTGGCCTTTTATCGGCTTCAATGATGTTTTTTACGGTTTCAAATAAAGTTCTTCTCTTAATCGGGAACTCTTTTTTGGTATAAGCATTTATCGTCAACAAGGAGCTGTTCCTCTTCTTTGCTTAAAACTGATGAATGTCACACCCGTCTTACACTGTAAAAAAAATGGTAACGTTCCATGTAAAATCCAGGAACGTTTCGCCTTTTCTCAGGTTTTCAGAATAATTTAGCTCTTTCCTGTGACATTCTGGTTTTCTTATCTGAAACGTTCCTGAACCAAAAGTTGGAAACAGCAAAACGCTGCGGCCGCCATTTATTATTTTTTTGCTATAATCCGTTGCTCGCGCGCGAGTGTCGAAAAAGAATTCCTTAAATGAATGTAAAAGAAAACAATATGGAATGCAAATAAATCAATAGACGACATAATCCTTTACGTCTCTATTGTCAAGACAATTCAGATGAAAATACAATACCTCCGTGACATCGCTAAGAGATTATATCTCGTACTTGTCTGTGGAATGTTTAAGGAGCAGACCGTGTAAAGAAAATACACCTATTATTGGGATCTCCATTAACCAGGGGATCACCAAACATGATTCTCACCGATTTTGATTAATTTATAGTATGTTTTAGAGTTCTTATCTCTAATTATTCTTGTGAAAGGATTTCTTCAAATGGGACTTAGATTTTCAGAAATTAGATGCCGAGGTTTAGCATACGTTTCAAATACCCATTAGTTTGCAGCTCTCAACGTGTCTTTCGTGCTGTGGACGCAGAAAGCTCGCACGCCACCCGTACGGCCCGAGTTCGATGCTACCTCTGGACTTTTTTTTTTCTTTTTTAATTAATTTTATATTTTAACACTTTATTACAATTTGATTTAAATTTGATATATATTTGACACTTTGAATTGCTGCAAATTTGAATTTTTTTTTTTTTCGGAAAAACTATACAATTACGTTTAGGTTTTTTTTTCATGAAAATTTATATGTATTTTATCTAACTTGTAAACTAACATAATTACTAACGAAAATCCAAAATATTTTACGTCTAGATTTTTTTTATAATTATTATTTACATTTATATATTTTTATATTTTAAGCAAAGTTAAGAAACAATATATCATATATATATTTACTTTATTGAATTTTAACTGAAAATTTATTTTTTCGTGTAAATTATAAATAATAATTTTGATGTCAATTTCAAAATATTTTTTCATTCTAACAAATAATGATAATAAAAGCGAAAATTGTCAACTGGAAATGTAAAAATCGTTTGCGGATCCCGCATGCTGTGAAATGTCAGTAATGTTTTGATGTCAACAGAAATATTCCTGGTATTTCGCAGGAAACTTACTGGCATTTCTGTAGAAAGTTTTTAACATATACAGTAAAGTTCCAGTCATTTTCAAGAAATGTTTCTTGGAAATAATGGGCAACTCAGCTGCCCATTTTTTCCCAGGAACGTTGCGGAATGTTTTTTACAGTGTACCTCTGGCGTTTACCCTTTAACCTAAAACAAAAAATCTTTTAAGGAAACATAGGTGGAACATTTCGAAAAGGGGTATTGATTCGAAATTATGGAAACACCCTTTTCTCTTACGTCTTCAACGGCTGCTCGTAGATCATCTTCTGAGTACAGGAAGAATTTATTTTTCAGCGGCATAATGAATTCTGAAAATAAGCAATAATGGCTTGGTAAGCAAATAAATTTAAAAAATGATCAACTAATGGCTATGCATGTTGTTAGTCAGTAGTTGATATACTTATCAATAACTAGAGTCCTCGAAACCAATAATTGATCATAGCAGATCAATTTCTGGAATTTGCTTATTTAATAAGACCAGAAGTTGATCAGTCAAATTTCAGCCCCTAAATAGAAGTCAATCAAAAATCTAAAAATTAGTATTTAAAATATCATTCTTGGGTTGTGATAAGCAACAATTCTTATGAAAATATTAGTTGAAATAAGCAAGGTGGAAGGGGATTATTTTAACTTTATTGTCTTTTTTTTTATTGTATTTAACTTACCGTTATTGTCTCCAACTAATGAAAAACTAAATTTTTACACTTTCTAATAAAAAAAATTGATAATATGGCTTATCTCACAGAAGACAGCTGAAAACTATGGGACAACTGGTGCACTAACATTCAAACAAAAATATTATATCTAGTGCCACTTGTAAAACTCATTTCCGCCGGAAATGGCGCACTATTTCAAAAATTTGATCAACTACTGGAGGGGCATCAACTACTAGCGCAGTCACCCTGTGTTTTAAAATATTGTAGGGAAAATATTTTTCATTCCTTAGGTCCAGCTGGTGCTATAAATGAAAATTAAACTCAAAATTAAAATGAGTGTAGAACAATTTAAAAGTTGTTACAATGGCAAATCTGAGCATCGGAAAATCCATGTGGAAATGTGGCATGTGAAAATCATTTTCCTTTCTTTTTAAAATGATACTTTCCTTTGTTTTCTGTAAATAAGTCTAATATTGCAAGGATATATCTCTCTTTGTATATAGACATATACACTCATATCCAAAATTAAGGTCACAAACATAAAATCTGAGAAAAATAATGAACTATTTACTGTGTTGGCACGAAATTTGACACAGATACATATTACAATGGGAAAAAGAATATAGCAACATAACAATATGGAAAACATTTTAATTGTGAATCAAGAAACAGGGTATATCAAAAAGTGTTAAATCATGAACCAGAGATGAAGCATTTATCTCGGAAAAAGTCTGTCTAATATGGAATGTCACCACCTTGCACTGCTATAAGCCTCACAACGAGTCTCATATTGTTTATGAGAGTGTCAATAAATGTTTGTGGCAACAAAGCCCATTCTTCTAAAAGCGTGGCTTTTAACTCCTGGCGGGCCCTGGGAGGGGGTTACGCTGTGAAAAGGCTCTTCCTTGATTATCCCAAATATGTTCAATAGGATTGAGGTCCGGAGGCGCCGAGGGCCTTTTCATACGGCGAATATCCTCTTCTCCAAGAAAATCATCAACAATGTAAGCTCTGTATGATTTATCATTATCGCCCATAAATATGAAGTCCGGGCCTACAACACCCCGGAACAACCTCACATAGGCTTCAAGGACCTCATCCCTATAGCGATGTGCGTTGACAGTACCCGCATCCAAAACGTGCAGTGATGTACGATGGCGTAACATTATGTCCTATCTTGTTTGCGTGGGTATTAATCTACTTAGAAATGAAGACAAGGTTTTAATAACACGGTTTAAGGTAACACGGATGCACATCACTTTACTAAGACAACACGGACATAAATTACACGAATAAATATAACATATTTCACTGTATGCTCAATCGGCATACCACCTAAACATAGCCATTTATTTACAATACTTATTCCATAATCTCGTTCACAGTATATTCAGAATTTAGCTCGCTCAGGATATTAATAGAAACCATGGAGTAAATGTCACTCTTCAGACACCACATCTCCTCCCCCTTTACAGGTCAAGCTTCTTGGGTGGTCTGCGAACTCTCTGAGAACGTCGGGGTATCATAGTCGGGCTTGCTTGAATCGGTGGAGCATCTGTCGTAGCAGGTACTGGTGATGAACTATTGGACTGATGGGTTGGGGAAGTCAGATCCTTACTCGGGACATCAGCAGTTGAAGGTGACGCTACAGGTTTGTCACTGGAGATCGGAACAATAATACTTTCAGTTTTCAGATGTTCCGGTTCTGAAGAAGTCTCTTTAAACTTTGTCGATGGAGATCTTCGATATTCATTCGATGTAGAATAATTCTTCTGCACTTGTTCACCTACTGAACGGATTTGGTCAACATGGCGTCTTACGAGTGTACCTTGAACATCGATTGTATAATGAAGGACACCATCTTTATTAATTATTCTTCCAAATTTCCATTTCGAATTTGCCGATTTATAATCTCGTACTGCTACAGAATCACCGATGTCAAAATTTCTATCTCTAAATTCATATACTCCTTTTCGTACTTTTTCTTGAATCCTCGATTGTAGTTGAGGTAATAGTAAATCAATCCTACTTCGGATATCTCTTTTTAAAAATAACATAGCTGGGCTGTGATTTGTTGTTGCATTTGGTGCTTTTCTGTATTGAAGCAAAAATGTACTCAATTTTTGCTGTATACTTCCTTCATAACTCTGCATGGCTCGCAGCGACTGTTTTACCATATGGACATAGCGTTCAGCTTGGCCATTACTTGATGGTTTAAATGGTGCGGAAGTTTTGTGCTTGATACCATTCCTTCGCATGAATCTCTGAAATTCATCAGACGAGAATTGTGGTCCGTTGTCACTGACAAGAACTAATGGCAATCCAAATCTCGCAAAACTGTCTCGTAGACATTCAATTGTTTTCTTCGCTGTGGTAATCTTCATCGGATATACTTCTAACCACTTAGAGTGAGCATCACCTATCACCAAAAACATGTGCTCAAATAAAGGACCGGCAAAATCAACATGTATACGTTCCCATGGCATGCTGGGATACTCCCAGTAATGAACTTTGGCCTTTGTTGGATCAGTCTTGTGTCTGGCACAATCAGCGCAATTTTTAGCAACTTCTTCTATATCGTTGTCAATCCCTTTCCAATAGACGAATGATATTGCGATTGCTTTCATTTTAACAATGCCTAAGTGTCCTTGATGCAGTTCTTCCAGAACACGCTTTTGATATTTCTTCGGAACACACACTCTTTGTCCGTACATGATACATCCATCTTCAATGGTATATTGTGCTTATCTTCCCTGCAAATTCTGACCTTTCCGTAAGGCTTGTAAAAGTGGACCCAATTCTTCATCTCTCCACGTTTCTTCTCGTAATTCCTTTGAAGTAACTGGTAACGTTTCAATTTGTGACATCTGGAATATGGTAATGTCATCTTTCACTTCCAGTTCTTCCGAAGTTTTAGGCAATCTTGACAAAAAGTCTGCATTTCCATGATCATTAGTTTTTCGGAAAACTATGTCAAATTGGAAGGATTGCAAAATTAATGCATAATGTAGTAATCTGGTAGCTGTTAATACGGGTAATCCTCGTTTCGATCCAAAAATTGATACTAGAGGTTTGTGGTCAGTTATTAACGTAAACCTTCTTCCTTTTAGATACAGGTAAAACTTTTTTACTGCCCATACAATTGCTAAGGCCTCTTTGTCGATTTGAGAATATTTCTGTTCAGTCCTCGTTAAGGTTTTGGATGCAAAAGCTATTGGCCGTTCAGACCCATCTGGATATCGATGAGACAAGACACAACCAACACCTACTGGAGATGCATCACTTGCCAACGTTAAGGGAAGTTTCGGATCATAGTGAACTAAAACTTTTTCTGAACAGATTTCCTTTTTTATTTGCTCAAAGGCAACTTGACAACTCTTTGAATATTTAAATTTCACATCTTTTCTTGTCAAATTATTAAGAGGATTTGCTATAGTTGCCAAATTTTTACAGAATTTTCCATAAAACGTTACTAATCCAAGGAAAGTCTTCACTTCTTGTACATTCTTAGGTACAGGAACTTTTAAGATTGCTGAAACCTTCTCGTCTGTTTTATGTATCCCATTTGCATCTATTTTATGACCTAGAAATTTTATTTCATTTTGAAAAACTGGCTCTTACTTAGATTAAGTTTTAGACCATGCTCTGTACATTTTTTGAAAAACAGCTCTAAAGCTTTAAGATGTGACATTTCGTCATTTCCTGTTATTCTAGCATCATCCATGAATACTTTAACCCATTCCATACCTTGGAACAAGCCATCTACGTACCGCTGCCAAATTGCAGGCGCTCCATTTAACCCAAACATTAGTCTCTTGCAAATATACAATCCTTTATGGGTATTTATTGTTAACAGTTTCTGACTTTCTGGATCTACCTTCATTTGCAAATATGCATGTTTGAAATCTAATTTTGAGAATTGTTTTCCCCCATTCAAACTTGCGAATATCTCCTCTAATCGTGGCAAAGGGTGTTGTGGTACGATTAAATTAGGATTTAAGGTTACGGAATAATCGGCACATAATCGTATACTGCCATCCGATTTTACGACTGGTACTACTGGTGTTGCCCATTCAGAGCTCTCAACCCTTTCTAAAATACCTTCTTTTTCTAATCTATCTATTTCATCTTCAACTCTGCTCTTTAATGCAAATGGAACTGTTCTAACTCTGCAAAATATGGGTTTAACATCCGGTTTAAGTTCGAGCTTAGCTTCATAATTATTTATTTCGCCCAGTTTATCATCAAAAATATCTTTATATTGTTCCAACAGGTCTTTTAAGTTCAGTTTAGTCGTAGCTCTTAATGCCTTAATAGCATTCCAGTCTAGACTAATTTTGTGAAGCCATTCACGGCCAAAAATGGTATCCAAGTTCTCCTTAACAATGTATAAGTTCAAATTCGAAATCTGGTTTTTATATTGAACTCTAACTGTAACATACCCCATAGGTACTAATGATTCACCATTATAAGTTTTAAAAACTATATCAGTGGGCTGAATCTGTTTCTTTGAAATTTTCCTAAAATTACTTATACTCATAACGCTGACTGCTCCACCAGTATCTAATTCCATAGAACAAATCTTTCCGTCAAGTTTCAGAGTAATCATTATCGGAGGTCGTTTCGGTTCTTCCTCGCGTAATGTACAATCAGTGGTATTTAAACCAAATAACGGAACCTGGACATTATTTATTAAATTTACTTGTTTTTGTTTAACTGATCTAGCATTCGCCTTTTTTGCTGCGAAACACGCCTTTTTTATGTGCCCAATTTTTGAACAAAAGTTGCACTTACTCAAAATAAATCTACATTTTTCTTTGACATGATCCGTGCCTGTACATCGCGTGCAAAATAAAGATTTCCGCTGCTTTTCCGCAAAGTTTGTTTTTCTATACCATTGTTTCTTTACTGCATGAACTACATTTATTTCACGGCCCATAATATCATTTGCCCCCTTAAATGCCTTTTCCATAGCTAAAGCTATTTGCAAAGTTTTATCCAGATCTATATTATCTTCTTCAAATAATCTATCTAGAATTATTTTATCGCGTAATCCACTAACAAAAACATCACGTAACATGATATTTAACATATTACTTTCATAATCGCAATTAATTGCTAGTGCTCGGAGTTCCGCTATATAATTATTAATACTCTCCCCTTCATGCTGTTTTCGATTCAGAAACTTATGTCGGGAAGGTATAATCAATGGCTTTGGGGTCAAATGCTTTTTCAAAATATCTTTCAATTTATCTAAGCTTTGCGCAGAAGGAATTTCTGGAGACAACAAATTTTTTAGTAACTGATACAATTTAGGACTTAGAGAAGAAATAAGCACTTTAGCCCAAACGTCTTCCGGGACTTTTTGAACATCTAAGTATGTGAGAAATCTTTCGAAAAAACTATCGAAATTTTCATATTCTTCATTAAATTTTTCAAATTGAACAGTTACTTTATGAGAAACGCTCTCGTTATTTTGAAGAGCAAGAATCAATTCCCGATTCTGTTTCAACAATTCTTATATTTGTTGTTCCATAATTCAATTTAATTAAAAGATGAAAATGAAACTTTTACCTTTAGCCGTCTTCGTACAGATCTATTTTTTATTTATCGTCGCCAGCTGTCCTATCTTGTTTGCGTGGGTATTAATCTACTTAGAAATGAAGACAAGGTTTTAACACGGATGCACATCACTTTACTAAGACAACACGGACATAAATTACACGAATAAATATAAATAACTAGAGTCCTCGAAACCAATAATTGATCATAGCTGATCAATTTCTGGAATTTGCTTATTTAATAAGACCAGAAGATGATCAGTCAAATTTCAGCCCCTAAATAGAAGTCAATCAAAAATCTAAAAATTAGTATTTAAAATATCATTCTTGGGTTGTGATAAGCAACAATTCTTATGAAAATATTAGTTGAAATAAGCAAGGTGGAAGGGGATTATTTTAACTTTATTGTCTTTTTTTTATTGTATTTAACTTACCGTTATTGTCTCCAACTAATGAAAAACTAAATTTTTACACTTTCTAATAAAAAAAATTGATAATATGGCTTATCTCACAGAAGACAGCTGAAAACTATGGGACAACTGTTGCACTAACATTCAAACAAAAATATTATATCTAGTGCCACTTGTAAAACTCATTTCCGCCGGAAATGGCGTACTATTTCAAAAATTTGATCAACTACTGGAGGGGCATCAACTACTAGCGCAGTCACCCTGTGTTTTAAAATATTGTAGGGAAAATATTTTTCATTCCTTAGGTCCAGCTGGTGCTATAAATGAAAATTAAACTCAAAATTAAAATGAGTGTAGAACAATTTAAAAGTTGTTACAATGGCAAATCTGAGCATGGGAAAATCCATGTGGAAATGTGGCATGTGAAAATCATTTTCCTTTCTTTTTAAAATGATACTTTCCTTTGTTTTCTGTAAATAAGTCTAATATTGCAAGGATATATCTCTCTTTGTATATAGACATATACACTCATATCCAAAATTAAAGTCACAAACATAAAATCTGAGAAAAATAATGAACTATTTACTGTGTTGGCACGAAATTTGACACAGATGCATATTACAATGGGAGAAAGAATATAGCAACATAACAATATGGAAAAGATTTTAATTGTGAATCAAGAAACAGGGTATATCAAAAAGTGTTAAATCATGAACCAGAGATGAAGCATTTATCTCGGAAAAAGTCTGTCTAATATGGAATGTCACCACCTTGCACTGCTATAAGCCTCACAACGAGTCTCATATTGTTTATGAGAGTGTCAATAAATGTTTGTTTCAACAAAGCCCATTCTTCTAAAAGCGTGGCTTTTAACTCCTGGCGGGCCCTGGGAGGGGGTTACGCTGTGAAACGGCTCTTCCTTGATTATCCCAAATATGTTCAATAGGATTGAGGTCCAGAGGCGCCGAGGGCCTTTTCGTACGGCGAATATCCTCTTCTTCAAGAAAATCATCAACAATGTAAGCTCTGTGTGATTTATCATTATCGCCCGTGGCCGCCCCTCCGGGTGGTTCCGACCCGACCCCTTGAGTGGGGGAGGTGACCGGAAGCTCGGCAGAGTTCGTTGTGTACGAATGCGAGGGGGCCGGATGGGGACGATTCGCCACCTCCTCGAGAGGCTCATCTCCGACAGGCGTTGAGCACGGTGGCCACGGTTAACGGACGTTGTGCATGGGTGCGTAGGCCCTTCGGGGTCCTGACTCAACGCAACCCCCGGCAGCCGGGTTCTCTGGCCAAGCCGGATAGCGACGCTCCATAGGTCGATCCCGGTGCCGGTCTACGGGCCGGACGGTGTCGCGGGGCAAAGACTAGCTAAGGCGATAGGACCCCATCCACCTATTGACTAAGAGGGAGCCTGAAGTATGAGTGAGGGCTTTGTAGTGGAAAGTCCTCGGTGCTCGCTAGTGACGACGGGGCTCGCGGGAACGCCATGCAGGGACTCCCGGAGCAACCGAAGGGCGAGGGTTTCGGACAGCGCCCAGGTTACTTTATGACTTGGGTGGCTCATCCCTCCGAGGACCTCAGCTGGAGCAGTTGGGAGCCGACCCTAAGGGTGGTGGGGTTTGGCGGTGCCCCCGTTGACTAAGGAGCGGTCGCGTGGGGAGGCCAGTGTGGTTCTGGTTGCTCCACGTCGTGCCGTGCCCCATGGGAGGGGGTCGGCCGGCAGGTCCACCATCGAACACTACTCCCGCAGGGAAACGGGCCGGAGGCTCGCCGGAACGCGGCGGCTTATCTTTGCCTCGGGTGAACTCTTGGTCCGATCCAGGTCCTCCGTGTCTATGCGGTACCGGAGTTTGCCTCGCCTGGTGATGAGGACCTAGAGGTGTCTCCACCTAACTTTCGAACGCACTAACAAAGGTAGCGGTCGGTCACTGCACGGGGTCAGGAGCCTTCGGGCCTGGGTACCCTCGACGGCCGTGAGGTAAGGTAGTGGCGGGCGGGCTTTTGTCGGCCTCCACTGGCTTCTCTGTCCCAGGATGGAGTCGAGTCGGTGGGGGCTGGCGGGACTCCGTTCCGTCCGACCCCCTAGCGAGGCGGAGTCTATTCCGTCTAGGTGGAGCTTTCCGTGCCCGCCTGGGGTCGCTAACGGCACCTAGTCTGGGCGAACTGGCTCCCGGCGTGATCCGCGAGGGGTTCCGTCGGTTGAGCCGGGTGGTTTGGGCGAAAAGCCAGGAACTGGGTCGCTTTACGACCGGAGGGACTTTCCCCGTCCTCCCTGGTTTTCAAGTTAGGGGCCCTTCATTAACTTTCCTATCGGCTGGCCCACAAAAATGTCTCTGCCGGAAAATGGTATCTGATCTTGGGGGCCTGTCCGTAAATTAAATTCGGGTCGGGAAGCCTCGGTTCAGTCCGTGGGCCCAGCGTCTTTCATAGGCGTCTGGTTCCTGCGATGGCTTGCGGGGTCTACCGGCTCGAGTAACCAAGTTTAGGGACCACTTGTTTTTTCTAGCTGGGTGGTGAGAACTATCGCATCGATTGTTCATCAACTTGGGAATAGTCGGCGTGACGTGCGCTGGGCAGTGCGTCGACCTGACCGGAGTTTGCGTAGGGTTCCGCTCTGTTGGGCCTTGTCTGGCGGCGACCTTCGGGACGCGCCGCGGGGCTTGTTTCACGGGTGGTTCCTTGCGTCGACAAATGGGCCTGAAAAGGGCCTGGGACCGGAAGATGAACCCCTCATCTTATCATTATCGCCCATAAATATGAAGTCCGGGCCTACAGCACCCCGGAACAACCTCACATAGGCTTCAAGGACCTCATCCCTATAGCGATGTGCGTTGACAGTACCCGCATCGAAAACGTGCAGTGATGTACGATGGCGTAACATTATGCAGCCCCAGACAAGGATTCGTCGCCACCAAATCTGCCAATTTCCTTTAACACATTTTCTGCAGTACAAGTTGGTTATAATTGTCTCTTCAATAAATCTCGTGCAGCAAGGGGTTTCTCAGCTGATAAGTTGTGCTCCGTGACTGTCGGGTTTCGGAAACACTTAACCATATCTCTTTCAGCTGTGATTCTCAACTCACGGGTTGAAAATCCATCGATATAATGCAATAGATAATTAACCTCGCTCGCTCCCTGGGGCAGCGAGGCTACACTGTCTACAAGGAATCTACCTTCCGCGAGTCAACTAGGAGAAAGCTTAAGCCTGACATTGTGGCTTATGGTGTTGATCACGCCTTGGTCATTGATGCTCAGGTCATCAACGATCAATTCAATCTGTAGACTGCCCATATTAACAAGGTCACCAAATATGAAGTCCTGCGCCCACAGCTTGAACATCTTCGGCCGAATTGAGTTTAGTTCCCTGACATTCGACTGGCATGGTGCCGCTTCCTCTGATTCTGAAAAATTTCACAAATCCTTCCATGTTCTCCTAATGGTGATTTCAAAGTTCTATCTGCACGGGTGCTCTCTTGAGTTCAGTGTATCTGGCGTCTTTTCCAGTGCATGACTGTCAGAACACCTGGCAAGATGAACTGTGTAGCTAATGCGAAAGTTCCATGATTGTGATGCCTTTTATATACGAGCGAGCACTGCCCTAAGTGAGCCAATTAGTATTTGTTATGTATTTTCTCAACTTTGTTTTGTACATTATTAAATAAATATATTTTAAATAAAAGGGATGATAGCGAGCTCCACGTTCTTTCCATCTGAAGTTTCGCCTATAATCACTCTGCGTGGTGAATCTCGACTCATCACTGAAAAAAATACGCTCCCATTCTTGTTCTGTCCAACACTGATGTGTCTTCGACTCCTCAATAACTTTGCTCTCCTGTTGATGTAGCTAAAGGGACACACACAACTGCACTCTGGGCGTTAGGGGTGATGTCCTTGAAGACTATGTAACGTTGTACCGGGGTGCTGCAGGACCAGAATTCATGTTTATGGAAGATAATGTGAAGCCACACAGAGCTCGCATTGTTGACGATTTCCTTGAAGAAGAGAATATTCGCCGTATGAATTGGCCCTCGAGGTATCCGAACCTCCATCTTATTGAACATGTTCCCTTGGGATGGTCTAGGAAAAACCATTGCGTAGCCAAAACTCCCTCTCTCAGGACCCACCAGGAGTTAAAAACCGCGCTTTTGGAAGAATAGGCTTTGTTGCCACAAACATTTATTGACACCCTCATGAATAAAATGTTTTGTTTACTTATTTCACATTATTATCAAATGTAAAAATTAAGGAAGTGTTTATTGATTGATATATATTAAGAATATATTAAATACGGATGTTTTCATTCATAATTTTTAACGCGATATTTGTATAATATTTTAGTTTAAAACGCAAGGTGAATTTACACTAGTCATATACACGCAAACATACACATTTAAATTCGTCTTTTTCAAAGAATAAGAACTCAATCCGAGCGAAGCTTGATGACCACCATATATGTTTCATTCTGACGCATTCAAAAATAAAGTGTTGAATATACGCATGAGAGTGCAGCAGGCTAAAACTAAAAAGAATTTTGTTTTGAGTATTCCTGTGTTATACCTACCTGTGAAACATTTTAAAATATAACTTAATTTAATGTTTTAGGGCGTCTGATATCTAAAATTGAAAGAATAAATTTCTGTTAGTTTTACAACTTTCGTATTTTATGACATGCAATGGAATTTATTGGAAAATAAAGCTGAAAGTATTGATATATAACTAATGAACGTTTCAGTGAAACTACTTTAAAAATTCCTCTAATATTGTCATATAACAGAAAAAAGCAACACTCCCTTTAACAAAATGTTTTGATTTCTTATTTCACATTATTATCAAATGTAAAAACTAAGGATGAGTATATTAATGGATATATATCAAGAATAATAGATAAATGGTTGTTTTCATTCACAATTTTTAATGCGAGATTTGTACGCTTTACGAATGAAAAACACAAGATGAATTTATTCTATTTATATACACGCAAACATACACATTTATTTTCCTCTTTTTACCCGACTGCCAAGAAGGGTTATGTGTTTCACGTGTATCCGAGTATGTGGATTTCTTTATACCCTCGAAACATCCCAAAGTCTGGATGGATTTTAACAAATGAGGTCTCTATCGATTCGTCTTAACCGTCCGATGGTTACAGGCTAGGTTTTGTTTTTATAAATTCAAAATGGCGGCCATAAAATACAAAATGGGGGTAGAGACGAAAAAAAAAATTTACACACCCTATTGAGTGGCCTATCATTGGATAGGTCTTTCAAAATGAAGACCATGTTTCATTGACTATTTTACAGTCAGAAGCTCCGTTTAAATATTACACAACCTGGAAGTTGTGTAGGTAGGATCTCTAGCTTTGCTGCAACTCTAACCTTCATAGACATCTATAGACCTCATCAAAACAGTGTTTATAGATAGGAACTAACAATTAAACACAACTGAAAAGTCATCAATACAAGTAAATAAAAAAATAGGTAAGTAATATAAAAAAATAGTTTCACATTGATAGAGAAATAGTTAGTTCGCTTTTTACGCAGTCGGGTTTTTTGATTTTTTAAATTTAATTGTTACTTGTTCAAAGAATAAGAACTCCATTTTAGAGAAACTTACCACGTACTGTATCACATGTATTTTTCATTCTGACGCATTCAAAAATAAAATGTCAAACATGCCCATGAGAGTACAGCTATGCTATAACGCGAAAGAATTTTGTTTTTGAATGTTCCTGTGTTATTCTTAGGTAAGATATATCTTAAAATATAACACAATTCAATCTTCTAGGACGTCTGATATCTAGAAGTGGAGAAATAAATTTCTGTTAGTTTTATAACATTCGTATTTTACGACATGCAGTGACATTTATCGAAAATTTTGATATATAACTAAAGAATGTTTTAGTGAAACTACTTTAAAAATTCATCTAATATAACTTATGTATCAGAAAAAATCAACACCACCTTTAACAAAATGTCTTCTTATTTCCCATAATTATTCAATATAAAAATAAGGATGTGTATATTAATGGATACATATTAAGAATAACTGATAAATGGCTGCTTTCATTCACAAATTTTAACGCGAGATTTGTAGGCTTTGCTAATAAAAAACACAAGGTGAATTTATTCAATTCATATGCACGCATACATACACATTTATTTTCCTCTTTTTCAAATAATAAGAACTTCATTCGAGCTAAGCTTAACCACGTACCGATGTCAGCATTATACATATATCTTTCATTCTGACGTATTCTAAAATAAAATGCCGAACAATACCCATGAGAATAAAGCCAGGCTATAACTCGAAAGAATTCTGTTTTTAAATATCTCTTGCGTTATTTTTAGGCGTGAAACATCTTAAAATGTAACGCAATTCAACATTTAAGACGTCTAATGTCTAGAACTGGAGAAATAAATTTTTGGTAGTTTTAAAACGTTCTTATTTTACGACATGCAATACTTTATTGAAAATAAAGTTGAAAATATTGATATATAACTATAGACCGTTTTCGTAAAACTACCTTAAAAAATAATTTAATATAGTTATGCATCCGAAAAAAGCAACACCACCTTTAACAAAATGTTTTGCTTTCTTATTTCACACTAGGGAGCTCTGCCCCCTACGAGCTACGCTCGCCAACCCCCGTTCAGACACCGCAGCCTCTAAAAGCACGCTAATTTTATCGCTTAAATGTATCGTTTTAAATCTGACGTAATTTTAACCAAAGTTTTCTTTTCCTTTTAAATATTCAGGTGAAAATACTTTTGTTGTTAGAAAGGAAATCTTATTTGCGCTGTCTTCGAATTCTCAACACGAGAGCAATGCGATTCTAGTAGCCGCTTCAATAACATCTGCATTGGTTCAAAATACCTCAACATGTTGATTTTCTGTAAGCAAGTAAACCCTATTGATTTACAATGGAAGTCTACGGGAATTTGGCGAAATATTAGAGATAACGCCAAGTTGGCGTAACTTTTGGCGACTAATTTTGAAAGCCAAATTTGGTGATATATCGCCAAGTTGGCGACAACCTTGGCGGTATTTGGCGACAGAACAGGGTCCCCACTATGGTAACCCCTCTTATAGGTATGGGGATACATTAAGGGTGTTCTCAAATCCAAAAGGGCAACTTTCTGACATAAGTTTTAATTTATTTTAGTTCGAAAATGCATGAAACTGGCTGGTGGTGTTGTTCAGAAACTATTTAATTGAGTTGTTTTTCCTTTTTTTTCGCAAACGCAATAGATCATTAGGAAATAGCGACAAAGTAGGCGTTTTGAACCGAATTTCCGCGCGAAGGGAGAAAGAGCACTCAAGAGCGCGCGAAAAACGTGTTTGTCACGTGATCGAATTCGCTGATAATTCAATAGATAATTGATTGATCAAAAAATGGAAAAAACAGTTCAATTCCAAATCGCTTCCATGGCCAGGCTTTTCAATTTTATACCTTTCCTTTAAAAAATGAATTTGTAAATATGTCAAAACGTTTTGCGCTTCTTGAGCAGAGCAGTTAAGAACAGCCTTAAATGCTCTTCAATAACCAATGAGACTCGTTTCATTGATACGATAGCGCAATATATATATATATATATGTTGCATTATAGCAAAATTGGATTAATTTATCGTTGAAAATGCAGTACTGGCCGTCTCGACAGCAGTTGTGGATCACATCCAGCAGTAATGCCGTAATAGAAGTGGTCAGAACAGGTAATGGACAGTATTCTCGTGACGTCACAGTGGGAATCACGTGGTTTAAAAATAGCGGCTAGCGCGTTTGTTTCGTTATTGCGTCATTTCATGCAGCATAAATATAGATAAATACATGCGTAAAACACTGCAGATTTATTCTGTACGAATTATTTTCGATCAATACTTATACACATACTAATTAAAATCCATATATACTTATTAATTAAAATTAAAAAAAAATATTTTATAAATATAATGAAAAGTGTGCATCCAATTGCTTTAAAATAGAGAAAATAATCCATGTATAACTCATACCTGTTCCCGAAAAAGCCTAAAACTTCATATGAAAATAAAATATAAGCATAAATTTTCTAACCACAATGCTTTTCAATCGCACGGTTATGAATGTTATTCCCAAGCAGGCGAAGTTTTGTAGCCTCGAACCAAAAGGGAGAATATGGTCCATTCGATCCTGTTATATTAGTATAACAATTAGTTGTATTGCACTCGTCGAGTGAAGGCTATAGAATACATCTTTCCGTGAAGTTTCCCCAGAATAAATTGAAACAACACAGAATATCAGCGCAGCACTTTTGGCGGCGCAGTTTCCACCAAGAATATTAGCCATCTCTCCATAGTAGTAATTAGGGCTAAAACAAAGTTGTAGATAATCGAATAAATGGACGGCGACCAGGGGATGGTATGTAAACTGGAAATACGACTCAAATCTGCTGAAACACAGCGAGCATCGACTTTTTGTTCCTCAAGTGTAGAAAGACAAATACGACGTAGATCGCGCTCTCAACCAATGAATAATTAAGAATATCACGTCATGGAATGAGTGCGGACAGAGCAAGCGGGTGAATATGAAGGGAAAAAGATAACCTCAGAAATGCGCGGGAAAGTTAAAATGGAAGCTACAAGAACATTCTAGAAAGAAAAAAGCGCGGAAATGGAACATTTAATTTAAGAATACTAAAAGCGTAATATTTAAGCGATTTAGACAAATGAGACATTAAATTAAAGGGAATTTAACAGAGTTAACGATACAGATTATTTAAGAATAAGGATTTAGTGAATATAAAGTAGTAATTTAGAATAGGTAAGGAAATCGTGGAATTAGATCTAATAATGTAACATATATATAGATTAGTTTTAAAAGATTATCTCAAAGTATGAAATAAATGTCTCGTGCTAGTATATTTTAAAATTTAAACTGTTTAGCAATATTATGGTTTGGCAATTTTTATTAATACTGTAATTATCAATTTTTAATTATCAATATTTCCTGCTTTTAATACGTAATCATTTAATTCTCATTTGAAAAAAAATTTCTGTTTATAATTGTCACATGTAAATAAATTTTTAATTTGAAGGAAGTATTATTCTTTGCGTTGTTTTTAATTTTGGCAACAATTTAAAATAATATCCTTTTCTAAAAGTTGTAAAAAATATCTCTCGAAATGCCGAAAATTTGAAATTAAAATAGAAATAAAAGCTCAAAAATAGGTCAAATTAAAAAAAAATAAATGCAGTCTGCACACCGGGAACTTATAATGTATAAAATGATCTAAAAATGATTAATTTCCTACATATTGTTTTTGCTCCTATAAAACTTTTTTAATGGAACGATTTTGACCAAATTTAACATTAAATATCTCTTAAAATAATTCTTCGATTTAAAAACTGTCTGCATCAGCGTGTTTATCAAACATTTATCTATAATACCACCAATTGCCATATTTTTGTATGCAATATTTTTCTTAATATTAATGAAGAAAGGCCTCCGGTCACAAAACATTCAAAACCGACGGCGGCGGCGGGGACAGCGTTAGTTACTTTTTTTTTAGAATAGAGATATTATTATATTTTGTAAAAAATAAGGATGGGCATATTAATTGATACATATTAAGAATAATTTATATAGGGATGTTTTCATCCATAATTTTTAATGCGATATTTGTATGCTTTACGAATGAAAAACACAAGGTGAATTTAACCCCTTAATGGTCATCGTAAATTACAGTTTAAAAATTCAAATTGCTTATTGGCACCACTTTTTTGAAAAAGAAATATTCACCGTTTTTAATGACATGCAAAATGATACCATAATATAGCCAATTACAAATGGTGGCAATCAAATACTCAAAAAATCAATTAAGGGGTTATTCTAGTCATATGTACGCAAATATACACATTCATTTTCCTCTTTTTCAAAGAATAAGAATTCCATTTGATCGAAGCTTGAGCACGTACTGTATCACATGTATCTTTCATTCTGACGAATTCAAAAATAAAATGTCGAACATACCCATGAGAGTACACCAGACTAAAACTCGAAAGATTATTGTTTTTGTGTATTCCTGTGTTATTCTTAGGTAAGAAACATTTTAAAATACGACTCAATTCAATGTTTAAGGACGTCTGATATCTAGAATTGAAGGAATAAACTTCTGTTAGTTTTACAACTTTCGTATTTTGCGACATGCAATGACATTTATTGAAAATAAAGTTAAAAATATTGATATATAACTACTGAAGTTTTAGTGAAACTACTTTCAAAATACATTTAATATAGTTATCTCTCTATTCTAAAAAAAAAGTAACTAACGTTGTCACCGCCGCCGTCGGTTCTGAAATTTTTGTGACCGGAGGTCTTTCTTCGTTAATATTAAGAAAAATATTGCATACAAAAATATGAAAATCGGTGGTATTATAGAGAAATGTTTGAGAAACACGCTGATGCAGATAGTTTTTAAATAGCAGATTTATTTTAAGAGATATTTAATGCTAAAGTTGAAAAGAAATGTTCCATTAAAAAAGTTTTATAAGAATAAAAACTATTCATGGGAATTTAATCATTTTTAGATCCCTTTTTACGTTAGAATTTCTTGGTATGCAGATTATATTTATTTTTTTAATTTGACTCATTTTTTAAGGTTTTATTTCAATTTTAAATTCAAATTTTCAGCATTTTGAGAGATATTTTTTACATGTTTTAGAAAATGGTATTAATTTAAACTGTTGCCAACTGTATAAACAGTGCAAACAATAATGTTTGCTCCAAATTAAAAATTTATTTACACGTGACTATTATAAACAGAAAAAAACCTTCCAATTAGAAATAAATTATTGCTTATAAAAAGCAGGATCTTATTGAAAATTATGTCATAAAAACTATATTTATACGTGAATTTTGAAGGAGAAAGGATATCGTAAAATAATAATGCGTTAAAATACGTTAGAAGTCTTAAATAGGAGAAATTACGTCACATTTACGTCTCATTACACTTATTACGTAAAATGAACAAAAAATAATATTGTAAAACAGTTTAAATTTAAAAATTGCGCCAGACATTTATTTGATATTTTGAGATGATCTTTTCAACTATTTTTGTTAGGGCAGCGCAAATAATATTTCATTTCTAACAAAAGTATTTTCACGTGAATATTAAAAAGAGAAAGAAAAGTTTGGTGAAAATTACGTCAGATTAAAAACGATACATTTAAAATGTCTTATTTAAAAGAACTTTCTTTTCGCTTTGTTAAAAAATATCGGGAGAAAAAGACTCTGTTTACTTAATTCATTTTATATTAGATTATTTTGAAATGTTTAACAGATTTTATTTAATCAAAGACGAAAACAGACATTGTATCTTTTAACAACAGCTGATTTCGCCTTAAAATTCCCCAATAAAAGAGAAAATGAATACAAACCCGTTTATTGGGAGATCGCCACTGTTTTTTAAATTATAATTCAGTCTTCCGAAATCTTTTTAAAACCGATCAAATTAGCGTGCTTTTAGAGACTGCGGTGTCTGAACGGGGGTTGGCGAGCGTAGCTCGTAGGGAGCAGAGCCCCCTAGTATAACAGACAAAAAACAACACTACTTTCAACAAAATGTTTTGTTTTCTTATTTCACATTATTATAAAATATAACAAGAACGAAAAATCATGCGTACTCATACATTACGAAACACTTTCCAATGCATTCAGAATACTGTAACAAAACGTCACGGTTTACTAAGGGAAACGATGAAGCCTAAATGAACAATTTGGAAAACGTATAACGCATTTGAAAAGACAATTTCTGCTATTACCATGAATATGTATCATCTATAGATGTGTATGTATACTACATACTCAACTGCTGCCGAAATGTTCTAATAGTCATAAATCTGTTTGCATCCTCACATGATTTAATATAGTGAGTTGACATTCTGAAGTTTTAGATCTTAGTATGTAATTGAGGTACTGTGCTCTAATAATTTTTAATATCCTGTATGAGGTGTATCTTTCTTTAGATCTCTTGGTTTTTTATCATTTATTTTCTTTAATGATGCACTATTAGGAGCTAAATTTTGTCATTTTAGGCTTAATGCCGACAAAATTGGATGAAATAACGCAACTTCATACACACTTAAATCACGCATCATCAAATATCTGTTGATTTGTTCCAAGATAGCATACACAATATTGCACGTACTATATTTGGATACAACCCCTCATCTTTTTGCTTCCTTTTGGTAACAACAGATTTTGAACTTATTCTATCGACGATAACTTTTCAGAATTTTCAAGCTATGATTTTTTGACTTTCACAAAAGTTGCTCTATATATTTTGCTAATACATTATGCATATTATATTTTGATTGCATTCGCGCATGCGCAGTGAAACATTTTTTAGTAAACCTGCTCATTTTTCATTTAATTTTTATTATTTTTTAATTCTGATTGCAGTGTATTATGAACAATGTTGTTTTTCAAATTTTCTGAAAAGAACTCTGCAAATTATAAGCAAGAAACCTGGCGAAATTTGGGACTGTTTTTATAAAAACCTTAATTTCTCTATGCGTATACATGCTATCCTCATCAAAATGATTATAGTATATTACAACACGCAACATATTAATAATCTCGAGTTTGAATGCTTTTGCTACATTAGTTTTTACAGGTTTATCTAAAAGATATTCGTTCTTTTTCAATTTGTTGACCATCCCGTATGGGGTTTCGGGAAAAAACCTTCACAGAAATATATGACCTATGCTATATTGTTTACATACCTGCAGTTTCAGGTTAATTCCTCATGTATTTTTCTAGATATTTAGCGAAACGTCTAAAATCGCAAGTGACTGGTCACCTTTGGCCATATAGTGTAGCTCTGTAGAAAATTTCCATTTAGCAATTTCCGCCAGCAAACGGAGGTTGTTGAAAAGTTTTGTGAAGCCCTGTATATGATCTATAGAATTTATACACACCAATTGTAATATTTAAAAAATAATTAAATTTAAAAATGCATGCCACAACTGAAAACGCACTTCTAGCAATTATTGTTCGTAGACTTCGATAGTTCAATTAATGTTCATTTTCTTCGGAAGCCAAATTCTTTTGTGTGTCCATATAAATGAAAGACAAATTCTATGTTTACCACGTTCCATAGGAAGAACCTTGTAGTACATTTCAGTTATATATCAATATATTTAAAATAATGTAATATCATTAAAATACATTGTAAAAATTTTCCCGGATAGACTGTAATAGAACGGCATTCTTTTGAGTGTCCCTGTAAATGAATCGTAAATGCTACACACTTCATTTTCAATACCTAACATGCCATAGTGATACCCAATAACATATATCCATTTCATGGCATTCGGGACATATTTACGCGAGTTAGAGGACTGACAGACGGACGGACAGACAGCCGAATACATAAACACTTTTCAACTATGTTGGAAAGTGTTAAAAATTAAGGATGCATACTTAAATTGATACATTTTAAGACTATCTTATATATGATGTTTTCATTCATAAATTCTAACGTGAGATTTGTATGTTTCACGAATGAAAAACACCAGGTGGATTTTTCTATTTATATGCACGCAAACATACGCATTTATTTTCCTCTTTTTCAAAGAATAAGAACTCCACTCGAGCGAAGCTTGACCACGTGCTGTAACACATATATCTTTCATTCTGACGCATTCAAAAATAAAATGTCAAACATACCCATGAGAGCACAGCAGGCTAAAACTCGAAAGAATTTTGTTTCTGAGTATTCCTGTTTTATTTTTAGGCATAAAACATCTCAAAATATAACACAATTCAATATGTTAGGACATCTGATATCATGCACTGAAGAAATAAATTTTTTGTTACTTTTATAACGTTATTATTTTACGACATGCAATGACATTTATTGAAAATAAAGTTGACAATATTGATATGTTACTAAAATACGCTCTTCTGAATTAACTTATAAAATCATTTTAAAGTAGATTTTGTATCAGTAAAATGCATTCCCTCCTTTAAGAAAATTATTTGTTTTATTTTTCCACAGTGATATACATTATGCCCGATTTTTCGACACCGCATGCTTTCATTGCAACCTTAAATAATATAGTACAATGTGGCAATATTTATTTACATTCAGAGCCTTGCTAATGCAGGGTATGCGGGACAACTGCACCGCGCCCCCTTTTTAAAGGGCGCCACCGTGGGAGTAATCAGGATTTTTGTTAAGAGGATGCCAAATGGTTAAAATTGGCCAAAAGTGACCCGAATTCTTTTTTACCAAACACATTTTCAAAACTTTATGAAGGGGAGTACGTACGTCCTCCCCTTTCCCTGTCTGCTTCCTGTAGTCTATGCCTTCCCCCTCCCTCCAAAGAAAGAATGCGCTACATCATCAGAAAACAAATGACACTAAAATTTTATTATAACAATCAGTAGTCAATCGCTTTAAAGAGAAATTCAATCTTAACATTCCTATTGGCAACGCAAGTTAAAACCATTTATGATGACCAGTTGGGAGCATTTTTCGATATACACAGATAAACAAAGGGGAAATTTTGAAACAAATTCTCCCATCAATCAATCCATCTTTTTTCTACTAGTTTTCTTACTTTTTTCCCACTAGTATATTTCTTAAAACTGTGGCTATCTTTGTTTTGTTACCATGTATACAGATGTGAATAGTAACTGGTATAAAATATATATACAAAATGCCTGAATTTTAGTACTAGTCATTTAGACATAATTCACAAACAATTTCTATGGATATATATGGAAAGGGGTCTTCCAGAATGATGTCTGCCAGGGCTCTATGTAGTCTAAGTCGGGCCCTGTTTACATTAGAATACTAAAAGTTGTTTTTAATAGTTTATATATATTGTATGTTTGGAAGATAAAGGTTATACAGAGTGTCCACTAAAGTCCTGTCTACTCCCATTAACATCAGAACGGCGACAACTCTAGTCATGAACATAGTGTCTATGTCTATGTATAGTAAAGTGGCTATTACCTATGCAATACATGGTGTGCTGAAACGATGAATTTCCAAGATATAAGAAAATATTGTATGTATGTTCCTGAGGTGCCCCACCTGCGTAGAGTCGTTTTATAAGTTACACAGCATGTGATACCATATATGTTTTTGCCATTACATACCGCCTAGCCCCGTTTTTTAGAGTAATATGCATTAGAAACATATCGGAATAATGGGAGAAACGGGTGAAAATCAAAAATGAGTTACTGAAGAAAAAAAATTGTTATGAAAGTGCAAGAAAAGGAAAGAAAAATGTATTTTTTTTTTTTTTTATATACGCTATATGGCCATTAATGACCCGGCACTTTCAATTTTAGATATTTTGTCGAATATTTAACGATATATTTGTCGGATTTTTCTGGAACTTCAGGACTATGAAGAACATGTTTTACTTCATATTTATCAACGGCGGTTTGATCAGAAGGACAATTGGGGGAGGGGGGGGGGGAAACAAAAAATCAAAGAAAAAGAAAAATGTTTGGGATCATCTTGTAAAATAAAATGTACGAAATGATTCAGCGCTATAGATTACGAATATATGCATATTGTACAACATATGTATACATTTGTGGAAGAATTGAACGTATATTCATGGAGATATTGATATAATATATTTTTTTTAAGTTCACAAAATGTTTGCATGCTTTTTATTTTTATCATGCAGGGTTCTTTTTACCAAGTTTAACGTCAGTTTCAGAAAATTTGATAAAATGCAGTAGAAATAACATGGTGTAATTGGGATGTAATTGGAATTTCTGAATTTTCATGAAATTTGATTGGCTTTTATTGCCGAAACGTCAATGAAGACTTACTGTGGAGACACGAAAAGTTTTAGTTTCTGTTAGTCTGTCTGTTAGTCTGTCTGTTAGTCTGTCTGTTAGTCAGTCTGTTAGTCTGTCTGTTAGTCTGTCTGTTAGTCTGTCTGTTAGTCTGTCTGTCTGTTCCGCGATAACTGCCGTAAAAAGCATCCGATCGGCTTGAAATTTACTGGACATGTTGATGAGGTACCCGGACTTAGCTGTATAGTTTTTGGTTAAATTTGGTTCATTCGTTCGGGAAATATGGAACATTTTATTTTTCTCTATAATGCTTTTCTATGGCAAGTCAGACGATTTTCAGATTTTCATTTGTTGAAAGAAATGGCTCATATGAAAAATAGATTTAAATGGTAAATTTTTGATGCTGAAATTTTTAAATAAGATTATTAAATTATTCCAATTAGTTTGAAATTTTGTCAATATATTTGCGAGATTTTTTTTAATTAGGTTTATAATATTGGGGTTAATTTTATGCATGTTTTCCAATAATATAAAGGATTTTGTTTTATCAATTTGACATAATGCATATTTCATTTTTTTCCCTTTCTTTCATCTGTTGCCTAGCAACGTATTTGGTCCTAATAATATTAGTATAGTTGCGTGTATAATGTTTGAGTAAAGTCAACGTCAAAACGGATGAATTAATGCATTTGCATCTTTGCATATAGATGGATTTTAGACCAGAAATAAAAATAGGCAATATTTCATTTATTTTATTCAAATATTTTGACAAAAAATACAAAAGTTCATTATTTTCATAGGGAATAACATAACATTTTCCCATAACATTTAACAATATTTCTTTAATTGTTGCCAAGAAAATCAAAACACGGAATAATATTTTCTTTTAAACAATTTTCAATTGAAATGTCTTGTCGTGTAACAGGAAAATGAAAAATAAAATTAAGAATAGAAAAATTAATATGGCGGCATATTGGAAATAAAAAGAAAACTCTCTAGTATTTCTTGATATAACAAGATGAAAAGTTTTGAGTAAGTACGCATAGCGGGTGAATTAGACGTCATTTATCGAAAACAAAGATGCTGGAATAAAAAGATCTTGGGTAAAATAAAATTAACTATTATTCACGGAGGAAAGAGATAGATGGAGATGCAGTATGCCGTAAAAACAGTTTGCAATACGATGTGCGTTATCGCTCAGATTTAAATGCCCTCATTCGGCCCAAACAAAACAACCATGTGGAACAGGGACCGAATTCTTTGACTTCATCGTGCATTTTTTCTGTAAAATGAAAATGATCTGCTTATATTTAAGCAATAAGCATTCTAAGGTAACTTTCATTGTATTATGAATTAAAAACTCTATTACTAAAAATATTATTCTGTTTTTTTTTTTTTTTTTTTTTTTTTTTTTTTTTTTTTTTAAGCACGTCGTTGTGTTGTGCCGAATGTAGCGGATTTTAGGGTTACATTTTTGGTGTCACTTCAAGATTTATTGTCTGCGTACGGTTAACATGAATATTTTATTTTAAATTTAAATTTTATTAATTTGTAAAAAAAAAAAAAAAAAAAAAAAAAAAAAAACTTATGCTTATCCTTATAAATCACAGCGTAAAAAAATCTAAGATATACTATAACCACCCGCACAATCAATAAAAAATTACGAATGTAAATTTAAATAGACTACGGGGGTTCAGGGGGACAGAGCCCCTTTGAAGAAATGCAATTTTTGATATAAAAAGCTACCAGAATAAGTAGCTCATCAGAATTTCAGAACATCAATGTATAACCACTTGTTTAACACTTTTAATTTCTGAAACTTTACGAAGTATCTTGTAAGCTTATAAATATTTATGTAATTTGAAAAATTTTAAAAACGATTGTAGTAAGTTGAATATTATGCAAAGAGTGTTAAAAAACAATGACTTGCAAAGATGACGTTGAGGCTCCTGATCTGCAGATTTACTAGTTTATGAGTTGCTCCATAGAGTTGACTATCAAATCATGAAAATTTTTTTTTTTTTCGTGAGCGCATGCGCAGATAAAAAATATTTCATTCAAAAGCTCAGAATTCATCAGATATTTAATCGATGCTTATAAATATTTAATATAGTTACATTCCAACTACACCATATTACTTCTACTGCATTTTGTCAAATTTTCTGAAACTAGCGTTAAATTTTGTAAAAAACCTTGCCTGATATAGACAAAAAACATGGAAATTGTTTTTGAACATTCTAAAAAAATGATATATCTAGATCAATATACATTCTATTCTTCCACAAATGAATGAATATATTGTACAATATCCATATATTCGTAAGCTATAGCGCCGGATCATTTGGTGCATTTTATTTTATAGGGTGATCCCAAACATTATTATTTTTCTTTGATTTTTTGTTGGCCCCTCAATTGTCCTTTTGATCAAATCGCCGTTGATAAATATGAAGTCTAACATATTCTTCATAATCCTAAAGTTCCAGAAAAAAACGACAAATATATCTTTAAATATTCGACAAAATGCCTAAAATTGAAAGTGTCCGGTAATTAATGGCCATATAGAGTATAACTGAAAAATGAAACTTTACAACCGTCCCAAACGAAATCATTAGCGATTCGAAATTTCCTACAACCAAAGTTACTGAAACAAATACTATTATATTTAGCATTAAATTATTATTTCAGCAAATTTATCCAAGAATATGCTCACATAGCCAAGCCATTATCCAATTTAATACATAACGGTTCCACATTTACGTTTGGTCCCGAACGAATGAAGTTTTCAACAAATTAGAAGAGACATTGGCACAAAAACCAGTACTACATTTTTTTAGTCAAGAATCAACACTAGAATTGCATAGTGATGCAGGTAGTCATGGTTTCAGAGCAGTTTTACTACAGAAAACGGATGATGGGAAAATTCATCACATGCATTACATGAGTAAAAAGACAACTAACTCCACAGCAAAGAAGAAAAAAAAATTATATATATTATACCGGGGGGCACGAAAGTAAAACGCGATAAAAAAAAAGATCTATGGATCGGGGAGACATGCGGTTTGCAGATAAATATTCAGCGTGGTAAGAGATTTTTTTATGACACCAACAAAAATTTAGTTCAAAATCTCGACAATAGAGGGCGCTACTGCAGCTATTTCTATACTGCTCACACAACGCAAGATTTGGATACAAAAACATTAGAGAATACTGCATATACACTTTTTGTATCTAAATCTTGCACTGTGTGAACAATATGAAATTATTCCATGGATTCATCAGCCATAGAGCCCTCTGTTGTCGAGATTTTGAACTAAATATTTTGTTGGTATCATAAAAAATCCCGTACCACGCGGATTATTTATCTGCAAACCGTATGTCTCTCTGACCCATAGATCTTTTTTTTTTTTTTTTTATTGCGTTTTACTTTCGCTTTTTGAACTTTTGATACACCCGGTATATAGCCGTTCTGAATTAAAAGTACTTGGAATAATTGAAGCCTTGAAGAAACTCGGAAACTACTTGCTAGGTGTTAAATTTAGGACTGTCATTGACTGTTCAGCATTCCAAAAAACATTGGTCAAAAACGATCTAGCTCCAAAAGTTGCGAGATGGGCTTGCCTTGCTCATAGAAGAGTTCGATTATGAAATAATGCATAGAAAAGGAAGTAAACTGAACTGAAGCATGTGGATGCATTGAGTAGAAAAACAACTCATGAAATTACCAGACCGCATAATTAAATAAAAACCAGAATAGCTGCAAAAGTTGCTGAATTGTGGAGGAAAACTAATTACACATTCGGTACGATTATTTCGTTTCGTATAAAAATTAAAATACTATTGAGAATATGGCATCAAACTAATAGATTTATGTAGTTTAAGGGGCTGTGCATATATAACGTCATCACTTTAGGGGTAGGGGTGTCTGGTGTTTCATATCGTAAGATATCACTAGGGGGAGGGTGTCTTTTGATATCATTTTCATTTTTGATCCAACCATAATTTTCTTTTTTTGGTCTGCTATCTTTATTTTCATTCTGTTATCTAATTGTTATAAAAATACAAAATTATTATTAAAACCATTAAATGATTATAAAATCATTTCACTCCAAAATATGGAATGTTCCGAACGTTTGCCTTTCCTATTCATCTGCCATATGCGCATATAATTCGTTGTTAGAGAAACCAAGTTCGAAATGATACTTGTTATTTTTACTAGAAATTTTTTTAATTAAATTTAAAAGATCAAAAAACCCGACTGCGTAAAAAGCGAACTAATTAATTATTTCTCATCAATGTGAAACAATTTTTTATATTACTTACCTATTTTTTTATTTACTTGTATTGATGACTTTTAATTTGTGTTTAATTGTTAGTTCCTATCTATAAACACTGTTTTGATGAGGTTAGAGTTGCAGTAAAGCTAGAGATCCTACCTACACAACTTCCAGGTTGTGTAATATTTAAACGGAGCTTCTGACTGTAAAATAGTCAATGAAACGCCGTCTTCATTTTGAAAGACCTGTCCAATGATATGCCACTCAATAGGGTGCGTAATTTTTTTTTTTGTCTCTACCGCCATTTTGAATTTATAAAAACAAAATTTAGCCTACAACCATCGGAAGATTAAGTCGAATCGATAGAGACCTCATTCATTAAAATCCATCCTACCGTTGGGATGCTTAGAGGTATAAAGAAATCCACATACCCAGATACACGTGAAACACATAACCCTGCTTGGCAGTCGGGTAAAAATGGGGAAGAATGTTGTCTACTTGTTTTATTTATAAGGTTTTTTGTTTATCCCCGGGCAGTGTGCAAGAAGACAGTGTTACTGTTGAATGCCTTACGCAACAAAACTTATTATTAAGTACCTTTACATGTTATTTCGTTAAAGTGTTACTTGATATAAAGTTATTTTATATATGATAGTGATATTTTATTAGCTCCTTCCCTTTATTTAACTCAGTAAAGTATGCAAATAATAAATGTATAACAATATCTGTATATCATTGCACACGTATAAAAAGAAAGAAAAAAAATTGTAAAAAAAAACAAACAAACCCAGACACTCATAACGATATCATTAAGAGGAGAAGGGGGTGGGGGGGGGGGGTCGAGAAATGATAACGTATGATATCTTAAAAGGGGGGGGGTCCGAAATTGCCAAAATGTGGATAACGTTATATATGTAGTGTAGGGTGGTTCGAAAAAACCGAAATTTTTATAATCGAAACGTAATAGCGCGGAAAAGTTGCCTTTTGTAAAAAAGAATAAAAACGCAAAATATTACACCGATTGGTTAATATCTTTTACCGCCGCAAAGGGACCAAATTTCTGAAAAATCGCAAAAAACATACTTTTTGTAATATATTTTTTTAAATTATCCAAACATACCAATTTAATTTCTAATAGAACGCAATAGCCACAGCAAGATATTAGTAATGCAACAGTAAAATTTCATTTTGGGTGACATCATTGTTTTTACCGCTTCAACATGGCCAAATTTACTAAAAAATGTTAAAAATTAAAATTTTTCGTTTTTTTCAATTTTCATAATTTTTATAATATTTCCGATTATTTAGATTTCTAATAGGCTGGGAAAGGCATTTTATGTTGTTAATTTCATGCAGATTGTTAACACTAATTCTATCAAAAAAATCTACTCAATGATAGAAACACATGCACGTAAAATTATTTTCTCGTTGCTAGAGAGCCATATTGCACTTGATTCGTTTCTTTGTAATATCTCATTTACTCTATACTTTGATAGCCCTAAAGATAGAAATATCTGCCAAGTTTAAGAGGTATGAAAGTTTCATCTTCGCGAAGTCAAATAAGAACATATCTTTTTGACACTAGAACTAGGTCTCTATTATTTTCGTCATTTGACCCCATCGTCTGGCAAGGCGATTTCTATACGCAATGACATTATAGATTATTTGAAGAAAAATCAAATGTAAACTGTAAAAATAATTGCAATCGGATTTGGTGGAACTGTCTTTAACACAGGATGCAAAGGTGGTGTTATATGATTACTTGAGAACAAGAAAAAAAAAAAAAAAAAAAAAAAAACAACAACTTTAGCGGCTTCCTAGCCCTCATTTCAACGAGCTTCCGCTGACACATCTTTTCGAACATCTTGATGACAAAAAATAGATCCTCTTTCATATTGTGGCCCCATTGGTTGTTCTCTTGTGATATGCGAGTCATTACCAATTGCAAAGTTTAAGCCAATTTAATCTGATCACCTAACTGTCGGTAAAGGTGATTTTTCAACTGACCAGAAGTATAGAGTAGGTGGGGGGTAAAGATACGCACTTTCCATACATTTTTATTTTTAACGCACACATTGGCCTAAACGTATGTAATGAGGGATTAAAATGTTAGATTAGAACCTTAGGCAAGTGCCACCATCAACCGACATTCTGTCAAATTATAATTCTGTGAGAAATTGCAATTTTTAAAAAACATTGCTCAGCGTATTTTTGCTCCATCGATTGGGGTAAAAGTACGCAGTGGTGGGGCAAAGATACGCAGTGCGTATTTTTTAATTGTGTTCTAGTGTTGAAAAAAATTTAAGTGACAAACAGCCCAGAAATGAAACAAACAATCCAAAACTGAGAGTAATGTTATATTTTCCTTACCGTCGCATGAAAATAAAATCGATCAGTGACTTAGATTCTTATACGTAACACTGTTTAAAGGAAATCAATAAATCATCATGTACAGATTAATAATGGAGACCAGTTACTTTTCCCCCATTATCAAGTGTGTTTTTCTCTGGGAGATATCATGATAGTACGTTTTGATATCAATTGCCGACAATGAACACTTAAGCACGTGCAATACGAAACAGGTCATCGTTTGTAATTAAATAATTAATTTTTCGGTTAAAGTCATTATGATTAAATGCGATGCGATTTCTCATAGAACTGTTGTCTTTACTAAGGAATGACGTACCATGACGTCAGCTGACCAGCTTTAACATTCCCGGCATGTTATTTAACTTCTAGAGCTTTTCAGAAGTTCCCATATCAGCATTTTGTTATCTGTAGAAATTACATCGGGTAAGAAAGGTAAAAACAGTAATGCAATTGTATTAAACAATCCATGTTTATTCCATGTAAAAAAATCTTTAAAAAAAAAAGAAAAAAAAAAATAGAACTATAGACAATAATTCAGACCATTCACACTGAGTCCCATGTTTCTAGAAAAAATTGGTATAGGCACATTTACGTTACTCTCTACCATTTATATTCAAAATTTGATCCATTGATCATATTTCTTTTTGTCTTAAGAATCACTGCTATTATTGCGGAATTTTTTTTTTAAGTGCGTTCGTAATTATATAAATACGTAGTTCTTATAGTCGTCGTCGTGTCCGTCTGTCTGTCCGTCTGTGTGTCTGTCCGCATATAACAGCGCAAAAACTACCCAACCGAATGGTTTAAAATTTAATGTATATAATCGTTACAGAATTTTGTCTAGTCATTTTATATTTTAGTAAAATCGAATCAAAACTTAAAAGGTATTAATAAAAGTTTTCTTCATTCTATTAAATCCTATCATGCCTAATTCATTTAATGGTATCTCATGATAGGTAATGATTCTAGGTTGCCATGGTGATTACGCCTTATTTAAGATGGAGTCCTATTATTTCCGTATTACTGAATTTGATATATAGAATCGTAATAATGTTTGTATTCGTGCCTTTTTGCATAAAGAGTACAACAGTTATTGCACTGAGATCTGAATATTTATATAAAACTATTTATAGTACGAACGCACCTCATTTGTCACGTTTTACGTACAATTTCAGACTTGTTAGTTTCTATGTTAACGCTGTCCTTTCATCGGTATTTCTTTATCTGTCGTGTGAAATTTTATGTTTTAACCCTTAAATGCCGGGTGTTGCTTTTCGGCAACATACCCAATTTAGGCTCTAAAATACTGTTAGAATAATATTGAAGCTATAATGCCTAATGTTGCCAATAAAATACATTCTGAAAATATTGTTAAATCGATTTTCAACATGTAGATGACAACACTTGTGCTGTTTAAGAATAAAGATAAATTTATTTTTTCAATCGTTGCTACCTGTTCTTTTTGTTTTGTTCGGGAACTTGCGAAATACCCTATTTTGTTCTGCAGTGAGCAAGTAAAATTTATTTCTTATTATAGTTCCTAAAATTCTAGTGTGTTTAATATTATAGAATTTTATCTTGGAAAATTATTTTTTCAATTAAAGACCAGTATTGCCGATTAGTAACAAACTGTTTTTTAGCCGTAAACCACACTTAAAACAAAATATGAATTTTTTAAGTATTTTTCCCATGATTTATTTAAAAAATGAAAGCCGAGAAACATTATTACAATGATTATTGAAAAATCAGGCATTTAAGTGTTAAGCAGTTGGATGGAGTCATATTATTTCCGTATTACTGATTTTAATATATACAAATAATATAATATAAATCAATTTAAAATAATAATTAATATAATAATTAATTTACATAATAATACAATAAATAATATGTATAAATACATTTTGTATTCATGCATTTTTACATAAGAGTTGATAATTTCAATTAATTAAGTATTCAAGACAGAAACACACATACACACACACACACACACACACACATATATATATATATATATATATCACTATGGGGAAATTACTTTTAACAAAGAACAATCCTTTACAATGTCTTTTTTTTCCAATTTAATGTATGAAAATTTCACCTAAACTTACCTTAGAATTATTATTTTAACACAATCAAACTGATAGGTAAAGTTATCATATGAATTGAATATTTCCAAATGAGAGAAAATAGTTGGAAATATTCAATTCGTATGATAACTTTACAAATCAGTTTGATTGTGTTAGGTAGATTTCGTATGAAATACTACCTATTACAATCTACGCTATGTTGGAATTTCTGAAAACATTTTGCAGATCTACACCGATCATGACCCCTAGAACCCAAAACCACCCTCAGTAAAAAACTTTATATATCTATATCTACATCTATATATATATATCACTTTCTTCTGGACACGATAACTCGATGCACAAATCTCTTCAAACTCATACATAAAATCAAGGGGCATAAAATCTCGATCAAGTTCGTTAATGGGCAAAATCGGACCAACGGGATGGAAATAGGGAGGAGTTTTGTGAAAACCGAAAAACCCCCATAACTTCTTAATTTTTGTACATGTCAAATCAGTTTAAAGTTTTTATTACTTCTAAAAATAGGGCCAAAAATTTATGGTTTATTTACGGTTTATTAAATTTATTTACTAAAATTTAAAATGGGCTCAAGGGGCGCAAAAAAAAGGGTTTTAGGGAGAAAAAAATTCATAACTTCGTCAATTCTCAAGATATCAAATCCAATTAAAATTATTATAAATCTTCTTAATATTGTCTACAACTTCTATATTGACAAGTTTTTGATAGGACTAATTCGTACCGCAAAAAAAATTAGAAACGAAAACAAAAAGGGGGTTGAAGAAGAAAAAAATCCATAACTTCGCTAATTCACAAGATATAAAATCCGCATGAATTTATTATATATCTTCTTGACATTATCTACAACATTTATATTGACAAGTTTTTGATAGGACCAATTCTTACAGAATAAAAAAAGAAAGAAATGAAAAGAAAAGAAAAGAAAAATAAATAAATAGACATAGCGGTTGAGGAAAAAAAATCCTCTTGTTAAGGGTATTTTAAATTCCAAACTGCTTATTTTCTGACTGATTTTTAAATTAATTTTTTGCTTTCAAACGCATCCAATTGCTAGACTCTCTTATTCAGAAACTATATAATGTATCGTTATGGTCAATTTTTTGATAGAGGAGGAATATAATTCAAAAAATGCTGTTAAAGTGGACATTTTGAACCAAGTTTCCCAAAGTGATAGTGCTGGAACGAAAACAAATGGCCGTACTGGGAAAATAATTGTAAATCAAGTTCTAATCTATTGAACTAAAAATAAAAACACAGATCGCTTATAAATCTCTTCTAAAAAATCACGTAAGCAAGTTTCATGATTTTACTTTTAAAAATGAGTCTAAAAATGTGTCTGAAAATTTAGAGTTGTTGAGCAGGGAAAAATATTTTTTTTAATACCGATTTAATACGATTCTGATAAAATGAGCTCTTACAGAAAAATAAAATGAAAAATTGATCAAAAGCGGCCAAATAAAATTGTTAAAGTGGGTTTATCTCTAATCTTGATTTAGTTTTTGTTGGTGAAATTAGTACTTAACATCGAGATCTACCTCCGCCTGTAGGCCGAGCCGGCAGGGATTTTTTTAAATAATAGTTTATCTACGTACTCATCGTTTATATGGAGTTCCTTTACCTTCTATTTATTCTGTTGAGCTGTCTACATGACAGACTAGATGTTATTACTAATAAGGTTATCCGAGCAAAATATGCTCACCGGTCGTCACGTCGGCCCAGTTAGCTTAAACGGTAGAACATTGGCCCTGTAAGCCAAGGATCTGGGTTCGATTCCCGGCATGGGCATTTTTACGCTCAGTTCGAAATATTCAATTAGTGTTACATTAGACTATCTACTAAAAGCCTCACTGCTCTTGAAAGATCCAATACGGTGCTTATAGGTCTATCAAAAAATGAGACACAAAAATGCGATGGTAATTTTAGGAAATTTTGTAGTTCGAAACGTGTCGTTTTTCCCACTTTTACTTCCAGTAGATGCAACACACTTTAAATGACAGGACGTCAATGCGATTATTGGACATTCTAAGATAAAATACTAAATGGTAATCTCGATTTCAGGATTTATCCTCACATTTATGACGGAGTTTGATAATTACAGATATAAAGGATAGACCGAAACAAGTTTTTAAGACCGCAACCGATTTTCGATAATCTTCCTATTTTCGGCCTAAAACGAAAACGAAAATGTCTAAATTTTTTTAAAAATTAATTAATACATGCATAAATATACATAAATATTAATTAATTATAAGTATAATTATACGCATGGCCCAAGTTGGATTTCTATGCCTCTGACCAAAACTTTTTATTTTTTTTAAAAATAAAATCTAATTAATTCATCAACGACACAAAAGGTTTTTCTAATTATACGAATTCCATCTAATTGAAAAAAAGATTTAGGTATACATTACGTATATATACATTGATTTATCTTTTATAATGATTTTTGTTAATTGATCATCTGTTATACTTTCTCAAAGAGTATTTGAAATACTTCTGCGGCTTTTTTATTACAGTTAAGTCTTCAGCTTTTAATGAGCACGTGAAAAGCATCTTCAAAGCTCAGTCGTACATGCATTCTTGCTTTATAATTTGCATTCACGTGTTCAGTTAATGATGATAGATAATTAGAAACTGTGAAGTTCATAGCAATAAATAAAGAGTGTAGATTTGAGCCGATACAGCTCAAATCAAGGAGTAATGTTGAAAATTTCCGACTGAAGAAACAGATTTTTGGAATACAGATCGTTTCGGTTCGGCCGAATTTTCGGCATCATTTTCGCCGAAAACGAATTTTAGGTGAAACTCAGATTTCGGGTCGAAAATTTAAACGAAACTATATTTTCGGTCGATCTCTAACAGATATATACTGCAAAGGGAAATTTTCCTTGAAGAAAAGCTTTAAATGCAATGATATGTTTCGCATTTTGTTAGTGACATGTAGATGTTTAGCTATGTTACATTTGTATGCTATACTTGCATTGATTTTAGGTACAAGAACTTTGTCGCATTTGTGGACATCACATTTGGTCATATTACACCCTAGAATTTTAAAGCTAATATGGAAATTTTATAAAAGACATAGTGTCACCGAAAATTTAGTATACACTACTTACTCTCGTCTTTAAAGCAAAAAAGAATAATATGACATTCTCATTTAAGTTTAATATAATAAGACAGACAAAACCCATACTAAGCAGCATATACTAAACTAAACCGAAAATGAGGAATCAATAATAATCTGGTTAACATCAATTTTATACGGGAGTTACAAAACTGAATATACATTTCATAAAAAATGCGATTTAATGTGATTAAAAAAAGTTACAAACTTCGTTAACTGAATCAGTGTTATGGTCTTCTTGTTTTAAGCAGACTATTTATATTTTTTTACTTAAGTATTTTATAATGCCATTTTGACATATTACTAAATGGTTTTACTCGTATGAAAAAATAAACGGTGAAGTGCGAATATTACTCGCGCTCAGAGGGTTAAGTACAATGAATATATGAATTATTAATTGAATTATTAAAAAAATCGTTGCTAAAAGAATAATAAGCCTTTGTAAAAAACTATAGGGTAATTCCGGGATTTATGCCGCACATTCTTTTGAATTTGTGTATAGTCCCATGGTGGACATGAAATAAAAAAAAATCATGTTGTTCTATTTAATATTAAATATACAATGCGTGTACTGCCACAAAAAAAATTCAAAACAAATTATTAATATTTTTTAACAATTTTTTTCTAAAACATTACACTGCGGCGGGTCACCCGTACATTCAGGCTGAGACGCTGAACTTGTGCGGTAGTTATGCAGCGCTTGTAATAAGAACAGACTGAAGATATAAATAAAAATATTTTAAAAAAATATTCATATCTGGACTATAATTATGTATGTAATAACAAAATGAAACTAAATGAGTACAATGAAACGTATTAGTAGATTCAAATTAATAATTGTTGCCTACTTTCACTATTAAAATTATCGACTTATTTTTTTTTTACATTAAATTGTTAATTCAGCAACAAAGTGACATCAATGTATTAGAAAGGGAAAAGAAAAAAGTAAAACTGTGTTTACATAATTTATTTGTTAAACCTTTCGGGACCGGTGGCTTTTACACAAATTTTATTCGGTTGGTACCACTTTTTTAAAAGAAGTTACTTTTAATTAAATAATTATGAAAATGGTCTAATTAAACAAAGCAAATATTACTTTTCTTTTTTACTGGTGCCAGAAACAAATTTTGTAAGCTCTTTATGAAGGTGCTTATATGCACCTATGGTCCCGAATGGGTTAAGATATCGAATTCAATCTACAGAAAAAGTGTCGAAAAAGTACAGTCTTTATGTAACTACATTTAAACACATGATGCAACGAAGCCAATTACACTTCCTCTTTTTTTGGAGTAGTTTGCAAAGAACGTCTGCGTTACGCGTAATCCAATTTTTCATTATTACCATCTTGACTTGCATATTTCTTGCCCTTCTTACTTTTTATTTTCCCATTTTTCTCCTTTGGTTTTAGTAAACTTGATAACATGCCTAACATGGTTAGTCTGTGCAAAAAGAAAAGGAAAAGTTAATAACACTTAATCATCCCGTACAAAAGAAACTGCGGCATGTATACCGGAATAGCAGTGCAGCATGTATCCCATTTTGCATGTGCAGACGTCGGCCATCACAGTTACCTGCCATCGCTAAGGGGAATGACGTAATCATACACAGAGTACTCTATACAAACACTACACTTAGCTTTGACTTCGAAATCATGCATGCATTTAGTAGTTAGTGTATGAAAAGTATTTAAACATAACGTGGATTAAACATAACATTCCGGGATTTATGCCGCACATTTTTTTGAATTTCTGTATAGTCACATGGTGGACATGAAATAAAAAAAACCATGCTGTGCCATTTAATGTTAAATATACAATGCGTGTACTGCCACAAAAAAATTCAAAACAAATTATTAATATTTTTTAAAATTTTTTTTCTAAAACATTACACTACGGCGGTTCACCCGTACATTCAGGCTGATACATCGCACTTGTGCGGTAGTAATGCAGCGCTTGTAATAAGAACAGACTGAAGATATAAATAAAAATATTAAAAAAAATATTCATATCTGGACTATAATTATGCATGTAATAACAAAATGAAACTAAATGAGTACAATGAAACGTATTAGTAGATTCAAATTAATAATTGTTGCCTACTTTCACTATTAAAATTATCGACTTATTTTTGTTACATTCAATTGTTAATTCAGCTACAAAGTGACATCAATGTATTAGAAAGGGAAAAGAAAAAAGTAAAATTGTGTTTACATAATTTATTTGTTAACCATTTCGGGACCGGTGGCTTTTACACAAATTTTATTCGGTTGGTACCACTTTTTTAAAAGAAATTACCTTTACTTAAATAATTATGAAAATGCTCTAATTAAACAAAGCAAATATTACTTTTATTTTTTACTGGTGCCAGAAACAAATTTTGTAAGCTGTTTATGAAGGTGCTTATATGCACCTATGGTCCCGAATGGGTTAAGAGATCGAATTCAATCTACAGAAAAAGTGACGAAAAAGTACAGTCTTTATATAACTACATTTAAACACATGATTCAACGAAGCCAATTACACTTCCTCTTTTTTGGAGTAGTTTGCAAAGAACGTCTGCGTTACGCGTAATCCAATTTTTCATTATTATCATCTTGACTTGCATATTTCATGCCCTTCTTACTTTTTATTTTCCCATTTTTCTCCTTTGGTTTTAGTAAACTTGATAACATGCCTAACATGGTTAGTCTGTGCAAAAAGAAAAGGAAAAGTTAATAAAACTTAATCATCCCGTACAAAAGAAACTGCAGCATGTGTCCCATTTTGCATGTGCAGACGTCGGCCGTCACAGTTAACTGCCATTGCTAAGGGGAATGACGTAATCATACACACAGTACTCTATACAAACACTGCACTTAGTTTTGACTTCGAAATCATGCATGCAGTAATTAGTGTATGAAAAGTATTTAAACATGTGTTTAAAAGTTCAGACAGTGAAATCATGTACTTACGTCCCAATAAGGATTGTACTTCTACAAGTAAACATCGAAATGGGATTCACGCTATACACAGGTTACAATAATCTCATTGCGCACCTATACTGTGCGTTTGACGACCATCTATCGATAATTACAAGAAATACAAGGGGTGCGCAATCTATCCCGTATGCGGCAACTCTCCCAGAGTTACCCTAGAAGGTAAGGTTGGGTTTAGATGTATATACTAGAAAAATGTGAATGGGTACACCATAAAAGTTCAAAGAGATATGAAGCCTAAATAATATCAAATATTACTATTCTGTATTATTCTTTTTTTTTTTTTATCGTAATCTGTTTATGATGAACTTAATTCGGTCCTGACAATAAAAATAGCGCATGCTTAAACTTCATTTGGCATTTCACAAAACTAAATTCAGCATAGTAATAATCGTTTCTTTTTACAGTTCTAATCGCGCTTCGAAAAGATGTCGCAAAGATGCAACGCCGCCTTGGTCTGTGCCGCGTTTTTCAAGATAGGTTTTTAATTAATCTTTAAAGACGCGGGAGACGTATTGAGAGATCCACTCAATGCAAATTAGTCCCGAATCTCAATGTATTATGTGATTAATTCTAATTAAATTGGGCTGTTTTTAACAACCCCTGTCATTATGTATATCCAAATCTTCCGTGTCTTAAAGGTTAATATCTCGGCTAATTACCAACAATTTTTGTTCAAAAATCATTATCAACAATGCTTTTATACTTCTGCTAGATAGGTACCTCCAGCGCTCCTCAACACCTTTGCTGAATGCTCAAAAATAGAAATTTTGGTGTAACGGAAAAATGCGCTTTTCTCAAAAACTATGTGACCTAGGGTAATCACTATAGTTTTTCTGCAAGATTTAAATTAACGTCTAATATGTCTAAATTTTTCAAAAAATTGGTTTCAGTAGATTCGGAAATAGAGGGGGGGGGGGGCATATTTTTGCACTACATTTTTGACAATATCACTGAAAATATAATACTTAAAATTAAAAGTAATGTATTTTTGAGTTCAGAGTTGCCAAAGCTTTCACATGCTATGCAAAGAAAAGAGTTTTCTTTTTCAAGTAACTTAATTATCCTCTCTACATTTTTCATAAATATTGTTTGTAAATTGTGAATTTAATAATCTGTAAATATGTGGGTTAATAGTCTTTATTACTTGACCTAATTTGATCTTCCCACGTTACATAGTTTATGAGTAAAACGGCTGTGACAGACAGACACAGGAGTGATCGTATAATGGTTTCGTGTTTACTTTTTAAGTACGGAACCCTAAAAATCAAGAAAAAAAATTTCTAATAGTAAAACTTGAAAAAATTGTTTATTTAAAATTAAAACATATATTACAATTCATCAGAATTACAAGTAAAAATTAAATAAATATATTTAATGCAATTAAAAATCTGATATCTGATCCAATTGCAATAGAGTTAAAAATAGTGTTTTTCTGGAAGTTGTGTTCACTCGTAAGCAAATTTCGTCATGAATAAATCCTGTGCAGTTCCACCTGAATACACAGAATTGCTTTGATATGGTTTTTATACTTTCTTTAATTTTAATTGTGAATAATTATTAACTGTAAACATGATGCATAGTTTTCTGGTCATTTGAATGTTATTGCACTGATGAGGGGCTAAAACTTAGCTCGAAACGTTTGCATATTTAATTGTATTAAATGTATTTTTGTAATTTTTACTTGTATGTCTGATGAATTGTAATACATTTTTTAATTTTAAATCTTTTATATCAGACGTTGAACAATGTTTATTTATTTCAAAAATGTCTATTTATTTATTTATTTTTGAAAATTATGAGAAAGTTTTAAATTTGAAGTCGTACAGACGACAGAATGGAAAACCTAATTCTTAAACTATTTTCAACTATGTTGGAAAGTGTTAATGAGTTTTAACTTTGTGGAAATTCTGAAATTTGTGAATCAGATGTCTAAACAAACTAAATTTCAATTCAATTTGTAAAATAATTGGAAATAAAATTCAATTTTGTATAAAATGTTTTGAAAAAAATATTCAGAAGTATAAAATATTGGATGAATTGCAAATAAATCTGAAAAAGAAAGAAAAGAAGTTTCAGTTTCATAAGCTCAAGAAAATTGATTTGGAAATAAGAAAAAAAAAATATGAACATGATTTCTTTCAAAAATTGTGAAACCTATCGATAAATAAGGAAGGATCTTACGTAACACTTTTTAAAGGAAATCACTAAATCATCATGTACACATTAATAATAGATGACCAACTGCGTTTTTCTTTCTCATCAAGGCTGTTTTTTTTTCAAGGAAAAATCATGATAGTATTCTTTCTTTACACTTTGTTATCATTTGCAGACAATGAGCACTTAACGCTGTTCTTAACTGCTCTGCTCAACAAGCGCAAAACGTTTTTACATATTTACAAATTTATTTTTTAACGGAAAGGTATAAAATTGAAAAGCCTGGGCATGGAAGCGATTTGGAATTGAACTGTTTTTTCCATTTTTTGATCCATCAATTACCTATTGAGTTATCAGCGAATTCAATCACGTGACAAACCCGTTTTTCGCCCGCTCTTGAGTGCTCTTTCTCGCTTCGCGTGGAAATTCGGTTCAAAACGCCTACTTTGACACAATTTTCTGAAAGATCTATTGCGTTTGTGAAAAAAAGGAAAACACATCTCGATTACATAGTTTCTGAACAATAACACAAGCTAGTTTCATGCATTTTCGAACAAAATTATATTAAAACTTATGTCAGAAAGTTGCCCTTTTGGATTTGAGAACACCCTTAAGCACGTGCACTATGAAACACGTCACTAGTGTATGAGAACCGCCGGAAGGCGAAAGAGAAAATAATTCTTCATTTCCAATGCCAGCTGCCCAGAGCCGTGGTCATAGCATTCGCAGACGGTAAATGTTTTGTTTACGTTTTGAAAGTTCGAATATGAACCGAGACAGAATCGGCGCTTATAATTATTCTATGAATAAAAATAGTAAAAGTGTCCAAAAGTGAGTGTTTATCATATACGAATCACTACAAATGGTTACTACGGACTGTTCTTATATATAGCACCAACCTTCGTAGATCAGTTGGAATGTTATTCAATCATCTTCATCTTTCAAAGGATACATCGTTCTACGGCGGCTCGATGGAAAGAAGATAAGTGCTTCTGAGTCATTTTCCTGATATTTTTTCTGTTATTTAATTTGGAAAATTTAACTCGCGAATTTTATTTTGGTTTGATTGTGCTGTTTTCTACATTTATAACTATAAATCATGTCTAGCGTCGATGCCATTCAAATTCCTTTGTATAACAGATCAGATCCTGCCCTGTGGTTTTTAACAGGCGAAAGCACATTTGCTTTAGCTACCCTCAAAGCAATAACAGAATATGTTACAAAATCTAATTATATTGTTTCTCATCTTCTACCCGATGTTGCATCAATCATTCGTGATATTTTAATGCAACCGGATGCTACTGACCCTTATGGTGTCTTAAAAAAGGAATTGAGTGCTCAGGTGAATCATCCCAGCAAGAGATACGGCAGCTATTGTCTGGAGAAGAACTAGGAAATTGAAAACCTTCAGATTTATTGCGTAGTATGAAACGTCGCGCGGAATCCCTAAATGTTCCAGACAGATTAATGTTAGAATTGTTTTTGAAGCGATTACCAAATTCTGTTCAGACAATTTTAGCGGGTGTTTCTGAATTAACCCTTGATAAAGCAGTGGAAATTTCAGATCGTATTTCGGAAATTACCCCTTCCCCAGCTTCTACATTTGCCGTGTCATACTCGAATGAACAGGCGATAGAAGGTAAATTATTGAAAGAAATCGAAAAATTAAATAAGCGCATCGATCAACTTGCGGTTTCACGTGGTCGATCCCCATACCGCAGGAATTGGAGTAAACCTCGAGGGCGAAGTAATAGTGATAATCGGGATTCAACTATTTGTTGGTATTATCGACGATTTGGAAAAACATTTAGGGAAGAAAAATGCATAAAGCCATGTTCTTGGGCGGTAAACAAATCCAGCAAAGAATAGAGGCGACTTATTCTTTGCCTCAACAGTCATGTCACCAGTTCATTAGAGACCGGACTACAAACGTTTCTTTTCTGGTCGATACTGGTTCGGACGTGTCAATCCTCCCTGCCAACAATGTACAAAAACGGAATCCACTCGTACAAACACTTTTGGCTGCTAATTCTTCCCTATAAATGTTTATGGTCAACAAACCCTTTCTCTAGACTTTAAGTTAAGACGAAAATTTAATTGGACTTTTCTGGTGGTAAATGTTAGTACACCAATTTTGGGATCAGATTTTCTCCATAATTTCGAATTGGTTCCAGATCTCCGCCACAAATGTCTAAAAGATTTAAAATCAAAATTTGAAACAACAGGTCATATGAAATGTATACTCATTCATTCAGTAAAAACAATCAATATTGATAATATATATAAAGCACTTCTAAAAAAATTCCCATCTATTACAAAATTACCAGATCCGAATCAGCCTGTCAAATACAACACAATGCATTTTATTTGAACAAAAGGACCTCTAGTTGTGGCAAAACCCCACAGGTTAGCTCCGGATCATCTGAAAATTGCTAAAACTGAATTTCAAAATATGATACAACTCGGACATTTAAGACCTTCCCGTAGCAACTATGCATCACCTTTGAACATGACTCCAAAAAAAAGGAACTTTGGAATGGAGACCTGTAGGTGATTATCGTGCCTTGAATGCGCTAACCATAAAAAGACAGATACCCGACACCGTGTATATCTCATTTTACTGCTTATTTACGTGCCACTAAAATTTTTAGTCGCCTTGATCGCATCAGATACCAATCAATGCTGTTGATGTTCCCAAAACAGTGATATGCACACCTTTTGGATAGTTCGAAAGCACACGCATACAATTTGGCTTATGAAATGCGTCTGCCACATTCCAGAGATTCATCGACGAGATAATACGTGATTTACCAGACGTCTATGCTTTCGTAGATGATATACTCATTGCCTCAAAAAATGCCGAAAAGCATTATTATCATTTAAAAGCGCTATTTTCCAAATTAGCAGAATATGGTTTGTGCATAAATGTTTCCAAGTGCACATTTGGTAAACCTACCACCTATTTCTTAGGATTTCGAATATCTGAACATGGTATTAAACCATTTCCAGATACAGTTAAATGCATAATCAATTTTCCGCAGCTTACAACCTTATCTCAACTTCGACGATTTTTGGGTATGTTTAAATTTTATAGGTCTTTCATATATCAAGCTGCACATATACTCGCACCTTTAGTGAAATTGTTCGAAGGCCAAACAAACAAAAAGAAATCTCGTTCCCGTGTTCCTAAAACCGAACCCCTTGATTGGAACGAAGATGCCTAAAAAGCTTTCATAGCTGCCAAAAATGCAATAGCTCAGACTGCTGTTTTACGGCACCCTATTACAGGCGCTCAGTTGAGTATATGAGTTGACGTCTCAGATGTTGCGATCGGCGGCACCCTTATGCAGTTTTTTCAGGAACGTTATGAACCTCTAGCATTTTTTTCAATGAAATTATACAGTCAGCGGAATTGGTCCACATATGACCAGGAATTATTTTCTATTTATTCGGCAATAAAAAATTTTGGCGCATGCTAGAGGGGAGAAATTTTCAAATTTATACTGATCAAAAATCGCTAACTTGTGCATTTAAGCAAAATCTCCATAAATGTTGGCACGGCAATCACGCCATTTAGATTACATTTCCCAATATTCCACTGACATTAGACATGTACCAGGTTCCGAAAACATTGTTGCAGATTACCTCTCAAGAATTGAAATTGATTCTATTTCAAAATCTCCAATCTTAAATTTTGAGGAATTCGTAGAAGCCCAAGAAAATTATTCAGAGCTACAGAACCTGCAGAGTAGCACATCGCTCAAATTGGAACTGAAACCTTGCATCATTTCTGATCGTGGGCTACTATGTGATAGTTCCACAGGTCCGCCTTGAACCTTAGTTCCTAGTTCCTTTCGTCGACTGATACATGAACATTTGCCCAACCTAGCCCATCCAGATATAGCAGCTGCCACAAAATTAATTTGTTCCAGATACGTATGGCCAAATATCAAAATTAGACATCAAAAACTGGGTTCATTGGTGTGAGAAGTGTCAAGGATAAAAAATACAGAGGCACACCAAAGCACCTCTTGGCACGTTTTCTCTTCCTGATGCACGTTTTTCCCAGATCCATATAGATATCGTGGGTCCCTTGCTTCCATCTGACGGTTTCAGCTATCTTTTAACTATGATCAACTGATTTAGCAGATGGCCAGAAGCCATACCCACACCTAATACACGATCAGTTTGTAGTGCCATATTAAAGAATTGGATATCAATATTTAATTGCCCTTCACTGATAACCGCGGATCAAGGCCCACAAATGCGATCAGCGATATTTGATGAATTTACGAAAATGATGGGAACACAGAAGATCCGCACAACGGCACATCACCCGATATCTAATGGCATTATCGAAAGATTTCATCGACATTTCAAGTCATCCATCAAAACTCACGAAACCAATAGATGAACTGAAATATTACCAATAGTTTTACTAGGCATTCGCACAGCAGTGAATTGAGATATACAAGCTTCTTGCGCTGAACTTGTCTTCGGCACTACGTTGCGATTGCCTTGTGATATATGCTGGATGAATCCAAGATGCAACCTTGCAACGATAATTTCGTCACGCAACTACGAAACACCATGCGACAGTTAAGTTATTACATCATCTTAGTGCCAAGAAAAGTTCTTTATACACCCTTCCTTGACATCTTGTTCACACAGCTTTCTAAGGGTGGATCATGTACAGCCTCCATTGTGTCAACCATATACTGGTCCTCACAAAGTCCTAAGTAGAACTGCTAAAACTATAACAATCAAACTTAATGGTCGTAAGTCTACGGTATCAGGAGATCGTGTGAAGCCAGCTCATTTTATTCCTAGATCAGACTTGTCCACGAAAACTGTTCCCGAGAACTCTAATTTAAAACTCTCTCTTAAAGCGGACAGTAACCCTGACCAAACAAAATCTGTCACACGTTCGGGCAGACATGTCCATTTTTCTCAAAAACTGGCATCCTATATTACTTACTGAAATTATTGTTAAAATTGTTCATTTTGCATACTGCACATTATGTCTATATTTTGTTATATACTGCAATTGTATTTCAATGTATATATCCTTGTAATTTTTAACAGAAAGCGTGGATTCTGACACAGATATTCAGAAAAAAATTAGTATATACTTGTATATCGTTTCTTTGGTACCCTACGTCACTGGAGGGATACTCTATGGCAACCGCCGGAAGGCGAAAGAGAAAATATTTCTTCGTTCCAAATTACAGCTGCCCAGAACCGTTGTCATAGCATTCGCAGACGGTAAATGTTTTGTTTACGTTTTGAGAGTTCGAATATGGACCGAGTCAGAATCGGCGTTTATCATTATTCTATGAATAAAAATAGTAAAAGTGTCCAAAAGTGAGTGTTTATCATATACGAATCACTACAAGTTCTTCGTTTAGATAGAATTTTGGTGTAAAGAAATAAGGAATTTTTCGAAAGTAACCATATTTTCAAATCAATTTGTAAAATAATTGGAATTAAAATTCAATTTTGTATAAAATATTAAAAAAAAATATTCAAAAATAGAAAATATTGGATGAATAGCAAATAAATCTGAAAGAAGATTCAGTTTCATAAGCTAAAGAAAATTGATTTAAAAATCAGCGATAAAAATATGAACATGATTTTTTACAACAATTGTGAAACCTATCGATCAATAAGGAAGGATCTTACGTAACACTTTTTAATGGAAATCAATAAATCATTGTGTACAGATTAATAATAGATGACCAACTGCGTTTTTCTTTCTCATCAAGACTGTTTTTCTATAGGAAAAATCATGACAGTATTCTTTCTTTACGCTTTGTTATCATTTGCAGACAATGAACACTTAAGTCCGTGCAGTATGAAACGGGTCCCCGTTTGAAATTAAAGAAATAGTTCTTTATTCAGATAGAATTTTAGAGTAAAGAAATAAGGAATTCTTCTAAATTCTATATTTGAAATTTTTTAATCATATGTCTGAACAAATTAAATCAATTTGTAAAATAATTGCAAATAAAATTAAATTTTGTATAAAATGCTTTGAAAAAAATATTCAAAAGTATAAAATATTAGATGAATTGCAAATAAATCTGAAAAAGAAAGAAAAGAAGTTTCAGTTTCATAAGCTAAAGAAAACTGATTTGAAAATCAGCAAAAAAAAAAAAAAAAAAAAAAAAAAAAAAATGAACATGATTCCTTACAAAAATTGTGAAACCTATCGATAAATAAGGAAGGACCTTACGTAACACTTTTGAATTGAAATCAATAAGTCATCGTGCGCAGATTAATAATAGATGACCAACTGCGTTTTTCTTTCTAATCAAGGCTGTTTTTCTCTATGAAAAATCATGATAGTATTCTTTCTTTACACTTTGTTATCATTTGCAGACAATGAACACTTAAGTCCGTGCAGTATGAAATAGGTCAACGTTTTAAATTAAAGACTTAGTTCTTCGTTTCGATAGAATTTTAGTGTAAAGGAATAGGGAAATCTTCTAAAGTCTACATTCTGAAATTTGTGTATCAGATATCTAAACAAACTAAATTTCACTTCAATTTGTAAAATAATTGCAAATAAAATTCAATTTTGTATAAAATGCTTTGAAAAAAAAAAATTCAAAAGTATAACATATTGGATGAATTGCAAAAAATGTGAAAAAGAAAGAAAAGGAGTTTCAGTTTCATAAGCTAAAGAAATTTTATTTGAAAATCAGCAGAAAAATAATAATAAATAAAAAAAATAAATAAAAATGCAATTTAGCAAATTACAACGACCATTTGGAAAATGATTTTTTCAAAGACTAAAATTTAAGACATAAAAAATCGCACGGAGTTAATCATACATTACGTACGCCATGGATTACATTTTTCGGTACTGTAAATTTTTAAACTTCTACGGAGCTAGTCATACATTACGTAAGCCATGGATTAAACATTAATATTCCTGGACCAATTTTAAATGAAATTTCATTCTTAAACTTCTAAACATCCCACAATATTACTTTTTACATCGTCGTATAGAGAAAAAAATGTACTTTTAAATATAATTTGTTTGAAAGCTGTATCTCAATTTGTTTCTGAGTTATTATTTTTTTGTAGTTTTTACTACTTTTTTGTCATAGTGGCAACAGAAGTATCCATCTCTGTTGAAAGTAAAGGGAAAATACAGATTACTGTATAGACCAATCAGAACACGAATAAAAATGCGGATTCATCTAATAAAAAGCTTCAGATATGTTTTTGATTTCCTACCTTGACCGAGGACAATAACCATTTTCCCAAATGGTTAATAAATAAATAAATAAATAAATAAATAAATAAAGGCAATTTAACAAATTACAACGACCATTTGGAAAATGATTTTTTCAAAGACTAAAATTTAAGACATAAAAAATCGCACGGAATTGATCATACATTACGTACGCCATGGATTATATTTTTCGGTCCTGTAAATTTTTAAACTTCTACGGAGCTAGTCATACATTACGTACGCCATGGATTAAACATTAATATTCCTAGACCAATTTTAAATGAAATTTCATTCTTAAACTTCTAAACATCCCACAATATTACTTTTTACACCGTCGTATAGAGAAAAAAATTTACTTTTAAATATAATTTGTTTGAAAGCTGTATCTCAATTTGTTTCTGAGATATTATTTTTTTTTTGTAGTTTTTGTTACTTTTTTGTCATAGTGGCAACAGAAGTATCCATCTCTGTTGAAAGTAAAGGGAAAATACAGATTACTGTATAGTCCAATCAGAACACGAATAAAATGCGGATTCAACTAATAAAAAGCTTCAGATATGTTTTTGATTTCCTACCTTGACCAAGGACAATAACCACTTTCCCAAATGGTTAATAAATAAATAAATAAATAAATGCAATTTAACAAGTTACAACGACCATTTGGAAAATGATTTTTTTCAAAGATTAAAATTTAAGACATAAAAAATCGCATGGAGTTGATCATACATTACGTGCGCCATGGATTACATTTTTCGGTACTGTAAATTTTTAAACTTCTACGGAACTGGTCATACATTACGTACGCCATGGATTAAACATTAGTATTCCTGGACCAATTTTAAATGATATTTCATTCTTAAACTTCTAAACATCCCGCAATATTACTTTTTGCACCGTCGTATAGAGAAAAAAAAATGTCCTTTTAAATGCAATTTGTTTCAAAGCTGTATCTCAATTTGTTTCTGAGTTATTAATTTTTTTTTGTAGTTTTTATTACTTTTTTGTCATAGTGGCAACAGAAGTATCCATCTCTGTTGAAAGTAAAGGGAAAATACAAATTACTGTATAGACCAATCAGAAAACGAATAAAATGCGGATTCAACTAATAAAAAGCTTCAGATATGTTTTTGATTTCCTACCTTAACCGAGGACAATAACCATTTTTCCAAAAGGTTAAAAATGATCAAGATTCCTTACAAAAATTGTGAAACCTATCGATCAATAAGGAAGGATATTACGTAACACTTTTTAATGGAAATCAATAAATCGTCGTGTACAGATTAATAATAGATGACCAATTGCATTTTTCTTTCTCGTCAAACCTGTTTTTCTTTAGGAAAAATCATGATAGTATTCTTTCATTACACTTTTTTATCATTTGCAGACAATGACCACTTAAGCACGTGCAGTGTGAAACACGTCACTGTTTGAAATTAAAGAATTAGTTCTTCGTTTAGGTAGAATTTTAGCGTAAAGAAATAAGGAATCCTTCTAAAGTCTATATTCTGAAATTTTTGAATCATATGTCTAAACAAACTAAATCAATTTGTAAAATAATTGCAAATAAAATTCAATTTTGTATAAAATTCTTTGAAAAATATATTCAAAAGTATAAAATATTGAATGAATTGCAAATAAATCTGAAAATGAAAGAAAAGAAGTTTGAGTTTCATAAGCTAAAGAAAATTGATTTGAAAATCAGCAAAAAAAAATATGAACATGACTCATTACAAAAATTGTGAAACCTATCGATCAATAAGGAAGAATCTTACGTAAACACTTTTGAATGGAAATCAATAAATCGTCGTGTACAGATTAATTATAGATGACCAATTGCATTTTTCTTTCTCATCAAAGCTGTTTTTCTCTAGGAATAATCATGATTGTATTCTTTCTTTACACTTTGTTATCATTTGCAGACAATGAACACTTAAGCACGTGCAGTATGAAACACGTCACTGTTTGAAATTAAAGAATTAGTTCTTCGTCTAGATATAATTTTAGTGTAAAGAAATAAGGAATTTTCCTAAAGTCTATGTCCTCTGTTTAAAATGCCCAATACTTGTAGGGAAAAGGAAAGATCAGATCTGCTTAATATATGAAGGATAATCAATCGTATTTTAACATAAAAGCGCGTAATTAAACAGAATAAACTTTCATTGTAATCGTGGAAAAAAAGAAGTAAACACCCCCCTACTAACTATACAACAAATTATTGTAGAAGAAAGTCACTGGTACCGAACGATTAGAAATAAAGTCTACTTCAAATGATGTATATAAAATTTTCTTTGGGGGCCATCCACACGTCAAAATGAATCCAAACTTTGTTTGCTTTTTTTTTTCAATAGTAATACCCAATTTTAAAACCATAAATAAATTCTACACCCTCCAATTAATCTAAAAAGAAATTTTCATGAAATTTGTACGATTGGTTTTAGAGAAATTAATTTTTTTTTAAACAAGCATGTTTTTGGGGCTGTATCCAAATTGAAATTCGGTGCTCGATTGTTGAAACGCCACAGAATGACTATTTCACTTCTATTAATGTATTATTTTTTCCCTTATTACCATTTCACTGGATTAATATGTTTCGATTATTGCCAGCCCAAATATTAAAAAAAAAAATGACTAATATATATATTTTTAAAACTATGCTTTTCTGCACATCATAGACTAAGCATCATAAAGCATTATTTTGACGTTTTTTTAAGTATAATTCGAAAACCACTTGGAACAAAAATTTGAAATTGATAATTCTCATAAAGCTGGACATAATAAATGTAAAACTATAAAAAAAATTGTAGATTGCAGTTCATACATTTTTATAATATTAATTTCATAATTCATAATTCATATTATACTTTTTTATTATAATTTCAGTGTATTTATGTTTGGGATGTTTAGTATTATAATCATATAAAAAAATATCACATTAGGATTATAATTTCAGGAGATATTAATAAAAATATGAAAATGTAATTTAACATTCGAAATTCTAAATTTTGAATGTTTATAATGCAAAAACTTATCATCCAAATGACTTGAAATTTCGTTTCTAGGCATAATGCGAACCAAAGATTTAAAATATATCGTCAAAATTGGGTGTTACTATTGAAAAAAACAAAGTGGTACCTGGGTTTGATTTGTAGATAGTCCCCTAAGAGCATTTTATATACATACTTTAAGAGTAGACTTTATTTCCAATCGTTTGGTACCTGTAATTTTCTTCCATTGTAATTAGTTGCAGTTGCAGAGTTAGTAGGCGATGTTTACTTTTTTTTTTTTCCACGACTCTACAGTCGTGAAAAAAAAAAGTAAACACACCCTACTAACTCCTCAACAAATTATCGTAGACGAAAGTTACTGGTACCGAACGATTGGAAATAAAGTCTACTTTTAAAAGATCTATATAAAATTTGCTTAGGAGGTCATCTACATATTAAAACGAATCCAAACTTAATTTTTTTCAATAGCAATACCCAATATTAATGAGATATTTCAAATCTTCGGTTCAAACTATGCCTAGACACCCAATTTCAAGTCATTTGAATGATAAGTTTTTGATTTATAAACATTCAAAATTTAGTGCTTCTAATGTTAAATTTTCATATTTTTATTTATATCTCCTGAAATTATGCTCCTAATGTGCTAATTTATTTTGTAGCAATAATACTAATATATCCAAACGTAAATACGCTGAATTTCCATTTTTTATAATTTTATGATATGAATTATGAATTATGAAATTAATACTCGAAAATATTATCAATTGCAACCTACAATTTTTTTGATGGATTTAGATTTATTAAGTCCTGCTTTACGGAAAACCAAAATTTCACATTTTTCTTCCAAGTAGTTTTCAAATTATGCTCAAAAAACGACGGTTTAAGATGGTCTATGATGGAAGTGACTAGATATTTTGAAATTTATTCTGCTGTACTGTAATCTAACAGGCTTCATTGACTCATTGAGTGGCTCTTAAGGTGCCTTGATCAAAAAAGGGGCTCTCTCGGTTAACAATCGAATACGGAACTTCAATTTGGATACAGTCCTTAAAATACGCTCGTTTTAAAATAATTAATGTCTCAGAAACTTATGGTACGAATTGCATAAAAATTCGTTTTTAGGCTAATTGAAGGGTGTAGAGTTCATTTATGCTGTCAGAATTGTACACTGCTATTGAATAAAACAAAGCTATGGTTCGTTTTAATATGTAGGTGGTCCCCTAAGAAAATTTTATATACATCATTTAAAAGTAGACTTTATTTCCAATCGTTCGGTACCAGTAACTTTATTCTACGATAATTTGGTGAGGAGTTAGCAAGGGGTGTTTACTTTTTTTTTTTCCACGACTGTACCTCTGTACATTAGTTTGAGCAATCTTATAGTTTGAGACAATTTGTTGTTCTTCTTCTTTTTTTAAATGAACTTGGGGATCGTACCCGGGCTTCCCGGGTTGAAGAATATAGGTGAAAACATTTTTTTTCAATTGAAAACTAATAAATTTGTATATGCAATAATTTTTTTAGATTACCCACTTACATTTAAAAAAAATTTTTTCATATGAAAAATACGAATTATACAATCAAATAAATTTTTGAAATTTATCAAAAGCTATATTTTATTATTAGTCGCATGCTAAGAGCTATTTGACCAAGATTTTTCTACTTATGGCATCCTTTTATATTCTGATAATTTCAGATCTTATACATGTCTGTTAAATTTGTGTTTTATTTATATTATTTTATTTATTTATTCATAGGGAAGTTTTTTTAAACGGATATTAGCCATAAGAAAATGATGAACTCTTTATTAGCCCCCGGTACCGCATGCTATTTCTTTTTCCCAGCTTATTTTGTGTCCAAAAAATAACGTTACCTTACAGAAGCCAGCAATAAACAAAGCAGATGCATCATTGTACAATTAAATACTCTATAGCATTTTTTAAAATTTCTAAACATCGCACATTTTCAATTTTTAGACCGTCGTACTGTAAAAAAAAAAAAGGACTTTTAAATGCAATTTGTTTGAAAACTGTATCTCCATTGATTTTTGAAATATTAATTTTTTTGTAGTTTTTAGCACTATTTGTTTAATTTTGGCAACTCAAGTACTCCCTTTATGTATAAAGTAAAGAGAAAATAGTTGAAAAATAGCAATTATATCTTTTTGGTGCCATTTTCTCATAACAACTGAAAGAAAATGTAATTAAAATACGTGCTATTTTGAAAAAATATAAACGAATAATTTCTGTTAAAATATGGACCTATTATAAACTATATTTAATTTTAAGTTATCTATATTAATGTTACAAACAAATGAAGGCCTATGAATCAATATATAGTCTTTTTTGTCGAATTTCTTTAATGATCTTTTTGCTGCATTTGTGTATTATTTTGCGATAGTGACACCCTATGCATGCTTTACTGTAGATGTTTAATAGTGGGTCGTAAACGTGTCATTCTTAAGCGGATGCGAATGACGTCATTTTACATAAAATAAAAGTGTGTGCTTTAACTCTTAAAATTGAAATGTGTTTTGTACTATTTATATATACATTTTTTTTTCCATCGGGGGCGACACTAAATTCTGAAAAAGCAGAATTCCTGTTTTTTAGTTTTCTTTTAAGGGCAAACGGATTAATCTTTCGTAATCGAGCTCCACGCGATGTAGATAAATTAAAAAATATTTCATGCTTTAAAATTGTTTTTAAACCCATAGACAATCAGTAAATTCAGATGAACTATGCAAATAAATTGCATTTGAAAAAAAAATCCTATTTGGTGATCTAAAAATTTAAATTGCACGATTACAAATATGTTAATTTGTGTTTTTAGGGTTTCGTTCATCTGACGAAACCCTTTTCGTCTCGCTCCTTTGTCTGTCCGTCCGTCTGTCTGTCACAGAGCCCGTTCTCAGAAACTATACATGTTAGAGACTTGGAATTTTGCATACTTATAGATGAACACCACACATCATACGACAAATCATAAAATTTTGAAAAAGTCGTACATTTAACCCTGTGGGCTCCCACATGTGTATTTTAAACAATTCTTTCTAAGTGAGTCCCTAATTAGGTTGCAGGCGTGATATTTTGCGTACTTATAGATGGACACCTCAGATCAAACGACAAATCATAAAATCTTGATAAAGTCGTACATTTAACCCTTTGAGCCCTCACATGTGTATTTTAAACAATTCTTTCTATGTGAGCCTCTAATTAGGTTGGATGCGTGAAATTTTGCATGCTTATAGCTGAATACCTCACATCAAACGGCAAATCATAAAATTTTGAAAAAGTACATTTAACCCTTTGGACTCCCACATGTGTATTTTAAACAATTCTTTCTAAGTGAACCCTAATTAGGTTGGAGGCGTGAAATTTTGCATACTTATAGCTGAACACCTCACATCAAATTACAAACCATAAAATTTTGAAAAAGTCGTACATTTAACCCTTTTGGTTCCCACATGTGTATTTTAAACAATTCTTTCTAAGTGACACCCTATTTAGGTTGGAGGCGTGAAATTTTGCATACTTATAGCTGAACACCATCATGCGACAAATCATAAAAATTTGAAAAAGTCATACATTTAACCCTTTGGGCTCCCACATGCGTATTTTAAGCAATTCTTTCTAACTGAGCCCCTTATTAAATTGGAGATTTGAAATTTTGCATACTTATAGCAGAACACCTGAGGCCAGGCGACAAATCATAAAATCTTGAAAAAGTCTTACGTTTAACCCTTTGAGCTACCACATGTGTCTTTTAATCAATTCTTTCTAAGAGAGCCCCTAATTAAGTTGGAGACATGAATTTTTGCATACGCATAGCTGAATACCTCAGACCACACGACACATCATGAAATTTTCAAAAAGTCTTATATTATTTACTCCTCCGTGCTCTAACTTGTATATTTTAAGCAATTTTTCTAACCTCCACCTTTTTCACCCGGGGAGCACTTTTCCAACTTTTGTCGACACCCCTTTGACCATTCCTTCATATTATGCACCATAGCCTTACATATTTTAGTTCCACTTTTTATCGCCAGTGGTGCCTACTTATCTTGGGTGCTATGGGTCCAATCCCCTCGACTAATATATCTATGGATAGTATGTAAAACGGAGTTTCGATCGGATAAAGTTTTGTTTAGAATAGAGTGCGCCCCTTGTTGCGAAGTGTGGAACTAACAGATTTTTCAAAAGGATAAAGTGTTTTGAAAGGAATATTAAACGAAACCCTCTGTGCGATCTGTGATCACACTTACCCACTTGTTTCAATATTATTATTTTATTTGTTTATAAAATAAGTACTAATTTCGTTCATTTGTCTTTCACAAACATGTTAGATTGGTGGGTTTTTTAATATTATTCTTTTATTTCTTTATAAAGGAGGTATTAATTTCGTTATGCAAAATTAGTCAGAAACAAATGCTGAACAATGTTTGTTGCTTTGTGTGCAAAATTTTTGTTATTATTATGTATTGAAACCGGCACGTGATAAGATAAACTTAAAAAAAATCATGCTTAAAAATTATTTTAGAAAAAATAATACATCAGTCAATTGAGGTACAGTTTTTAAACAAATTGCATTTGGAAGTAAATTTTTCCCTATGCGACAAAAATTGAAAATGTACGAATGTCAGAAGATTAAAAAATTGCAGTAGCGAAAATTTCAAGACCGAAATTTGATTGTGAAATGTTACCATTCGCAAAATGACGTCAGCGTTACGCACAGATACGCTTGTTCTTTATAATATAGATACTTAATCAGTAAAATATAAAAAAGATCAGTTATTAAAATATGGTTATCAATTGAGGCTCTTTTGCTTGGTATTCCGGAATGAAAAATAGCAATTTCCACCTTCTCAAAATTTGCATACGCACTTCTCATATCCATATTCATCATTTTAAAAAAATTGTATTTTGTTTGATCATTTAAAAATCATTTTAACTCAAAACTTGAAGTTACGATTGTCAGCAACATCTGTTATGTGAACAGGTACACTGTTAACTTGAGATTCTGATATCAATTCCGGAGAGTAAAAATTTCCGTAATATATGTTTTTTAGACTCATTTGAGTTAAAATGTTTATTTTTATCTAAGAAAATGACCGTTTTCTTTTAAATATGACTTCATTTTCACTTAAATAAGCATTTCGCCTAGTGCCTGAAACTTAGTATCAGTACACATGCAGAAGGAAAAACAATATAGAAAATTTATGAGGAAAAATGCGTGTTTTCAAAAACAGTATGTCATTTTCCGTTATTATGTTCCTAATATAATATTATGCTCTTAATGGGATTTTGCGCCACTAAACCCTATACAACAATTTTTATCAACAATTTTGAATTTTTAACAGAAAATAGCATGAATAAGGATAAAAATACCTCATTATTTCTCTCTCGTCTGCAATAATGAAAGCTATGTAATTTTCAGCATTTTGAAGAAATTTCATAAAATGCTTTTTAAAATTAAAATATAACAGTGGGGATAAAAAAAAGAAGAAAAAAAACCACAACAACAACAAAAAAAAAAAAACAGATAGTGCGATCACATCTACAAATGCACAGCTTTCAGTTTTAAAAAATATTAACAAAATTGGTTCAGCGGAATGACTAAAAAACACTTGTGTTTTAAATATATAGATTATATAAAATTAGGAAAAAATAAATTAAGCAAATTATGTTATTTTGATAAAATTATAGTAGAATGTTCTAAAGAATAGCATTAAAATTTTATTATTCGAGAGAATTTCTGACAAAAACTTCAGGAACATGGTATTATTTTAAACCTCGAATTATTTATTTGCTTATCTAATTCGGCGAAGCAAATCCATCCAGGCGAGAATCATTAATTTCTGTAATATAAATCGCTATTATTTGCATGTCACCTCTCTTTTATAAAGACACTCTACATTTTTGTAAAACATTGCGTTTTAAAAATGACGTCATTTGCATACGCTAAAGCAATCAACTTTTACAATCCAATCTTAAACTTCGTCTATAGAAAAGTATGCATATGACGTCATTATCACGGAATAACAGATAATATTCTTGACATAGCCCATATTTTAATTTCAAATTTTTTTTCAGGTTTTATGAGAAAATGGCAATAAAAATATACAGTATATCCTATTTTCGACTATTTTCCGTTTACTTTCAATAGAAATGGGGTACTTTTGTTGCCACGATTAGAAAAATGGTATTAAAAACTACAACAAAATTAATATCTCAAAAATAAATTTAGATACAGTTTTCAAACAAATTGCATTTAAAAGAGCATTTTTTTCCTTACACGACGGTGTAAAAATTTAAAATGTGCGATGTTTAGAAGTTTAAAAATTTGCAGTAGAGAAAATTGCAAAACCAAAATTTTATTTCAAATTTCAAAGTGTTGCCATTCGCAAAATGACGTATGCGTTACGCACAGATATGTTTGTCCTTTATAATATAGATACTTTATTTAGATTGAAATTTTACCTAAAATATTTAAAAATTAAAACATTTTAGTTCATATTGTCATGCAAAACAATTATCATGCAATATTGTTTGTCCGTTCAAGCAATAATTTTCACTAAAACACAAATAATAAAGATAAAATTAACTAAGCATTAAAAGAATGAAAAGATTGAATTTATAATATAAATAGAATTAAATTATAATAATAAACTAATATTAACTTTCTCCCTTTAACAGAAGATACTTATGCGATTTCTTTGAAAACCATTTTAAAAATCCTTATTTAATGCTAATAAATTATTCATCTTCTTTTAATAATTTAATATAATTTACTCCTTGAGGATACATAGAATGCAAAATCTTTTATAAAGAATCAATATACCGACACGCTTTTGTTTAATGTATTGAGGTACGAACTTTGTACTACGGAATAAATTTTCCAAACTAGACATATTTGAACGAGATTTTAAACTTCATAAATGCTCATACATTTTCAGTAAGTAGACTGAAAATTCAAAGCCATATAATTTCACGTTGCCGAAGAAATTTGGATGTGAAGATTGGAATTGATATGAAACATTATTTAAAGTGCTATTTAAATTCTAAGCCAGGTGAAATGTATTAACTCGATTAATATTATGAAAGAAATTTTATTAATATTGGTAGTTGTTGTTAAAATTAAAAAATTAAATATGTCTATAAATATGGATTAAGTGACTTGAATATGCTGTCTTATCCCCCCTTCCCCCGCATTGTAACATTAAAAGTATACATCGACCGAAAATTCGATTTCGTTTTCGTTTTATGCCCGAAATCTGAGTTGCGCCGAAATTTCCTTTTCGGGAAAATGTGCCAAAAATTCTGCCGGACCGAAATTCGGTCTAAAATAACTGTATTAAAAAAATCTCATTTCATCCTTCGGAAATTTTCAACATTACTTGTTGATGTGAGTTGTGTCGGCTTAAATGAGACACTCTTTATTTATTGCTATGAGCTTCACTGTTTATGTTTATCAGTCATAACCGATTCAAGATGTGAGTGCAAATTATAAAACAAGAATTGCATGGATCCCTAAATTTTGAAGACGTTTTTCACGTGCTCATTAAAAGCTGCAGACTTAACTGTAATAGAAAATTTTTAGTTTGAAACTGCAGAAGTATTTCGAATATTCTTTGAGTATAACATAACAGTATAATTGTAGTACACTGGCCTCCAAAAGTTAAGGTACAGGGACTGGATGCTTTCGATTGTACACGGTTTGTCGAATAGCTACCAACGTTATTGGCATATTGTTCTTGAACTTCTACGATGTAAAGTACATGCTTGATTTCATATTTCTCGTTGAAGATTTATCGGGAGTACAATTAGGAAGCTAATAATAAATTTAATAATAAAATAATATTTGCGATCACCTATGTAACAGAAGAGGCTGGAAATGGTTTTTCACTGTGGTAAATGACTATTTGGGTCCTGTTCAACGTTGTATGCATTTGCGTAAGAATAGCACTCATATTCGTGAAGATGTTAACGTTTTTGTGAAAAATTCAAAATTTTTTTGTTTATAGCATATAGAGTTTTCAACCAAATTTAACACAACTTTTCAAAAATCTGACAATGAACAGTATCAACAGTATACTGTTGATAAACATGAATTTATTGAATATTTGATGAGGTATGGGCACTTGTATGAAATAATTTTTAACTGCGCATGCGTGTAAGATTTAAAAATTTTTATTTCATAATTTGGTAATTAAATAATCCAGCTATTTTGGGTAACTTCTGTAAAAAGTCCAGTCAAATATTGTGAAAACTTAGAAAGATATAATAAGTTGATTGAAAAGTTGTGGAAAAACCTTTATAATAAAGCTATTTTTAGAGAGCAACTCACTATATCGCCCCTATCTTTGTGAAATTTCTCGATATATGACTGGACATTTTAGATAAGTTGCCCTAAATAACTGACTACCAAATTATGAAATAAAAATTTTGAAACCTTCCACCCATGCGTAGTTAAAAATTATTTCATACAAGTGCCCATATCTCATCAAATATTCAATATATTCATGTTTTAATTGAAGTGTACTGTTGCTACTGTTCTTTGTCAGGTTTTCGGAAAGTTGTGTTAAATTTGGTTGAAAACTCTGTATGCTATAAACAAAAAACTTTTGAATTTTTCACAAAAACGTTAACATCTTTACGAATATGAGTGATATGCTTACACAAATGCACACAAACGTTGAACATGACCCAAACAGTCATTTAACGCAGTGACAACCCATTTCTAGCATTTTCTGTTGCATAGCTGATCGCAAATATTATTTTATTATTAAATTTATTATTAGCCCCCTAATTGTCGGCCCGACTAAATCTTCATCGAGAAATATGAAATCAAACATGTTTTTTACATCCCATATGTTCAAGAACAATTGTCAATAATGTTGGTAGATATTCGACAAACCGTGTGCAATCGAAAGCATCCAGCCCCCGTACCTTAACTTTTGGAGGCCAGTGTATAACAGATGATCATTTATAAAAGTCATTATAAAAGATAAATCGATGTATGTATACCTAAAACATTTTTTAATTAAATAAATTTCGCATAATTAGGAAATCATATTGCGTGATGACTTAATTATATTTTATTTTGTATGAAAATAAAAAAAATTTGGTCAGAGGCACAGAGGTACAGACAACTTCGGTACCACGTATAGTTACACTTATAATTAATTAATAGTTGTGTATATTTATGTATGTATTAATTTTTTTAATTGACATTTTTGTTTCCGTTTTCGTTTTCGGCCGAAAATAGAAGATTAGCGAAATTCTATTTCTGTCTTAAAAACCTGTTTCGGTCGATCTTTAATTAAAAGACACCCTACCCAATTTTTTCGCAAAGTATAATAGACCGAGGCTAGTTGGCCATAGGAGCATGTTGGCCCAGTCGGGATATTTTTTAACCCTCTGACAGTCTTGGATAAGGGCAAAATTGTAATGTTGTTTTCTTTAATTTTATTTTAAATGCTAAAAAAAAATAATTCTTTCAACATTTTATATAAAAAAACTTAATAATGAATATGAATGCAATCCTTGGAAGCATTAATCATTGTTCAATGTATTAAATTTACATTAAATCAATAGAATTATATTACTTTAAATATTGTTTATATTGCAGTGAAACCTGGAGCTTAGTGAACGTATTAACACGGGATTGTCAGTTAGGGGGCTAAACTTTACGTTAGATGACATTGTCAGTCCAGCCAAGTGTGCGTTGCTTCGCTTTCCTCCTCCATCATCAGCTCCATTGAAGTCGGAGCGTCCGTTCAAGAACTATTGAGAATTTTCAAAATTTTGCAAAGGTGAGTAAATTTCCTCTCTTATAAATAATCGGTTTTTATTTGTTTGTAGATTAAATTTTAGATTTTGATATATAATAATTCAAAAAAATAATTGTTCGTAGTTATTGTAAGGGTATGTTTTTTTTATTGGAATACTTTCAGAATAATTCCTCACAGTAATGAAAAGCAAGGGCGATACGGGTTAGTTGGCCCATTTGGCACGGTAGAAATTACGTAGGAATTGCCCCGTAAGCCTTTATTAAAATTTATTACTGTTCCGTAATGTATTAAAGAGATTTTTTATGAGAAAATAAAATCGATTTTAGAGCAATTTTTGGTCGAAGTTAATAAATTGAATAACTCACAGTTTTAATATTTAAAATTTTTATTTTAATTTAGGAGGCTATATTGTGTTTTCGTTCGCAAGAAATAAAAATTAAGGTTTAGTAAAATTTTGATCATTTCTTAAACTTCTACACTATCAGAACATTAAAAAGTGACGTGGGCCAACTTACCCCGCAATCGGGGCAGGTTGGCCAGAGCGACTTGGTGTCAATTTGAGCTTCTAAACTAGTACTTATAGTTAATATTTTCAAGTTTTACTATTGTAACTTCTTCCTGAAAGTACACTGATAGTGGTAACATAAAAAAAATTTAAAATGTTGAATTGTATTTTTTTTTTAATTATTAGAAGAAAAAGCGGATCAACTAGTCCCGGTCTACCCTTTAATAGACCGGGAGGCTGCAGCACAGACAGACAATCACCTCATCGAGTTCACGACTGAAATTCCAGAGTTAATAAAACTCGATTCGCATATTAAAACGCAATTGGTCTGCCAAGTGAGATCTTGGTGGAAAACACAAGAAAACCCTATTTTAGCGGTTGACTCGTAGGTTTACGATTGTGTTTTCCTGCACCCGAAGGTATGAAAGCATGGCGGACTGGGAGTACAAAAACACAATAGTAAACCTACGAGTCAACCGCTAAAATCGGGTTTTCAGGTGTTTTCAACCAAGATCTGACTTGGCAGACCAATTGCGTTTTAATATGGGAATCGAGTTTTCATTAATTCTGGAATTTCAGCCGTGAACTCGATGAGGTGATTGTCTGTGCTACAGCCTATAGCAAAATAAAGTTTGTTTCATCTTAGAAATCCTGTTAAAATTTAGTGCAGGATTGAACCAACTATTGGTGTTGCAATAGCTGCAATCATAGGATGGTGAAATATTGTTCCAACATTTAGAGCTTTGGTTCAATCGGAGCTCCAAATGTTGGAACGAAATTTCATCATCTTATAGTTGTAACTATTGCAGGAACAAAAATGGATTCAACATAATATTACATAGCATAATATTATACAGCATAATATTAATATTGCATAATATTTTTAAAGGCTTATTTGAGAATCCATATATGGAACTTCAGACTTTGAAGTTCTCCTAATTTTGGGATACGTGCGTATATTGATCATTTTCTAATTGATGGTAAATATTTAAAGGTAGTGTTGAACGATGACGAATAGATATTCTGGATTGTATGGACATATCGATTGTTTTCGATTGTGTTAGTAGTTTCTCGATGACTTCAATCAATCAGTTGTTCTTTGAACCTCAATCAGGAGAAAATCATTACGAAAGCAGAATTATCGAGAAACCTCCCATCACTACAATAAAATTTCCCGTCAGCTTAGTTTTGGAATTACTGTTTTTAGCTTCTCGGTGACAGTCGATTGTAGAAACCTCGATTGTAGAATTTGGGAATTAATCAATGATTGTATTAATTGTTATTTTCTTCGATGACGATTTTTCTCGATTGTGAATTATCGAGAATCGCCCATCACATTTAAAGGTACTCGCCGCTATGTGTGATTGGAAAAGGTGTTATACATACGTTCTCAGAAATAAAGCATATTTATAAGCTGACAACGATCCAACGGCTGAGTTATCCTGGATAAATCTGTTGTATTTGTCCAGGATAGCTCAGTTGGTCGAGCGCTGGTAGCTTAAGTCAAAGGTCTCTGGTTCAAATCCCGTTCTTGGACACATTTTCACTCAATTGGAAAATTATAACTCGTATGAGGTTGAATCCTTATTCTTTGTTAAATCTAGTTTTAAACGAAACGTTCTAGAAAATACAACCAATTTTTGAAGTTCATATATAAGACTATGTTGCCCACCCGCCAGAAATTGATACATCTCGACAAAAGATTCGCATGTTTTTACTGTAACATCAAATTATAGCATTTATCTCTGTATGTAGTAGTAAAAAGGTGCATAAAAGAGTAAAACCCTTAAAAAGGAAGGCGTAGGTGGGATTTGGAGGTTTGGGTAAATTTACCTCCCCACACAATTTGCCTCTCTTCTTTGGTCACGAATGGACATATAGCGTAAAAAAGTGATTTTCCGGACACAAGAATTAAATACACATGAAAAATTTGCTGTAGCTAGACGCACCTATGACAGACCTAATAGTGTAATAAAACACAAAATGATTTTTTGCGAGGTGTATCACTTTTCTTGCGGGTGAGCGTTATGTGATACAAGAATAAATCTTAAATTCTCTGGGCGTTGTTTTAAACATAATTCATACGCGATTTCCAAGCACCAGATGTTCAGAATTAACATTAATTTAACTCTTAACATAACATTATGTTGTACGTTTACAATGTTACGTAATAAAGTGACATGAATATATAAAGGAAAAAAATCATTTTTTCTATGAAAGCACTAGTAATAGTAGTATTTTTGTCCCATTGATTGTAAGTGTAAGAAATCGATATACGTCCTGCCCTAAACAATAGAATATAAAATCAACGCCTTTTCCCATTTCAATAACCTATTTCAAAATCGTATTTTGAAATGAGGATATTGAAGAGGGTTTGAAAGACTATGAATTATTTATGTATTCTAAAATGAAATTTTAATGCAAAGTGAGAAACAGATATTCGTTATTCAATGCAGTGGGGAAATATTGCACGCATCATTTTTATGTTAGTTAAAATAATTAATTAATTTAGTCTTTAAACCAATATTTCATGATTAGCTTAAGTTTAGGAGATAAGTTTAAAGTGAAGTTCATTAAAAATGAAAACATAATTTTAAGTTAAATATTTTCACAACTACTTTATGCATTTTAAATTCGATATATTTGTTTAGCTAACACTTATGTAAGAATTTATTTTAATTGTTTGCTGAAGTATTTACTCTAATAATGAGATAAGAATTTTTCAAAATGTTAAATAATATTTAATATAAAAATCGAGGAAAGTCTTAAATTTAAATGTTTTTTAGAGGAAAAATAAAATTAGAATGCACAAAAATAAAATGTACTTAACTAAAAAATATATATATGTATATATAATAATAACTGGCATTACAAGTATAAACTTTTAAGGTATTTTAAATTGATATGCAGCTGATATAGAGGGAGTTCGGGTAAATTCGATATTTTGTAAATATAACATAAATACAGTAAAAAACCTCTCCGGCATCCTAATGTCCGGCAGGCTGGATAATCCGGCACGACTTTCGGAAACACAACGATGAAAAGAAGATGAAAGAGCAGTCGTAAAAAGTTAGAATTCTGATTTTCTGGTCAGAATGGAAAAAGAAATGGCCATAATTTTTTTATTACCTAACACTTAATTTATAATGGCCGTTTCATAATAATGGAAGCCATCAATCCTCAGAAGAAAATAACTCGGTTAAAGCGGAAACTCGGTTAAGCGGGACTCGGATAATCGGGACTCTACTGTAGTTGGAATCAAGCAGCTGATGCCTTGATTATACTTATCAAGATTTCTGAGCGCAGCAGTTCGCTCAACAGTGCTGAAATTAAGAAACTTCGCTCATCATAAGAAATGATTTCCCCAAAAAAGAACAGAGAAGACTACTACAAAACATGCTAATATTCAAGATTTTTTTTAAGCTAGCTTCTATGAGTAGGCTTACAGTGTACGTTTTCATGTTATAGTGATGTACAATTCGTGGAAAAAAAAAGTAAACACCCCCTACTAACTCCTCAAAAAATTATCGTAGAAAAAGTTACTGGTACCGAACGATTGGAAGTAAAGTCCACTTTTAAAGGATGTATATAACATTTGCTTAGGGAACCATCTACATATTAAAACGCACCCAAACTTCATTTGTTTCAATGGCAGTACCAAATTTTAATAAGATATTTCAAACCTTCTGTTCAAACCATAACTAGACATCAAATTTCAAGTCATTTGTATGATGCTTTTCAATTATAAACATTCAAAATTTAGTGCTTCTAATGTTAAATTACATTTTCATTAATATCTTCTGAAATTATACTCCTAATGTGCTATTTTTTGTGTAGCAATCATACTAAAATACCCAAACATAAATACGTTGAATTTGCAATTTTTATAATTTTATGATATGAATTATGAAATTAATATTCGACAAAATTATGAATTGTAACCTACAATTTTTTTAGACGGATTTAGATGTAATAAATCCTGCTTTATGGAAATCCAAAATTTCACATTTTTCTTCCAAGTAGTTTCTGAATTATGCTTAAAAAACGGCAAAATGATGGTTTAAGGGGCTGTCTATGATAGAAGTGACTAGATATTTTGAAATTTCTTATCCTATCCTGTAATCTAGCTGTCTTGAATGAATGCTTGAGTGGCGCTTAAGATGCCTTGATCAATAAGAGAGCTCTCGGTCAGCAATCGAGTACGGAACTTCAATTTGGATAGAGCTCCTATAATACGCTCATTTATATAATTAATTTCTCGTAAACTTATTGTACGAATTGCATAAAAATTTGTTTTTAGGCTAATTGAAGGGTGTAGAGTTCATTTATGCTGTCCGAATTGTATACTGCTATTGAAAAAGAAAAACTAAGTTATGATTCTTTTCAATATGTAGATGGCCGCCTAAGCAAATTTTATATACATCATTTAAAAGTAGACTTTATTACCAATCGTGTGGTACCAGTAACTTTCTTCTAAAATAATTTTTTGCAGAGTTAGTAAGGGGTGTTTACTTTTTTTCCCACGACTGTACATATCTTGTACTTTAAACTCTTGTGTATTCTATTCAAGCTGTTATTCAAGTTCTATTCAAGTTTAATTTTATTCAAGCTGTTTAAATGATAAAAAACATGCTTCACTGTCACACTTTGCTTAATTCTACCTTCTAAACGTTTTCCCTGTAATCTGGATTCCTGTTATTTGTATCCTTTTATGTATTCAGTACAATAGTATATTTTGCAGTAATATGTCGGAATGATTAAAGATTTCAAATTTATATTGCAATGCTAATTTTTCTCTCAACCATTTCCTTAACATATATGACGAAATTATATTTCTACTAAATTTGTGAATGACCCCTAATTTGCAGCAAAAAATATGCTTTAACTTTAAACAGCTATTACTCGGTCAATTTTAATCGTAGAATAACGGGACTTTTTTTGCCTTACTTGTCAGTGTAACAGGAAAATTTTACTAAATATAACTTATAGAACCGGGGGACCGTATAAAAATTAAGATTCTGTAATTGTTCACAAAATTGTTTTTTCGCTTCAAACTTTATTTTTTATCTTAACTCTGCACCTAATTTTGACCACTTTTGTAATTGGAAGTATGCATCTAGGACCAACGGTTACGAAAATAAAGGTCGGTCAGGTTATACGTGGACACACTGTATATTAATATTCTGCGTTATAATCTTATCATGAATTAAATATTTTAGCTTTTAATTTTCAATTTTAAAATTTAAAATTTTATTAAAATTTTCTGTTTATTATATTTTTTATTTTATTGTCATTTACGTTTTAAGAAATTTAAAACTGCATTTGTTCAAAACATCTTTTAAAATGGATTTATAAACTAATAATATGAAACATTCAAAGAGGCACCAAAAAGTCCTTCAAAGGGCACCACGTTGAACAGCCTCGATATACAGGGTGCAATATGTTATCTATCGCCGACCATTAATTTCTCAACCGTTGGTCGTAGACATATAGTTCCAATTACAAAAACGTTTCAAATGAGGTAAGTATTCATGTTGTGGCATTATTTAAAGTAAAAAATCGATTTTACAAAAATTCCGAAATCTAACTTTTTATACGGCCCCCCAGCCCCTATAGTTATATTTAGTAAAAGTTTTCACATATCATAACAGATATAACACAAAAAGTTTGACATCTGTACTACAAAAATTGACAGAGTTATTAAATTTCAAAGTTTGAGATTTTTTCGCATGATTTTGTCTTTCAATGAGGGATCAGTTAAAAGATTAATTAAAGTAATTCGAGATCAAAATCAAGGTGCAATGTCCTTTTTACGACGAAACCACCTTTAGCCGATATCGCCAAATCGGGGTATCACGAAAGCGGGTTATTTCATTTTAAAATTTTAGCTGACTTTTAGGGGTCGTATACAAAGCGAAGAATGAAATATTGAAATTAAACTGAAAAATAAATATCAATTTATTATAATATCAGAAAACGTTCTACTATAAAAAATGAATATGTCAAATGACGGAATCTACTAGAGATACTGTTCACAGTGTGTTTTCCATTGGTGGCAAAGCACAATTGAATGCGTGACAGTCCTGAGTCTTGGATACGTTACAGCTCAGCAGGCATGTAAACTGTGCGACAATCAAGGATGATGCATTGCTTCAGATAAACCAGAGAAGTGGTCTTAGTCACATAGACCTATGCCTTGATGTAACCCTAGAGGTAGAAGTCCATGGGTGTCAAGTCCGGCGAACGCGGTGGCCACTCTACCGGACCACCATATCCAAGGATCTGTTGACCGAATTCGGTGGCCAGATACGCTCGGACGTTTGATGTTTTGTGTGGAGAGGGCTCCATCATGTTGAAACCACACGCATGCATATCGGAGAGGCAGCTTTTCATACCGATCACGTATCGTGTTTGTAGCAGATGCAGGTGACGATTGCCCGTTAAGGTCCCATCGTAGAAGATGGGTCCACCAATCTGGGTTCCCCATATACCGCACCACACGTGTCGTACTGCGCGAGTGATTTGGAGGTTTTCCAGAGACCAGCAATCCACATTGTGCACGTTCACAATGCCACCCCTTATAAACATTGACTAATCTGTCACACAGAATGTCACAAAGGAATGACGGATTTTCCTCTAAGGTGTTGATCATGAAATTACAATAAACAAATCGTCGTGTGTTGTCACCCAGCATCAATGTTTGCACCAGTGTCGGATATGGTATAGATGCTCATCATGTGCATGTAACAAATGTCAGACATGCTGACCACATGCCTCGCTTATTTCCACCGTGCTCAGTTGTGTAATTAAAAGGGCGAATCCCAGCACCTCTTCCGGTGTCACTCGAACATTACACCTTGCCCGTCTACTTGTTCTGGGTCGTGGTGAAACAGAGCCGGTCTCTCTAATATGGTGCAATGCATTAGTTATAGTTTCATGCGTTGGATGTAGATCCTTGGGGAAACGTTCTGAATAAATACTCGCAGCCTCTCTGGCATTCCTTTGACATTCACCATAAATAAGTATCATTTCGGCATATTGCATGCATGCGTAGCTTGCCATCACGATCTCAGCGTTGACTAGTATGTCCACTGCTAGATGGCTCGTGTTTTATCCCGAACGTGTGGCGCTGCGGTACTATTGTAATTTGCATAATCCCAATTTTCATGCTCGCTATAGCTCGGCTGGTCGTTTGCATTCCGCTGCCATTTATCTACTCCTTAATTAGTATGTTTTATTTTCCGGTTGTCGATTCTACCTACTTTGACGTTTGAAGGTTGTTCGACCCATAAAAGTGTTACATAACACTTTGAGCAGTATCTCTAGTAGATTCCGTCATTTGACATATTCATTTTTTATAGTAGACCGTTTTCTGATTTTATAATAAATTGGTATTTATTTTTCAGTTTAATTTCAATATTTCATTCTTCGCTTTGTATACGACCCCTAAAAGTCAGCTAAAATTTTTAAATGAAGTAACCCTATTTGGTGATATCCCAATCTTGGCGATACCGGCTAAAGGTGGTTTTGCCGTAAAAAGGACATTGCACCCTGATTTTGATCTCAAATTACTATAATTCATCTTTTAACTGATCCCTCATTGAAACACAAAATCATGCGAAAAAATCTCAAACTTTGAAATTTAATAACTCTGTCAATTTTTGTAGTACAGATGTCAAACTTTTTGTGTTATATATGTTATGATATGTGTAAACTTTTACTAAACATAACTATAGGGACTGGGGGACCGTATAAAAAGTTAGATTTCGTAATTTTTATAAAATTGACTTTTTACTTTAAATAATGCCACAACATGAATATTTACCTCATTTGAAACGTTTTTGTAATTGGAACTATATGTCTACGACCAACGGTTGAGAAGTTAAAAGTCGGCGATAGATAACATATTGCACCCTGTATATTGATGTATGTACGGTTTTAAATAATATTTTCAGAGTAATAATGGAAAAATAACTCCGTCAGAAATAGTAAAAACTCCATTATTTTAATTAATATTTGATTTTGATAAATTATAGTCAACAGCAAAATTAAATAGCAAAATCAGATAATATTAAAAATTGAAAATCCATAAATATTTTTAAACTATAAATTTAGTAGTTTTCGTAACTACAGTTATACTAAAGCCCTATTTTATCCGTATATATATTAATATTCTACTTTATAATCTTATCTTGACTTAAATATTTTAGCTTTTAATTTTCAATTTTAAAATTAAAAATTTTATTAAAATTTTCAGTTTATTATATTTTTTATTTTATTGTCATTTACGTTTTAAGAAGTTTAAAACTGCATTTATTCGAAACATCTTTTTAAATGGATTTATAAATTAATAATATGAAACATTAAGAAGCACCAAATAGTCCTTCAAAGGCCACCATGTTGAACAGCCTTGATATATATTGATGTATGTACGGTTTTAAATAATATTTTCTGAGTAATAATGAAAAAATAACACCGTCAGAAATAGTAAAAACTCTATTATTTTAATTAATATTTGATTTTGATAAATTATAGTCAACAGCAAAATTAAATAGCAAAATCAGATAATATTAAAAATTAAAAATCCATAAATATTTTTTAACTATAAATTTAGTAATTGTCGTAACTACAGCTATACTATAGCCCTATTTTATCCGTATATATATTAATATTCTACGTTATAATCTTATCTTGACTTAAATATTTTAGCTTTTAATTTTCAATTTTAAAATTTAAAATTTTATTAAAATTTTCAGTTTATTGTATTTTTTATTTTATTGTCATTTACGTTTTAAGAAGTTTAAAACTGCATTTGTTCGAAACATCTTTTTAAATGGATTTATAAACTAATAATATGAAACATTAAGAAGCACCAAATAGTCCTTCAAAGGGCACCATGTTGAACAGCCTTGATATATATTGATGTATGTACAGTTTTAAATAATATTTTCTGAGTAATAATGGAAAAATAACACCAGCAGAAATAGTAAAATCTCTATTATTTTAATTAATATTTGATTTTGATAAATTATACTCAACAGAAAAATTAATAGCAAAATTACATAATATTAAAAATTGAAAATCCATAAATATTTTAAAACTGTAAATTTAGTAGTTTTCGTAACTACAGCTATACTATAGCCCTATTTTATTCGTATATATATTAATATTCTACGTTATAATCTTATCTTGACTTAAATATTTTAGCTTTTAATTTTCAATTTTAAAATTTAAAATTTAATTAAAATTTTCAGTTTATTATATTTTTTATTTTATTGTCATTTACGTTTTAAGAAGTTTAAAACTGCATTTATTCGAAACATCTTTTTAAATGGATTTATAAATTAATAATATGAAACATTAAGAAGCACCAAATAGTCCTTCAAAGGCCACCATGTTGAACAGCCTTGATATATATTGATGTATGTACGGTTTTAAATAATATTTTCTGAGTAATAATGGAAAAATAACTCCGTCAGAAATAGTAAAAACTCCATTATTTTAATTAATATTTGATTTTGATAAATTATAGTCACCAGAAAAAATGAATAGCAAAATCAGATAATATTATAAATTGAAAATCCATAAAGATTTTTAAACTATAAATTTAGTAGTTTTTGTAACTACAGCTATAATATAACACTATTTTATCCATATATACATTAATATTCTACAATTTAATCTTACATTGACTTAAATATTTTAACTTTTACTTTTAAATTTTAAATTTTATTGAAATTTTAAATTTATTATATTTTTTATTTTATTGTCATTTAAGTTTCAAGTAGTTTAAAACTAAATTTATTCTATTCCCACAATATAATAAGACGATCAACCTATAGGCATAGTGTGTTAAGTTGCCCTCAACTGGGAAGTTCATAAAATTCCAAATTCTTGTTAAGTTGCTACTAAGGGGCTGTGCATTGATATATAACGTTATCACTTTAGATAGAGGGGGGGGGGGGGGTCTGGCATTTGATATCGCAAGATATCTCTGGGGTGGGGGAGGGGTTTACTTTTTGATATCGTTATCAATTTTGATCCAACCAAACTTTTCTTTTTTCAGTAACGTTTTCTTTACCTCCGAATACTCTGTTACCTTTCTTTATTACTAGCAAACCCCGCGGCTTTGCTCGCGTAATATTTGAAATATGCCAAGTGATATTTATATGTCTAATTTTTATTAAAAGGTACTAACTAAATTTTTATTTTATTAAAAGGTAATATTTTATTTTATTAAAAGGTACTTATTACTTTTAGGAATAATTTAAAAAAATTACTATTAAAAACACAGTTTGATTAAATATCATTGTTACACTGCATAAGGCAGAAATGAGACTTAAATTAATAAAACGAAATAAAAATTAACAAATAATAATTTAGAAAATATTTTGAAACTTTTATGCTCAATACGCTCATTTCAGTATTCATTTGAAGTTTTGAATTTTTTAGAAATCATCTTCTTACATCTTAAAATTAACCATCATGTCAAATTCTAAGTCCTACCACCTCTCTCAACATAAAGGGCTATGTTGAAATAGGAACTGTCACCATTAATTTGCCAACATTAATTTTGAAATTGGTTTGTTATTTCCTAATATTCCACAGAAACGTAATTTAGAAAGCTTTTAAAGGCCTTTTTTAGAGCGTTTGTTGTTCCTGTGAATCCCAGGTAGTAGAATCATCGCCATAAAATATAGCCTGTGTAGGATCAGAGACTGTTACCATTGATTCGCAACTATTACTTTTATATTTGGTTTATATTTCCTGAAATAGCGTAGAAATCGTAATTTAGGACTTTTTTAGAATGCTGTTCGCACCTCCCCTTCACTTCACCCCTTTTTAATTCGAATTTATTTTCGACAGTACTTCGAGGGCATTTATATTTTATAAGTAACTACCATGCCATATTTAAAGTTTCTAGCCTTTTCAGTATCACAGAAATCGCAATTTAGAAAGTTTTTAGCTACTGCAACCCTCTGGTGGTAGTGGCACAGACATAAAATATAGCTTATGTTTGAGCAGGTTCTATCACCAACAATTTGTTATCATTATTTTTTTAATCGGTTTGGTATTTGAAAAGATTACATAAAAATTGTAATTTATAACGCTTTTCGCTCACGACATCTTTTAAATTTGAAATTTTCTTTCGACAATTCATAGAAAGCAGTTGCATCTTGTAAGTAAATAACATGCCATACTTCAAAGTGTTAGACCCTTCAGTTATGCAAAAAACGCAAATTAGAATATGTTTTGCTTTTTCAACCATCAGATGGTAGTGACAGCAACATAAAATATAACCTATGTTATAGCAGGGACTGTCACCATTGATTTGCAATCATTACTTTTGAAATAGCTTTGGAATTTCCTGAGATTGAGTAGAAATCGCAATTTAGAACGTTTTTAGAACGCTTTTCGCGCATTTTCACCCCTTTTTAAATTTCCAACTTTTTCTAAACTGTTCTTAAAGATCATTTATATGTAATACATATGTACCTTGCCTAATTTTAAGTTGCTAGCCCCTACCGATCACAGAAATCGAAATTTGGAACGCTTTTTTGCTCCTGCAACGTCTAGGTGATAGTGATACCTATTTAAAACAGCATCTATGTTAGAGCAGAGGCTGTCAGCATCAATTTCTTAACATTACTTTTGAAATCAGTTTGATTCTTCCTGAGATATTGATGACAAATCGGCATTCAGAACGTTTTTAGAACGCTTTTCGCTCATTTTGCTCCTGCATCTCCTCTGGGTTAGTGGAAACATATATAAAATATAGCCTATCTTGGAGCAAGATCTGTCACCATCATTTTAACATTATTATATTTGAAATCGGTTCAGTATTTCCTGAGATTGCATAGAAATTGCAATTTAGAACGCTTTGTGCGCATTTTGACCCCCCCCCCTTTTAAATTTCGATTTTTTTAGGAAATGTCCTTAGAGATCATTGATATCTTATAACTAACTACCGTTCTAAATTTCACGATTCAAGGCCCTTGTGGAATATTTTGCAACCTTCTCTCGCGGGCCTCTCTTAGCCAGGCGGGCGCGCCGCGAAGGATCACGTGACGTTTGAGAGAATTGATATTAAAAAACATTTTTTTTTCTTTCTTGTTCCTTTTTAGTTGGTTTTGTGAATGTAAAATATGAACGCAGTAAGTAGACTGCATTTTTTCTCTTGGTCTTCTAAAATTAGAAGAAATGTTGTTTTAATTTTAAAAGGAAAATTTATCTCGAGCATAAAATCATGCTATTGTTCTTTATGGCTTCTTAATAGAAGAAAATAGTTGCTGGAAATTTAATTGTATTTAGAATCATGACTTCTAGAAGGAGCAAAGCAACTAAATATGTTTCATCTGTAAATATGTAAATAATATACATTATGTATATATTCGAACTGTAAATAATAATCTACAAAAAGTTCTAGTGATGATGATTATTTACAAATGATAAACACAAAAGTAAAAACTTTTATTTGTGAAATATGATGACTTTAATATGATTTAAATGGAATCTTGACTTCTTATAATAATGCTCTCCCTATAACAATTTCGTGAACTGTGATTTAATTGTGGAATAACTTGAAATTCTTCAAGTTTTTTGGTGCCTCAACAACCGGGAAAAATGGTAAGAAATACCTTTATTATTCTGCATGACTGTTGATTTTTTGAAAATATACATTTTTCATGATAATTTATTTTGAAAACTGAATTTAATTTTAAACATGGATAAGACAGATAAACTTAAAAGTAAAAGAGCTACTGTTCGTGCAGCCATTACGAAATTAATCACAAAATGTGATACATTATTATCTGTTGATATTGATAAAACTGATTGCGATTCTTTAATGGAATCGTTAGAGCTCGTAAATGAAAAGGAAGTTCAACTAAAGGAGTTAGATTCCGAAATGGATGAGCTAATTCAGGAAAAAACTGAATATGAAAAAGAACTAAAATCGGTAGAAGAATATTCTGAAAAAATATCCAGTTTGAAATTTAAAATTAAGATGAGGCTTAAAAAATGTAAAATCGAAACTGAACCAAAAGTTGTACTAGAATCAAGTAACGGTTCAAAAATCGGAAGTAAACCAGTTTCGGCAGTGAAGCTTCCTAAACTTAACATAGAAAAATTTTCTGGTGATGCAAGCCAGTTCTTAGAATTTTTTAATTTATTTACTAGTGCGATAGATTCAAACGAATCGTTATCAAAAATTGAAAAATTCCAATATCTCAAATACTTGTTGTCTGGTCCTGCATATAATATTGTATCTGGTTTTGAACTGACAGATCAAAATTATTCTACTTGTTTAAAATTGTTAGAAGAGAGGTATGGTAAGCGGGAAAATATCATAAACTGTTACATGAATAAAATTCTAAATCTTGAACCAGTGAAATCCTCTAACAATGTTACTTCTTTAAGGAAGCTGTACGATAATATTGAAACTAGTATGAGAAATCTTGATGCGTTTGGAGTAACATCAGGCTCTTACGGCCATTTATTACTACCAATACTAATAAGATTATTACCCGAAAATTTGATACTAGATTTTCATCGAAAACGTGACCCCGATAAGGACTGTGAAGTCACCGATTTAATAAATTTTATTAAAACGGAATTAAGATGTCGTGAAGCTACTAATTTAGTAAACAATTCCCAAACCAAGACTTATGAAAATTCTAAAACTAAATATGAAAATCCTTCAAGTAAATATCAAAATTTTCCGCAAAAGAAAAATATACCTTCAGCTGCTGCTTTAAATACATCTACAAAACAGTTTTGCATATTTTGTAAGTCTTCTGATCATGTAGGACTAAATTGTTCGAAATTCACTGATGAACAGAAACGATATAAATTAAAGAAAGAAGATCGCTGTTACAAATGCTTTTACAAGTCCCATTTATCAATTAATTGTAGAACAAAAATTAACCCTTGTTCCAAATGTGGTAACACTACCCATAGTACTTTGTTTTGTTTTAAAGAAACAGCAAAAAAAAATCCTGAAAAAGAAATGAAAGGTGCAATTGTATCTATGATGTCGGAACAAAAATATAAACAAAATAAAGCAACATTATTGCAGACTTGTACAGTTTCTGTGTCTGCTGGTAAGGAATGCTTGTTGGCTCGCGTTTTATGTGATAGTGGTTCAGAAAAATGTTTTGTGAAGAGATCTCTAGTACAAAAATTAAAATTGAAGCCATTGCGAAGAGAAAATTTATTAGTTTATCCTTTTGGGCGGAGACGCCCTTATGAATCTTGTTATGAAGTAGTTGCTCTAGAATTGTCCAGTGTTGTGCAACCTATTAACTCGATAAATATCGAAGCTCTTGTGGTTGATAATATAACTGGGGCTTCTGTGAAAACACTAGAACCAGAACTTCTAGACATAATGAGAACAAGAGGCTTTAAGCCTGCTGATACAGGTCTTGAACAGGAAATAAATATTTTGCTAGGGTCTGACTTTTTGTGGAAAATATTAAAGGGAATCGAGGGAAAATTGACAAAAGAATTATACGTTGCAGAAACTATTTTCGGTCATACGGTGCAAGGGCAAATAGAGTCTAATAAAAAAGAAGTAGCTTGTTTGCGTGTTTCAGTTGAAAATATAAATACCCAACTGAAAGCATTTTGGGATCTTGAATCAATTGGCATTGCTGAAAGCAATGAAAAGAACATTACCGATCATGAGGTAATAAAAGAATTTAAAGAAAATCTAAAATTCGTAAATGGGCGTTATGAAGCAAAATTATTGTGGAAAGATTCTCGCGAATTACTTAGAAATAATCTTGAAGTAGCAAAGAAGCGGTTTTCTAGTTTAGAAAATAAATTCTTGAAAAACGATTCTTTATTTAAGGAATATAACTCCATTTTACTAGAGCAGTTTAATGAGGGTGTAATAGAATTGTGCACCGAGAAAGATTCTAATAATTCCTATTACATGCCACACAGACCTGTTATCCGTGACGATAAAACTACAACAAAAATGCGCATAGTCTATGATGCTTCTTCCAAATATGGTGATTCTCTATCATTAAACGAATGTTTGAATCACGGCCCTAACTTAAATCCTAATGTTTTAGACATAATTTTGAAATTCCGTTTTCATAAAATTGCCTTTTCGGCTGATATTGAAAAAGCTTTTCTGCAAATATCTGTAACCGAGGAAGATCGCGATTATCTTAGATTCTTATATTATGAAGATTTTGATAAGAATAAAAACATAGTACCCTATAGAATGACCAGAGCTACTTTTGGTGTCACCTGCAGTCCCTTTATCCTTGCTTGTACCATTAAGCAACATATTAGGTAGCTTTCTTTACAAAAAAGCTACCTATTGCAGCCGTTCGGAGGAAAGCGATTTCAAAAAATTTTGGTATATTTTCATCGATCATGACCCCCAGACCCCGAAACCACCCTCCGTTCAAAACTGATATATATATATATATATATATATATATATATATATATATATATCTGACCTATGTCACACTGTAACTCCCGTAATTATGAACCGATTTCGATGTAATTCGGTGTGTACATAGTATATACCAATGTCTCGACCGAGTTCGTTGGCCAGCTTTATCCGCCGTTTTGTTTCAAAATGGCGGCCATTTAAAATTTTTAAAAAAATTTAAAACTTGAAATGTGGTACCAAAAAATTAAAAATGGAAAAATATTTTTCTCTTATGTATTTGACCTTTATACAAAGATTCCGGAGCAGTTTTTGTTTCGTCTATATCTTAAAAAAGGGCTGAGTTATAGCATTTTGAATTTCTAGCGCGGCTGACATTTTGAAACGTCCTGAAATTTGTCACGCGATAAAAGGCGTATTTATGAACCGATTTGCATGTAATTCGGTGTGTACATAGTACATACCAATCTCTCGACCGAGTTCGTTGGCCAGCTTCATCCGCCATTTTGTTTCAAAATGGCGGCCATTTAAAATTTTTTTAAAAATTTAAAATTTGAAATTTGGTACCAAAAAATTGAAAATGGAAAAATATTTTTTTCTTATGTATTTGACCTTTATACAAAGATTTCGGAGCAGTTTTTGTTTCGTCTATATCTTAAAAAATGGCTGAGTTATAGCATTTTGAATTTCTAGCGTGGCTGACATTTTGAAACGTCCTGAATTTTGTCACGCGATAAAAGGCGTATTTATGAACCGATTTGGATGTAACTTCGTTTATACATAGTACATACCAATGTCTCGACCGGGGTCGTTGGCCAGCTTCACCCGCCATCTTGTTTAAAAATGGCGGCCATTTAAATTTTTAAGAAAAATTTAAATTTGAAATGTGGTACCAAAAATTGAAAATTGAAAAAATATTTTCTTCTTATGTGTTTGACCTTGATAAAAAGATTCGGGAGCAGTTTTTGTTTCGTCTATATCTTAAGAAATGGCTGAGTTATAGCATTTTGAAATTCTAGCTTGGCTGACATTTTGGAACGTCCTGATTTTTCTCACGTAATAACAGGCGTATTTATGAACCGACTTGGATGTACCTTGGTGTGTACATAGTACATACAAATATCTCGACCGAGTTCGTTGGCCAGCTTCATCCGCCATCTTGTTTAAAAATGGCGGCCATTTAAAAAAATAAAAAAATAAAAAAATTTAAATGAGATACCAAAAAATTGGAAAATGAAAAAGATTTTTTTGTATGTGTTTGACCTTAATACAAAGATTCCGGAACAGTTTTTCTTTCGTCTATATCTAAAAAAAAATGGCTGAGTAATAGCATTTTGAATTTCTCTTGTGGCTGACATTTTAAAACGACCTGATTTTTGTCACGTGATAACAGGCGTATTTATGAACCTATTTGGATGTAACTTGGTCTGTACATAGTACATACCAATGTCAAGTATTTGATCTTGATATAAGGATTCAGGAGCATTTTTTGTTTGTCTTTACCTTAAAAAATGGCTCAGATATAGCAGTTTCAATTTCTAATGTGGGTGACATTTTGAAAAATCTGATTTTTTGTATGCGACAGCACTCGTATATATCAACCGATTCCGATGTGAGTGAGCATGTGCACAGCAATTACTAAGGTCTCGACCAAGTTCACTGGTTAGCCTCATCCACCATGTTGTCTTAAAATGGCAAGCACTTTAAGAAATCGCCGAATTTGGCAGTCAAATATAAGTTACTTTAAAGAAAAGCAGCTTGGATAAAGCTGACTAATTTCGCGAAATTCTCATTCATTATATTGATAAAAATTAGTATTGAATCTCCTATATTCGGTTTCCACTAAATTGAGCTTCGTGTGTTTGCATGATATAAGTTGGCTTTTTTTAAATAAGGATTATGAAAGCTACCTCTTCCTCCCGGCACTGGCCGGAAGGACTTTTTTAATATTATAGTTCGTTGGCCAATTGTTTAAAATTTGAAATGTGGTACTGAAGAATTGAAAATGGAAAAATATTTTTTTCTTATGTATTTGACCTTTATACAAAGATTTCGGAGGAGTTTTTGTTTCGTCTATATCTTAAAAAATGGCTGAGTTGCAGCATTTTGAATTTCTAGCGTGGCTGACATTTTGAAACGTCCTGAATTTTGTCACGCGACAAAAGGCGTATTTATGAACCGATTTGGATGTACCTTGGTGTGTACATAGTACATACAAATATCTCGACCGAGTTCGTTGGCCAGCTTCATCCGCCATCTTGTTTCAAAATGGCGGCCATTTAATTTTTTTTTAATTTAAAATTTGAAATGTGGTATCAAAAAATTGAAAATTGAAAAATATTTTTTTCTTATGTGTTTGACCTTGATACAAAGATTCCGGAGCATTTTTTGTTTTGTCTATATCTTAAAAAATGACTGAGTTATAGCACTTTGAATTTCTAGCTTACCTGACATTTTGAAACGACCTGATTTTTGTCACGCGATAACAGGCGTATTTATGAACCGATTTTGATGTACCTTAGTGTATGCATAATACGTACCAATGTCTCGACCGAGTTCGTTGGCCAGCTTCTTACGCCATTTTCTTTCAAAATGGCGGCCATTTTAATTTTTTAAAAAAATTTAAAATTTGAAATGTGGTACCAAAAAATTGAAAATTGAAAAATATGTTTTTCTTATATGTTTGTCCTTGATGCAAAGATTCCGGAGCAGTTTTTGTTTCGTCTATATCTTAAAAAATGGCTGAGTTATAGCACTTTGAATTTCTAGCGTGGCTGACATTTTGAAACGACCTGATTTTTGTCACGCGATAACAGGCGTATTTTTGAACCGATTTGGATGTACCTTGGTGTATACATAATGCGTACCAATGTCTCGACCGAGTTCGTTCGCCAGCTTCATCCGCCATCTTGTTTCAAAATGGCGGCCATTTAAAGAAAAAAATTTAAAAAATTAAAATTTAAAATAAGGTACCCAAAAATTAGAAAATGAAAAATATTTTTTTTATATGTGTTTGACCTTAATATAAAGATTCCGGGACAGTTTTGGTTTCGTCTATATCTAAAAAAATGGCTGAGTAATAGCATTTTGAATTTCTATTGTGGCTGACATTTTAAAAGGACCGGATTTTTGTCATGGGATAACAGGCGTATTTATGAACCGATTTGGATGTACCTTGGTGTGTACATAGTACATACAAATATCTCGACCGAGTTCGTTGGCCAGCTTCATCCGCCATCTTATTTCAAAATGGCGGCCATTTAAAAAAATTTTAAAAATAAAAAAATTAAAATGAGATACCTAAAAATGGGAAAATGAAAAAGATTTTTTTCGTATGTGTTTGACCTTAATACAAAGATTCCGGAACAGTTTTTGTTTCGTCTATATCTAAAAAAATGGCTGAGTAATAGCATTTTGAATTTCTATTGTGGCTGACATTTTAAAAGGACCTGATTTTTGTCACGGTATAACAGGCGTATTTATGAACCGATTTGGATGTAACTTGTCTGTACATAGTACATACCAATGTCTCTACCGAGTTCGTTGGCCAGCTTAATTCGCAACTTGTTTCAAAAGGGTTGCCATTTAAAAATAAATTAAATTTAAAATTTAAAATGAGGTATTAAAAAATTGGAAAATGAAAAAGATTTTTTTTATGTGTTTGGCCTTGATACAAAGATTCCGGAGCAGTTTTTGTTTCTGAAAATTTGTTCTTTTGTTTATATCTTAAAAAATGTTTGAATTATAGCACTTTGAATTTCTAGTATGGCTAACATTTTGAAACGGTCTTGTATTTGTCACGCGATAACACACGTTTTCGCCTATTTCGATGTAAGAAGGCATGTGGATAGTATACATCAATACCCCGACCAAGTTCGCTGGCCAGATTCATCAGCCATCTTGTTTCAAAATGGCGGCCATTAAATATATATATATATATATATATATATATTTAAAGTGAGGTGCAAATTAGAAATTGAAAAAGGTTTCTTTCTTAAGTATTTGACCTTGATATAAGGATTCAGGAGCATTTTTTGTTTGTCTTTACCTTAAAATATGTCTCATATATAGCAGTTTCAATTTCTATTGTGAGTGACATTTTGAAAAATCTGATTTTTTGCATGCGACAGCACTCGTATATATCAACCGATTCGGATGTGAGTGAGCATGTGCACAGCAATTACTAAGATCTCGACCAAGTTCACTGGTTAGCCTCATCCACCATGTTGTCTTAAAATGGCAGGCACTTTAAGAAATCGCCGAATTTGGCAGCCAAGTATAAGTTACTTTAAAGAAAAGCAGCTTGGATAAAGCTGACTAATTTCGCGAAATTCTCATTCATTATATTGATAAAAATTAATATTGAATCTCCTATATTCGGTTTCCATTAAATTGAGCTTCGTGTGTTTGAATGATATAAGTTGGCTTTTTTAAAATAAGGAATATGAAAGCTACCTCTTCCTCCCGGCACTGGCCGGAAGGACTTTTAATAAATATAAAAGCTCTCATAATAGAACATTTGAAATCCTAAATTCTTCTTTTTATGTTGATGATTTGTTTTCAGGAGAAAACGATGTTCTAAAAGCCTTTAATTTAACTAAAGAAGCTGTTGATATTTTGAAAGAAGGGGGGATGAAGTTAAGAAAATTTGAAAGCAATTCTCAGGAACTTAGGAAAAAATGGGTTGACGAAAACATTCCTGTTTCTAGTCCCGAACCCCCAAATACTTCCTTGAAAATTTTAGGATTGATCTGGAACAATACAGAAGATAAATTAGGACTAGAATTACGACCATTGTTAGAAAATTTAAGCAATGATTCTTGTACAAAACGGAACGTTTTGAAAATTGCAGCTACGTTGTTTGATCCAGCCGGATTTATTGCCCCTTTTGTTATTCGTGTCAAATGCCTTTTGCAGCAATTGTGGATAATGGGAATATCATGGGATGAAAGTTTTTGTGGTGAACTAGAAAATAATTGGCAAAATTGGCTTTCAGAAATCCCTGATCTCACACACTTGAAAATTCCCCGACACTATTTTAGCAACCTAATCATGGAAAAGGAGCATCTCCAATTGCATATTTTTCCTGATGCTAACCCTAATATGTATGTTCCTGAATTTCTTTCCTTGCCCGAAGATCAGTGCCCTAGCGTTAAAATTGTCGCTACACAATTACCTGATGTTTCTAAAGAGAAGTCTCGAAAATCAGCAACCATTTCTTGTGTTCAAACAAATAAAGCTGATGAAATTCCCATTTTTATTCTTGAAAAGCATAGCTCCCTAAAGAAATTGTATCGAGTAACTGGATGGGTATTTAGATTTATTTCTAATATAAAATTAAAGATAGAGAAAAGAGATTTTTCAGAATTATCAGCTGAGAAAATTTTACATGTTGAAAATTTTTGGTTAAAGCTAGTGCAGGAAGAAAGTTTCCCTGAAGTTATTAAAAGCTTGAAATGTAGCAAGAGTATCCCTAAAGAATCGAATCTTCTACAGTTAAATCCTATCTTGTCAGATGAAGGTTTGCTGTTGGTACGAGGACGGTTACAAAAGTCTAACTCCTCATTTTATGAAAAACATCCCGTAGTGATTCCTTCAAAACATAAATTGACTGAATTAATCGTGAAAGATGCACATGAAAAAGTTTTTCATTCAGGAGTGTCCAGTACATTGGTACAAACGCGTGAAAAGTTTTGGATTTTAAGATCAAGGCAGTGCATTAAATCAGTCCTAAACAAATGTGCAATCTCCAAGAACTTTAGTGTTCGCCCTGGTCAACTAATTATAGCAACTCTAAAGCATATCTTGTGTTTACCTGCAACCAATGAATCCTTAGTGAAACGCTTCCGTTTGCGCGAGACTCTTCTGAATCATTTTTGGAAGCGCTTGAAAAATGAGTATCTTCTCAACTTACAATCTGCTCACTACACGGACCAGAATAAAACTTCTGACTTTGAAATATATGATGTGATTTTTATGCATATGAACATGTATCAAGAACTTTCTGGAAGTTAGGTATTTGTGGACAGAGGTTTAAAAAACAAAAATGAGGTCTTATGAACTGAAGGCAAATAATTCCATCATTAAAAGACCTATTGATTCTTGTGTATAATTTAGAAGTAAAAAATAACTCTGAACTTTTTTATTAATAGAACTGAAAAAAAAAAAAAACTTTGATATTATTAGAGACTCAAAAACTCTCATTGACATTTGACTTTTAGAAAAAATCTTGAATTGTTTCTGTTATTGACTTTAAACAACATTTTATTTTTTTTCACTTAAAAAAAAAAAGAAAGTTTCTTGTTTGATAATATGTCTAATTTTTAGTTTAATTTTTTTTGTGATGAATATTCTAGAATTTGTATAGATTTAAATTGTTCTTTCTATTTTTAGTAGCGGAAACTTGTTCTCAAATCTTTTAAATTGTTTAATTATTTTATTGAAGTCCAGTATGTAAGTATATATTTTGATTTTGTATTGTATTTATGTATAGTGTAACTGATAATTTTTTAGAATAATTTTTATTTCTACTTTAATTATTTGAATCCCCATTTTGATGAACCCTTGTTCATAGGGGGGGGGGGGAGTTTGTGGAATATTTTGCAACCTTCTCTTGCGGGCCTCTCTTAGCCAGGCGGGCGCCGCGAAGGATCACGTGACGTTTGAGAGAATTGATATTAAAAAACATTTTTTTTTTCTTTCTTGTTCCTTTTTAGTTGGTTTTGTGAATGTAAAATATGAACGCAGTAAGTAGACTGCATTTTTTCTCTTGGTCTTCTAAAATTAGAAGAAATGTTGTTTTAATTTTAAAAGGAAAATTTATCTCGAGCATAAAATCATGCTATTGTTCTTTATGGCTTCTTAATAGAAGAAAATAGTTGCTGGAAATTTAATTGTATTTAGAATCATGACTTCTAGAAGGAGCAAAGCAACTAAATATGTTTCATCTGTAAATATGTAAATAATATACATTATGTATATATTCGAACTGTAAATAATAATCTACAAAAAGTTCTAGTGATGATGATTATTTACAAATGATAAACACAAAAGTAAAAACTTTTATTTGTGAAATATGATGGCTTTAATATGATTTAAATGGAATCTTGACTTCTTATAATAATGCTCTCCCTATAACAATTTCGTGAACTGTGATTTAATTGTGGAATAACTTGAAATTCTTCAGCCCTTCCGTCACGCAAAAACCCCAATTTAGAACGTTTTTCTCCTGCAGTCCCTTTGGGGTAGTGGCACCGACATAAAACATAGCCTATGTTGGAGCAAGGATTTTCACCATCATTTTGACGCCAATCCTTTATATCTAATAAGTAGCTGATATTTCAAATTTCATATTTCTAGCCCATCAGTAACACATAAATCGCATTTTTAGAACTTTTTTGCTCCTACACTCCCTTTGGGGTAGCGGCACCGACATAAAACATAGCCTATCTTGGAGCAAGCGTTGTCACTATCATTTTGACACCAATATTTTTTAAATCGGTTTGGTATTTCCTGAGAGTATGTAGAAACTACCATTTATAACGTTTTTTAGAACGCTTTTTGTGCATTTTCACCCCTTTTAAATTTCGAATTGTTTAAGAACTGTTCTTAGACACAATTTATATCTTATAAGTAACTAATATTCCAAATTTCATATTTCTAGGTCCTTCAGTAACGCAAAAATCGCATTTTTAGAACGTTTTTTGCTCCTGCACCCCCTTTGGGGTAGTGGCACCGACATAAAATATAGCCTATGTTCTAAGTTGGACTAACACCATCATTTTGATACCATTACTTTTGAAATCGGTTTGGTATTTCCTGAGAGTATGTAGAAACTACCATTTAGAACGTTTTTAGAACGCTTTTTGTGCATTTTCACCCCTTTTAAATTTGGAATTGTTTAAGAACTGTTCTTAGACACCATTTATATCTTATAAGTAACTAATATTCCAAATTTCCTATTTCTAGGCCCTTCAGTAACGCAAAAATCGCATTTTTAGAACGTTTTTTGCTCCTGCACCCCTTTCTAGTAGTGGCACCGACATAAGATATAGCCTATGTTCTAAGTTGGGCGAACACCATCATTTTGATACCATTACTTTTGGAATCGGTTCGGTAGTTCCTGAGCTTATCTCCGACAAATAAACAATTTTTTCCTCTTTATAATATGACTAGCAAACCCCGCGGCTTTGCTCGCGTAATATTTGAAATATGCCAAGTGATATTTATATGTCTAATTTTTATTAAAAGGTACTAACTAAATTTTTATTTTATTAAAAGGTAATATTTTATTTTATTAAAAGGTAATATTTTATTTTATTAAAAATTTTTTTTATAAAAAGGTACTTATTACTTTTAGGAATAATTAAAATAATTACTATTTAAAACACAATTTGATTAAACATCGTTATTACACTGCATGAAGCAGAAATGAGACTTAAATAAATAAAACGAAATAAAACTAAATAAATAATAATTTAGAAAATATTTAGAAACTTTTATGCTCAATTAATACGCTCATTTCAGTATTCGTTTGAAGTTTTGAATTTTTTAAAAACCATCTTCTTACATCTTAAAATTTATTATCATGTCAAATTCGAAGTCCTAACACCTCTCTGAACATAAAGGGCTATGTTGAAAATGGAACTGTCACCATTAATTTGCCAACATTAATTTTGAAATCGGTTCGTTATTTCCTAATATTCCACAGAAACGTAATTTAAAAAGCTTTTAAAGCCCTTTTTTAGAACGTTTGTTTTTCCTGTGAACCCCAGGTGGTAGAATCACCGGCATAAAATATAGCCTGTGTAGGATGAGAGACTGTTACCATTGATTCGCAACTATTATTTTTATAATCGGCTTATATTACCTGAAATTGCATAGAAATCGTAATTTAGGACTTTTTTAGAATGCTTTTCTCACCTCCCCTTCGCTTCACCCCTTTTTAATTAGAATTTATTTTCGAAGTTCCTTCGAGGGCATTTATATTTTATAAGTAACTACCATGTCATATTTAAAGTTTCTAGCCTTTTCAGTATCGCAGAAATCGCCATTTAGAATGTTTTTAGCTCCGGCAACCCTCTGGTGGTAGTGGAACAGATATAAAATATAGCTTATGTTTGAGCAGGTTCTATCACCAAAATTTGTGATCATTATTTTTTTAATCGGTTTGGTAATTTATAAGTTTGATTAAAAATTGTAATTTATAACGCTTTTCATTCACTTCATTTTTGTAAATTTGGAATTTTCTTCCGAATGTTCTTAGAAAGCAGTTGCATCTTGTAAGGAAATACCATGCCATACTTCAAAGTGTTAGACACCTCAGTTGTGCAAAAAACGCAAATTAGAACATGTTTTGCTTTTGCAACCCTCAGATGGTAGTGACAGCAACATAAAATATAACCTATGTTATAGCAGGGACTGTCACCATTCATTTGCAACCATTACTTTTGAAATAGCTTTGGTATTTCCGTAGATTGAGTAGAAATCGCAATTTAGAACGTTTTTAGGACGCTTTTCGCGCATTTTCACCCCTTTTTAAATTTCCAATATTTTCGAAACTGTTCTTAAAGATCATTTATATCTAATAAATATGTACCTTGCCTAATTTTAAGTTTCTAGCCCATACCGATCACAAAAATCGAAATTTAGAACGCTTTTTTGCTCCTGCAACGTCTTGGTGATATTGATACCGACATAAAACAGCGTCTATGTTAGAGCAGAGACTGTCAGCATGAATTTCCTACCATTACGTTTGAAAACAGATTCATTCTTCCTGAGATATTGCCGACAAATCGGCATTTAGAACGTTTTTAGGACGCTTTTCGCGCATTTTGCTCCTGCATCTCCTCTGGGGTAGTGGAAACAGATATAAAATATAGCCTATCTTGGAGCAAGATCTGTCACCATCATTTTTACACCATTATATTTGAAATCGGTTCAGTACTTCCTGGGATTGCATAGAAATCGGAATTTAGAACGTTTTTCACAACGTTTTTTGCGCATTTTGACCCCCTTTTAAATTTCGATTTTTTTAGGAAATGTCCTTAGAGATCATTGATATCTTATAACTAACTACCATTCCAAATTTCACGATTCTAGGCCCTTCCGTAACGCAAAAGCCGCAATTTAGAACGTTTTTCTCCTGCACCCCCTTTGGGGTAGTGGCATCGACATAAAACATCGCCTATGTTGGAGCAAGGGTTGTCACCATCATTTTGACGCCATTATTTTTTGGATCGGTTTTGTTTATCCTGAGATTGTGTAGAAACCACCATTAGAACGTTTTTTAGAACGCTTTTCGCGCATTTTCACCCCTTTCAAATTTCGAATTGTTTAAGAACTGTTCTTAGAAATCCTTTATATCTAATAAGTAGCTAATATTTCAAATTTCATATTTCTAGGCCCTTCGGTAACGCAAAGATCGCATTTTTAGAACGTTTTTTGCTCCTGCACCCCCTTTGGGGTAGTGGCACCGACATAAAACAAAGCCTATGTTGGAGCAAGGGTTGTCACCGTCATTTTGACAACCTTATTTTGACACCATTATTTTTTAAATCGATTTGGTATTTTCTGAGATTGTGTAGAAACCACCATTTAGAACGTTTTTTAGAACGATTTTCGCGCATTTTCACCCCTTTCAAATTTCAAATTGTTTAAGAACTGTTCTTAGAAATCCTTTATATCTAATAATTAGCTAATATTTCAAATTTCATATTTCTAGGCCCTTCAGTAACACATAAATCGCATTTTTAGAAAGTTTTTTCCTCCTGCACCCCCTTTGGGTAGTAACACCGACATAAAACATAGCCTATCTTGGAGCAAGCGTTGTCACCATCATTTTGACACCAATATTTTTTAAATTCGTTTGGTATTTCCTGAGATTGTGTAGAAATTACATTTAGAACGTTTTTAGAACGCTTTTTGTGCATTTTCACCCCTTTCAAATTTCGAATTGTTTAAGAACTGTTCTTAAACATCATTTATATCTTATAAGTAACTAATATTCAAAATTTCATATTTCTAGGCCCTTCAGTAACGCTAAAATCGCATTTTTAGAACGTTTTTTGCTCGTACACCCCCTTTAGGGGTAGTGGCACCGACATAAAGCAGAGCCTATCTTGGAGCAAGCGTTGTCACCATCATTTTGACACCAATATTTTTTAAATCGGTTTGGTATTTCCTGAGATTGTGTAGAAATTACCATTTAGAACGTTTTTTAGAACGCTTTTTGTGCATTTTCACCCCTTTCAAATTTCGAATTTTTTAAGAACTGTTCTTAGACATCATATATATCTTATAAGTAACTAATATTCAAAATTTCATATTTCTAGCCCCTTCAGTAACGCTAAAATCGCATTTTTAGAACGTTTTTTGCTCCTACACCCCCTTTGGGGTAGTGGCACCGACATAAGATATAGCCTATGTTCTAAGTTGGACTAACACCATCATTTTGATACCATTACTTTTGGAATCGGTTCGGTAGTTCCAGAGCTTACCTCCGACAAATAAACAATTTTTTCCTCTTTATAATAGGAGTATAGACTAGCAAACCCCGCGGCTTTGCTCGCGTAATATTTGAAATATGCCAAGTGATATTTATATGTCTAATTTTTATTAAATGGTACTAACTAAATTTTTATTTTATTAAAAGGTAATATTTTATTTTTTTAAAAGGTACTTATTACTTTTAGGAATAGTTCAAAAATTACTTTTTAAAACACAGTTTGATTAAACATCCTTATTACACTGCATTAGGCAGAAATGAGACTTAAATTAATAAAATGAAATAAAAATAAATAAATGATAATTTAGAAAATATTTTGAAACTTTTATGCTCAATTAATACGCTCATTTCAGTATTCATTTGAAGTTTTGAATTTTTTAGGAACCATCTTCTTACATCTTAAAATTAACCATCATGTCAAATTCCAAGTCCTACCACCTCTCTCAACATAAAGGGCTATGTTGAAACAGGAACTGTCACCATTAATTTGCCAACATTAATTTTGAAATCGGTTTGTTATTTCCTACTACTCCACAGAAACGTAATTTAAAAAGATTTTAAAGCCCTCTTTTAGAACGTTTGTTGTTCCTGTGAGCCCCAGGTGGTAGAATCACCGGCATAAAATATAGCCTGTGTAGGATCAGAGACTGTTACCATTGATTCGCATTGATTACTTTTATAACCGGTTTATATTCCCTGAAATTGCATAGAATCGTAATTTAGAACTTTTTTAGAATGCTTTTCGCATCTCCCCGTCTCTTCACCCCTTTTTAATTCGAATTTATTTTCGACGTTCCTTCGAGGGAATTTATACTTTATAAGTAACTACCATGTCATATATAAAGTTTCTAGGCTTTTCAGTATCACAGAAATCGCAATGTAGAAAGTTTTTAGCTCCTGCAACCCTCTGGTGTTAGTGGAACAGACATAAAATATAGCTTATGTTCGAGCAGGTTCTATCACCAAAATTTGTCATCATTATTTTTTTAATCGGTTTGGTAATTTATAAGTTTGCTTAAAAATTGTTATTTCTAACGCTTTTCACTCACTTCATTTTTTTAAATTTGGAATTTTCTTTCGACTGTTCTTAGAAAGCAGTTGCATCTTGTAAGTAAATACCATGCCATACTTCAAACTGTTAGACCCCTCAGTTGTGCAAAAAACGCAAATTAGAACATGTTTTGCTTTTGCAACCCTCAGATGGTAGTGACAGCAACATAAAATATAACCTATGTTATAGCAGGGACTCTCACCATTGATTTGCAACCATTACTTTTGAAATAGCTTTGGTATTTCCGTAGATTGAATAGAAATCGCAATTTAGAACGTTTTTAGGACGCTTTTCGCGCATTTTCACCCCTTTTTAAATTTCCATTTTTTTAGAAAATGTTCTTAAAGATCATTTATATCTAATAAATATGTACCTTGCCTAATTTTAAGTTGCTAGCCCCTACCGAAAAAAAAAATCGAAATTTAAAACGCTTTTTTGCTCCTGCAACGTCTTGGTGATAGTGATACCGACATAAAATAGCGTCTATGTTAGAGCAGGGGCTGTCAGCATCAATTTCCTACCATTACGTTTGAAATCAGATTCATTCTTCCTGAGATATTGCCGACAAATCAGCATTTAGAACGCTTTTCGCGCATTTTGCTTCTGCATCTCCTTTGGGGTAGTGGAGACAGATATAAAATATAGCCTATCTTGGAGCAAGATCTGTCACCATCATTTTTACACCATTATATTTGAAATCGGTTCAGTGCTTCCTGAGATTGCATAGAAATCGCAATTTAGAAAGTTTTTTACAACGCTTTTTCCGCATTTTGACCCCCTGTTAAATTTCGATTTTTTTAGGAAATGTCCTTAGAGATCATTGATATCTTATAACTAACTACCATTCCAAATTTCACGATTCAAGGCCCTTCCGTAACGCAAAAGCCGCAATTTAGAACTTTTTTCTCCTGCACCCCCTTTGGGGTAGTGGCACTGACATAAAACATCGCCTATGTTGGAGCAAGAGTTGTCACAATCATTTTGACGTCATTATATTTTAGATCGGTTTAGTATTTCCTGAGATTGTGTAGAAACCACCATTAGAACGTTTTTTAAAAAGCTTTTCCCGCATTTTCACCCATTTTAAATTTCGAATTGTTTAAGAACTGTTCTTATGAATCCTTTATATCTAGTAAATAGCTAATATTTCAAATTTCATATTTCTAGGCCCTTCGGTAACGCAAAAATCGCATTTTTAGAACGTTTTTTGCTCCTGCACCCCTTTCGGGTAGTGGCACCGACATAAAACATAGCCTATCTTGGAGCAAGCGTTGTCACCGTCATTTTGACAACCTTTATTTTTACACCATTATTTTTTAAATCGGTTTGGTATTTCCTGAGTTTGTGTAGAAACCACCATTTAGAACGTTTTTTAGAACGATTTTCGCGCGTTTTTACCCCTTTCAAATTTCGAATTGTTTAAGAACTGTTCTTAGAAATCCTTTATATCTAATAAGTAGCTAATATTTCAAATTTCATATTTCTAGGCCCTTCAGTAACACGTAAATCGCATTTTTAGAATTTTTTTTGCTCCTGCACCCCCTTTGGGATAGTGACACCGACATAAAACATAGCCTATCTTGGAGCAAGCGTTGTCACCATCATTTTGACACCAATATTTTTTAGATCGGTTTGGTATTTCCTGAGATATTGCAGAAACTACCATTTAGAAAGTTTTTAGAACGCTTTTTGTGCATTTTCACCCCTTTTAAATTTCGAATTGTTTAAGAACTGTTTTTAGACATCATTTATACCTTATAAGTAACTAATATTCAAAATGTCATATTTCTAGGCCCTTCAGTAACGCTAAAATCGCATTTTTAGAAGGCTTTTTGCTCCTGCACCCCCTTTGGGGTAGTGACACCGACATAAAACATAGCCTATCTTGGAGCAAGCATTGTCACCATCATTTTGACACCAATATTTTTTAAATCGGTTTGGTATTTAATGAGATTGTGTAGAAACTACCATTTAGAACGTTTTTAGAACGCTTTTTGTGCATTTTCATACCTTTTAAATTTCAAATTCTTTAAGAACTGTTCTTAGACATAATTTATATCTTATAAGTAACTAATATTCAAAATTTCATATTTCTAGGCCTTTCAGTAACGCTAAAATCGCATTTTAGGACGTTTTTTGCTCCTGCACACCTTTGGGGTAATGACACCGACATAAAACATAGCCTATCTTGGAGCAAGCGTTGTCACCATCATTTTGATACCAATATTTTTTAAATTGGTTTGGTATTTCCTGAGATTGTGTAGAAACTACCATTTAGAACGTTTTTTAGAACGCTTTTTGTGCATTTTCACCCCTTTTAAATATCAAATTGTTTAAGAACTGTTCTTAGACATCATTTATATCTTATAAGTAACTAATATTCCAAATTTCATATTTCTAGGCCCTTCAGTAATGCTAAAATCGCATTTTTAGAACGTTTTTTGCTCCTACACCCCCTTCGGGGTAGTGGCGCCGACATAAGATATAGCCTATGTTCTAAGTTGGAGTAACACCATCATTTTGATACCATTACTTTTGGAATCGGTTCGTTAGTTCCAGAGCTTACCTCCGACAAATAAACAATTTTTTCCTCTTTATAATAGGAGTATAGACTAGCAGATCTACCCGGCTTCGCTCGTGTCAATGATAATGGTCCACCCGGGTAAAATACATTAAAATGAAATAATACGGCAGTGACAATAACTAAGATTGGTGCATTACCGTCCACGAATCGTTAAAAGACCGATAAGAAATATAAGTAAAATAGTTTTACTTGCGTCTACTATTAACTATACCATAATAATGTATATTCCAAACAAATGTCATAACATATATTAACGTACAATTATTTGCTTAAAAAGCGGCACTTAAATAATAAAAAACATTAAAAATTTACATGTTTCGACTCTTTCATTGAGTCATCTTCGGAATATATATATTAAAAAAAACTACAAACAAAATGCCAATTGTGACATTACACTGATGATGGCAATGACCTAACCCATAAATTTTGCCTTTACTAAAATTTTTTTAACTTATGGTCATCATACAATTTCGTTTTTCATACTGTCGAATAGAAAAAGCTTCTGTCAAATGAAATTTATTTGAAAATTTTAATCTCAATTTTTTCATGTGAATGGATTTTAAAGCAATTTTCAATCATGGATATTTTTTGATTTGCATGCAGCCAGGGATAAGATTTCCACGTTTTTTCACACCAGTATTTTGTTAGAGAAAATGATATTTCATTTAATCGGAACACTCTCTTGATTTAACAGAACAACATTTTCTTTAAGAATATACCGGTGTGCAAAAACGCGGAAATCTCATCCCTACATGCAGCCCAATTACGAAAGATATACCTGTTTGCTCTTAATGCAATATTATAAAGTAAAGACATTGATGAACTATGAGTAACTCTAGCATCATATTGTTGGTGGCAATAATCTAACACAACCATAAATTTAACTTTTACTGCAATTTGACCTCTAAACATCGCACATTTGATTATTCCAAAATCTAATAGAATACAAAAAGTACTTTCAGTAATTTTTTTTAAAAAGCTTATCTCAATTTACGGATTATTTATCCATTTTAAATTAATTTTCAATCACGGATATATTTTTAAATATACCTGTAACCCAATTCAGAAAGATATATCCGTTTGCTATTAATGCAATATTATGAAGAAAAGACATACCTATGAGTAACGCCTAGCACCATATTGCTGGTGGTAACAATATAACCGTACAATAAATTACACTTTTACTGCAATTTGATCTCTAAACATCATGCATCCCATTATTTCAACGTCTAACAAAAAAGTCTATCAGTCATGAAATTTTGTTTAAAAAAGAAAAAAGGTTATCCTAAAAAATAGTAGCTATAATTTCTATTTAATATAAATCGTACAAAAATCGTATTTTATATAACCGTATTCGATACAAATCGTAGAATGTTATCACTGCATTTCAGGTATTAAAACATTTATCTAAATGATATAATTAAAGATTACAAAGAAATAGGGAATAAATTGTAGTATCCAGTTTTTAGAGCCAGTTTGAAATTATATTGATACATTGACGTCATATCTAGTAAACGATTTTTTTTTTACTATTATCATTTTCCTTATTTGATTCTTGATATTGAAACGACTTCATTAAAATAGATTGTAAAAATATAGCAGTCGAGTCTGAATTTTTATTGGCTAATAAAACAAAGTACTCGAGTTATCAATTTTTTTTTTAAATTATTGAGCAGTTTTTCAGATGTGTGGCAACAGAAAAGAAGCTATTGAATTTGAAAATTTTAAATGAGATATTTCTATAATGTTAAATTATGAAAGATGATAGAAAAAAGGGATAAATATTGGTCTGATGATTTTTTAAAGGTGACAGGGATCTATTCCACGTTCTAAAGCCTATGTACAGCAAGTTTCGTGCAAATCGGTCGAAAATTAAAGATTTGTATAAAGGACATACACACAGAGAACGGCTTTTATATATACTAGGGGATCGAACCCGAGCTCCTCGGGTTACAGAGTATAGATGAAAACCATTCTTTTTTTTTATTATTGTAATTATTTTTTTACATGTAATATATATTTTAGATTGCCCACTAACATCAAAAAGAATTTTTATCTGAAAAATATCAATTATGCAATCAAATAAAGTTTTAAATTTTATTAAAAGCGATACTTTCACATGTCAGCGCATGCCAGGAGTTATTAGCCCAAGATTTTACGACTTACGGCAGTTTTTCCGATCATTTCAGTGCTTTAAGCACGTGGTTCAATCACATGTCTGTTAAACTGTTTTCTTATTTACATTATTTTATTAATTTTTCTATAGAGGAAGTTTTAATTTTGTTATGCAACATTAGACGGAAACAAATGCTGAACTTTTTACATTTTTTAAATGAGATTAATCTTTCGAAATCGAGCTACACGGGATAGATAAATTTAAAAATAATTCATTCTTGAAAATCTATATATTTTATGCTATCGTAGGTGGCAGAGAAATCGCGATTATTTGTTAATTGTTTAATGGCAACACCTGAATGTAACGCATCTCATTGGTTATTGTGTAATATTTTTAAAAAGGGAATAACAATAAATAAAAAAAAAGTTTAATTAATAACTATAGAACAAAACAATTTATATAATTAAAAAAAATAAAATAAAAGTAAATAAACAATTTATTAATAAATAAACAACAACATCCGGGCTACCATATCAAGTAAAATAACGACACTTTGGCGCCAGTTAAGTACCCCTGTGCGTATATGACATTGGCGTCAGAAAAAAGTCGCGCCAATGTAGTGCGTATATGACACCTGTGCCGTCTTTTATTCATCTAATTTAAAATACAACAAATAAATAAATAAATGAAGGTACTTTTCCAGTATAGGTACTTGGCGAAATAGAGAAAAGTTCCATGGCGAGAAAAGAAATTTGGCAACGTATTTTCTGGCAACCTATTTCATCAAAATATTTTTTTCGAATAATACTACATAAAAGTTGCTATGATCGCAAAAAGTTCGTACTTTCATATTAGCTGGGCGCAATTATCGCCAATAGCATTTTTTAACTAGCCAGCAGCATTTTTTATTTTTCGAGGTGTAAATTATGATGCTTTAACATAACAATGCTTTGATGTTGAAATTAAATGGTTTATGGTATTTATTCTTTTCTTTTCTTTTTCCTTTTTTAAAGATTTTTTTTAAGTGAAATTCGTGAATTTGAAATGTTTCAGTTTTAAATTAAAGTTATCCATTTTAAAATGAGTGAAAGGGTTATATTTTAACTTAATATTTCATATTTCTTTAGAAATATGAAAAAATACGACGGGTACTATGTTTGGCGATTTATCACCTGTGCCCGACTAACATAAAAATACCGAGTTCTTGATTTCTCTATCAGAATCTTCCGATTTGGCGAAGGATTGAGCAAGTAAATTAAATTATGAATAAAAGTAACACGATATAATGCCTAGCATTCCATTTAAGGGAGACCAAACTCGTCGCCACGGGCAGCTAATTATTTTAAAAACCGTAATAACTCAGTCAATTAACATACAATTTTCAAACACATTGCATTTGAAAGTAGATTTTTTTTCTCTATTTGACGGTGTAAAAATTGAAAATGGCTTTGAATTGGAAACTTAAAAAATCGCTGACATAGCACGCATTGTAACTTCAATTTTTTTTTTCAGTTTTTATGAGAAAACGGCAACAAAAGCTACAGTAATATATTATTTTCTTTACTCGGGGATTATTTTCCCTCTAAACCCTCCATGACTTTCAACAGAAATGGCGGACTTCCGTTGCCACAATTACAAAAAATGTATTAAAAACTACAAAAAAATTAATATCTCAAAATTAAATTGAGATACAGCTTTCAAACAAATTGCATTTAAAAGGGCATTTTTTTCACTTATACAACGGTGTAAAAATTTAAAATGTGCGATGTTTAGAAGTTTAAAAATTTGCAGTAAAGAAAATTGCAAAACCGAAATTTCATTTCAAATTTCAAAGTGTTGCCATTCGCAGAATGACGTATGCGTTACGCACAGATATGTTTGTCCTTTATAATATAGATAGATAAGTAGCTAATATTTCAAATTTCATATTTTTAGGCCTTCAGTAACACATACATCGCATTTTTAGAACGGTTTTTGCTCCTGCACCCCCTTTGGGGTAATGGCACCGATATAAAACACAGCCTATCTTGGAGCAAGCGTTGTCACCATCATTTTGACAGCAATATTTTTTAATTCGGTTTGTTATTTCATGAGATTGTGTAGAAACTACCATTTAGAACGTTTTTTAGAACGCTTTTTGTGCATTTTGACCCCTTTTAAATTTCGAATTTTTTAAGAACTATTCTTAGACACCATTGATATCTTATAAATAACTAATATTCCAAATTTCATATTTCTACCCTTCAGTACCGCAAAAATCGCATTTTTAGAAAGTTTTTTGCTCTTGCACCCCCCTTTAGGGTAGTGGCACCGACATAAAACGTAGCCTATTTTTGAGCAAGCGTTGTCACCATCATTTTGACACCAATATTTTTAAAATCTGTTTGTTATTTCCCGAGATTGTGTAGAAACTACCATTTAGAACGTTTTTTAGAACGCCTTTAGTGCATTTTCACCCCTTTTAAATTTCGAATTTTTTAAGAACTGTTCTTAGACACCATTGATATCTTATAAGTAACTAATATTCCAAATTTCATATTTCTAGGCCCTTCAGTAACGCAAAAATCGCATTTTTAGAACGTTTTTTGCTCCTGCACCCCCTTTGGGGTAGTGGCACCGACATACAATATAGCCTATGTTCTAAGTTGGACTAACACCATCATTTTGATACCATTACTTTTGAAATCGGTTTGGTAGCTCCAGAGCTTACCTCCTACAAATAAACAATTTTTACCTCTTTATAATAGGAGTATAGATGAGTATAGATTATTATTTTTATATTTTTTATGAAAATACATAGCTATTATTAAAGCCATTAATTGCTTATAAAGTCATTTCATTCCAAAATTTGAAATACCCCATCGTTTGGCATTCCTGTTCTTCAGCTATATGCGCATATAATTCACTGTTAGGGAAATCAGGAACATAATAAGTAGGAAATAATGCTTGCATTTACCTGTAAATAAAGACAGAGAATTTTTTACACTGTTTTGTTGATAAGTTCTGCTTTTAAGTTTCCCGTGCAAGGGGCAGGTGCACGAAGAAAATATTACTTTTGAATGCATTACGGAACAATAAGCTATTATAAATTACTTTTAAATAGTAACTAACTCTTTTAGATTTTATTTGATATAAATTAATTTTATGTACAGTAGAACCTCTTTTATCCGAAACTCTTTTAACCAAAATTCTCGATTAACCGAAATCCACTTTTAAAGCCTTTTTTTTTACTGTCACATTCCTTGCGTGCAAAATCCAAATTGAAGGCTTTTTTTTTTTTACTGTGTGTGTGTGTGTGTGCAAGCTGTCCTTTCTGAACTACGAGTACATATTTTCGGCCCCCTTTCTTGGAGTTCCATTGAATTTAACTTGAATTCCCGTAAGCTGCGGAGTGGAGCGGAGAAAACGAACAAATTGGCACTTCTGAAGCTTTTGAATGTTTTTCAAAAGGTTTTGGCATGAGACTGTGATACTGGTGAACTAATAATATTTAAAAACTCTGTGATAGAGCTTCATAGCAAAGGCAATCGAAACTGCGACAAACAAAACATTTTTTCAAACCCTTGTGTTATATGTAAAAGGTACTTGATTTCAAAATTAAAATTCAGGTAATTTATTTTTGTTTTTATTTTGCTATTGCTTTATTTTTATTAAGCACTTGTTACCATAATGCGAAATATTGCATATATTTCTATTTAATCTTAAAATTGAAGCATTCTCGATTATCCGAAAATTTCGATTTTCCGAAAGAGGGTCGGTCCCAATTACTTCGGATAATCGAGGTTCTACTGTATTTATATTTTATTGACTGCTTGAATCCGTAAAGTATGCTACTAACAAATGTACGGATAATCATATGTGTTTATCACTGCTAGCATATAAAAGAAAGAAAAATAATCTAAAAATAAAAGAATTTTTAGACATTGATAATGATATCATCGGGTGAAGGGGGGGGCGGGTCGACGAATGATAACTTCTGATATCGTAAGGCGGGTAGAGGTCCTAAATTAGCGAAATGTCCATAACATTATATATGATTAGTCCATAATGAAGGCTTGATAAAATGAAAGGGAATATCATGAGATATGCTAGTTAATCTAATGAGTGTTATATCGCAAAAAAAAAAAAAAAAGCGGAGAGGAATCTATAGAAGTTGCAAGGTTGCCAGTTTTTGGCCTTTTTTTCAATTCTGAAGTTTTACATACACACCAACAATTCTGTATTGTATTGTTTTCTTAATTTAATGACAGACGTTTCGTGATTACCTAAAGTAACAATTCTTCCTTTAGAATTTCTGCTGTGAATTCGAAGTTTTTAAATTCAAAGTATTTAAAGTATTTAAATTGAGCCCAAACCGGCAACCCGGGTAGATGCCTGCCTATGTTTCAATTAATTTTTTTTTCTTTAGCTTAAAATACTTTTCATGGTTCTATGATTTTTGAATACAACAGATATTTGATATTCCAAGAAATTATGACGCTATTACAACGGAACTTTTTCTGAAATAATGAAAATGTTAAAAAATAAAACCTTAATTATTTTATAAATTAAAGTTTTGCGAACAACTTAACTTATTAAAGACTGACATTGCGTTTTCACAATATTATGTTTGTTATTTTTTTATTTTATTGTGAATATTTTTTTTCAACAAATGTATTATTACATACTATATATATGAGTTTTAATTTTAAGAAAAAAAATTGTTAATTGATTAGAGTTGTAAAAAAATTAGAAATATGAATGAAGTACTACGGAATGTTTCGAACTTTTTATTTATAAATTTTGGATTATGTTCATAGATGCACTATAAAGAATGAAATAAAATCCAGCAATTCAAGATACGGTTATTGTGGAAGTCAAACTATAACTATGTGTAGTAAATGTAATGTACCGATGCATAATAAACGCTTCAAGTATTTTTATACTGCAAAACTGTAGTTGGTTTCTACTTTTTGCAATATATAATGTGTAACATAAAAATAATAAATAAAATTTTAATGTAGTTTTTCCCCCTTAATTAGACATTAATATGCATAAAATGTTGACAGCTATTGTGAAATATAATCTCCAAACAAGGATATTAAAATAATCAAGCTAAGTAAATCGTTTTTTCATGCCTCAAATGTAGTTTATAAAAGTAATTATCAAAAGTGATTATCATGTGAAGGAAGGAAGTGAAAGAGAAAAGTGATTGCACAATCGTAAACAAACATTCTATTACAAACATTTCATGATACTCCAGAACTAGAGACATTAACAAACTCTTTTTTTAAATTACTATAAATAAAAATATTGATACAAATAATTTGTTATTAAGATTTATGTCAATAATTTCCTGTTTTTTATTGCTAGTAATATATTATACATATTTCTCTACTTTCACTTATAACCTAGACTCTTCAAAAGAGAGATGTATTTTCTAAAGCTTTTATTAAATGTTAATTTTCTTTCTATTTAAAAGTTTCGACGTATTTCAATTCACAAGTCAAAATTCTTTACGCGTGTTTTAAGATGACACAGAATATCGGATCGTTATGAATGGATTAAATCAGAAATACAAGAAAAAGTTGTAGACATATAATTACCCTTCTGGATGCAGGATGCCAGATCATATATGGATATACATAAATACAAGGTAAGCCCAATTTATCTTACCTATGTTTCGTTTTATATTGAAAAATAGATAGTTTATTTTTGAGGATAAAACCGAACATCACGCAATTACTGTTAGCAAAGTTCAAATACTGCTAATAAATTGATTATGAGAGTGAAAAAAAATTCTCACTAAAAACATCGTCACTAGATAAAAATAAAAATCTGGTAATCCGAAATAATCCGATAGGATAATTTATTAGAAAAAATGAAACGAATCTTAGCAACATTATGGCTTCTACAAAAGATAGCACGACCATTGAAAAATTGAACGCCAACAATTATACAAATTGGCGGTTCAAGGTCGAAATGCTATTGATTCGAGATGAACTTATTGAAGTTATTACGGAAGAGGACCCCACTCCATTGAACGATGCTTGGACCAAGAAAGACAGAAAAGCAAGAGCTTTAATAAATTTGTCCATTGACGACAGTCAAATAGTGCATGTCAAAAATTTAAATACAGCTAGGCAAACATGGGACGCACTGAAACAAACCCATGAGAGATCTAATCTCTCTAGTAAGCTGTACTTGCTTCGAAAATCGTACAGTACAAAATTAACTGAAGGTGGCAATATGACAACCCACATAACAAAAATTTTAGAGATAGTAGATAAACTGTCAGCCATAGGTGAACACATAACTGACTCGCACATTTCAGCACTGCTGCTGTGCTCGTTGCCACAGTCCTACGATACCCTAGTTACTGCTCTCCAGGCCAGAGATGAAGCTGAGTTAACCGTACAATTTATAAAAAGCAAGCTTACGGATGAATATACTCGCAGAATAGATAACTCTGAAAATTCCGAAAACAGCAATAAAGCCTATAAAACACAAGGTAAATTTAATCATTCAGAACAGAAAAGAGGCAACAATAAGTACTGCTCACACTGTAAAATGAAAAACCACTCAAATAAAGACTGCTGGTTTCTAAAAACGAAAAACAACAACAGTTACACTAATAACAGACACTATAAAAATAAAAACAATTCAATATCACTAGTTTATGAAGAAAATAATTTACATAAAAATGCGGAACCTGAAGAAAGAAAACACACAGTAAATGAAAACAACAGTGTTGCTTTACTAACCGAAGAGTCCGAAAATAAAGGCACTTTTATAGTGGACAGTGCCAGTTCCAGCCACATAGTAAATTCAAAAGAATTCTTTACTAAAATTACAAATAATATTGAAACAAACGTCACAGTCGCTAATGGTAATAAACTTCATATGGATCTGGGGAGGTAATAATTCATACCGAAAATAAAAACAAACAAGTTATATTGCGTGACGTACTATATGTTCCTGACATAGAAACTAACCTGCTGTCAGTGAGTAGGGCAACTAAAAACGGTTGCACAGTCAAATTTGAAAAAGATAAATGTGACATAATTCACGAAGGCGACGTTATACTTCAAGGTAAACTTAAAAACAATTTGTATGAAATACATGTTAGTAAATATGAAAATCACAAGCACTATGCAAATGTCACTTACAACTGCTCAAATGCAAATTGCATAGATTTGTGGCATAGGCGAATGGGGCATAGGAGTTACGACACAATAAAGTCCATGTTATCAAAGGACTTAGTTGAGGGAATTAAAATCAACAACTGCGAACATAACGCGAAATGTGAGGCATGCATCAAGTCAAAATTCAGCGAGACCCCATTTCCTAGGTGCATATAGAGCTACAAAAAGGCTCGAGTTAGTTCATTCTGATGTATGTGGTCGTATAAATACACCCAGAATTGGGGGGGGGGGGAACACTTCTTCACTTTTATCGATGATTATACGCGATTTTGTGTAATTTATTTAATGGCAAATAAAAGTGAGGCTTCAGAGAAATTGAAAGACAACATCTCAATGGTGAAAAACAAATTTGGAAAAATGCCTACTGAGATAAGATCGGACAACGGTGGTGAATATACGGGTAAAGAAATCGAAAAATATCTAAAAGATTCATCATCAGCTCACCGTACCATTTAACCCAAGCCAAAACGGTGTCGCAGAGCGTAAGAATAGGTCGCTACTAGATATGGTTAGAAGTATGCTAAATGAAGCAAATCTCCCGCACAAATTATGGGGGGAAGTCATATGTACCGCGAATCACTTACAGAACCGGCTACCTTCAAAATCGGTAAGCACCACACCCTATGAATTATGGATGAATAGAAAACCAAATTTGAAATATCTCAAAGTTTTTTGGCTGTACTGCATACGCCTACATACACAGATCAAAGAGAGGAAAATTAGACAATAGAGCTGAAAAAGGCACTTTTGTCGGATACGACAGTCGCTCTAAGGCGTACAGAAGCTATACAAGTGACGGAAGAGTAATATTGGCCAGAAGCGTAAAATTTATAGAAAATAAAAATAATCCGGATACTAACGAAAATCTAGATAGAAGAGAATTAATCGCGGAAACAAACAAACAAACACAACAGAAAGACACGAATGAAATGGAAATAGATCTGACACCAACACAAAATGAACTAAGTCACCACCCACGTCACAACAACAAACCCCACAAGTGAGAAGATCAGAAAGAACCAATAGAGGTGTGCCGCCGGACAGGTTTGCTTATGCTGTCCGGCACAATCCAGTATATGTACCTAACAGTTGGGAAGATATGATGAGTATAGAAAAATCCTATAGAAAAACAGAACTGAATAAAAACGACAGAAGAGGAAATGAATCCCCTTAATGAAAATGAAACCTGGTGTTTAGTTGATCCCCCACAAGGAGCAAGAGTAATTGGGTCGAAATGTACTTTTAAAGCGAAGTATGACGAATTCGGAAAAATCAAGCGTTACAAAGCGAGATTGGTCGCACAAGGATTTAGACAAAAATATGGAGTAGATTTCGACGAAACTTACTACGCGCTGGTAGTTTCCCATACAAGTTTAAGAGTCAGTTTAAGAGACAAGTTTCAGATTGACATCAAAACGGCCTTTTTACATGGTGAATTGGAAGAAAATGTTTATGTATCACAACCTAAGGGGTATATAAACACTAGAGAACCCAATAAGATTTATAAGTTAAAAAAGGCCCTATATGGACTAAAACAAGCTGCAAGAGCATGGTATTCAAATACTAGTGAAACACTAAAAGAATTAAAATTTAAACAGCGCAATGCGGATAATTGCTTATTTATAAGAAAAGAAGGGGAAAACACGGTTTATATAGCAGTATACGTGAACGATATACTCATCGCAGGAAAAGATGAAAATATAAACGACATAATAGATAAACTAAAATCTCAGTACGCACTTGAAGATTTAGGTCAAATTTCCAATTACCTTGGGATAAAAATACAAAAGACTCACAACGGCTTTAAACTAAATCAAACAGCAAAATAATAGAAATTGCAAAAAAGTTTAATTTAGAAGATTCTAAGCCATATGGCACTCCAATGGAAACAGGCTTTCAACGATTAGACAATGAGGAAACACAAATGCCAAACAACACTAAGTACCGACAAGAAATAGGTGAAATAGGTGCGCTGTTATACGTTGCTACAATAAGTAGGCCCGATATTTTAGTAGGGGTAAACATTTTGAGTAGAAAAAACGAAACGCCGTCTGAAAGAGATTGGAAAGGTGTTAAAAGATTAATAAGATATCTCTATTCAACAAAAGACTTAAATTTAGTAATCAGCACGGAAGAACCACCCATTCTGGAAGTATATACTGATGCAGATTGGCATAGGCGTAGCGTGACCAGAAATTTTGGGGGGGCATCAAGGGCGTGAAACTGCGCCCCGAGCGAATTTTCAATTTTGCCCCCCCCCCCCCCCCCCAAAAAAAAAAAAAAAATTCTTTGTGATGGGTGTTATAAAATTGATAAAGTGCAGAAACATAAATAAATTCTATTGAATAAATATTTCGCGTTTATTTTGGAACTTTAAGAGGTTTAATTTTAATTAAAAAATTTAGAACAACTAAATAACATAAGGGAAAATTGCACTCATTTCTTAGAGATTTCATGATATTTTGCGACAGGAAAAAAAAATGATCAAGAGAAAAAAAGAAATTCCCCGGAAAATGATCGGCGGCCAAAAAATGAATAAAACCGTGGTTCGCAGCATAAATTTTGCGCCCGGGGCGACCGACCTCTCCTTTAACAACCTCTTTGCAAGGCCCTGGGGAGGCACACTAGAGGTTTGCACGGACCGCAATTTCAAGGCTTGGACCCAGCTCGGCGTAAAAATTAAAACTTCCACCCGAGCCCGGCCCGTTTATATTTTCACAGTTTATGGCCAAGCCCGGCTCGTACAAAAATCAGTAAAAACATGCACGGCCCGTGGAAAAATCAATTAAATCAGGCCCGGTCCGGCCCAACTCAATTTCTCATAAAATTCCAATTTTTCTTAACATACAACTGCAGGGCTGCACTTGCTACTAAAATGCTACTGAAATCGACTATTTTAAGCATCCGGCGGCTATGCCGACTATTTTAGGCCAAAAAGCGACCATTTCAAGAAAACAAGCGACTTTTTTCGGATTTAAGCGACTATTTTTACTGAATATATTCGATCTTTTTTTTCAAAGCGCTTGTAAAGTCATCTTCCCAAACGCACTTTTCAACGGTTGTTTCAGGAGATTCGCAATCATTTCCGCGACGAATTCCAAAATTCGCGATTTTCCCCTTTAATCGATTGACGAAAATACCTTTTTCTTTCTGAGATCTTTTTATACTATCGTTGAAGGAGATTTTGCGATTTTTTCCGCGATTCTTTGCCGATTTTCGCAAATTTTTGTACGACAGATTGACGAAATTTATTTCTTTTTCGCTACCACTTGGACAAATTTGCGACAGATATTTTCCGCGACCGATTGATGGTAGTTACTATTTGTTTCAGAGATCTTTCGACGAAATTACCGATTCTTTTCCAGATCGTTTGTCAAAATTCGTGATTTCCTTTCACGACCGACTTACGAAATTCTTGATTTTTTGCGCGATCATTTGGTTAAATTCTCCATTTTTTTAAGAACCAAATTTGCGTAATTTTGCCTGCGACCATTTGACAAAATTTGCGATTTTTTTTCTTGTGATCGTTAGATGAAATTCGCAACTTTTTGTCCATTTTTTGACGAAATTTGCGATAATATTTCCGCGACCGACTGACGATAATCGCCATTTGTTTCCGCGACCTTTGTTAAATTTCAAGATATTTTTTACTGTTGTTTGAGGAGATTTGCAATTCTTTCCGTGAAGAATTGCAAAATTCGCGATTTTTTACCCAATTAGGGGGGCGATTTTACCGATTGGCAAAATTCGCGGCTGTTTGAGAATTGATTTTGCGGAATTCCAGAAGAAAAAAAATCGTGGCTTTCACGAAAAAGAGAAAAAAATCGCTTACGAATCATATGCCTGTGAAAGAAGTAAATTTAAAGATTCCATCCAAACGAATTTTCTTATTATGCGGGATTTTCTATTTTTGTGTGGGATTTACGATATCCCACACGTTATTTCTAATCCTGCCCCTCAAATAAAACTTTTCTTCCTTCTGTTCAAGAAACTCTTGAATGTGAAAGGCCTGATGGAAAATAGTATCGGGGGTAATCTGCAAGAAGTTTTTACTACTATGTTTCCTGGTGCTGTACATAATTTTTATTGTTGAAGAAACAAGCTTATTTACTTCATAACTGAAACATTAGGGTTTTATTTTCTGGATAACTTGCTTTCTCATTTGAAGAAATTACTCTATTCTTTATTCAGTGATTTGAGTGATTTCAGTGATTGATTGATAAACTGTGAAATAAGATCTGAACATTCATAAAGTCCCTTCAGTTGTTATAGATACATTTTTTCTTCCTTTTTTTTTAAGTGATGGGTATAGGACTATTTTGGCTTACTATTTTCGAACAAATGCTACTATTTTTTTCGTTGGCGGCTACTAAATCTACTATTTTCAGTGTCATTAGGCAGTGACAGCCCTGCAATTGAGATGCTTTTATGAAATAGAATAAAGTTTTTTTTTTTCTAAAAAACTCCGATTTTTTTATAAAATAACAACAAAGTTGGACTTTTGATTTTCGAATTCGAAGACTGACAATTACAAGACGGATCCATTTAGTAATCCGCTTTAAATCAAGCTGCTTTGAATTAGGAAAAATGTTAGGAAAAGAAAGGACGCTACTCGATTCTTAAGCACCTGTCACTTAAACATCTGTAATTTTCAGGCAAATAGGAATAGAAATGAGTTTATGATGTGCCAAAAATAATCACATTTTTGAGTGGGGATTTTTGTTTTTTTCTGAAAACGTATTAATTTACTAAAACAAACAATTCTGTATATTTTTACCTTCTGTTCCATTTTCGTCCTTCTGAAGCCAGACTTGCATGAATTTAAAACCAGCATGCCGTACTCCGTGACATCTATTTTTATTGAGTTTTCTATAAAAAAAATCCTCCTTTTTTATCGCGCTTGTTTTTGCGTCGTTCATTCATTTCTGACCAGTTTAAAAAAGAATAACATTTAACTACAAGCACATTCCCACAAATGACCAGATTAGACCAAACCAAGTGTGTGTATGAGTGGGGGGCGGTAGGTAAAGACGCTCCTACTATCTCACTTTGCACAAGAGGGAAACACGAGTTCAGAGGTCAAAGACGTTCTTTGCGTGACCATGTTACTCACTGCAATTAAACTACGTGGGTGACTGGACACTATAAAAAATAGTATATAGCTTTGCAGGAAAAATTTTTCTTCTACCGATCAACTTACAACTACTGACCAAATATCAATGATTGGCCAGCACCGTATTGATGGTTGAGAACTAAAGCGTTTTTGTTTTTTGTGGAAGTGAGAGTGGGTGAAATGCTACACAATAAAAGAGGTTTAAATTTAATTGCATCTTAAAAAAAAAATTGAAAATTGAAAATCACTGCCATTTATCGTTTTTGTAAAAGTCTCAATAAGTCACAATCCTAAAATATGTGAATATAAATTTCACATTAATTTATCTGAAAATCCCATGTATAATACACTATCGCATATTCTTTTCAAACAGTGATTAATGAATGTTTTTAATAATTTGCACAATAAGTACTCCCATAGGATTAACATTAGCCTGAGCGTTAAGAGCCTACACTAGTTACGCGAAGAAACTGGATCACTAATGCTAAACGTATGGGAGCGTTCTTTTTAAATTGTCCCGCTTGCATATTAATAGTTTTAACTTTTTTTCCTTAGAAAAGCTGAGGTTGAATTCTAACCAGGTTAGTGTTTACTTTTTCGATTTTGGTCGCAAATTATTTTTATAAAGTTACTTTCACTTTCAGTGCCGGTTTCGAAACCTAAAAGTATAGCAATGCTAAAGATCAATCTAAACTATTCTAAGAGAAAAAAAAAAAAAAAAAGAAAAAAAACTTAAAATATTAAAATGCAAGCGAAAAATTTGAAAAGAACACTACAATAGGTTTAACATTAGCTTGCGAGTTTCCTTGTATTTCACATATATTTATACATTTTTGTATGAAACGACAACCAAAATCTTCATTTGGCGCCCCTTCGCCTTTGTTCTGGCACCTGGGGCACATCCTCTTTCTGCACCCCCCCTAGTTTCGGCCCGGGCTATAATAGTCTTAAAAAAACATTAAAAAAGGGAGTTACTATTCTATCTTGCATATATTTCAACCCTTAGTCTTTAGCCGTTGAGAGTTGCCCGACCTCGCGCCCTTTGAGGCCGGATCTGGATGTAAAAAGAGTAATTTTAGTAAAAGGCATGGGCGACATTTTTCAGTTGTCACCTACCTAGAAGTTTCAAAAGGACGAGAAATGTAATTTGGTAAGGTAAAAGCAGGAGCGGCTGCGGCTTTACTATTCATGGCGCCCTGGGTGCCAAACAAAAAAGGGCGCCATTGCGCACTTTTTTGCTTATCACGGGCAGTCACCCAAGCTCGCCTCGTCTCTCTAAGACTGGATCTAGTTGGTTGCAAAAAACATTGCCCCAAAAGTAATGCAAAAAATAATGCACCAAGAGTAATGAAAAAAATAATTGCATCAAAAGGGACAGAGCGGTAGTTTTCAATTTCCGCCTAGGGTGGCAAAACGCCTAGAAATGACAAAAAGAAGAGAAAAAATCATTTTGAGGGATAAAGGCAAGGGCGACTTTATTAGCCAGGGGGCCCTGTGCGAGATTTTTTACTGTACCACTGCAAATGCTATACTCTTTTTTTCTTTTAAATGGTTTTACTAAAGCATTTAACTTTTTGCACTCATTCCAGGGCCGAAACTAGCTATCTTTTCACTCGGGGCAAACATGGATTTTGGCGCCCCCCTCTTCCTCCGTAAAGTAAGTTTACAAGGAGAAATTTGCGAAAGTTTCAATTAGCGGACTTATTTTAAAATTTTAAATGCGTAACAGTAAAATACGTAACAATAAAATACGTAATATTGAAATATATAACCAGCTTTATCAATTATTTATTTACTAAAACCAGGGAAAAAATCGAATGGAATCGGAAATAATTACGCTTTATACAGGTTTCCGTCTTATCAGGCATAACTGTTGGTATTTTTTCTGTTGGGAACCATGTAGTTTTTTCATTTAAGACAAGATTCCATTGTATACACATTTTATTTTTCCTGATTTTACATGTTGTTGTAGCATTACAAATTATTACAATTGAGGCACTTTAATGTCATAGTGATATTAGTCACATCGTTTAGGAACTAAAAAACCACGATTTACTATAGGCATAAAAATGAATTCCAGTATTGTAAAATATTTTCCTGTACTATCTACACCAGTTTTGTGTAATTATCACTTATACCACTCATCTTATTTATAGATTGATATGTCTAGATACTTTTCTGAACCTAATGCTAATTTCCAAATTTATGTGTGACTCAAAACAACAACAACAAAATTATTAAGTTTTTACTTTTTATTTTGTGAATTTTCGACCGCTTAGTTTTTATTGTCCCAGCCAGTCACCTGACCTCACCATCTCTAAGTTCAGATATGGTGATATGCCCGTAAAAAAGTAATTATATAAAAAAAAAAGAATGGGATTATTCATTTGCTGTCTTGTATATTGCAGGCGAATCTTTTTATCTATTTGACAATTTTAATGCAGATTACTCAGCTTTTCTTTTTGATTTTTCGGCTAGGAAATATTTTTTACACAAATTTCACACGCACATATGTATATTGCATAAAACGGCAAACCAAATTTTCATCTGGCGCCCCCTTCGCGTGGCGCCCAGGGCACATGCCCCCTCTCCCCCCTTAGTTTCGGCCCTGACTCCTTCTCTCGTTTGTTTTTATTGTCCCGAACAGTCGCTCGACCTCGCCCATAGCAAGGCGGGAAAAAAGAAAGTTCAATGCTGCTCAGGGAGAGAGATTAAAAATAAATAGAACTACCTTCTTGGAATCTGTTTATCAGAAAAGTCAGAGTCAAACAAAATCTTCATTCGGCGCCCCCTTCGCCTTTCGTTCTGGCGTCCGGGGCATATGGCCCCTCTGCACTCCCCCTCCCAGGGAAATCGGTTGGCGATTGGTAATTATCGGTGAGGGTCAGTTTCACACAGAAGATAGGGGTGGAGACTGACCTTGGAAAATGTTATTGATTCTCCTGACACAGGAAGGGATTTAAATGATAGAAGGCGTAAACATGGTACATTTGGAATTGTAGAACAGCTCTTTTTTTCTAATTCATTTGCAGTCTTCTGTTATAGATGAATCTTGTTATAAATCTGTAAATTTTAATACCTTTGGTTCAGTTTTCTTTTTGGATTTTCCGGCTGTGAGACATTTTTATGCGAATTCGATATATATACATATACATTATACATTTTTGTATGTAAAGATAAAAAAAAAAAAAAATCTTCATTTGGCGCCCCCTAAGCTTTCTGTTCTGGCGCCCGGGGTACAGAAGGTTGGGGGGGGCACGTGCCCCCCCGTGCCCCCCCCCCGACGCTACGCCTATGCAGATTGGGGTGGAGATCTAAAAACAAGAAGATCGACAACAGGCAATTTATTCCTTTTAGGAAAGAAACCAATACAGTGGATAACGAAACGACAAACTTGTGTTGCACAATCATCTGCAGAGGCAGAGTTCGTAGCAGCGGCGAGCGCAACACAAGAATTAATATGCTGCTAAAACTATTAGAAGATCTTGATATACTGCAAAAATTGCCTATAGTAATTTATGAAGACAATAAATCTTGCAGAAAAATGATAGAATCCGAAAAGTTTTCTAATAAATCGAAGCACATAGATATAAAATATAATGTGATTAAACAGCTGAAAGCAGATAAATTTATTGTATTGCGTTATTGCTCAAGCAAGTCAATGACAGCGGACATACTCACGAAACCACAGCCCAAGCTTGAATTTCTGAATAATAGAAACAAACTGAAATTACAGAACAATCCTCGTTAGGAGATTAAGGGGGGAATTGTTGACAGCTATTGTGAAATATAAACTCCAAACAAGGACATTAAAATAATCAAGCTAAGTAAATCGTTTTTTAATGTGTCAAATGTAATTTATTAAAGCAATTATCAAAAGTGATTATGATCTGAAGGAAGGAAGTGAAAGTGAAAAGTGATTGCACAATCGTAAACAAACATTCTATTATAAACATTTCATGATACTCGAGAACTAGAGACATTAACAAATTCTTTTTTTAAATTACTATAAATAAAAATATTGATACAAATAATTTGTTATTAAGATTTATGCCACTAATTTCCTGTTTTTTATTGCTATTAATATATTTACATGTTTCTCTATTTTCACTTGTAACCTAGACTCTCCAAAGGAGAGATGCATTTTCTAAAGCTTTTATTAAATGTTAATTTTCTTTTTATTTAAAAGTTTCGACGTATTTCAATTCACAAGTCAAAATTTTTTACGCGTGTTTTAAGATGACACAGAATATCGGATCGCTATGAATGGATTAAATCAGAAATACAAGAAGAAGTTGTAGACATATAATTACCCTTCCGGATGCAGGATGCCAGATCATATATGGATATACATAAATACAAGGTTAGCCCAATTTATCTTACCTATGTTTTGTTTTATATTGAAAAATAGATAGTTTATTTTTGAGGATAAAACCGAACATCACGCAATTACTGTTAGCAAAGTTTAAATACTGCTAACATAAAATAGCATTTTATTTAATTTATGTAAATTATAACAAGTTGGAAATTGCACGTCAAATGTGGCAAATGCGGTGCGTTTGTACTACAACTAGTTTTATAAATATTTTTTGCACCGCATATTGTACTGAATGTATATTTTTATGCACTTCGTAAGTGCATACCAATTTCATTCTGTTCGAAAGGCTGTAACATCATTAAAATACACTTGAAATATTTTTGCCCATTGGCCGTAATGTAACGGAAATCTTTTGACTGTCCCTGTAATTAAACTATACATCCGATTTTCATAAATTTTAAAATGATTTACCAAAATTTTACAATAATTATATACTTAAAATTTCAGACCAATCGTTTGGGTAGTTTTTGCTCTGTTATATGCGGACAGACAGACGGATAAACGAACCGAACGACGACTATAGTTGCTACGTATTTATATAATTACGAATGCACCTAAAAAGGAATGTTCCTAATCAGTCCTTAATGAGTTAATGTAAAATGTGTCCCTAAAGGAACATTAATGAGTCCTTAATGGTTTAATGTAAATGTGTTCTTAATGGAGCCTTAATGGGTCCTTAATGGGTTAATATAAAATGTGTCTTAAAAAAGAGAGGTCCTAATGATTCCTTAATGATTTAATGTAAAATGGGTCCTTAATGGAGTCTTAATGTGTCCTAATGGGTCCTTAAAATGTGTCCTAAAAAGAAGCGGTTCTAATGGGTCTTTAATGGGTCCAAATGGGTCCTTAATGGGTTAATGTAAAATGTGTTACAATAAATGCTTTTCTTGTATTTATTTATATGTTTCCTAGGGCTTTTTTATATGGAAACTATACCATGTTTCATAAAATTTCAATTTTAGGGCATCTATAATCGTAACAACAAATAATAGTGTATTTTCAAATATTTCTTTGAAATAGTCTATATGTATTTAAAAATGTTTTAATTTTCTAAGAAGGAAGAAGTATGACACGAAATTCAAATTCGGTACATTACACAAGATATAAATATCCATTACCAATTCTAAATTTACTCACTTCACCAAATAAAGTTACTTTCAATTAAAGTGGGAATATCTAAATTCCCTAGGCATTTCTAAAAATATCTCTGGAGCAATTATTTTAAAACCCTGAGCTGCAAAATAAAAATACCAAAATAGCAAAATTCTAAGCCTCTCTTTCTAATTACTGTCCTGTTTATTGAAACAAAATACAGTTTGAGTAAAGAAAAAGTTATGGCGATGAGGATGACATTCTGTCCGTAAATTTATTATTTTTGCTGAAATTTAGATTTTACTGTAAGTACAACATATATCGCTTATATTGATTATGCTAGGATTCAATTTTCTGTTAAATGCAAATACTTCCCAATGAAATTACACAATGCTTTAGTAATTGTAATGTAACTATGATGTAACTGTGATATTGGTTTTATATAATAAACTTTTGCAATGAGATGTCATTATTACATAAATATAAATTTTGCATTTGAAATGTTTCTGATGAAAGGCTATTATTTCTGAAATAATTGAAAGGAAATGACGCTGTTACTTCCTTTTATCTGTAATTTAAGAAGGTATTGTAATCGAATTTCTTTTGGACTCCCAGTTTTCGACGCATTTACATGTTTTAGGGGTCAGAGATCCCAAATAACATCGTTTTACGTAATGTCTGCCTGTCCGTGTATCCTCTTTATAGCACCGGAATGTGTATGAAGTTATACATAGAATTGAACCAAAATTCATATACAGTAGAACCTCGGTTATCCGAAGTAATTGGGACCGGCCATCTTTCGGAAAATCGAAATTTTCGGATAATCGAGAATGCTTCAATTTTAAGATTAAGGCGAAATATATGCGATATTTCTTATTATGGTAACAAGTGCTTAATAAAAATAAAGCAATAGCAAAATAGAAACAAGAATAAATTACCTGAATTTTTAATTTTGAAATTAAGTACCTTTTACATATATCACAAAAGTTTGAAAAAAAATGTTTTGTTTGTCGCAGTTTCGATTGCCTTTGCTTTGAAGCTCTATCACGGAGTTTTTTAGTATTATTAGTTCACCAGTATTATAGTCTTTGTGCTGCTCCAGCCATGCCAAACCTTTTGCAAAAGATTCAAAAGCTTCAGAATTGCTAATTTGTTCGTTTTCATCGTTCCACTCCTCAGCTTACGGGAGCTCAAGTTAAATCCAAAGGAATTCTAAGAAAGGGCATCGAAAATCTGTTTATACACTTGTAGTTGGAAAGGACCACTTGCACACAAGAAACATGATAGTTTAAAAAAAAAAAAAAGCTTTCAAAATGGATTTTGCACACAAGGAATGTGATAGTAAAAAAAAAAAAAAAAATCTTTAAAAATGGATTTTGGTTAACCGAGAGTTTCTGTTAAAAGAGTTTCGGATAAAAGCGGTTCTACTGTACATGTTTTTGGCTATGACCAGCAGGTCGCAGTTGGAAACGGGGATATTCCCCAGGAAGGGGGCTCTGTGAAAGCGATCATTGAGCTATTTTTCGTTATTGTATCATCAGAAAGTGTACGATGTTATGCATAGAATTTAACCAAAATTCATTGTATATGTTTTTGACAATGGCCGTCATATTCCAGTTAAAATTTAAGTTATTCGCTTGGAAGAGGAGCTGTGGTAGAAATTTGCGTGCTATTTTTCTTTTGTATCACTGGGAAGTGTATGAAGTTATGGATGTAACTGAACCAAACTTTATTTATATGTTTTTGACTATGGACAGTTGAAAAAAAGGTATTCCCCCAGGAGTGAGCACTGTGATAGTAATTTTTCTGTGATTTTCAGGATTTTTTTTCAGTTTAAGTGAAGAAATTATGATTTTTTTGACAAACTTTTATATTTAGAAGCAATGTAATAAGGCCGAGGTTTCTTTAAAATTTTGGAGAAAATCTGCCTGAGGATGGCGCTGTGATTACGAAAATTGTATGGTTTATGGGACAAGCGTGGTAGTTGTGGGAATAAAAATCATACTGAATCACCTAATTCTCCAATACAGGTTTAATTTGCATATTTGTAATCAGTGAAATATTCAACTTTTTTTATATATTACCCGTAGATTACATTTTATTGCAGAATTTTTTTCCTCCCTCCCCCACCCTTCCATGTTTTTGAAACGCTGATTGAGAAAAAGCTTGAAAAGTAATAAAAAATAAATAAATAACAGATCTGTTAACTACTCTGTTTTTAAAAGCTTTTCATAGTTTCTTTCTAAAATGTATAATTTATAAAATCACGCTTTATGAAGTAGTAACATGTGTCGGATAGAAGTTTTGGCATTGCAACATCTGTCTAATTATTTAGTTTTTTTATTTTTATTTTTTGCTAATATTAGTGCAATATTGGTAAATTATAAATAGCCTATTGTCGGAGAAATATTTCATACCAATACTGCCAAATGTAGAAAAATATAGCTATAAATACAATTTGGCCCTTTTGATAGTTCTATGAGGAGAATGATAATGGAGTCAATTACCCATACTAGATATTTGGCATTCTATGTATTTTTTCTCATTTAGATACAAAAGTAAATACGCTGAGCGAAAAGATTCTCCTCGTCGAAAAATTTCATATTTCTTCAAAACTCCAGTCTGGATGCTACCCTGGTGTAGCTCTTAATCGATACAATATTTCTTTACTACTAGCGTAGCTTCAAAAAAATTTAAGTTATAAGCCTTAAAATCTACGTGATTCTATCTTATTTCCCGAAACTGTTTTACAATAATACGTTAAAGTGAGATTGATTTTACCAAAAAATATATGCTTTTAAGTATTGCAGTTGCGTAAATGAATCTTTTAGTTTGGATTACTTTGTTTTTAATGACTAAGGATTTTGTATTTGCTAATGGAAAATATCTTATTAGGTCTCAGGACTCTTAAAGCTTCAAAATTTTCGAAATTTAATTTTTTTTTATGTTAAACTCTTATCTTTTCTGAACATTTGGATATTATATTTTCCTTTAAATTCCCATTAGAACAAAAGTTATGGCTGTTAGAAATATACCGCTCAGTAGCCAAAGCGGCATTTCCGAAACTTTGAAGTAATTTTTCTCCAAATGACGTTTTTGAGCATAACGTGCAGGGTATCTAAAAAGCTCCTTAATATTTTTTCATGAAAATTTCAAAACTTATATTTTAGTCATTTTATTCTGTATAAACTGAACCTAAAATGTAATTATTGTTGTTAAAAAAATCTTTTTTATGTGATTACTGTTGAAATTTTCAAAATTTTGTGTTAGATAAATACAATTTTGTATTAAAAATATAAAAATGCTTTAAATGCAAATTTATTTTGGTTCAGGATAATTGCTACAGTCTGAAGTATAATTAGGTACGAAAATTTCATTCTAGTTGCAAAATTTATTTCGTAGTTGTGCTCGTAAGCTGTTATACCAATTTTCTGCTCGGCAAATGTCTGTCAGTTTGGAGCACTTTTTATAAGGTTCTCCAATAAGGTGCCCCTGCTTAATTTTGCCTCTTGCAATTTTTTGAATACATAAAATTAAAAATTATACGTATATCTTTCATTCCACTAAAAATTGTTTTTATAAATCCTACACATTTTAAGATATTAAATGTTAAAAAGGGTCTTTTTTTTCTTTTTTTTTTCAATTTTAAGAGTCCTGAGGCCCCTTAATTTAATTCTAATGAATTTAATGCTTTTTTCAGCTCAATAATTCAAATTTTACTATCATATTTAACTAATAATAACATGTGATGAATTTTACATTTCTAAAGTAGCAGGACTAAATTACGTTAAAGTAATGATATCTTGACATTTATTTTAATAGTTTGTCAATTCTGGATTTATAAGCATGAAAAATCCTATAAAAGTTATAAAAAAATGTCTTTCTATTTATTTATTACTCTAAAAGTTTTTCTTTTCTTTGCACGCATTCACATCATGTATTATTATGTTTTGATTAATTAATTTATTCAAAAAGGAAAAAAAGTTAATATTTGTTCGTTTTATTGAACAGGTGCTTATTCATAAAAAGGGAATAGATGCATAAATAAGAAGCCCAGTACACTGTAAAAAAAAAAAAAAAAAAAAAAAAAAAAAAAAAAAAAAAAAAAAAAACAGATTAAAATACGGAAATTGTACTGGCAATCGAGACGCCAGTACTATTTCCGTATTTTAACTGAAGTTTCCCGACCGAAAATTAAAAAAAAAAAAACGGAAATTTTCCTGTAATTTATTGGTAAAAAGTTCCGTTAAAATACGAAAATATTACTGGCGTCTCGATTGGCAGTAGTATTTCCGTATTTTAGTCATTTTTTCTTTTACAGTGTAGCGTTGTGGTCAGCTTGGGAACTATACTCTGAAGGTCCAAAACGGAACATATGCTGTATAGCACATCAGAGCTCATGGTTAAGAAAACCGGGCTGGACATTGTAGCGCCACAGGTTTAGTTTAGTTTATTTAAGATGCATAAATGATGATCTTTTCGATATGGCTAACTTTTTTTCATGAAAAATGTTAGAATACTATGAGAAAACCTATTTTATTTAAGGAAAGACAGAAAAATCTTCAATTTTTACGAGTTTGCAAAACTTTTTTGCTCGTTAATACCGAACTTCCTATAATAATTTTTTTTATATTAGACGAAGCATTTCCTTTCAGTTGGATCGGTAAAACCAGATTCCCGTTGTATCCTAGCTCGTTGTACCCAAGTCCGCCTGTACTCTCTATTCGTATTTTATCTGTGCGCTATTTTTAATACAGAAAAGTTTAAAAATAAAGTTTTGCTTCAGTATTTACATATTAACTCAGAAATATCTTTAGTTAATGAACTTGTTAAGGTAAATTCGTTTTTTATGATCCAAATCGACCCAATCTTCAAAAAAGGATTCTTTCATTTCTATCTAGCGATAAGGAAATTGTAGCTTATAGAAACTTAAAAAATAAAGCAAAAAGTCCATCTTGTTTATCTGATTTTCATAAACTGTTTTACGATAATATGATACAGTAAGATTGGCTCCAGCAAAAGTATAAAAAAAAAAAAAAATGCAATTTAACAAATTACAACGACCATTTGGAAAATGATTTTTTCAAAGACTATAATTTAAGACATAAAAAATCGCACGGAGTTGATCATACATTACGTACGCCATGAATAAAACATTAATAGTGTTATTACACGTAAAAATTGCAAGCCACAAAAATCTCCTGCGACTTGTCAGATTTCCTGAAACTTTCGTATTATCCAAGCCTTTCATTGGCTGTCGGAAAAAGGCTTTTCCATCGTCAGATTTCCAAGAAAACTGACGACCCATTTTAAATGAAATTTCATTCTTAAACTTCTAAACCTCCCACAATAATACTTTTTACACCGTCGTATAGAGAAAAAAATGTACTTTTAAATGCAATTTGTTTGAAAGTTTTTACATTGATGATTTACACTTTTTACATTGATGAACAATAACGCAAAAGCGTTTAATGTAAGATCTGTGATTCGATTTTTTTCGCACAAATCTCTGAATTCTGTCCATTTGCTGATAATTAAAGACAAATGTCTGATTTCTGAATTAAAATGGTGTCTATATTTTGTTTTGGTGACTGCGTAAGCCTAAAATCTTACATAGCAGACATATTTCTTTGAGAAAAGCAGCAAAATTAGTTTTTCTTTCTCAGACAAGGTCATCTGGCAAAAGATATAAAAAAAAATTCATGTATTTTGATTTTGAAATGAAATCTTTCAAATTAAACATACCGCAAATTTTATTCAAGTTATTCACACCAGGAATTTTTTTTAAATTATTTAACTTTTCGATGTTTCTTATTTCTGTGTGATTTGTATTTTATTTATTTTATGAAGAAATTTCTGCTTTGAATCGAAATATTTTGATTTGGTCAAGTGGCCAATTGTTGACAAATTTAGTGTTAACTTGCTATGATACATAAAATGAACGAGGACCATCGTGTTTTACTGAGTTTAAGCTTGGATGGTTTTTGTTAACGATGAACACATTCAGAACGCATTTAAAATAGTCCAAAGCCTTTTATTGAGCAGTTGAAAAATATTATTTAAACGAGTCTTTCACAGTTTTAGGATGTCCCAGAATAGTTCTCTGTATTTTCCTTTGAAGCTGGATGTTGTTTGTATTCCTTTTTAGCAAGAGAGAAGTAATGGATATCATACTTTCCCTCAGAATCCAACCAATGCACATTTTATCTTGAATAAAGACCCGTTTGGCAAATACATCTAAAATTGTGGCACTTCTTCATTGCAATGATAGATTCATTTATTCCATTTTGCTGAACATATCGGCCAAATGTACAATTTGCATTGAAAGTTAAAATTATTTAAAAGTTTTGCCAGTTGAGAGTTATGGTTCTTCTAATATCACCTCTTCAGATATTTTTAACAAACGTGTAAATGCTCTTTCTCGATCTTACTTTAGTATGCAGGAGGAGGGGCGGATACTGACTTCCACTAACTCCACACATAATTTTTAAAAGTTTGCTTTTAATAGTTCGTGGTTTTATGTAGTTTATTATTTTAATGACACCATTATACTTCTTCACAAGTTCAGAAGACATTTTCTCGGGAATAGCGTGTACATATAAAGAGCGAGCGCTACAGTGCTTTGCCATATATTCAGTTTTTGCAATGGCTCTAGCATTGGTACCAATCATTGTTTTCAGGTAATCAGTGCATACATTTTCATATTAGTTTTCCCATGTATTCTTCAACAAATATTTCGTCCCTTAGTGTGCTTGCATGAAGTGATCTTTAAACAACACAATCCTGATAGCTTTGTGAAACTCCTTTAAAATTAGCGTTATTAAGTCATTTAACTTTAAGCCAAGTTAATGTTCTTGACACCATAGTAAGCATTTAGAAGTCAAATCTAGTTCCGGATCATCCCTTTCAAAAACCTAAGTTAATACTCTTAACAGTCCTAGACAACGTATATTGTAACGTAAAAATACCAATGGAACTGCTACAGTGACGTCAGTAGTTATGTCCATTTGTAGTGCAAATATAGTACCTACATCTGAAGTGGCTGTTAAATGTTTCTTTTACGTCACTAGTCATATATTTGATTTTTTAAATATATATATGTGTTATTTGTCAAGGGGATATTGGACATTAAATTAACAATTCTTTCATAAAGCAAATTCTTGACAATATCAATTTTACAAGGTACGTAAAGAGTCTGCGCAATTATGTGAACCAACTTAAGCTACTCTTAAAATTATCAGGTAGAAAGCTACCAGTACTATAAGCCCAGACTTACTGGTAACGATGGGAAACCAAGCAAACTTCCATCACTAATTTTAAAATGTTATATTCATCTTAATTAATCACAACGGTTAACTAGTACAAAAAAATTTAAATTAGTGGTAGAATTATACTTTATTGCTTATTTCGCTTGTGCCTAAGGTCCAGCACATTTCGCTATCTTAGCAAGTGGTGTGATAGTTTCTTTTGAAGCATACATTAAGTTTCCCTTCATATTGAAAATATCACGCGGTATATTTTTGGGGTCAGAATGGTTTCTTTCGAAATTATGACTTAGTTGAGCATGAAAAGTGGAGTAATTGGTTAACATTTCACGACAATTCACGCTGAGAGAAATTAAGAAATTCAAGTTATTGTTGTGAATTCAACTTCATGTTTTCTTACTTTAAATCTACATTTTTGTTTCTCCAATTAACGTATCTTTTTTGCGAAAAATGAAAAATAGAGTAGCAGTAGAAATTAATGTTTATACCGGATTATATTCTAAAAAAAAAAAAAAAAATTAGTTTATTTTAAGTGTTAAGATAGTTCAACGTATAGTTATCAAACTATAAATTTTTTCGGAACAAAATAAAGCCGTGCACATTTTATAAAAAAATCCCTTCTAAAATGCGTTGGTTTCGCTAAATATTTTTTTTTTCTAAAGTGGCGGCGGAGCCCCTAGAAAGCTCAGGCGGAGCCCTTACAGCTCCGCGGAGCACAGGTTGGGAACCTCTGATATGGGTCATTCCACGTAAAATGAGCAAAAATTTAAAAAAAGTCGTGGCCACATCGTAACAGATTTTAATAAAATTTGTTATACAGGTTCAATTCATATTCAAATAGAGCTCTGCAAAATATCTTCACAAAAAATAAATTATTTTAGCAGTTTTGGACATTTAAAAAACTTGTGATAAAGAATGGCATGTGTGCAATCGTCCAAAGTTGCAGGTTTGAAGTTCTGTATCTTGAAAATTATTTAACTGAAATGAATTTTTTTTTAATAATGTAACCTCTGAAAAATTATCTTCTTATTTATTGAGCAATAATAATCTGGTAACACCATGATTATTCTTTAATTGGTTGTAAAAATTGAAAATTTGCAAATTTTGAGAAAATTAAAAACGTAATAAAAATTAAAGGAATTCAAAAACATCTGAGAAATTAATGCCTGATGTAGTTTTACATATTAAGATCGAATTACTAAAGTTTTTAAGTTGTCATGTATTTCCTTCACATTTAAACAATTTTAGAAACTTTTTAAAAAATGACAAAATCGTAATTTTTCCTCTTATTGACAGGTAAAAAAAATAATGAAGGAAATGTGCCACATTACAGTTATTGCACAGACATAAAGATCAATAAGTCCATAATCTGCTAAAAAAATTTCAAGCATGCCTTTTTGATTCCTAATGTCACAAAATTGGGTTAAAAAAGACAATATTAACTACATTCCATGAGCTTTTTTTTAAATTCGCGCGCGTTTCTTAAAATATTGCACGATTTCAAGGTGAAAAAATTTAGTGCTGCCATCTATTTTCTGTATGTGGGTTTAGAAATTAATATATAATTTTCTGTTCAATTGAGCTTTTTTTTCTACTTTAATTAAAAATCTTCTTGAGGAAAAAATAAACTGAAAGCAAGTATAAAAGTTTTTATATTTAAAATATACACTGTTATCTATAAAATCAAAAGTATTAAAAGTTTAAAAAAGCTTTCTTTCACGTCGAAACAAATGATAGAAAATATTGCATTTTATCCTCAACATTTTTTACTATTTATTTTTTTTCTCATTAAGGAATAAAAAAGGCAAGAATGAAAGTTTAAATATTTAATACATATACTTTTAGCTATAACATCAAGCAACTTTGATATTGTCAGAGGTGTCCTTCATCTCAATAGAAACGTTGCATTTTTCCCTCAAATTTTTTCAAAAATAATTTTTTTCTCATTAAGGAATAAAAATACAATTACTAACTTACGTCAATCTGTTACTTATCATTCATTCCTAATTATAAATAATTTTTAATATAGTCTTTGCATTCTTAAGGCTAATAACCAAAATTGAACTTCAAGCATGTAGCCAAAACCACGATTTTGCATCCACTTTTAATATAAATTTTAATACTTAAATAAACAATCCTAAAATCTATTATTTTACATTTACTCATAAATAGATATGATCTACTTACAAAATGATTTTCGTTAAAATCTGTGATATGTCTGCCACAGGTGATTTGCTCATTTTGTATGGAATGACCCATATAGAACTTTGAAATTTGGAATTTATATTTGTATTGCTGAGGGCAATACATGAATCGGACATTGATTTTTACTTTCTTCTATCTTCAAAAGAAGAAAGCATTGTAATCGAAAGTTATTTCGACTTCCGGTTTTCGACGGATTTACACGTTTTACGGGTCAGAGATCTCAAGAAAAATGTTTATAAAAAATGTCTGTCTGTCGCCATTGTACCATGAAAAAGTGTATGAAGTTATGCATAGAATTGAACCAATATTTTTTAAAGTTTTTGGCTATGGCAAGCAGGTCCTTCCTTAATTTTGAAAAAATCTGCCGGAAGGTGGCGCTGTAATAGCGATTTTTTCCCAATTTTAAATATTGTACCATCGAAAAATGTATGAAGTTATACATAGAACTGAACCAAATTTTTTGTGTCTTTTTTCGGCTATGTCAAGAAGGTCCTCCCTGAATTTGGAAAAATTCCGCCGAAAGGGGGCGCTGTAATAGCGATTTTTAATACTGTACCATCGAGAGGTGTATGAAGTTATGCATAGAATTGAACCAAATTTTTTGTGTCTTTTTTCGACCATGTCAAGAAGGTCCTCCCTGAATTTGGAAAAATTCCGCCGAAAGGGGGTGATGTAATAGCGATTTTTGTGCGATTTTTAATACTGTACCATCGAGAAGTGTATGAAGTTATGCTTAGAATTGAACAAAATGTTTCGTGTATGTTTCTGGACAAGGCAAGCAGGTCCTCCCTGCATTTGGAAATATTTCGCCGAAAGGGGGTGCTGTAATAGCGATTTGTGTGCGATTTTGAATATTGTACCATCGAAAAGTGTATGAAGTTATGCATAGAATTGAACGAAATTTTTGTGTATGTTTTTGGTCAATGCAAGAAGGACCTCCCTGAATTAGGAAACATTCCGCCGAAAGGGGGCACTATAATAGCGATTTTTGTGTAATTTTCTTGATTTTTCGTAGTTCTATTACACACCGTCGGCTTGTGAAGTGACGGGAACTTCCCATCCTGGTACGCCGGCTATTTGCGAACAGCTGATATACAACAGAATAACGGAAAACTATTGATTTTAATATATATGATGATGGAGATTAACTCATTTTTACTCCGATTAATTGACTAAAGCAGAAATTTCAGAGGAAAATCAAAGTTTATAGCTAGTCATTGAAATAATAAATGAAATATTGACTTTTGTAATAGCATTTTGAAATATTAAAATATATGAGATAGAAGAAAGTTTTGGGATTAGCACATCCAACTAGTTTGAAATTCAATGCCTAAGGGGAGCAACGGTTGGCAAATTTAATGTAAAACAAAAATCACCATATCTCATAAACAAATGGAAATAATATCTTGACTTGTCTGTAATATAACTAAAATTGGTGAACACGTGTTTCGGAGTTTTTCAAAATTCGACACCCAAGCGTGGAAAAAGAGGTGAGGGGTCTCTGTTTTCGAGAGACATCGTAAAAACTCTACTTAAGGTTAAACTAACACTACAAAGATTAACAGTACTTAAACATAATGGTTTCTTAATTTTAGTTTAATTTCCTATGGATAAATCTGTATCAGCTTTAACAATGAGTATTTGTTGAAAAGTACAAATGGCAGGTTCACAATGGCACTATCGGCCAACGATAAGCGGCCAACTTGGTCAAATATCGCCAAGTTTGGTGACAAATAAGTTACCATATATGAAGCCAACTTTGCAATAGCTGGCTAATTTGGTGAAATTCCCATTTAAGTCAATTACGAGTAATGTATATGTCTACATTTTTACGAATTTTAATGAAAGCAAGTTTTTTCTTATTTTTTACATTTATAATTATTGCATTTTAAGAATGCCATATAAATACACCAAATAAGATGGTAATCTGTATAAAATGGAACTTCTTCTAGTCGCTAGCCATCTCATTTTCACGAGCTTTACTCTATTATTATAAAACTAGAAGATAGCCCGTCAGGATGACGCGTTTGCCTTTTCAAAAGAATGATAAAGGATTGCATTATAAAAAGAATTATGAAGTAATAAATTATATCGTATCTGACTAATAGGGTCAGGTGATGTAAAATAATTATAACAACAGCCCATTTTTCATTGAAATTTAATTTGCAAGAAAAATATTAATTGAATTGGTAAAATAATGACATAGGATATGCAAATGAACTTCACTCACAAAATTTGAAGAACTATTTCCCAAAAAACGTGCAAATTAGTACTAATAAGGCTATTTTAAAACATATTGTCAATTAACTTTCGTCTTCGTTCATTCCATTTAAAATAAAATCCCTGCCGGCCCGGCCTACAGGCAGAGGTAGATTTCGAAGTCAAATATACTAATTTCACAAACAAAAACTAAATCATGATTATAGATAAATCCACTTTAACAATTTTATCTGGCCGCTCTTGATGAGTTTTTATTTCATTTTCATATAATAGCTGGTTTTATCAGAATCATGTTAGGGCGGTATTCAAAAAAATACTTTTCCATGCTCAACAACTCGAAATTTTTTGGCATAATTCCAGATTCATTTTTAATAAAAAAAAATATGAAACTTGCTGACGTGATTTTTGAAGAGATTTATAAGCGACCTGTGTTTTTATTTTTTGTTCAATTAATTAAAACTTGATATATAAACAATTATTTTCTCAGAAGGACAATATTTTTCGTTTCTAACACAATCGCTTCGGGAAATTCCGTTCAAAATGTCCACTTTAACATCATTTTTTGAAATATATTCTGCCTCTATCTAAAAATCGATTATTACGGTACATTATATAGTTTCTGAATAAGCGAATCTACCAATTAAATGCGTTTGAGAGCAAAAATGAATTTAAAAACCAGTCAGAAAATAAGCAGTTTGGATTTAAGCGCATCCTTAATACAATGATTTTTCCAACACAATCCGCTTCTGTAAATTCGGTTCAAAATGCCCTTTTTAACAGCATTTAAAAAAATATATTCTGCCCCTATCAGAAAATCGACCATTACGGTACATTATATAGTTTCTGAGTAAGAAAACGTACCAATTGGAAGCTTTTGAGAGCAAAAATGAATTGTAAAATGAGTCAGAAAATAAGCAGTTTGGATTTGAATACACCCTTACTAAGATCATTTTTTACTTCAACCGGTATGTATTTTTAATTTGTTTTTGCTCTAAGAATTGGTCCTATCCAAAACTTGTTTATATAGATGTTGTAGACAATATTAAGAAGATATATGATAAATTCATGGGGATTTTATATCTTTTGAATTGACGGAGTTATGGATTTTTTTCTTCTTCAAACCCCCTTTTTGTTTTCGTTTTTAATTTTTTTTTTGCGGTACGAATTGCTCCTATCAAAAACTTGTGAATATAAAAGTTTTAGATAATGTTAAGGAGATTTATAATAAAATTAATTGAATTTGATATCTTGAGAATTGACGAAGTTATGAATTTTTTTCTCCCAAAAACCCTATTTTTTGCGCCCCTTGAGCCCATTTTTAACTTTATCAAAAATCTGTGATACATAAATTTTTGGCCCTATTTTTAGAAGTAATAAAAACTTTAAACTGATTTGATATGTACAAAAATTAAGAAGTTATGGGGGGTTTTCTGTTTTCACAAAACCCCTCCCTATTTCCCTCCCCTTGGTCCGATTTTGCCCATTAACGAACTTGACCGAGATTTTATGCCCATTGATTTTATGTATCAGTTTGGAAGAGATTGGTGCAGAATTACGAAAGTTATCGTGTCCAGAAGAAAGTGATATATGTAGATATATATATATATATATATATATAAAGTTTTTTACTGAGGGTGGTTTTGGGTTCTAGGGGTCATGATCGGTATAGATCTGCAAAAATTTTTCAGAAATTCCAACATAGGAACGATCCCAATAGGTAGTATTTCATACGAAATCTACCTAAAAATCACTAACCTTCAATTTCTTATACATCAGAAAAAAAATAATAAATAAGAGTCATCCGCAGCTGTGCAGAAAAAATTAAAACAGTCCTAATATAAAAATTCTAACAATATTGCATTTAATACACATTTCGCTTGCTTTAAATTGTCATTTTTAAGAAAGTTTTTATATATGGAATTCGTTCAGATCACTATATTGCCAATGAGATCGATGGTCTGTATTTTAATGAATCTCAAAGGAACACTCATAATTAAACATTGTTTTTGAATACAGCTTTATTGAAAAAATTAAATCTCTGAAAATTAAAATAAAGCTGATTTTAACAAAATATTATTTTGACCCGGATGAGTTCACTTCGGAAGTGTTATATACTTATATAACTTAAATTTTAAAAAGTTTATCTCAGATTAAATCCTGATTTTTTTAAAACATGCATAAAGAAACCTGTAATAAATTTTGATCATTAAAAATCATCTTTTATCACATAAGTAAATTGCAAGTATTAATTGCATTAACGGATTTTTTTCTCTCAAATTCTTTTATTAAATTACAAATTTATTTTCCCAAATACAAATTTATTAAATTGCAAATTTATAGATGGCGCCAACAAAGCCTACACGTTCACAACGAATGCGATACGAACGAATGTTTACTTTTATGCAGGGAGAGATTGAGCTGCCAATCTAATTTCAACTGAACATAATTGAATGCAAGTCATCTCACAAATGTTAATTTATTTTAAATAATCTTTCTAAAAATGTAATTTTTATGAAGTCTTATTCGAAAAAATAATTTTTAATAAAAATGGCCGAATGGAATTCGATAAAGTGAAGTGGTGTATCGGGATCCGGATGAGTTCACTCCGGAAGTGTTGTACACTTAGTGCTATTATATATATAATTTAGAAGCAGTATTAACTTTGCGCTACTTGTATTTCAATTCCGCAGTGTTATATAAATTCAAGATGAAAAAGTATAATGAAAAGTAAAGGGCCCAATATCTATGCAAAAACGAAAAGATAGAAATTTCAGCTGATGTTTGAAAATTTTCATTGCAATAGTATTCACTAACATTTCTGTATTAACGAAATTGTGTTAGAGAAGGAAGCTCTAAGACTGCACTTACGATTTTCAGTCATATGTCTGCATATTATAATGAACAAGTATTATATATTAAGCTACTTCTGCAAAATAAAACCATATTATTAATAAGGCCACCAGGCTATGTCTTTTAGGGAATGGTCTTGGGCTGACAACTAGTAGAATATACCTGACAGTTTATGTGCCATTCACATGTGAGTATATTTTCATCCACAACCGATACTGGCTTCGTCGTCATTTTCAGACCTCTGAATCTTTTATCACGACGCGACGTTGTTAAAAACAGTAAGTAAACTTTCATATGAAATCAGAGTAAATTATTGATGGAATTTGACAATCTTTTATGATGTTCGATATCATTTAACATATAGATAGTGTATTGAAATAGTGTATTTTTAATTCTGTTTGCCTTTGAAAATAACATATTTGAAAATTAGAAATCCTTTAATAAGGCCAGGTAGTATAAAGCCTGGTTTTATACTGCCTGGGTTTTATAAGGGGGAATTGGGTTCTTTTTCAATATTTGTTGAAGACTGGCAATCTCTCAAAACGGCGAGCTCTATTAAGTGAAGGGAGAATGGAATCAGCATATTTGGCTGTTCGAAGCGGCATGCCTGTAAATAGAGCAGCCGCAGACTATTGAATTAAAAAGATAACTCTTAATTTTGTTTTATTTTGATGTAATACCTACAAAATATATGGTAACCCTTTGTTTCACCGTGTTGCAGATCTGCAACATACCCAAATGTCAATGTTACTTACATAGTAAGATTTTTTAGATTGTGTATTGAAATAGCCTGTATTTTTAATTTTGTTTGAAAATAAAATCTGTAAAAATCAGAAATCCTCTTATAAGGACAGGCAGTATACAGTTTGGTTTTACTAAGGAACGCTTCATTTTCATCGTGTATTATGAATACTATAGTTATCTAAACATTTTCATTTTCAATATTTGTTGAAGACTGTGGAATTTACTAAAACGGTGATAGAGAGAGTTCAGTAGAGGAAAGGGCGAATGGAATCAGCATTTTTGGCTGTTCGAAACGGCATGCCCGTAAATATAACAGGCTGAAAAAAAAATTCTGCCACTGGCATCTAGAAAATAGATTGTGGCTCTAGAAAAAATAGTTGCATGTCATCCTTATAAATTCTATTTCCCTTTGCTAGAGAGTTCTTGTTATCGCTATTAAAATTCAAGGGCGTTTTTCTATATTATTGTGGTCAAACTTATTTAAAAAGCTCTGCAAATAAATGCAAATACAGAAGTGAGTTTTAGTAACTATAATTCTAGTTTATGAATTAATTCTAGAAATCAAGTGAAAGATTTCTCGCAATTCAAACGGTTCATAATAAAATGTATCGTTCAATCCCCTAGAAAACTATAGGCTAGAAATTCCCGATCATTTCGTCTATTCGGTTTATTTGTTGACCTTATTCGCATAACTCGGAACCTACATTTCTAGTTTAGGCATTTAGAAAATGGTAACTATTCGTTGTAGATAAAAGCGGTCTATTAGGTAGCTTTCATTACAAAAAGCTACTTATTGCAGCCGTTCGGAGGAAAGCGATTTCAAAAATGTTTGGTATATTTTCACCGATCATGACCCCCAGACCCCGAAACCACCCTCCGTTCAAATGTTGATATATATATATATATCGGTGTACAACAAGGTGGCTGTACATCCAGTTTATTATCTAAAACTAAACTAAACTCTGTGGCTATACAATCCATTAAGGATCTGGGCCGACAGTGCCCATCTCTGTTTTCTTGACCCTGGGCCCCGAGGTGCTATGCAGCATGCGTCCCGGCCAGGTGGTCAACCTAACGCGAGACCCTCGGTGTTTAGTTCCCAAGCAAGCTTGGTACTCATTTTATCGACCCCGAAGGGATGAAAGGCTGAGTGAACCTTGCCCAGTCCAGTTTATTATCAGACTTATATTTATATCACTATGAACGTACTTTTACTAATAATAATCTACATTTATATCGTTATATTGATGACATAATTTTAATTGCCACCGATCAAACTAAAATTTCTCAATTTCCAGTAGATTATCCCACTAATTTGGTATTAACGGAAAACCTCTTATCTAACAATACAATCAACTTCTTAGATCTTAAAATTACAATAAAAGACAACAAAAACAATAACAGATCTATATGATAAACGTAAAGAATTTAAATTCAAAGTTAATACATTTACAAATTTTAAATCTTGTCTTCATAATTCTGTATATCGAAATATAATACTTAACCATTTATATAGAATAAAATGTTTATGGTCTTCTCATCTAGTTAATCAAATATTAAAAAAACTAATTTATGATGCATTAAATCAAGGTTTTCCAAAGAAATTCACATATTCTTTAATATACAATTAGTACTTACATGATCTTTAAAAAAAAAAAAAAACAAATTAACACATGCGTAAACAAAATTACAAAAAAAACCCCATAAAATAAGAAAATATTTATAAAAAAAATAAAAAATTGTAAAATAAAAAATTATTATAGGACGGATGGGTGGGTAGATGTTAGATTACGGAGGAGGGTGGTGTTGTCTGGATAATACGCAATGGTTAATTTATTTTTTAAAAAAATTGATGGGTCATTTTAATTACACTGGTGTCCAAAATTAAGGACCAATCACAAAATGCTAATTTTTAAGTACGCGAATACTCAAAAGGAAATAATTTAATTCGAATAATTACTATCTCTATGGCACAGCTAGTCCATATAGCATCTCATTCCTGTCACACATGGTCACAAGTGTCACAGTCACTACGATGAAGCAAAATATAGGAAATTCCATACATCTCATTATGAGTCTCAAATGATCACTATATGTGACTCCAGTGAAACGTCGTCACTGTGACTGCTGCTTTGTGACGAGTCACCATATGACTTTACAATGTAGTTACATTGTGACTCTCATGTGACTGTCATCTGCAGACTCAATTTCAAAGTGATCGTGAACGCGGCATTGTGATAAGTTACCGAACAATGTCACATTAAAGTCACATGATGACTTTCAGATGACAGAGAGACTACTGTGAAATCACCATTGTGCTCGTTTATGAAAAGTCACCATGTGACTATAATGATATATTATTTGGTGACTTATCATAATGCAACGTTCATGATGACTTTGAAATTGAGTTTAAAAATGACAGTTACGTGAGAGTCACAATGTAACTACATTGTAAAGTCACCTGGTGACTCGTCACAAAGCAGCAGTCACATTGACGTCTCAGTGGAGTCACAGATAGTGATCATTTGAGACTCATAATGAGACGTGTGGAATTTCCGATTTTTTGTTTCACCGTAGTGACTATGACACTTGTGACCATGTGTGACATGAATGAGATGCTATATGAACTAGCTGTGCTGTAGGGATGGTAATTATTTGAATTATATTACTTCCTTTTGAGTATTCGCTTACTTAAAAATTAGCATTTTGTGACTGGTCTTTAATTTTGGACACCAGTGTATAACTACATTGCTAATACACTTTTTATATGGAGGTTGATTCGATATTTTATATATATATGGTGACGTTAAATTTTTATTTCAATTCATATTGAATTTATTTAGCTTAATTAATATTTAATCAAGTTAACAATTAACTTGTTATTAATTTTAAGTCTTCTCGGGACAATATCATATTAATTTCTAATAGTATACCATCTTTATGGTGAATATTATGCACAATAAGTTTATTTGATATAACTAATGATATTACAGTTTGTATTAAAATTGAGTTATTAGTATTTTCTTATTCCTCTATACTTTTTAATAATGTTTAATTTTGAACTTAGTATTAAATGATTAATTAACGGTTTTATGTGAATGTTAATCCCATATTCACATTCTTTAGTTTTTTATGGTTAATATGAAAATAAACCACACAATTTATTTTTTATCATTAGGCAATTGGGAAATGATGATTCTGACAATTATATCAACATCCATTTATTTTTAATTTTTTTTTAATTTTTATTTTCTTCCTGTTCATTTTATTAATTATTTTTTTATATTTAAAAGTATTTTATAGTTTATATTTTTATTATATATAATTTTTTATATATAAATTATTTAGTTTTATAGCATATTGCTATATTATATAATTATTGTTTTGAAATTATTTAAATTTTCCGTATAGATTAATTGGGTATGGTAGTAGAATATATTGTAATCATTCTATTAATATTTGTATTTATTTAATATTTATATGAATAATGAAATATAATATGGTATTTTCATATTAGGATTTGTTGGGATATAGTAGTTGGTATATTATGAAGGAATTTACTTATAATAGCATAATCTTTATGACATTTTGTTCATATCAGTTTCAAGTTAATATCATAGATGGCAGCTCTAAAATTTAAATTGGATTCTGTCTGATGCTTCGAATAAGAGCAATAATATCAATTTTTAACACATGGTGGATCTTAATGTTCGCTATTTGCGATGTTATAAACTTATAGTTTTGATATTTTTTACTTTAGTTAAGAAATTTAAAAAATTTAAAAGTGTTAAGAGGTTATTTATTTATTATGTAATTATTTTCTATTTATATTATTTTAATTGCATTTATCACGGTATTTCAAAATAGATTAACTGTATACATTAGGTTTTAAAATCTGTGTTAACTTAACTGTAAAAATAACCTTAAACTTATCGTGATTTTGTATACCATGTGCTGATGTGTATTTGGATAAAATAACTGAGATTTTATTTGGTATTTTGTACAATATTACTATTTTTCCTTGCTATATATTAATTATTTAAAAGGTTGTATTGCTTTTTCCATTTCATAGCATTTAATTTTACTCTGTTTTCAGTTTGAAACTATTCTATATTGGTCGTTAGAGTACAGGAGAAAAACTTTTTCAGCTTCTAGCTTTTTTTTCTCACAGAAAACAACTGATTTTGCTTATATAATTGAATTAGGTACTCTTGATAACGTAATTTAATATGTAAGCTTTTCAAATATTTTTATCGAAATCCACATTCTTCTTTTTTTCTTTTTTATTAATTCTTGTTATATAGTACAAGGGACTTTATTTTATACATAGTAGCTTGTTTATTATGTTTTTGGTATCCATTAAGAGTGTTTGGAGACACTGTATTGTTGTAAATTCATTCATACTATCACAATTATTGATGGTGGTCAGTAATGTTTAATTAATGGTTATATATATATATCTGATCTTTGTCACACTGTAACTCTGGTATCTATGAACCGATTTGGATGTAACTTCGTATGTACATAGATCTCAACCGAGTTCGTTGGAGAGCTTCACCCGCCATCTTGTTTCAAAATGACGGCAATATAAATTTTTTTTTAATTTAAAATTTTAAATGTGATACCAAAAACACTGAAAATTGAAAAATATTTTTTTTCTTATGTGTTTCACCTTGATACACCGGATTCCGGAGCAGTTTTTGTTTCGTCTATATCTTACAAAATGGCTGAGTTATAGTACTTTGAATTTCTAGCGTGGCTGACATTTTGAAGTGACCTCATTTTTGTCACGCGATAAAAGCCGTATTTTTGGACCGATTTGGATGTACAGTCGTGGAAAAAAAAGTAAACACCCCCTACTAACTCCTCAACAAATCATCATAGAAGAAAGTTACTGGTACCGAACGATTGGAAATAAAGTCTAGTTTTAAATGATGTATATAAAATTTTCTTAGGGGGTCTTCTACATATTAAAACGAATCCTAACTTCATTTTTTTCAATGGCAATACCCAATTTTAACGAGATATTTCAAATCTTCGGTTCAAACTATGCCCAGACACCAAATTTCAAGTCATTTGAATGATAAGTTTTTGAATTATAAACATTCAAAATTTAGTGCTTCTAATGTTAAATTATATTTTCATATTTTTATTTATATCTCCCGAAATTATGCTCCTAATGTGCTAATTTTTTTTTTGTGGTAATAATACTAATATACCCAAACATAAATAAGCTGAATTTGCAATTTTTATAATTTTATGATATGAATTATGAAATTAATATTCGAAAAAATTATGAATTGCAACCTACAATTTTTTTTGATAGATTTAGATTTATTAAGTCCTGCTTTATGGAAATTCAAAAATTTCACATTTTTCTTCCAAGTAGTTTTCAAATTATGCTTAAAAAACGGCAAAATGATGGTTTAAGGGGCCGTCTATGATGGAAGTGAGTAGACATTTTGAAATTTATTCTGCCGTATTGTAATCTAACACGCTTCATTGACTCCTTGAGTGGCGCTTAAGGTGCCTTGATCAAGGAAGCGGCTCTCTCAGTTAACAATCCAGTACGGAACTTCAATTTGGATACAGCCCTTAAAATACGCTGGTTTTAAAATAATTAATTTCTCGGAAACTTATGGTACGAATTGCATAAAAATTCGTTTTTAGGCTAATTGAAGAGTGTAGAGTTCATTTATGCTGTCAGAATTGGGTACTGCTATTGAAAAAAAACAAAGTTATGGTTCGTTTTAATATGTAGATGGCCGCCTAAGCAAATTTTATATACATCATTTAAAAGTAGACTTTATTTCCAATCGTTCGGTACCAGTAACTTTCTTCTACGATAATTTGTTGAGGAGTTAGTAGGGGGTGTTTACTTTTTTTTCCACGACTGTACCTTGGTGTGTGCATAGTACATACCAATGTCTCGACCGCGTTCGTTGGCCAGCTTTATCCGCTATCTTGTTTCAAAATGGCCATTTAAAAAAATTTAAACTTTAAAATCAGGTACCAAAAAATTGGAAAATGAAAAATATGTTTTTCTTGTGTATTTGACCTTAATGCAAAGATTCCGGAACAGTTTTTGTTTCGTCTATATCTACACAAATGGCCGAGTTATAGGATTTTGAATTTCTATTGTGGCTGACATTTTCAAACGACCTGATTTTTGTCACGCGATAACAGGCGTATTTATGAACCGATTTAGATGTAACTTGGTGCGCACATAGTACATAACGATGTCTCAACCGAGTTCGTTGGCCAACTTCATTCGCCATCTTGTTTCAAAAGGGCTGCCATTTAACAAAAAATTTCAATTTAAACTGGGGTACAAAAAAATTGGAAAATGAAAAATATTTTTTTCTTATGTGTTTGACCTTAATACAAATTTTCCGGAGCAATATTTGTTTCATCTATATCTTAAAAAATTGTTGAGTTATAGCACTTTGAATTTCTAGCATGGCTGACATTTTGAAACGATCTGATATTTGTCACGTGATAACACGCGTATTTTTTAACCTATTTGGATGTAAGATGGCGTTTTGGATAATATATAGCAATGTCTCGACCAAGTTCGTTGGTCAGCTTCATCCGCCATCTTGTTTCAAAATGACGGCCATTAAATTAAAAAAAAGTTATATTTAAAGTGAGGTGCAAAAAAATTAGAAATTGAAAAAGGTTTCTTTCTTAAGTATTTGACCTTGATATAAGGATTCCGGAGCATTTTTTGTTTTGTCTTTATCTTAAAAAAAGGCTCAGATATAGCAGTTTGAATTTCTAATGTCGGTGACATTTTGAAAAGTCTGATTTTTTGCCTGCGACAGCACTCTTATATATCAGCCGATTCCGATGTGAGTGAGCATGTGCACTGGAATTACTAAGGACTCGACCAAGCTCACTGGTTAGCCTCATCCACCATGTTGTCTTAAAATGGCAGGCACTTCAAGATATCGCCGAATTTGGCAACTACTATATAAGTACTACTAACATATAAGTTACTTTAAATAAAAGCAACTTGTATAAAGCTGACTAATTTCGCGAAATTCTTATTCATAATGATTTAGTATTGATAAAAATTAGTATTGAATCATCTATAGCCGGTTTCCACAAAATGGAGATTCGTGTGTTTGAATAATATAAACTGACTTTATAAAAATAAGGAATATGAAAGCTACCTCTTCCTCCCAGCACTGGCCGGAAGGACTTTTTTCTTTCGGTGCAACCACAGAATATTATATAAAAAAGAATTCTGTATTTTGTTTTATTTTTGATGTAATATCGGCAAAATATATGTTAACAAATTTATCACCATGTCACAGATCTGCCACCATATCCAAAAGTCAATGTTACTTGCATAGTAAGATTTAAAACACAATTTTAATTTATTATTTCGATTTCCCAACACCTCAGTTAATATAAATTCACCATAGAGTTCTCAACAAACGGCTTTACTGATTTAATTTTTCATGCCATTTTATTTTTTTATTTTTTTCATTTGAGCAGTTTCACGTCGATATTTCTAAAATGAAATTTGTAAATTTTGTTAAAATGAAAAAGCTGGAGATATCCGAGAACATATTTATTTGAAACGTAATTTTGTATACTTTACAATTTTGTATTAGAAAATGGACAATATGTATGAGAAGTATGTAAATTTCTATTTATTGCTCGTGTGAAAAAGTACCTTTCAGCCAATAATGTTTTCAGTTTTATGTTCTAAATATTTTCACTATTTTTTACAGGCTTAAAACGTTGTATTGTAGCATCTGAATTAGTATTTTTTAAACCGGAGTTGTTGAGACGAAAAAGGTTATTTAAAGTTAAATCATTATATTTAGAAAATCATGGCCTTATTTAAAACACATACTCTTAATAAAGCCACTTTTAAGTGTCTTTTGTTTTGAATACGCCCGCCACAATTAAAGAGCGAAAACAGTATGCATGATTTAATATTGTAAATATATGTATATATATTAAAACCAACCACATTTAAAATGTTAATTCTGATATAACACAATTTATTGTGATCTGAAACTTTAACGTGACCATATTTGGTATAGGTACCTTAATTATTAATACGTAATTACTAAATCTGAAAATAGCTACACTTCTTTGTAAAACCACACTCAATTCCTTTATTCTTTCATATTTTGAGACATTAAATTCTTTTTTCTTTCGAAGGTTTAGAAATACCATTTTTTAAAATTAAATTCGATTTCCCATTAGTCTTTGCGAGCGCTTTGGCGCGCTGGCCTGTTTTCTTTTTAAAACCTCCGCCGTTAGGTAAAGAATCATGTGTCCACGTCATACTTCCACGCCTCTTCCCGGGATTTTAATCCTATCACGTGTGTGGACTTTCCATTCCGCCCGCTCCTCTTCTCTCTTCGCTGGATTAACTCGTTGCCATGTAGCCGTACGTGTTCTTTCTCATAATTATATGCTTACATTGGCTTGCGAGAGCAGATTTTGTACGATTTTTGTGCTGCTTAAAAAACTTGCGTCACTTGGAGAGTGGTTTGCCATTTAATCGCGATGTCGCTTCTGATCATTTTAACATCTTAAAGCTATTTTTAAAATGTGTTTCTCTAGTTGAAAATGAGTAACTGGAAGACTAGTGGAGTTGGAATAATCTACTTATCACTAATAAATCTTTTGATTTAATCTTACGGCTTCTTCCATTATGCACGGAAAACACTTAAGGAATCATATCACTACCTTCCACGCCGACCGCGAAAGTACGACTTCAATCAATAATTCTGGTTGGTGATTTAAGACAAGTGTATTTTACTATGATCTTACAATGATTCTTACAAGTTGTCGACAGTCATAATGCTACATACATAATATACATTATACATATATATATATATATATATTAGATAAAAATTTCCAACTGGGCGAAAAAATGTCCGGACCAGGATTCGAACCAGGGATTTTGGCCTAGTTGGAGATTTACATCTAATATGGTTGATTTACCAATTAGAATAATTGTGTTAAAATTAATCTAGTTTATTTACGCATCCAGCGTTTTCTGGAGTTCCATTACCTGTGATTTATTCTGTTGAACTGAACCAGGTTTCAGACCAGATGCTATAATCATTAAGGTTAGCTGGGTGAAAAAGCTCCACCAGATTCGTCCGGGATAGCTCAGATGGCAGAGCACTGGCGGCTTCAGTCAGGAGATACCTGGTTCAAATCCTGGTCCGGACATTTTTTCGCCCAGTTGGAAATTTACATCTAATATGATTTATTTAGCAATTAGAATAATTGTGTTAAAATTAATCTAGTATATATATATATAATTAACCAATTACAAAAATTTAATATTAACTGCGTGGTGGATAAGGTTCATTAGCTAATGGTTGAGACTGATAACAAAACTTTTGAAATGAGTACATTTAGCTTTATTTTCTGTACCCACAAGAAAGATATTTCTATCAGCATTTGAATCTTTAATAAACAAACTAAAATTATTGTTAAAAATTTTGCGATCAATGCAATATAGGCGAACAATGAATTTTTTTAATAACATTTTTTAACAATTTTTAATTTAACTTGAAACTAAAACGCTGAAAATATTCTGCGATTGTAAAGCGGTAGACTTTTCTTATACTTAAGATACACGTATGTTTTAACGTCTAAACTAAAACTTTATTTGGCTTAGATGTCGTATATTCCCGCAAGCCGCTATCTTGGATTTTTTGAGATTTCTTGGCGATTTTATGCTGGCGATCTTTACGATATGGCAACTTTAACGAGTTTTGTGCATTTTTGAGATTGCTGCACAACTAGTTTGCTGAATGCAGTGACTTTTTTCGGTTTATGAACGAGTAGCGTTCATACGTACATTTACTAACTGCCGCTTTAAGGAGTTTCTTGCGTTTTTCAGATTTACATTTTATTATTTACATTTTATTTTCATTAAGCCTAACACGCGCATAAATCGCTATTTGGCGACATTTACTACTTGGCGGAAAAGAGGTTTTCACGCCAAGAAAACAATCCAAGATGGCGGCCGCGGAAATATTAAAATCAGTTCCCTTTATTTAAACTAAAGATGAATTTTAGACAGGCTTGAATACATTTAAAAAACAATAAAATTTAAAATATATGCATAAAACATTTAATAGAAATCAAAATCATACAAAGTATACGTTTTGCTATATCGTATAGCCTCCTCGGTATTAACATCAACCATAACAACAAAACATCGAACACACACTGAACTCAGTCAAAGTTAAAGTTAAAGATTCCAAATGAATATTTCTTGTTTCTAAAAGACAAATTTTAACTTTAACTTTTACTCCACTGTGTGTTTGAGTCCACTGTCTGTTCGATGTTTTCTTGTTGTGGTTCATGTTAATACTGATGAGGGTATGCGACATAGCGAAACGCATACTTTGTATGATTTTGATTTTAATTAAATGTTTATATATATATACTAGGGGGCTTTGCCCCCTACGAGCTACGCTCGCCAACCCCCGTTCAGGCACACCAAAATCCAAAAAGCACGCTAATTTGATCGGCTTTTAAAGTATTGAATAATAATAAAAAAAGAACAGTAGCGATCTCTCTGTAAATGGGTTTCCATTCGTTTTCCTTGGATTCGGGATTTTTAAGGCCAAATCTGTTGCTGTTAAGAGATACAATGGCTGTTTTCATATTTAATTTAAAAAATTAGTTAAACATTTGAAAATAAGCTAATGTAAAATGAATTAAGTAAACAGTGTCATTTTTTCCCGGTATTTTTTAACAGCGCTATAAGATAGTTCTTTTAAATAATTCATTTTAAATGTATTATTTCAAATCTGACGTAATTTACACCAAAGTTTTATTTCTCTTATTAATATTCACGTGAAAATACTTTTGTTGTTAGAAGGAAATATTATTTGCGTTGTCTTCGAATTCACGATAACAGTTGAAAAGATTATCTCAAAATATCTCGCGCAAATATATTTTTCAATTTAAATTGTTTCGCTATATTTTTTGCGATTTTAAATATGACGTAATTTCCTCAAATTACAAGTTTTAACGCATAATAATGATTTTTTTATTTTAAGATTTCGTTTCTCTTTTTAAATTCAAGTGTAAATATGGTTCGGCACAGATGTCATTGGCGCAATTTTTTTCTGACGCCAATTTCATATACGCAACGGGTACTTAACTGGTGCTAAAGTGTCGTTATTTTGTTTGATATGGTAACCCGGATGTTGTTGTTTATGCTATTGATGTTTTCGCCAAATTGGCGTCGGAAAAAAATTGCGCCAATATAACATCTGTGCCTATGATTCTTATGACGTAATTTTCCTGCTTTTAACATGTAATCATTTAATTCTAATTTTAAAGTTTTTTTTTCTGTTTGTAATAGTCACGTGTAAATAAATTTTTAATTTGAAGTAAACATTATTGTTTGCGCTGTTTATACAACTGACAACAGTTTAAATTAACTTTTTCTAAAATTTGAAAAAAATGTCTCTCGAAATGCTGAAAATTTGAATTTAAAATTGAAATGAAACCTCAAAAAAATAAGTCAAATAAGTTAAATAAATGTAATCTCCACACCGGGAACTTATAACGTATAAAATGATCTAAAAATGATTAAATTCTCATCTATAGTTTTTGCTCCAATAAAACTTTTTTAATGGAACGATTTTGTCCAACTTTAGAATTAAATATATCTTAAAATAATTCTTCGATTTGAAAACTGTCTACATCAGCGTGTTTATCAAACATTTCTCTATAATACCACCGATTTTCATATTTTTGTATGCAACAGTTTTTTTAATATTAACGATGAAAGGCCATGCTTAAGCATTCAAATTGGATGCCGATCTACCCGGAATATCTACGCAGATTTTCATTGGTCCATTTCCAAGTCAAAACTTTTTTTTATATATAGAAGGATTTTAATTTTAATTGCTTTTTAAATACATTCAAGTCTGTCTAATGTTTCATATTTAATTTTCTTATACTCTTCTTTAATACTATTTCTATCACTATTCCTCTCTGTAATAAATAATAAAAAATGCATCCTACTCATAATTTGCTTTTTTATGCTAACAACGAAAATTTTAAACACGTCTGGAGATTGATGATCCAATAGTTAATTTATGAGCTTTAGAATAGTGAACACAAAATGACAGTTGGAAGAATATTAATCAAAAGGTAACACATGAATAGAAAATATTTTGCAGAACGTAACGAGAAAAGGATGCAGTGAACAAAGTTGCGTGATACAAATTACAATATACATTTTCTTTTGTATACAAGATATGTGAAACGATTATTATTGCAGTATGACAGTAACTTAAAAAATATTATACATGAATGAAATATTTCTATCAATCTCCATATATAAAAAGCAATGTCCCGAAGACCGACTCATTATCGTCCAGCCCAAACTACTGAGAGTAAAAGCATCAAAATTGGGGGAAACATACTTCTTATGACGTGAGCTAGGAAGGATCTTTGAAAACCCCCCTCCCCTAAGTGGGTTAAAAGGGGGGGAGGCTCAAAAATTTTAGAGAATGTAGCCATATCTCAGCAGCCGTTTTAGGTAGGAGCGTGAAATTCCATAAAATAAATCTACCAAAAAAATAATTAGACGCATGTTTCAGTGATTTTAGAAATCCCCCTAAGAGGTTAAAGGGGGGGGGGGGTCGAAACTTTTAGCATATTTGGCCATATATAAGCAGTCGTTTTAGGTAGAAGCGTGAAATTTCGGAAAATAAATCTACAATAAACAAATAAATAAATAAGTAAAATAAACTGAATACATGTTTCAGTGATTTTAGAAATTCAACCTCCAAAGGGGGTTAAATGGGGGATCGAAATTTTTAGAATATTTGGCCTATATAACAAACAATGTCCCGCTCACTGACTCATCATCGCCCAGTCCAAACTACTGAACCTAGAAGCATGAAAATTGGAGGAAACATACTTCTTATCACATAAGTGAGCACTAAGGAAGAGTTTTTAAAAATCCCCTAAAGGGGTTAAAAGAGGGGTCGAAAATTTTAGAACATGTGGCCAGATGTCAGCAGCCGTTTTAGGTAGGAGCGTGAAATTCCAGAAAATAAATCTACTAATAAAATAATTAAACACGTGTTTCAGCGATTTCAGAACCCACCCCCGATGGGATTAAAGGGGGGGGGGGTTGAAACTTTTAGAACATTTGGCCATATCTCAGCAGCCGTTTTAGGTAGAAGAGAGAAATTCCAGAAAATAAATCTACTAATAAAATAATTAAACACGTGTTTCAGCGATTTCAGAACCCACCCCCAATGGGATTAAAGGGGTGTGTTGAAAATTTTAGAACATGTGGCCATATGTCAGCAGCCGTTTTAGGTAGGAGCGTGAAATTCCAGAAGATAAATCTACTAATAAAATTATTAAACACGTGTTCCAGCGATTTCAGAACCCACCCCCAATGGGATTAAAGGGGTGTGGGGGGGTGAAACTTTTAGAACATTTGACCATATCTCAGCAGCCGTTTAATGTAGAAGCGTGAAATTCCAGAAAATAAAGCTACTAAAAAAATAATTGAACACATGTTTCAGCGATTTTAGAAATTTTCCCTCCTGTAAGGGGTTAAAGAGGGGGGGGGGGGTAGAACATTTTAGAATATTTGGCCATTTCTCGGCAATTATCAAACTTTTTCAGAAACCCTCATGTGATATATCACCTGAAAATCTTCGGGCGACTCTTTCATATTATGAACCTTTCTCTCCCCTTCACCCCAATTTGCCCCCTCCTCAGAGATACAATTTCCTAACTCAGCTCCTAATTAAGCTACAGCGGCATTCGATATCATATGAAGGCTTGACCAAAGGGGAAACACCTCGAAGACCTTCTATTGGTGGGGTCTATTTTGACCCCAAGCAGTTAGGGGCACCCTTCCCCTTCAGGGGCAGGCGGAAATGGATTTTTTCATGTGACAAATAGTTTGAAAGCTTTTGGCCTGTAGATTACTAAGTAATCGTCCCGCCCCTGTCTTAACTCATTTTTTCATTTAACTCAGAGGGCCTTTTATAATTTTAATTTGTTCATTACTACGCCATATAATTTCCCGAAAATTATGAAAAACAGTTACATAAGAAATCTCAGCAATTAGCATCTTTTACTGCCTTTTCACACAGTAAGTGGGTACGTATTTCAGACAAATTCGAGTTAACCCATTTTCGGCCAAAGGTGCGTAAACGCACCATTTCAATAAATATTTTTTTATTAACCCTGTGACGAATATTTTTCACTATTTTTATGTTTCTGCTTTTTTTAAGGGTTCTGGAGACACATGTAAAATATCAGTAATTCAATTGGAGTAAACAATTTCTGTTCAAAAATTTTCAAAATACGCTAGTCTTTTAAAATTGAAACATTTACTGACAAATTCGACTTTTTGAAAATGCATGATTATTCCACTTGAGAATAATGATATGTTTTTATGATGAATTAAACTTGCAAGTTCTGTAAATAAAATATTAATAAAACAAATGTCATAATTTTTTAAAAAAATATATTAATTTTAAATTTAATGGTGCGTTAGCGCACCATTGACCGAATGCATTTTATTTCTCAAATAAAATATTATTTTTCATGCACGAAACTTTTTTTTTTGTCTTAATGAATGTAATTTAAGCATATTTCAGTGAAAATAATATACCACATTTTATAAAATTTCTATGCTTGGCCTAAAATGGGTTAAAGATGTAAAATCATACAAACTTAAGGTTCATATAAGAACATTATCACGGGCCCTGGCGACGCCGGGCGGTTCAGCTAGTACATCTACATTTAATAAGATTAAAAAAAAAATAAAAAATAAAAAACAATTTTAATCATTATTCACTTTTCCTCCTTGCAGTGAATTTTTTTTAATATGAATGCATTTTGCTTATTTTTAATTACATTACAGCGCCGATTAACTGATCGTTTAAAATTATCCGAACCTCTGTCAGCATTTTTTTTTATATTTTTAAGACTTAAACAGAGTCTTTTTCATTAAGTAATTAAATTTAAAAAATCAAAAAACCCGACTGCGTAAAAAGCGAACTAATTAAATATTTCTCATCAATGTGAAACTATTTTTTATATTGCTTACCTATTTTTTTTTTTTATTTACTTGTATTGATGACTTTTAAGTTGTGTTTAATTGTTAGTTCATATCTATAAACACAGTTTTGATGAAGTCTATAGATGTCTATGATGGTTAGAGTTGCAGTAAAGCTAGAGATCCTACCTACACAACTTCCAGGTTGTATACTATTCAAACGGAGCTTTCGACTGTAAAATAGTCAATGAAGCATTGTCTTCATTTTGAAAAACATTTCCAATGATATACCACTCAAAATATGGTGCGTAATTTTTTTTTTCGTCTCTTCCACCATTTTGTATTTTACGGCCGCCATTTTGAATTTATAAAAACAAAACCTAGCCTATAACCATCGGACGGTTAAGACAAATCGATAGAGACCTCATTCATTAAAATCCATCCAGCCGTTGGGATGTTTCGAGTGTATAAATAAATCAACATACACAGATACGCGTGAAACACATAACCCTTCTTGGCAATCGGGTAAAAAATAATAATGAGACAGAGAGAGATTCTCGAAGTGTTAAAATTGTTTATCCAAAGTCACCGTTAAGAAATACTGCTTCACTAGAAATACCGTTTCAGTAACAAAGAACACTTTTCTTAAGATCAAAAAGTACAAATTTTCTTATGTTACGATGTGTTTATGACCTAGGAAATGTTGAGAGTATGAACATTAGAAATGTCTATTGGAATTTTAATATTTCGCAGCTACAGTAGAACCTCCTTTATCCGAAACTCTTTTAACCGAAACCCTCGGTTAACCGAAATCCCTTTTTAAAGCTTTTTTTTTTATATATATCACATTCCTTGTGTGCAAATTTCGTTTTCAAAGCCCTTTTCTTTTTTCATTTTTTTTCATTTTTTAACTATCACTTTCCTTGTGTGCAAGTGGTCCATTCCGAACTATGAGTACATATAAATATTTTCGATCCCCTTTCTTAGAGTTCCTTTGAATTTAACTTGACTTCCTGTAAGCTGCGGAGTAGAACGAAGAAAACGAACAAATTAACAATTCTGAAGCTTTTGAATGTTTTGCAAAAGGTTTGCCATGGCTGGAGCAGCAGAAAGACTGTGATATCCATGAACTAATAATATTTAAAATCTTCGTGATAGAGTTTCAAAGCAAAGGCAATCGAAACTGCGACAAACAAAACATTGTTTCAGACCCTTGTGAAATATGTAAAAGGTACTTAATTTCAAAACTAAAATTAAGGTAATTTATTCGTGTTTCTATTTTGTTATTGCTTTATTTTTATCAAGCATTTGTTACCATAATAAGAAATAGCGCATATATTTCTCCTTACTCTTAAAATTAAAGCATTCTCGATTATCCGAAAATTTCGATTTTCCAAAAGATGGTAGGTCCCAATTACTTCGGATAATCGGCGTTAAATTTGGTTAAAAACTCTGCATTCTGTACACAAAAATATGCAAAACTTTCTTGAATCCTTTGAAGAAAACTTTATATTTCTGTGAATATTTATGATACCCTTGCAAAAATGGACAAGATCCAGATAGCCATGTGCTGAAGCTACAGATCATTTCGAGTATTTCATTTTGCAGGGTGATCACAAATATTTATTTATTCAATTTGTCATTGATCCCCTAATTGCATTCGTGATCAAACCTTCGCTGAAAAATATGAGGTCAAAGACGTTCTTTATATTAATGAAGTTCTTGAAAAGTTTACGAAGTATTTCTGTAGATATTTAACAAAATCTAAAGTCAAATATGTACTGTGACTTTTTGCGGTACAATTCATTTATAAGTAGCTAATATAATCTGCCGACTAAAAGGAAACTTATTACGTACTAGCTAAAGTACCCAGCGTTGCTCGGTATTTTAAGAATCTTTGTTTTGAAAAAAAAATTTCAAAATTAAACATACAGTATAAAACAACCAATAAAAAAGCAGTAAAGCCATCTTTATTTCAGTTCTTCTCTAAGAATGAGATCTAGGGACCTAAACCCTTGAGAAATTCTAATATACATGTATACACACACGTATATATATGGAATAGCGTGTGTGAAATGGCGAAAACAAAATCAGAGAAACTCAAAATGTTAAATTATGCCAATATTTCCATAATTGGGTTTTTATCTTGTGTCAATGCATTTTTTACAAACTCATATGACGTTCTGTGTTCACCTGCCGAGGTCCATTATATTTCCAATATGACGTATCACTTTTTTTAAAAATTCACCAAACTATTTATTTCATTTTAATTTTTCACGCGGAAATCCTGCAATAGAAAAGTTATGAAGCAATATTCAATTCCATTTTAAATTCGTCAAGCTATTTATTTCATTTTCATTTTTCACGTGGAAATCTTGCAATAGAAAAGTAGTTGTTGTGGTAAGAATTTTATCGTGGATTTTTAATTTTTGTCAATTGCTATAACGAAAAATGTTTAAATTTGATAGTAAATGCTGTTAAATTGGTGGTTTTTTATTAATTAAAAATTAACTATAAATTATTTCGATTCCGGATTAATTTAGTTGCCTCGGCCGTGTGTGAATACACATGTACGTAACATTCCGCGATTCTGGCTTCCAAACTGTGGATTTGTATAGCATTACAGACAGGCGGACAAATTTTCAGTTTTATGTATTAGATTATACTGCCCATATTTCATCAAATATTTAATATATTTACATTCCAGCTGTAGTATTTTGTTTCTATTGTATTTTATCAAGTTCTTGAATGTGGCATTAAATTGGGATAAAAACAATTTGAGGACGATTTTTTTTTTTTATAATTTTGGAAAAAAAATTACTTGTAGGTGTAAAAAATTAAAAGTAGCTATCCAAATCACGAACTTTAACTTCTTCGGTCCCTGGCTCCCCAAACGGGGACCTCAGTTTTTTTCCTTATAAAAACTAAAATGTCCGATTTTTTTACATTTTCACATCATTTCTTAATAGCTGAATGTTTTTTGCTTTCACAGCAAACAAATAAATGGCAGCACCTAAGCTGATTCCCACATAAAATAAATGTTGAGTTTGCAAAATGCCCAAAAGACGGTTTGACCAAGAAAGTGAGATTGTTTCATAAGTATTTAACTTAAATCTTTTTCAATAAAAAATTTTGAGGATTTGTAGGTTATTTACTTGTTTAAAGCTCTTAAATTTGTAATTGAGTTCATTTAAGTTAATGGTTATCAAATTGATGTTTTAAGGGGGTTTGTAATTTTAGTTCCATATTTTTTAACCTAAATTACTAAGCGCCTAAAGGATCAATTTCAGAAAAGATACTTTTCCTGTCATTTACGATGTATGTCATATTGTTTGGAAAAAACCAATGAATAAGCATTTGTATTACTATTTTAACTTCGGAACTGAAGAGGTTAAGGTTTGTCAAAATTTAACGATTATGTCATTTAATGAAATTTAATGAATATAGCTATTTTGCATTCTATTATTTTGACAATAGGCTAAGGAAGAATTTTTGAAGACGTTTATAAAATGCTAAATTGCAACAATATTAAATAGACTTAACAATATACCGGTGTTTATATATTTTTTTTTATCATACCTTATTGGTTTCGAAAAGTAGCATCTATTTTAAATTTAAAGATCGAAACGTATGTTTAAAATGAAAGAATCAACAATGCTTCAAAGAGTTTTAAAAGCAAAGGTTTTATTTTTTGTTTCATTACTAAATGCTGAAACATAAATGAAGTGATAATAAAGTATGTATAGACATATACTATTATTACTACATACTGGTAACAACAAGATTAATTGTTAGACAAAAGACAAGCAATTTAAATTGACCGGTACTTTTAAGTTTCGTTAGTGTCGAAAGTGTGAAACTGAAAACTTGCGAAAATGTTTTGAATTTTTTAAAGATATTTTTATACTTGAACTACAAGTGCTATTCTTGCACAAATGCTATGCAAAATACAAATAGTCGCGTGCTACTGCTACAGAGCATTTCCAAATGTTTATTTAACAAAATTATTCCATGTACTACTTTTTTCTTCAGTTTGTTATTGACCGCCAATTGCCTTCGTGATCAAACCTTTGTTGACAAATATGAGGTCAGATTTGTTCTTTATATTCCCGAAGATACAGAAGTATTTTTTAGATAATTTTATAATTGAACTATACGTGTAATTCTTGCAGAAACACACTCAGAAACGAATACTCAGTTTTCACGAAATTTTCTTTGTTTTTGACAAAACCGTTTCCTGGGAAATGCTCCGAGCGAATATTTCGTCAAATTAATTAAATTACTTTCTTCACTTGCTTGACGATATAAATTTCGTCAAAAGTTTCGTCAAAAGAGGGCTGGTGGTGCCATCTATCGTAAAGTTTGGAAGCTCCTGTATTTATTGACAGGGGGAACAAAAATTCACTTCTCGTTTTCCTGGAGGTGATTCGAACCCGCGGTCTTTGGCGTGTGAAAAGCAAATCTTACAACATAACTCAGTTCACAAGTGAAAAAAAAATCGGCTGCTAAAAAACATGTCTTTTAGTCACTCCTTCGCTCCTCGCAATGGTCTTTTTTGCAACTGTTTTACGCCGGCAATTTTCATCGTACGTGTATCATTCCGACGCCATTTATGGTTTTTCAATGCGCTTATGAATTTGCGCATGAAAAAAATGGGTGTTGCCATTCGAAAATTTCGAAATGTTTTCACGGTAACCGTAACCGTGAGCGCACTATTGTTTTAAATCATCACGATCTCTAGCGCATGCTTCCAAATAAGTATATCTAAAATTTCTTTTCGATTGGCTGAGCGGTTAGGCCGCTAGGGGTTCATATATCGGGGAAGTTACTTTATAGCCACCCTGTAGTTATCTTTAGTTGAGAACTAAAATCTCTTCCTAATTATTATTTGCTGTTTTATGCCGATAATAAAGTCTTTGAATACCAGTTGAAACTAGTCGGATGTGGCAATCCCAAAACTTTCTTCTATCTCATACATGTTAATAATTTCTAAAAAATAAAGCATATCAGTGACACCGGTTACGTGATTTACACCAAAATCTAATCAGCAACAACTTATGTCAAGTTGTAGCTGAATCTGAAGTTTGATTAAAATCCATGCATTAGTTTTTGAGGTAGAACTATTGCGGATTTTGTAAAAAAATATACATAGCAGCGCCATCTGTTGGTCAATTTATTCCAAAAACTAATCAGGACCAATTTATATCAGGGATTAATTGAATCCGAAGTTTGATGAAAATTCATGCATTAGTCCTTGAGATACAATTCTTGCGGAAATCGTGATAAATGCAGCCTAGCAGCGCCACCTGTTGGGAGATTTACACTAAGAACTAGACAGTACTAATTTATATCAGGACTAACTGGATCTGAAGTTTGGTGAAAATTCGTGCATTAGTTCTTGAGATAGAACTATTGCTATAACCATGAATAATGCCGCATAGCAGCACCACCTGTTGAACGATTTACACTAAAAAGTAATCAGCACCAAATTATATCAAGGACTAACGGAAACTGAAGTTTTACAAAATTCCGTGCATTAGTTCTTGAGATATAGCTATTGCGGAAATCGTGAAAAATGCAGCATAGCAGCGCTATCTGTTGGGCAATTTACACCAAAAAGTAATCAGCACCAGTTTATATCACGTACTAACTGAATATAAAGTTTTATTAAATTCCGTTCATTAGTTCTTGAGATAGAGCGTCCACAAAAGTTGTGTCACACACATACATACAGACAGACAGACAGACAGACTCTCAGACAGACTCACAGACAGACATTTTGTAAAAACATGGTTTTCGGATTCTCTGACCCCTAAAACGCGTAAATTCGTCAAAAACCGGATTTCGAAAAATTTCATGAACCCAGTACTTTCTTCTTGTAAAGATAGAAGAAAGTAAAAAGATGATAGAACAGATAATTTTTGGCATCAAAATAACGAATACAAAATGACTGTTGAAAGAATATTACTCATGAGGAAACTGTAACACCTGAATAAAAAGCATTTTGTAAAGCGTAAAATAAATGCAAAGTATATAATGCCCTAAAGAATGCTATGTAATGTAAATGGAAATTTCACATTTTTTTTTTCGAAGACAAGACATGCAAAACTATTTGTTATTTCCACGGTATAGACGTTTCTAAAAAGTAAAAACTATAAACGAAATATTTTTATCAATATTTTATAGTAAAAATTCTTCACATGTAATATTCGCTTCTTTATGCCAACCGTGAAATTTCGAAAATGAATGAGGGTTCCATTTTGTTTATTTTTGAACACCCATTTAAAAGGTATTGTTGTTGATATTTTAGTCTTTTATAAACAATCATAAACTATTTCTAATCCTTATTCTCTTTTGTATGCCGGCAATATATTTTTTGAACATATGTCGAAAAATGAAGACACAGCATATAATTTATGGCGTTAAAATCATGAAAACAAAACGACAGTTAAAAGAGTATTACTCGAGAGGTACTTTGTAATACATGAATGAAAAGCACTTTCCAAAACGTGGAATATATGCTAAGAATATAATGCCCTAAAGAATGTAAGGTAATTGGAAATTTCTATGTAATATTTCTATGTTTCACATTTTCTTTCATAGAGAAGACGCTCAAAACTATTTATTATTTCAATTCGATAGACCTTTTTAAAAAGTAAAAACAATAAACGTAATACATTTATCGATATTTTAGGAGAAAAATCCTTCCGAAGTGATACTCGCCCCTTTACGCCAAAAGTGAAATTTAAAAAAAGGGTGCTAGTTCCTTTTTGTTTAATTTTGAATACTCACTTGAAAGATATTGTTGTTAATCTTTCAGTCTTTTATAAACAATCATAAATAATTTCTAATCCTTATTCTCATTTGTATAGGGGAGACTGTGGAGGGTTGATCCACTTTTTACCCAACTGAAAAGAAGGGTTATGTGTTTCACGTGTATCTGTGTATGTGGAATTCTTTATTCCCTCCAAACATCCCAACGGCTGAATGGATTTTAATGAATGAGGTCTCTATCAGTTCGTCTTAACGGCCTGATGGTTATAGGCTAGGTTTTGTTTTTATATATTCAAAATGGCGGCCGTAAAATACAAAATGGTGGTAGAGACGAAAAAAAAATTTACGCACCCCTTTGAGTGGCATATCGTTGGATAGGTCTTTCAAAATGTGGACGATGTTTCATTGACTATTTTACAGTCAGAGGCTCCGTTAAAATATTATACAACCTGAAAGTTGTGTAGGTAGGATCTCTAGCTTTACTGCAACTCTAACCATCATAGACATTTATAGACCTCATCAAAACAGTGTTTGTAAATAGGAACTAACAATTAAACACAACTTAAAAGTCTTGTTTTGTTACTTATAAGTTTTTTTTTTTTATACAAGGAAATAAAAAAAATAGATAAGTAATATAATTAAGTAATATAATAATAATAAAAAAAAATGTAAGCCAATTCCTACTTAGATCAATAAGAGAATTTTTTTTTCTCCCATTCTTCTGTCCTCTTGAGTGGCGCTTATAATGCCTTGATCAAGAAGAGGGCTGTCTCGATTATTGAAAATTAATTAATTAAATTTAATTAATGAATTAATATTTGAAAAAGTGGATTAACAGAAGTGTCATCCATTACAAGTTTAAAAAAAATTATTTGAGCTTGATTGAATGAATAATAAGTATTTTATTAACGATTGAAAATTTGAACGAGATATATATAGCGAAAGTGTGAGCTAATAGTAGGAATTGAAAAAATAGTTTCACATTGATGAGAAATAATTAATTAGTTCGCTTTTTACGCAGGCGGGTTTTTTGATTTTTTAAATTTAATTGTTTATTACAAAATGAATTTTTATTTTTTAAATATTGAACATAGAATAAAGTTTTGTATATCATTTTATTCATTATACAATCAGTTATCAAAATAAGATGGCTACATAAGTGTAATAAATTAGAAATTTCAAAAATGATTGATTTCAATCATGAGAAAATCATGGGTCAAGACCTCCCACATATGGGAGGATTGACCCACTTTGTTTTATATTGAAATAATTTTGAAGAGAAATAAAATCAGTTTAAAGAAAGCAAAATAACTTTATGCTACATGCTTTAATTATTATTAAAAAATATTTTGAAAATACGATGCTTAAACAAATCTGTTTAGACGCAATCGCAAGTCAGGGAAATTTTTTTTTTGTTTTAAACAGGAATTTGTCTGAGCAGGTATAATTGTACAGCAGAGAAAATGAAATTTTAACATTTAAGACAGTATTCCGTTAGAGACAGGTTCCATTTTCCTAGGGTTTCATGCATTATTATGTCCGGATTTAGTAGCCAGTGTTCCACTTTTTTTTGTCTGCTTGTCCTACTTTTTGTGACTCTCGACCTGACAACTGTAGTTGTCACATAGTTTGGCTTCATCTCATTGGATTCATCCTGGTGAAAATTTTCTACATCCATTCCTAAAGTTTTTCGATCAATGCTATGTTCTTTTACAGCCGCATGAACACCTAGCTTATCATTAACATCTTTTAACCTTTTCAGGTGTTAATTAGTACTTTCAGTACTAAAATGTTGAAATAAATGGCTGGCAATTGAATTTACGAACAAATTTATTTGAAAATATGAAAAATGTTATATTTCACATGCATATTAAATGGAAAAGATTTTAGCAAAATTCTGGTGCTATTGTGGCGTTAGGGAATTAAAATTAAGTTGTTTCATAAACAGACCACTGCCCTTGAAAGGGTTAAAACTGTTGCTTTCATACTTTCTAGTCTTTTCTACTGTTTCTATTTTCTTATTGTAAATAATATTTAAATGGAAAAAAGTTCCAATCAACTTTCCCATTTATATTTCAGTAATTTTTTTTTTCTTACAGTGGATAGTATAGCAATTTTTCTCATCTTTCTTTAATCAGTTTTAAACATTTCTTTTTCATCACCCCATTTTACTGTAGCTTTAAAGAATAAATTTACTTTCTTTTTTATATATAACCATTAACCTTTCATTATGCACAGTGTATAATAAAATGATTTCCAAATCCATTTAATTAAGGAAGCCTTGTGCATCTGGACAACCCTCCCTCACATTGATTGGGTCAAGTCTCCCCACATAGCTATTACCGTTTCTATTGTCAAGGCCTACCGACTGGTTTTGTGACGTAGAAAATGAAGATTAGAGAAGAGAACTGTGTGCTGATGTTTTCTCTGCAATATTCAGCCAAAAACTTACAACTAGCAAGATAGGATTATTTATTTATTTAAGGAAGCAGATTATATTCCGGAGAACCAATTTTATTTTAAGAAATCGTATGTATATTATTATGTTGTAATATTAAATTTTAATATAAACACATACTTTAAACAAAAAAGTAAAACCCGTAGAATATATATAAGAAATGCTGAAATGATATTAGTAATAGTATACGTTTTGGTATACGAAATATTTATTTTGTCCATTTCGTAAAAGAATGGATTAAAGTATCTTTTTTTTTCCTTGGAAGAAGTATGGCAATAGTGAAAAAAAAATTGCGAAAAAGGAAAGCATATCCTCTGGGAAAATAGATGAAATTGTATCTAGTCTAATTAAATTATTTTGAACTAAAAATAACATTTTTGTGATTTTTAGAAAGCAGTTAATACAGTCTTTGAGCCGTTATTTTAGATGTACTTCCAAACCATTATCTGGTAATTTTAAATGAATCGCATTAATTTGGATCAGGAGCATCTTTTAATTGACTCACGAAAGGAAATTTCATCCTTCTTCGACATTTTGAATAAAGCTAAAAAAATATTTTCTAAATTCTGATAAATATTACTTTTTCATTATTCATTGTGGATCTAATTCCTGGAAAGGAGGGCAAAATTAGAACAGTTAAATTAAAAACAGAATATGGTGTGGTTATCAGACCCATACAATGAGTTTTCCCATTAGAATTATCTCCTACTAATTTTTATCCTTCTCCTTTTCAGCTAGAAAGCAGCAATCAAGGTGCTCTGATGGTGACTGATTCTTCAGACTTGTTGACTGAATCTGAGCCAACGACTTATAGAACCCGATTTGGTCATGTAACCAAAATGCCCCAGAGATTTGGCCAATAGAACATAGTTTTGAGTAGCTATAGTCAGCAACTCAAAAGGGGGAGAGTGTTATCTATAAATATCATATATAATAAATTAATCAGAAATGAAGTAATTTCTGAATTCAATAAGTGAGATTTATTGTTATCATAATCATTTTGTAAATCATTAAGTGTTATTTATTGCTTTATATATTTATCTTATGTTTTTGCGTGGGCACGAATGACGTCAGCCATTCTGACGAAAATGTAAACGAGTAAAAATTTTCAGTATATATTAAAGTTTTGATTATGTAACTTGCTATTCGTAATCTTTGAATCAGATTTCTTTGTCGCTTAGAAGTGCATTTAATTGTTATGATAACTACAATTGTAGTTTTTATTAATTTTAAAATAAGTTATTGGAAATAACAATAATACACTGACCTCCAAAAGACCGGATGCTTTCTATTGTATTCGGTTTGTCGAATATCTACCAACATTATTGGCGAATTGATCTTGAACTTCTGGGATGTAAAGAACATGTTTGATTTCATTTTTCACGGTGATGATTTAGTCGGTGGCACAATTAGAGGGCTAATAATAAATTTAATAATAAAATAATATTTGCGATCTCCCATGTATCATAAAATGCTGGAAATGGTTTGTCACTGTGTTAAATGACTATTTGGGTCCTGTTCAACGTTTGTGTGCATTTGTGTAAGCATAGCACGCATATTCGTGAAGATGTTATTGTGTCTGTGAAAAATTAAAGTTTTTTGTTTATAGCATACAGAGTTTTCAAGTAAATTTAACGCAACTTTCCGAAAATCTGATAAATAACAGTAGTAACAGTATACTCCAATTAAAACATGAATATATTGAATATTTGATGAGATATGGGCACTTGTATGAAACAATTTTTAACTGGGCATTCGTGGAAGATTTCAAAATTTTTATTTCATAATTTGGCAATCAACTATTTTGGGCAACTTCTATAAAAAGTCCAGTCAAATATTGTGAAAACTCAGAAAGATATAGTGAGCTGATTGAAAAGTTGTAGAAAATCCCTTATAATAAAGTTTTTTTAGAAAGCAACTCACTATATCGTCCCTATCTTTGTGAATTTTCGTGATATTTGACTGGACTTTTTAAAGTTTTTTACTGAGTGTGGTTTTGTGTTTATGGATCATCATCGGTGTAGATCTACAGAAGTTTTTCAGAAATTCCAACATAGGGGAGATTGCAATAGGTAGTATTTGATACGAAATCTCCCTAAAAAAGAAATACTGTAAAGGCGGGATTAAACGGCATGTGTCAAATAATTCAAGAGCTTATCGGAAGAACATGCTATGATACATTTTCTCAAAAAATTGTTTTATTTTATGGTTGGAAGTGTTATAGTTATATCATATGGTAAAATAAAATACTAAAATTCTACTTAGTATTCAAGATATGAGACAGTACCTTTTAATATTAAGAAAGAGAAACAACGTATAAAGACACAAATATAAATATGTATAAAAACATACAGCTGTTTCAAAACCTCTAAGGTTTCATCATCAGTGCTTAAAAGTCAAAGGTAAAATAAAAACTCTGTGTAAAAGGGTTTGGGGGAGACAGAAAGCCAGAAAGGCGTACCTTACAGCTCTACTGACAACAGCGAAATGCGACATATGGACGCCCAATTTTTCAAAATATGGTTTAATTTTCTATAATTCGTTCTCTTCACTCCCCCACTTTTCTCCTCTCTGTTTGAACTCTTCCGGAGCAATTGGACGATTTTGATTGGTCTACCTGTGTGTGCGCGTGGGATGACTCCGCGGCTGTTTGTCAGCCGTATGTCGCATTTCGCCGTTGACAGTAGAGCTGTAAGGTACGCCTTTCTGGCTCTCTGTCTCCCCCCCGCCCCAACTGCTATGCACTTCCTTTTCAATTAAAAAAATGCTATTGTGTATCTCAATAATCTATAGTAATTTTGTTGAAATTTAATTAAAATTTCTGCTTTTTTGCAACAATCTTTCTGCGATCTTTTGTGTGGCCCTATAACAAATGCGTAATTTCTACGTTCGTCAAATTATAATTTAATAGAATTGTTATCGGAAAACATATGTAGTAAAAATTTCAGCTCAATCAGATACTTGAAAGTTGTTTAAAATTATCTTGCAAGATTTGAACTAATCTTTTATGTGACCCTGTAAAAAAAAACATAACTGCTACGTTCCATAAATTATAATAATGTTGCATTGTCATCCGAACTACATATCCTGAGCAAAGTTTCAGCTCAATCAGATTATTGAAAATAGTTTAAAATTAATTTGAAAGTTTTAATCTACATTTTTGTGAAGCCCTGAAGAAACAGTATTCTAAACAAACTTCTACATTCTTTAAATTATAATAATATTGCATTGTCATTCAAATTACAGATGCTTTCATTGTTTCGGCTCAATCGAATAATTAAAAGTGGTTTAAATTTGACTAGCAATATTTGAACTAAACATATATACATGCACTGCAAGTTAATATGATGCTTGCTCATTAATAAAACAAGAAAAAAAACTCATGCGTTAAGCATAGATTTTGAAACACTTTCCAACACTTCCTGAATGCTTTAACAGAACTTCGTTATTTAGGGAAATAAGGTAAATAAGATAACTAAGTAAAAATTTTATTAAAACGCATAAAACATTTGAAAAACTGCTTACATTAGTTACCGTCCATAGCCAAATATGTAGTCCAATTCTTTTGAACAGCCCTGTATTTGATCTGTAAGCTGAGATATATATACTATATAATGGGAATATTTAGTTTAGCAAGAAAATGCATAACAGGTTGAAATTCATCTATCACAAATTTATACTAATAGATGGAAACTTACTTGAATACTTTTGTACAGCCCTGTAGTTTACCTAGTACCTTTATTACATGCCACTATTTATCTAAAATTTAATTCAAACTAAAACACTCTTAAAACTACTGAAATTACATTTCCAGAAATTATCACCCATAGACGGCCATGTATCCAACTCTTTTCGTGGCCCTGTATATCATTTTATCTATATTCTACAAATATTTCTTGGTAACTAAATTCAGTTTTACGAATTCATTTCTGTAGCCCTGTATATGAACTATAGCATTTATACGCACTTTATAGTAAGCATAAATATAGTGAAAAAAGCGCATATTATAATTAAAAATGCATTTCGAGCAATCATTACCAATATACAGTAATTCGGATACAATATATTACCTGAAATCTTTTCAAATACACCGCAAACAATTCCCTTATACCATTATGAACGGAATTCTTTTGTGTGGCCCTGTAAATGAATAATAACTATTATTTGCACCACATATTCAACAGAATGCATATTTTAGTGGACTTCATAAATGAATATCAATTTTACTATGTTTGAAAGAGTGTAACACCATTAAAAATCATTTGAAACGATTTTTTCCTATTGGCCGTAATGCAACGGAAAATTTTTGACTGTCCCTGTAAATGAACTAAAAATGCTACAAACTTCATTTGTAATAGGTAACGTACTATGGTAGAGATCACTAACATCCAAAAATTTCAGTACGATCCGAGCATATTTACGAGAGTTAGAGCATGGACAGACGGACAGACAAACCGAAGTCATAAACACTTTTCAACTTTGTTGGAAAGTGTTAAAAAGATCTGCAGACATCTTCAGGAGATTTTTTTAATTTTTCAATACTTTAAGAATGGCACTTTGATTTAAAAAAAAAATGCTTATTGCTGAGTAATGCTGAATAATATGTTAAAAGTCAAAATGAAATTTGTAAACAACATCAAGGATCATCCAGAATTACAACCTTTGAAAAATGAGGTTAAGCAGGTTTAATATCGCTTATTTTAAAAAAAAAAATGGGTTAAATCTGATTTTGACAAACCTGTGACATATTTTCAGCAAACTCGTGCTTTCAAATAAAACAGAATAGTCACGACGTGCTTTTAAACTTAGAGGAAGCTAGTGAAACTTTTGAAACTCCCTCAAACCAACTACGCAAATGGCTTCTTCACGGACATAATTAATCGACAACTCTGATTTTTTTTTCGACAAAACTCGTAAGGATCTCGAAAATACAGACATTCAGTTATCAGTACACGCTATTTTGTCAAATTCTGAGATAATCGGAAAAATGAATTTTGTCCAACTAGCTGATCAAAACGTCCCACTGTGCTCCGGTGGGAGGGATCTCATGAACTGTAGACAAGAACGTTAGCCCAAAAGGCAAAGACAGTTATTCTAAGCTAGTATATTAATCAGGTGTGATAAGATCGCTACACACGCGTTGTGGCGTCCGAATATTAGTCCGAATATTTCATGCGTTTCCGGATAAAGAAAAATTCTGAATTGTGTCAGAAAGTAGTTCCTTTAGATTTGAAAACAGCCTTTAAAAAATAATTTTTGTTAAAGCCATGAAAATTGTTTGGACTGAAGTGAGAATATCCTGTTTTTCTGAATGAACAATATGGAGTACGACACTGGTTTTCTATTTAAAATATATCCGTTGTAATGAGTTCTACTACCTCATAAAATTTGTACGCTGGACCACTCTATATTCTGTAATCCTAAACATTCTGTAGTTATTTCTCATATTCTAATTCAGCCATACTCAACCTGCGGCCCGAGATACATAAAATGTTCATAAAATTAATTGAGATGTGGATAAAACTATTTAAAACCGTCAATGTTGCTTTATATATTTTCGTGGGAAGACAAAAACTGTCCTGTTAATTATAATTAATTTAAAATTATATTAAAACATCTTAAATGCCGATATCTTGGTCAAAAGCTTAATTTTTACATATAGTCGCATTTGTGATATAGTGCTATACATTTAATATTCAACACTAATCAAACATTATTTCAAATTAATTAAACTTGTGCTATATATTTCTGCAATTAAAAAATAAATAAAAGGTTTTGCAATGAGCAAAAAACTGATTTATTGGATAAAATCTCCTGATATTTTTTTTTCTTTAGAACTTGGAAATTCTACATCTTTTTATTAATACATTTGTTGCGGAAAAAAATGGCACCAAATTTTTTTTATATTACTATTTTTAACTAAACAACTTCAGGGTGTATTTCTACATTCCTGGAACATTTTAAATAGAATTCTAACCAGGAAGTTTATTGTTTGGAAATCGTGGTGATAAAATTTTTTGGTAGTATTTCTTCATCGACAAAGATTCTAACATACTGATAATATTAACTTCGTATATTGCTTTGTTATATTACTATTTAAATTATCCCTTTTTTTCACCCTTTTTTAAGTGTACTGCGGCCCGCCTAATTTCGTAAACAGATGTTTGCGGCCCGCGAGAAAAAGAGGTTGAGCATGGCTGTATCTAATTGAAACATACTTGTATCAATATTCTACCTTCAAAAAAGAATTATAGCTACATTTTCATTAGTATTTACTCTTCTATGCTAAGAAAGAAATATTTTAATGCATTCCCAAAATGATGATCCATTTGGTGATTCATGAGGTTTAAAATAACGAATACAAAACGATAATTGAAAGAATATTACTCAAGAGAGCACTGTAAGACATGAATGGAAAATATTTTGCAGTGCGTGAAATTACAATAAAGAATGTGATACCCTAAAGAATAAAAATGACAATTTACATTTTGTTTGGCGTACAAGAGATGTAAAACACTTTATTGTTTTCCCACAATAAATATTTTTTAGAATGAAATATCACAAAACGCTTTTAATTAAATGTTCCATATTCGTTATATTTCTCAAACGTATAATGCTGCTTTCAGAGTATAAAAATTATGTATCCTAATGATTTTTAAATAAAAGAAGCTTTTTATTTAGAACCGTTTAAAAGGTTTCAAAATCCGGTTTCATTTTTTAACGATCAAAATAAATGTTTTCTTTTCAGTACTACTTACAAATTAATTTTTTCAATTTAAAATGATTTATTGCTGTATAATTTTGTTGTGAGAAAAATAACAGTAAAAGAAAACATGGGAAATTTTTTAAAAAGACTATTTTCATTAAATCCTACAAATTAACAAAAGTTTGGTTTTCATTATAAAAAGAAAAAAATAGCATGATTAACAAAGATAAATTGAATTTCAACGCCAAATCGAAAAGTGTAAAAATACTTATTAAAAATAACTTTTATACTTTAAAAACGCCAATAACAACAAAATTATGGAACAAAACTAATTAAGTTTTTTATTTCTTTTTTCTTTTTATTCCTGTACAAAAATCAAAATTTTACTTTTATTTTTGAAATTTGAATCGAAGAAATCTTTTCACGATTAACATGGGGAAATTCATGTCCAACATCAAATCGAAAAGCGCAAAATAATTACTGGAATGAAACTTTAGTATATTTTAAAACAGCACACAAATTATATTTTCAAAATAAATGGAACGCTAAAAGAATCAACGAGAATAAAGCAAGAATAAAGACATCAATATACTCGTACTCTTATTTTGGACCTTTAAAAGTTTTCAGAAATTGAAAGATTTAAATTTTGTCTCAAGAAATTCCATATTCGCAGATCACACGTTTGGGAATCATATTTCACCTTTTGGTAAGAGAATATTAAGATTGTTTATAAATTCCATTCGGTTTTAAAGACTTGCTAACTTTTTTAAATTCCAAAATTTAAGCGAAATTTGTTTACTCTTACAATGTGCAAGGGAACAAATTTGTAAATATTTTTTAAACTGCAGACAGCTAAATTATTTTTGTTATAAAAGTAAGTAAAATTAATAAATCGTAACGGTAAAATTGTAGTACCAAAAATTCAACGTTTGGAATTGCATGGTGTTTTAAATAATAAATTAATCATGAAAGACGATAGTATTCCAGAGTGACGCAGCCTTAAGCCTAAAATCGTACCGTATAATGGCGGAACTCATATATACACCTTTGAGACCAAAGGAAATGGTTTCTTTAAATGGTTTCTTTGCGTCAAATTATCCATTTGCATACATTTCACTTAATTTGGATACAATGACGCAAAGAAACTATTTACACAAATCTTACTTACAATTTTGAATAACGTGACACAAAAGATAAATCAATTTATTGAAATAAATACATTTCAATGCATAGTATAGATTCAATGAAAGTAATATATTTAAGAGTGAATTGGAAAATTAAAAATATTGTGTAGATGTGAAAATACATTTTAACCAAATCAAAAATTATTTAAATTGAATTTTAAAACACACCTTTTAAAGCCACATCAAGGCGTCACTTAAATTTTATATCATATCTTTTAAAACTCATATTTTGAATTTATGAGCGAGGTAGATGATAAAGCAACAGCGAATAAAGTTTGATACAGCTTTTTATGTTGAACATAACTTTTGCACATGCGACTATAAATAAAACAAAAATAAAATGATGAAATAAATAATACAAATACATATTTTTTTTAAGAAACAGCATAACGTCACTCAAAATTCGGTAACATTATTTTTAAGTTCCATATTTAAAATTCTTAGAGCATAAGATAAAGTGCTGAGTCACTAACTTTTAACCCGTGAAGGGTTTTTATTTTGATAAAAGTATACAATTAGCATAAACAAAAAAAAGTGTAAAATGAGAACATATATCATGTTTGCTTTTGTCAACTATCTTTTGTTAAAATTATTTTATGTGCCTCTATTTTCGAGCAAAATAACCTACATTGAAGATTACCAGAAATTTATCATAATAATTATGGTTTGGAAGAAGTTATGTAAAAAGTAATAAAAAAATAGCGGCCAATGGCAACATCGATATGGAAATAAAAAAGAAAACATATCTATTTAATAAAGTCCAGCGGAAATGTACATTTTACCTTGCAAAAGGTCGGGTAGAAGATTTTTTTTTTCTAAATTGTTTATAATGATGCCAACATGGAAAAACCAAGTTTTCTAACAAAATTTCTTAAGACTAAATTTTCTGTGGCCAAAAAACAACAAAATTTTGGGACATTTTTTGATTTTTTGGAAATATCTTGAGACTCGTTGCCGTAGCATATTATTTGTCAATTACAATATTAAAGAAGATAACATTTTCTACAACTTTCACATTTACAACTTTTTTATGCATTCAATAGCAAGCGCAGTACGCTATTTCAAAAAATGGGACAATTTTTTCAATTTTCGTAAAAACCGTGAAAAACGTAGCTTTGCCGCGATTATTCAAATGTTCCCCGCGGATTTAATCGTGTATGTCGATTTCTAAAAATCAATAGCAGTAAATTATCTATTATTTGCACACTCACGTCTTTATTTTCATCTCAACAGACATTTTATATGCAATAAATTTATGTAATTTTAAAAGTAGGGCAGAGTGTAGATGAATGAGACAATTTTCATATTTAAGACAGTAACTTTAAGTGTATACAATGTTAACTTCAAAGCATTATTTAAAAGAATTTTTTAATATATAGTAACTTATTGGCACGATAGTTTCAATTGAAAAAGATTTCTTGCTTAATTTTAATAAATTTTATAATTTTTATAATGCATACATATTTTTCCAGGTATCAATGGAAGGGGTCACTTTCAAAATCTGTCCATATTTTGGAATAACAAAATCAAATTTTTAGAAATAATCAGAATGTTTTAATTGTTTGTAAATAATTACCTTACCTCATAAACATTAATATACTAGCATCAGCAGAGACCAAACTACTAATGTAACATTTTAAAACTAATTTTTAAATTTTAATGCACTTGGTATAATGACATGAGTGAGCACGGTAATGACAAATTAATCAAAACATTTTTATTTTTCCTCAGGCATAAATGGCAGCCATTATATCTTCTAGCCCATACAATGATTTTCTATTTCTCATATAATAAAAGCAGATTAAGAAATAAAAGATCATTTAATTATCAAATAGAATTGGGTACGGTAATGACTTACAAAAGAATACTCACCAAAACATTAAAAGTCTTTGCTTATTTTATTACTCTATTCACCTAAACCTGATAACAAGTTGACTTTTAACAAGTACTTTTGCCTTGATAAAAAGGCATGTGCTGTTGTCTAAAAAAAAATCCAGAGGAACTTTTTGTCAGAAGCATGACAATGACACTCTTTCTTGGGACACGGTTTAAAAAAATTATTAAGAATTATAGATAAGTTTAATTAATGAAAATAAATATTTCTTTAATTAGTAGCATCTTAATAAATAAAAATGTATAAAAAATTATAACCATCTGTTTTAAATAGAACTTTGTCAAATCTTTACCTAATAAATTGCATGTTGGGACAACCTACGGTAATGACATTTTGACTACAAAAGAATATATTTCTTATTTTTAAAATTTTTTATGAATAATAATATATCTGTAAATTATCATTAAAAAACATGATAGTTTAAATGCAATAATTAAAATTCTGATATTTAACTATTTTTCTGTGCAAATGTGAAAGGACATTAAAACATGAGACTTTTTTTGAAAATCACCCAGGTATGAAAATTTGCGAAAAACATACTTTATTTCCCACTACAATGGTATATTTTATTTACCAATTATTGATAACATATGTTTTAATGTTTTAACGATAGCAAACATTAAATTTTATTTCCATATAAAAGGGGGGACTCAAAAGATAAACATCTTTTATGAAAGCAATACTTTTACCTTATAAAATAACTACAATAAAAATAGCACCTGATTATTTCACTAACTAATGTTATGCATTTATATCTTGTAAAATTTATAAATTCTGTTAAGATATTTGAGATCACTAGTTTTATAAAAAATATTTAAAAGATTAGTTTTAAAACATATTGTCAATTTTTTTCCACGTATATCAATAAATATAACAAGAGATTATAACATTTTAGCATGCAAAAATATGTAAAACTTGAAGATTATCTATTAATTGCTTTAAAGCTCAAACAGGATACTTTAAATTTCAGAACGAGTTCCAAACAGTTTTCCAAAAATGAAAGTGCCCGAATATACTAAAAAAAAAACAGCCAAACCCGAAAAAGTACAAAAGCACAACATAAGATATTGATCTCAGGTATCCCATGAAAAAAAAAAAATATTTAAAAGTAACATAATGCGAGCGAGATATTTGTCAAGAACACACACATAGGTTTAATATTACCTTGCGAATGTTTCCGTGTGACTAATTTAGTCCCATAATTCATATAAATATGACTTTAAATGCCTCAATACGACAACTACCGTAAAATCTTTGAAAATGAAATCTGTATATACGGAATTCGGTCTTTAAAGTAAAAGTATATATTTTTTCAAGAGAAAGAATATGAACAATTATACATGGTAAGATGGAAATCTGTTTAAAGCGGAATGTATTTCGGTTCATTTCGGTACGGTTTTCAAGGTTTTAATGAATCAATATTTGGCAAAGTTGATTACGTAGTTCAGCATTATGTATTTAATGCTTACACACTTAAAATTTTCAAAATCCGGCTAATAGAGATTTATTAAAATTTCCGTAGTAAATTTTCTTTTTAAAAGAGGGGGGCGCCAAAATCCATGTTTGTCACGGGTGTAAAAAAGGTTAGTTTTAGCCCTGAAACACGTAATTTACTGCTACTAATATATAGAAGTTGGCATACACGATTAAATCCGTGGTAAACATTTGAATAATCGGGACAGAACTGCGTTTTTCACGGTTTTTAAGAAAATTGAGAAATTGTCCTATTTTTAAAATGGCGTACTGCACTTGCTATTGAGTGTATAAAAAAGTTGTAAATATGAAAGTTGTAGAGAATTTTACCTTCTTTAATATTGTAATTGACAAATAATATGCTACGGCCACAGGTCTAGAGATATTTAAAAAAAAAACAAAAAAGGTGCCAAAATTTTCTTGTTTTTTTTGCCACAGAAAATTTAGCCTTAAGAAATTTTGTTTGAAAACTTGGTTTTTTCCATGTTGGCATCATTATAAACAATTCAGAAAAAAAAGTCTTCTACCAGACCTTTTGCAAGGTACCCCCCCCCCTTTTTTTGGTACATTTCCCCTGCAGGGTCGAAACTAAGGGGTGGCAGAGGGGGCATGTGCCCCGGGCGCCAGAACGATGGGGCGCCAAATGAAGGATTATACCTTTGAAATGGATCATTTTCTTCTGGTGGACTGATGGCTTCTATTATTATGAAACAGACATTATAAAAGTGTTAGGTGGAAAAGTTAGAACTCTGATTTTCTGGTCAGAATGGGAAGAAAAAAAAATGGCCATAATTTTTTTTTCGAAAAAATAATATGGCCATTTTTTTTTCTTCCCATTCTGACCAGAAAATGAGAGTTCTAACTCTTTACGACTGCTCTTTCATCTTCACCTAACACTTCATTTACAATGGCTGTTTCATAATAATAGAAGCCATCAGTCCACCAGAAGAAAATAACTCGGTGAAAGCGGAAACTCTGTTAAGCAGGACTCGGATAATCGGGACTCTAACAGTATATTTCATTTTAAAAATGATCTTTAGAATATTTTTGTTGGTATTCAGAGGGGAGTCATGACCCCCGTGACCTCCCATTGGATCGGCCATTGTAGATGACGTAGTTCAGTATTACATATTTTAAGATGACATATTTTAAATTTTAAAATAAGTCGGCTATTAGAAAATTAGTAAAATTCTCTTTGTAAATATACTTTGAGGAAGAGGGGGGACGCCAAAATCCTTGCTTGCCCCGGTTGCAAAAAAGGCTAGTTTCGGCCCTGTTCCCCTGGACTAACATTAGTGAGTGTGGATTAGTTGATTCAGTTAATAATAATAATAATAATAACAACAACAATAACAATAATAATAAACCTCTATACAAGATTATTACATCGTTCGTTAACTAAGAAATTGTTAAACTTAGTCACGAATAACGTAAATTATAAAATGAAAACCGTTATATTAAAGGGTATATATTTATACTTTTGAATTACTACTTTTAGCTTCAGGTGGTAAAATATATTTTATCGTTTGCTATTTTTGTCTTTGGGGTATGAATAATAAGCAGCATTCAATCGTCAAATCAGTGCTTCTATAAACAGTGTAACCGCTGAATAAGGATTACCCATGGGACAGGTGAAAAGTGGCCGCTCCTTAGAGGCGGGTGTTAATCAGAGGTTTCATTAAAAAAAAAATCAAAATTACATAAATTTAAATAGAAATACACGCAGTCATTTTAATTAATCCTCATTGTTTTAATATAATAAAAAAAAAATCAGTGATTTGCATTTGCTTTTTTTTTTCCGCAAATGTCTTTCTCTAAAGAAAAAAAATGATTTGCTATACAACTCATCATCATTATAATTTAATGGAGAAATTTTGGATTTCACGAAGGTTCATCAAATCTTCGCTATATGTGTTAATACTGGAAGTTTTGGATGATTCTATAATCTATTTCCTCTTCCTCTCACCTATGATCCACCATTTGCTGTATGGAATAAAATGTAGCAGTAACTGCCAAATTTTTGACCAGAGATGCAAACAAGCTGCCTTTTATGTTAGTTATGCCTGCCGTTCTAAGAATATTATATAAAATTTGTTCATTATTATTAATGTCTTCATTTTATGTTTGTTCACATATCAAGTAAATTTTGTTTGATCTGCTTCACATTTCGTTTTGCAAATAAATATGAAATTGTGTCAGGACCTGTAAAATATTTTTCTCGTGACTTTTCAGTGGCCGTTGTTCAGAATTCCTTATTTAGAGGTTCGTACTAATGTTAATGCTATGGAACGTGTTTGGTTCCATTAACATATGGCGGGTATTCGGAGGTTGTTGTTGTTTAGAGGTGGCCGTTCAGGGAGGTTTCACTGTATAGGAAAGCTTATCGAGTTAGTTTTAAAATTTTTAAAAAATGGACAATCAGAAAGAAACCTTTCTAAAATTCTACGTACAATTCAAATTTCTTTCACAATTTAGTTTCTTTCAAATACATTTTGTAAAATAAAATTTTTCATATGTTTTTATTTTTCTATTATAAAAAAATAACAGTAAGAACAAAACATAGAAGAAAATCTTCCTTTTTAAAATTTCAACATATAAAATTAATTTATTTACTTTTAAAATATTCAACAAAAAAAATATTTGTAAATATTTTAAAACTACGTACCAATAACTTGTTTTTGTTATAAAAATAAGTAATTAATCTTAAAAATTGGAATCGCATCACTTTTTAACTTATAAAAGTATAAAAGCACACAATTAAAATGTGAAACAAAAAGTATATAACATAAACCTTATAACCGAATAGAAACCGATTTCAAAAACTAATAAAAGCTAAAATATATGACATTAGACGAAAGTCGTTGGAAATGAAATATTATAAAGATATTTGCTTATTTATTTGGTTCCGGTTGAATTTATAAAAATGTACTGAACTAATTTTGATAAAAGTAAATGGAATCAATTCGAGAGTATCCTCCTTCAGTTATATAGGGGAGAGTAGCCATATTTGGACCGCCGCTTTAATTGGACCGTTGCCATTCTGCCATTAATTACAGGAAGAGAATCCATCTACCGCTGAAACCCTACTCATCAGAATGACGTCACTCATGATTAGAAGAAGCAGCCGCCTACCACATGCTGTTTTCAGACAATTTAAAAAAACCTACAGTTAGCTGTTTTGATCTAATTTTTTGCTACTACACGTAAGTAAATATTTTAAAACTAAAGTAAGTTGTAATGTTTTCGTATACATGTATGAATTCATCTGTTTATTGCGCATATTTTTCACGCGTATTTGTTTGATTTCGTTTTTTTTTCTTAGTCTTGAAATGAACTGTATTAAAAATGGCGCAGTTGCCGTAATTGGGCCAATTTAAGTTGCTTAAATTGGACCAGATATGCGATCATAAATCTGAAAAGTAAGTAATGAATTTCGAGGACGGTATGCTTTGTACACTATTTTTTTTTTTTTTTTTCAATGGATTACTATCTCCATGCAAGTTTTTTTTTTTTTTTTTACAGTTTAGGCCTATATAAACATAAAAGTATTTTTACATGTCTGTGCAATGAATTTTGTTTGCAATGTCTTTTATCTTGTCTGTAATTGCATTTATTTTCTTTGAATTCTTTATTCCTACAGCATATTTGATTTTCAGAGTTGAATTCAAATATTTTCCTCCTGCTAGATACTTGTGATGGAAGGCTTTTTACAGTTCTGGAGGGTGGAATTATACTTCTTTGCCATTAAAGTGTATAAAATCTCAAACCTTGATGAAAATGTTGAAAAAGACATAGACAAGCTGTTTGGAAGAAAAACATCCGTGACAACAAAGGCTTTAAAGATATAGAAAACAAAAAGGAGACAGTAAGTTGTGAAGAAATTAACCTGCAACAAGGCTGCAGCTACAAATCCTCCCCAAAAGCAAAACAAAATCATTAGAAATGTTATTTCCCTTGCTAAATTCAGTTAAATCAAAGTACAGAGGGAGAAAAAAAAACAGTTGTGTTAACATCATCGCCATATAAACTAAATATTGAAATGAAAAAAAAAAAAAAACTAAAAGGAAACTTTCACAGCACAAAAGCAATTGAAACATCGAGTTTTAAAAAATAGGTGTAATGCAATCAGCAAGAAAATGATGGATGAGAAGAACTACAAAGATAATGTAAAGAAAACTTCTTTTGCAAAGAAAAAAAAAAAAAAAAAAAGCCTGATAATTCTAAAAAGAAAAATCTAGACAGTGATGATTAGTTTTGCCTAATTTGTAAGAAAAATAAAATAGCAGAAATGATTTAGTGTTCAGATGGCCATATACGGTTCCATGTTGTGTCCGCTAGAAAACAAAAACAATGAACAGAATTCATGTATAAGCTTTGCATCACTCCTTACATGATATTCAAGTAACTGACAATTAGTTCCATAATTTCTATTCTTAATTAATGATAACTTTGATTTATATTTTGAATACATTTTGATTTAAAACAATTACTCTTATTTTCAGATATTTGATTTCATTATATTTCATTACTGTTATTTTATTTCTTTCATTAATCGCAAACTTTGCTTTTAATAAAATTAGTTATATTCCCTAGTCATTAAAACAACCTAATATTATTTGATCCAATTTAGGAGACTGGGTAACCAGTTGCTGAATTTGGACCACTTTTGACAAATTTTTCAAATAAAAATAAAATTTAAGATTTTCAAAAATAAATTGATCTAAAGATTTATTTAATTAGTAGATAAATAGATTGACCCTGTGTAATGATCTTTTGCAGATATTTCAAAAATTAAATGAGTTACATCTGAAAATAAGTGTAGTGGTCCAAATTCGGCAACTGCCCCCTATATACATAAAAAATCACATGCAACGGTCCCGTAGTTTTTCGGAGTAATCGGTAAATATACATGGGCATTCTCACAATCTTCTCACTTTTATGTCCCTGAATAATAATTTTTATTTCAGAACATTTTCTTGTTTTTTTTTTTTTTTTTTCATATACTGAAGAACATCCCATTGCATGATTGCATAACAATATTAACGAGATAAATAAGTTTTGGACGATGTTGGGGATCCAAATACCAGGAAAACTCCTATACCGTCCCGTGTCCCTGATGCTGATTTTTAAGTTTGGAATTGTCTGTGTAAAATTGTTTCAATAAAAATAATTCTATGTAATTTTTTTCCGAAACTGGAACTATTGTTTTATATAAATATGTAGCAAAAGATTAAGCTGCACACATTCTTAGGGTTGTTATTATTTTTTAAACTCTGTCCCTGGGTTTTAGATTCCTTACCGTCCCTCTTTTAAAATTATACAGAAAATCACTTCAGATGCAGCCACAGAAAAATTTTTTTTTCAATTTTTTTCTCATGCAGAAGTATGCTAGCGAAAGAATGTCTAAAATTCTTTGACAGGAAATTTACTGCAGAATTTGAATCAGTATTTAAATATCAATTTCAAGCATCGTGGCTTAATTGGCAGTGTTACCGTCCCCAAGGTTTATTCTTGCACTTTTCGAGGTAAATTATTATTATTTTTAAATTTAATCCAATGTAAATAACTGTTTCTAAAAACCAATGAACATTGTGTCTATCACTTAGTCTTAACATGATTTGCCTAAAATAGGTGGTAATTTTCCTTAGCGTTTCATCCTTACAGTCCCTTTTTTTCCCATTTCGTCCCTTTTTCCCTATACCTTCCCCTTTTTTTTTACCTCATCGTCCCTTCTTTAATACCCCTTTAAGACAATGTTATACCAAAAATCTTTACTAAAAATACTACATTGTTATTAGTTCTTATTTGAATGTCCTGTGGGTGCTATGCAAAGTCATTATAAGTTAAAATTTACAAGAAAATAAAAAGTTTTAATGGTAAAATGGTAAGGAAAATTAAACTCGCAAGTTTAACATAAACCTCAGTTAAATAAAAAAAAAAAATTCGCTGCTGACCATTTTTTCTTTATTTTGAATTATTAAGGATTTCGTCTATCAGATAAAAATGTTATTTTAGAAAGTCTAATTTCACCAGATTTTTAATCCCGAAAGTCAAAAGATTGTGAGAATGCCCCACATAAAAAACAAACAAACAACAACAACAAAAAAAAAAAAAACATACTTGTCGATCTGAGAACTTCCTCCTTTTCTATCGAAGTCGGTTAAAAATAAGAAAACATAATGATAAAAAAAGGTGTTATATATTTTAAATGATAGCGGATAATTGCTGGTTTGGTTTAGTTAGTGACTAAAACAACCATTAATACGATGTTATTACATTTTTCTCTCCAGCCAACTCAGGCACTGTTAAATTTCATCATTGATAACATGAATCTATCCGGACTGTCTGTTTTCTTTTCACAACTACTCCTCCTATAATATGGAACGCAGCGCGACGAAATTAACACCAGTTATCCACATTTATCCGAGCGTTGCATATGAGCTCTTAGAACACTAAAATTTGAATTAGCTTTCGAGATGTACATTCTTTTGTAACTTTTAATCATGTTTCTCTAAAGATGACAAATAAAAGAGAGATAAAGGGAACAATTACGTATTATTATATTTTTATTAACGTAATTTTCTTTTTAAAACTGATAAGAGAAATCATTTTCAATTTGAAAAGATGGTGAAAAAAATCTTGATTTAAGAAGATTTTCCATGGAAATTCGTAAAAATAAAAACATATTTTTACATATCCAAGGTTCATGAATGATTTATTCTACAAAACCAAAAATCGTCTTCCGACATCAGACTATTTTATATGATTACTGCGTAAATTTTACATTCATGTCATTTATTCAGGTGATTTGGAGTTAAGGGAAGTTGGAAGTCCCTGTACCTAACCTACCATGTTAAATTATTGTACTTTTTCTCATAAACTAACAAAGATATTCGGTAAAAAAAAAAATTATATACATAATGTGAATAATTCCTAATAAAGTGAAATCACCTTTATAACAGATATTGTTTTGTATTTTTTTAAAAAATCTGGAATAAAAACCACTTTTAAATAATAAAAAACTTGTACTTTTCCAAAGGAAAAGAGTTTATAAAAACTTTGTATATATGTTTATAAAAAAAAGTTCACTTTAGATTGATCACAGTTATGTGTGAAATATTCTGGCAAGATTGCAAACAATAATATGTAGTAGGTTCTACGAAAGGTGTATGGAATTTTGAAAAAACAACATTTTAAGAAAATGGAGTTTAATGTTTACGTATGTAATATTTATGTATGATGTAAACAGACTGAATTACTTAAAAATTCTTAACACCCTGACTGCCCAGCAAAAGGGCAAAATTGTAATGGTTTTTCTCTGCTGAATGCTAAAAAACTATGATTTTTTTTAACATGGCATACAAAACGTAACTACGTAGATAAATATAATTATGGTGACATTATTGTGATTATTTTTTAAAAAGTTATTTGTTGGTTAGGTTAGGTTAAGTAAACGCCGTCGACCTGTAATGAGGAAATAGTGAGTAAATTGCATTTGATGCACATAACTTCGGCCCATTTCCTGTAAATAAGATACCTATGATAAAGACAGATTTAAGGCACTTAATAAACCCACTGGAAGTTCTTTTATTTAATTCCGACAAGACGTGGTGAGGTGATCTCTCTAACAACAGCACAAAAATTTTACGTCTTTTTTCTACAACAGCCTGTTGCCGAGTCCCCGAGAGACTACTTTCTGTTGAACAACGAAAAACGTTAACTTAGAAAATGCGTTAGTCTTACTACATAGAAAATTCAAAAGCTAATGACGTGAATCTAGCAATAGATCACAGATGAAAAATGTTTTATAGTGATTATATGAAATAAGCATTCACTATTTCCAGTAGGTTATTTAATTTTGTTATTATTTTGTTTATCTACTGACAGCTGTTTAATTTCTATCATAAACATTATGCGAATATTAACGAAATGCAAGGCCCAAGGAAGGCATCAGAAGTAAATTTCCAACTTGGCGAAAAATGTCCGGACCAGGATTCGAACCAGGGATCTCTTGGCTGAAGCCGGCAATGTTCTACCACCTGAGCTATCCTGGAGGAATCTGGTGGAACTTTTTCACCCAGCTAACTTAACTGATTATAGCATCTGGTCTGAAATCTGGTTCAGCTCAACAGAATAATAAATCTCTATAATAATAGTCTAAGTCATGTGACTGTCATCAATAGTTCCGGGCTGACCGCTTCGATTTTTATATGCCAGGTGACCTTTTTTTACATTTTTTGTTTTTCGCGTGGTAAATTAAAACAATGCTTTGATATTGAAATTAAAAGTCATGGTTTTTGGCATTATTTATTATTTTTCTTTTCTTTTTCTTAAAAAAAGGAAAGAAAAAGTGAAAGTCATGAATTTCAAATTAAAATTGTGTATTTTAAATAAAATGAGTGAAATTATTATATTTTAGATGAATTCAATGAAATGTGAAAAAATGCGATTGGAAAGACAATGTTTGAGGATTTATCACTTCCGCCTGGCTAGATAAAAAGGTACTACTTAGTTATACCGTCGACCAATTTCGCCAAATTATATAAATCGCCAAACCACTTTCCAAATTATAGAAATTGCAGAGCTCCCAAATGGTCCGCCAACTGAATACCAATAAATTTTAACAGAAAATTCTATGGTAGGTTTGCGCTAGAATTAACTTTCAAAGGTGATTCCGGGGCGGTTTGTAAGAAAAATCTAAAAAGAAAATTTTTCTTAAATAATATTGATATTCAGTTGGCGGACCATTTGGGAGCCCTGAAATTGACATAATTTTTATTTTAAATAATGAAAGAACAAATAAATTAGTATAACATTAATAAAAATACAAATAGAATGTCGAAATAAAAATAATTTGATGACTTGACACGCGTAACTTGCTTAAAGTCAAGCGAATGCGATATTTACGATCAACCATTATTGGCATTTAATCTTATAGATTTGGCGATAGATTTTTGGTCGACGGGATAACCAAGTAGCATTCATAAAAATACGGAGTTCTTGATTTCTCTACTAGAAACTTCTGATTTGGCGAAGTATTGAATCTGACGTGATTTATTTATCAATTAGAATAATTGTGTTAAAATTAATCTAGACTAAGGAAAGTACTTTATCTGAAATAAAGATTTATTTTTGACAGGAAATAATATTGTGAAATAATTATGAAAGAAAGCTTTTTAGATGAGATAAAAAAATTAAAATTTTATTAGGCAGTAAATGAATAGATTCTATGATTTATGAGAGCACAAATAAATTAACGGAATGTAATTTAGGAAGAAACTTGATTTTGAGTATTTTAAATTATCAATATTCGATTCTACATCATAATAATCCTTGAAATTAATAAACATTACTCAATGTTTTAAAACAGAATTATATTAATTTAAATAATGCTTCTATTGCAGTGAAACCTACAATTATAGCTTAGTGATCTGATATACCAGTTCACGGCGGTAAGAAGGTTTTAACTTCTTGTTGTCTTAGAAACAAAATTAATATGCCATTCGAAAGGGAAAAATAAAAGATTCGAAAAAAAAAAAAAAAAAAAAAATGACTTTTTCACGTGTTTGACTTCCAACTGCCCTTAAATTCAATCAAGGAAGAGTATTCACGCCCCTTGTATTCAGTTGAAAAATTATTGATCCTATTCCCAAGAACTGAATTTAAAGAAAAAGCAACGTTTCTTTCAATTTATTATTTTTGAAAGATCAGAATTAAAACGTTTCAGAAGGGCGCTAAAAGTAAAATGGTTTATCAGGTAAAAGTGACATTATTTGTTTTCTCCTAAACCATTTATTTTGATTGAAAAATAAAAATATTTGGTACAGATGTCATATTCGCCCCATATTGGCGCGATTTTTTTCGGTTGCCAATTTGGCGAAAACATCAACAGCATAAACAACATAATCCGGGTTACCACATCAAGCAAAATAACGACACTTTGGCGCAAGTTAAGTACCTGTTGCCTATATGATATTGGCGACAGAAAAAAATCGCGCCAATATGGGGCGAATATGACATCTGTACCAAATATTTTTTAAAGGGTCACCAAAGTGACGTCATTTCATTTCACCACTTCCAAAATTAGAAACCAAATCTTAAAAGAACAACATACTTTCGACAAATAACGTTTTGCATCAACAATCACACGTAATCTGCAAAATTCAATTTTCGCAATTTATATTTAACCTACATTGTAAATAGGATTTCTTACTTGAAATTTCGTATTTAGTAAACTTATTGTATGAAGTTTTTTTTCTGAATGTACGAGGAAGGTTCAATAATTATTGTCCCGAGTGTGTATGAAATATTTGTACTCCGATGGTTGATGTGGAATATTGAAGCCTAATGTCTTAGATGCCTATATGCTCAATTTCAGAACTCTAGCTTTCGTTAGTTTTTCGTTTTTTGGTGTGAGAGGTCACACTTAGCTTGAAAAGGGGGGGGGGGATGTAGCGCATAGTGATGTATCCACGTCTCATCCACTGTCACAAATATATCACAGAACTACTTCAGCTCTGGCCTTATAAGCTCCGAGCCGGCCTTCGTCCCCAACACCCCTTTCTTTCAAGCTAGAGGTGCCACCTCTCACATCTAAAACGAAACAAAAAATGTTAATATAGCAACCACGGTTCTGAAATTGAGCATATAGGCATCTAAGACATTAGGCTGCAATATTCCACATCAACCATCGCATTACTAATATTTTATACACACTCGGGACAATAATTATTGAACCCCCCTCGTACAATAATATTGGATTTTTTCCCCCGCAGGAAATCGAAAGATCATTTATAATGTAAATGCAACACATCTGGCGGCTAGGGATAAATAAAAGACTGTTATCACTCAAAACTTACATTTTTAGGGCTTGCTCATTATTACTTTTATCATGAAGTGGTCAAATATATTTTCTGTTTCGCAATCTTCATTTTTGAAGACTAAACAGCTTTTTGACGCCAAAAGTTTTCTATGCATAGGTAAACTTGTGACGTACCCTTCTGGGCAGTTCACTTGAAAGGAGATCATGACAAAAATTTTACAAATAACAGCAGTTTATTTAAAACAAATAGTAAATGATTTCCCAGGATACCCTCATGGACTGAAACGTGGCTTAAATCGGTTTTACAGAGAAGAATTTTGAGTAGTAGTTTAATTTCAATAACATGCGGATTTGTTGAGCCAAATGAACAGATAGCCTGCAGGCTTGAAAGACTATCGCTAAAAATTGGAATGAAAAATTTTTGGTTTTGTTGAGAAATCCACTCTAAGGCTTTAAAGCGGGCAAAGAGTTCGGCTTGAAAAATGGAATTATTGTTATCTAGCCTGTTGCTGTTGTCTCTCATTATTTCTACAATTGTCCTTTAACAACTCGCTGGCATATCCGCCGTCCTCCTGTTCTTCCAGGTGGTTGACTAGCAAATATTTTATCGCGCCCGACTTTGCTCTCAAAGCTTAAAAACATCTTCATCGGCGTAACCAGCTTGTTGAACGGGCGGGGTGCCCAGAATTTTTAACCTGAACATGTTGAATACAAGATATATCTTATATAGTAAAACCTGCTAAAACGAATCCCATAAAACCGATCGAATTTCCGTTATAGACAGTTTTCCATCTTAGAAGGTATAATTGTGTGGTATTTCTTTTAAAAAGGGCTCAAAAGCGATTTTTGTTTGCGTGAGGAGGGTTGAGAAAAGGTTCAAAACATTAAAACTAAATCTAATGGTAAAAAAAAAAAAAGATATGTAAATGTTCTTGCAGCAGTGATATAAGACAGTGATTAAGTGTGGTCACAACTGTAAAACCTTTTGGCACCCTAACTTCTTATAAAGATTAAAAAATGCCTTTAATCATGCTGGAAACTTCTATAGGCACAGGGGAACACTGCATGAGATCTAAAATTATCTCAGTCAAAGTCTTGTAGATGAAATTTTGCCGGATGATAAATCTCAGATAATACATGTGGTACATCAGTACATGCGCACGAAATTTTTTCAGACTGTGACTCCATAACTTCTTAGGGATCACCGGAGGGACCCAAGAAATTTTGGAGGAAAGTCTATATAAATAATTATTATAATATTATAAATAATTATAATATTCATTAATAGCCTAATTTCCTGCCTATAATCCGCGGCTCAATCATGTTTCGACCCAGAAATTTTATTTCATTATTTAAGTTAAATATTTATCGCGATTTAATAAAAAAAAAAACTAAACTCTGTGGCTATACAATCCAAGAAGGATCTGGGCCGACAGTGCCCATCTCTGTTTTCTTGACCCTGGGCCCCGAGGTGCTATGTAGCATGCGTCCCGGCCAGGTGGTCAACCTAACGCGAGACCCTCGGTGTTTAGTTCCCAAGCAAGCTTGGTACTCATTTTATCGACCCCGAAGGGATGAAAGGCTGAGTGAACCTTGCCCAGTCGGGAGTTGAACTCTCGACCTGCGGTGCGGCAGACAGGAGTGCTGACCACTACACCACTGGGCTTCATCGCGATTTAATAAGTTACGTTTTATGAAACAAGATTTCTGGGTCTGAACCTAATTGTTTGATCCGCAGATTATAGGCCGGAAACTACGGTAATTCAGGTTTTTTACCCCAGAGTGTGTCGAATATATTAGGTAAAGCAGGTCATGATAATATACACTAAATTTTATCAAGATGATAAAAATTATACTATCATGATGCGATTGTAATAATAAAGATAGGTGCATATATGTCTCTCTGTGTGTGTACGCGCGCGCGCGCTGAGCTCTGAAAAAAAACAAACAAACAAAAAAAAAACAATGCAGCCTGCACCCGTAAGATTTGACAGGACCTGTATGCCTGAACTCATGCATATGGAAGACAATTTCTGTAATTTTTCAATTAATTTTTTATGCGAATTTTTTCGCATTTTGCAGCAATTTTTTCAAATAAGTAAAAAAGAATCCGATTTCAATATTTTACCCAGTAAACTTTGTCTTCTTTTAAATAAAGTGTTTTCTTACAGCGATTTTTCAATTTTTAACAATTTTTTTATGTTATCTTTAGAGGGTTTTTTTTTCTCATTTCGCGGTGATTTTTTTTTTTTTTTGATATTTCTAAAACGAATCCGGTTTAAATCTTTTTTCCAATTAGTTAATTTCGTTCCCTGTGGTTTTATAATCTTTTCCGAATTTTTAATGCACTTTCTAGAGGGGGTTTTCGTGCTTTGAGGCGATTTTTTGACATTTTTTGAAACAGAAAAAACTGTCTGGTAATTTTTTCAGTTGCCGTGATTAAATTCGAATTGGAATAATGACAAATCAGCTCTTATAAGAAAGCTGAAAATTTAATTTTGCTCGAAATAAAAAACGTAATAATTCAAGATTCACTTGTTTCGAGACAGAAGAGGTCGTAGCTTGCTCGGGAGTACGTATGTTCTTAAAAAAAAAAAAAAAAAAAAAAAAAAACCATCACTTCTCTAGTAATGAAGTTTTCTTTCAGGGACAGGGTTTGAAATAACGCGCGGGATCGTGTGATTTGTGCACAAAAAAGGAAAGACTCTCATAATAAAAAATGCTGTGCAGTATTTCCCCCTTCGAATTCTTTCACAGACCTGTGATTCTTCAGTAAATATTTTAAAAAAATTGGGTCCGCGATTGTTATTTCTTTTATGGAATTTCTGAAAATCAATTCGTGAATCAGTCCCGGAAAAAAATTGAGAATTTCTTCAAACGATCGTGGAAAAATATCGAGAATTTCAATAACAGAGTGCAGAAAGTAATCGCCAATTTCGTTTAAAGATTGAGGAAAAAATTACGAATTTCGATAAAGGATTGACGAAATTGTTTTTAAAATTTCGTCAAAATGTTGCGGAAAAGAGTAGAGAATTTTGTTAATTGGTACGGAAAGATATCGAGAATTTTTCCGAACGGTCGCCCAATACTATCCCGAATTTCGACAAATGATCTCCCTGTAAAAATATCAGTTTCGTCAATCGGTCGCAACAGAAAATAAATTTCGTCAAAGGATCGCGGTAAAAACGAGAATTTCGTCAACGGATCGCAGAAAGAAAGCGCAAATTTCGTCAAAAGATTACGGAAAGAAAAAGCGAATTTCATCAAAAGATCGTGGAAAGAAAACGCGAATTTCATCGAAGGATCGCGTGCTAAAGAAATGCCAATTCCGTCAAAATATTGCGGTAAAAAATGCGAACTTCGTCAAAGGATAGCGGTAAAAAACACAAATTTTGTCAAAGGTAAGTGGCGAAAAGTGCAGATTTCGAAAAAAAATCGCGTAGAAAGACGTGAATTTCGTCACACGATTTTGAGGGGAAATTGTAAATATCATGAAATGATCACAGAATAAAATCGCGAATTTGTCAAAATTTACTGCACTGGGCTAAAAGGTTGAAACGGGGTTCCTTTTCCTACTTTAAAAAAAAAAAAACGCCGCGAAACGAGAAAAAACTCTAAAAATCGTATACAAATTTTCAGAAGAAAATAATTACTGTTGACTTGAAAGACTGCAACCATATTCCTATCAAGAATGTCAAAAAAATGGCCACGAAACACTAAATTCAACCAACCAACCAACCTGCAGATTAATGTGAATTTTCTGTGTTATTATTTTTCATTTACAAAGGAGGCAGGGTATGTGTCCCCCCCTCCCCCTTTACTTCGGCTAATCGAAATTTGGAATTATCGTTTCACATTTGCATCCCCTTTCAAATTATTTTATGCTTCTTTGTTGGCTTTAAACTACCAAAGCAAAGAGACAAATAGTTTCTATCCTCAACAAGAAATTGCGTTAATTTCTCATGAAATTGCAGAAACATGCAATAGAAAAACGGCGTTAAAAACATCTCCCATTGACAAAGGACGTCAAAGTGGGATTATAAAGCCACCTTTTTGAATTACTATGAGTAATACAGATTCTTGCAAATATTCTAGTTTTAAAAAAGATAAACGACATAATTTTCTTGAAAAAAAAAAAAAAAAAGAAAAAAAAAGATGGTTTTTTTTTTATCACATTTCAAAACTTAGCCGTTTAGTTTTCTGAACTAAACTAATTGAACTCTGCTTTCACTTCTTCTTCTTTTTTCTTTTGTAGATTTCGATTTTTAAAAATAATTGTGCTCGAGTCTGCGGAAACGGGGGGGGGGGGTGCCCGCCTATGATCTTCAACTTCTTATGTGATCTTTCAGTTTTACTCCATCACTGAGACATGGGCTTGGATTCCGCCCTATTCAGTACGCAATGTCGGGTCGCAGCAGCTTGTATAATATTGTCTTATTTTGTATAATATTGTATTATGTAATGTCCTTATTGTTGTTTCACAAACTTTGCTACTGTAACATTTATTTATATCTTGTATATATCACTCCGCCCTTTGTCGCGCGTATTGGCGGGCTCAGCTTCGGCTGAAATTTGTATTTTTTTTAAGACCACAATAAAGGGGACCGGGAGGGACATTTATCCTCTACAGACTCAATTACTAGTGTGAGCAATCTCTCTCGGGCAGTAAAAGTAAAAAAAAAAAATAGTAAAAGATGAGATAGTAAAGCGGGTGGTAATTATGGGGGATAAAATATAGCTCAAATCCGCTAAAAAGTGAGAAGCGGAATCCTTTCCTAAATTATTTATTACATTCAAACATTTAGCTCAAATCGAAACGACCTCACTTGCAGAACGATCGTTCTGCAAGAACCGAAGAAGGTCACTTTAACTTACTATAAAATATCACTTGATCACCGTAATATCAGTAAAGAAGTGGTACCACGTGGATTCCAATAAACATTTGACGGTACTCATAGTTCTAGACTCTTTGTCCGAAATACCTAATAGGTATACTTAGCTTTCAGTTGACACGTGAAGAACCCAACGATGTTCAAAAACTAGATTAATTTACCATTAAAGGCGAGGTGCGTCTAAATCCATCGAATATATCTCCTACCGCAATTTATATAGCAAATAACAACCACAGATAATTAATTATCATAACACTGCACAAAATTATAGTGACATTGGTATTCCAAATGATTCAGAGATAAGGAACACCGGGGCTAGTTGGCTACTGGGGTAAATAGACGCAGCCTTCATAAATTGCCTATTTGTGGATAGATTGCGCAACCAGTCACAGAGTGCATTTCTTATTGCTTTTTACAATCCCCATTGTAGTTTTGCAGCGTTACCTACGTGCAGTGGATATTTATTGCGATTTTTCTGTTTTTTGCACTCACAAGTAATTTTTTGTTGCTTCATTCTTTATCTAATTTCTAATACTTATCTTAATAATTACGATTTAACTTGTGCAGTTTTTCTTAGTGTATGATTAACTGTACCTGCCACATATGTGATTTACTTGGATTATTTATGCTTAGAGGATTACGTGTCCCTTTTGTGAAGAAATTCATTATGGGGCTAGTAGGCGCACTGAACGCGGGGAAGTTGACTCGGTGTTTGGTGTGTGCTGGTAGCTTGAAAAACAGTAAACAATGAGAAAAGTGGTTGCAATGCAAGATTTTGGGCACATGAGGCTTGCCTAAACGGAGGCACTCGATTTTTTATTTGTGACAACTGTAACTCTGTTGATGATATAGAGTAGGATAGAAGTTACTCAATGTTGATGTTTTATTCATTATTTTTATGTCTGTATAATTTAGAATTTACATTGTACGGTTATAACGCCTTTGTTTAAACTTACTGGTACTAAGGAAATTGATTTCGCTTAACTGAGTGTCTTATTTGAGCTTCATTTAAATTTTTATAAAGCGTGTGCCAACTTACCCCATAGGTATAGGCAACTTGCCCCGTGACGGGGTAGGTTGGCGCACAGTTTTCCTTTTACTTTAGGCTTCCGCTAAACATAAACTATAAAATCTACAAACTCAAAACTCCGGGTATTTATAGCCCAATATCTGGTTAGTTTTGAAGTTTTGTATGGGTGATCAGAAAAACTTTCCTTTAAATTTTTACTTACATCTTGCAAATATATTTCTTAATGTACACCTTTTTTTGAAAACACAGGGAAAACAAAAACATAGAAAACTTTTAAAGAAATATTATTTTTCTTCGATCATATTAAGTAACCCAAAGCACTGTTTTCGATTTTAAAATGTAAATAGAAAACAAATTACACGATTATGAATAAATTGAATTTCACCATCAAATTGTAAAGTATAAAAAATAGTTAGTAGAATATATGTTTTAATATTTTAAAAGGACATTCAAAAATTCCGTTTCGAAACTAAGGGCAGGGGTTTAAAAATTGCCTAAAAGCTGTTCTCAAATCCAAAGGAACTGTTTTCTGACACATTTATGATTTTTCTTTTCGGAAACGAATGCAGTAAGCATATGTTCTTATTCATGAATTGTGTAATCGAATGATGTTTTACATTTTTTTTTTTTTTGTAAAGGTAGGGAATCTTTCAGAAAATACTGCCAAAGTTGACATTTTGAATAGAATTTATGACGCGTCAACGCCAGAAAGGGAAGAAAACTGTTGCTTATGACTTATTAGGTAATTTATTTATGGAAAAATGGAAAACACCATTAAATTCCAAATCGCTTCAATAGTTAGTCTTGCTAATTTTATGCCTTTATGTTAAAAATGAGTTAGAAAATGTGTCCGAAAGCTTTGGTTTGTTGAGTAGAGAACTTGAGAATTCGTTAATGAATAACATTATGCGCAGTTCACATCTTTGCGTATATTTGTGTGGCCGTTTGATAATGGGAAATAAGATGGTTTATGAATACTACTTTTTATCATTTCTTTTAAAAACAAATAAAATTCGCAAAACGCAATACCTAAAATTCATTTTTTGGAATTGCATGATTTGTTAGCTAATAAAGATAGAGAAGGATATAATTAGCATATGGAAGAAAAAATATGAAACGAGAATACAAAAGTATAAAAAAGAGAATATATATATTAAAAATTAGATGGGTGTGTTAAGTTAGTGAGCATTAAAGCAGGGTGGTATTACATCCTCCCTAAACTAACTCCGTCGTGGTCAAATTTAGACACTAATAATAACATAAATTATAAAATAAAATCTGTTGCTATCAAAAGCTTAAATTGTTAATATTAAAAAGTTGCATTTATATTTTTTATTGTTTACTTATTATTTTAGCGCAAGTGGTCAAGATATTTTTTAACACTTTCCAACAAAGTTGAAATATGTTTATGAATTCAGTTTGTCTGCATATGTGCTTGTACGTGCTCTAATTCAAATAAATATACTCGATTTGCAATGCAAATAATATATGTTATTGAGGTTTACTATGACAGGTTCTGCATTGAAAATGAAGTGTGTAGCGTTCATAATTCGTTTACAGGGACATTCAGAATACATCCGTTATATTATGGTCTATGGGGAAATATCGTTTGTAATGTAATTTCATGATTGATGTGATTAAAAATCAAATCATCAAAATAAGGAATATTATTCCTTAATAAAACGAAACTATGGACAATGAATGCAACACAGAACTCTTCTTATTAAATTTAGAAAAGGCCACCATTAAAAACCTCCTACAAGTGAATTTTTGACTAGACACTTAAAAGAAAGCCATAAAATCCGACCTCCCACGAGCAAACTTTATGACGGGACACTTAAGATTTTAGGACTGGACAGTTGAATTTATGGCCTAATGACAAACAATTTATAACATCATACTGGAAAAAGTGGTTCTCAGAACACACGCCTGGCGAAGAAAATAAAAATAATGGAGAATAACATTTAGTCACATGACCCAAACATACAGCTCTAAGGTATCTGATCTCACATAAATTTACAGGACCTACTCAGGATAGAAGGGGGAAAGCAAGTTGAAGCTAATTGGACAGTAAGGAGAGGAGGGTAGAAATGGAGAGAATAAGTTATAAAAATTAAAACGTAAGGATTTCTAGAGCAAAAAATCAGAAGTTAGTCTTGCTTTAAAAGTCTTGTCTGAAATGTTGTAATGAGCGTGCTGCGTAGAAAGTTTTAACACATTGTTACGTAAAATAAATACCTGCCAAGCTAGTGATTTGTGAAATGAGATCCCAATATGGATCTCTGTGTCTGAGACTATTAGTGGAAGTCTCAACACTTAAATGGATTAACTAACAACTAACGCTGGACATGCTACAAAGATGCTTTCTGAGAATAAAAAAAGATATTATTTTATTATTCCCCTTTCAGCTTGTAAAAAGAAAAAAAAATGTGTTATACATATTTAGTGAGATCATGACCTTGCCAGCTCACGGTCGAGTTAAATATTTAATTATCTGATTTAATTAAAAACCGTGCAAATTTCTAATGAAATATGTCCAAGGAATTGTTATATGTATATGTATTGCTTTTCTGTGTTTTTCTTCTTGTAAATAAATTTCATGTTTGTACTTAAAGTTATATAAGTATCAAACGAATGGCATTATGTGTCTTCTTAATTTTAAAGGTAGTAGAAATGAGCATCAAAAGTTAGCTGCTTCAAAATATATTTGGTCATCGAAATAACACAGCACAAGTTAATTAAGATTTATATTGATGAAAATTATTAATTAAATTATTTTAAAAAATAAAGGAATTTTATATAAATAGAAGATTAATTTAGTTATACATTTAGGAATGAGGGAAAGTTCATTTCTATATCCAAGATTCCCAGAAGCCCAATGCGATCACCAATTGCATAATAATCTTTTTATAGCTAACTAAATTTGATTCACAAAAGGTATTGGTGAGGTGTTAGAGATAGGGGGAAATGAGAGCTAGCGAAATATTTACAAGGTTTATTTATAAGTGCAAAAATTACCCCATCAATGATGTTACTCTATTTCAAACACTTTGAAATTGATGTATACATGCTGGAGGTGCTCTATAAGAAGCTTACTATAGAATATGGTGTGCATAGCATTCATTGTTCGTTTGCAGGGACACGCAAAAGTAATTCAGTTACGGCACTGTACTGTACATGAACAATAATTGCTGGAAGTACGTTTTATGTTGTTATGTTTTAACCTTAACTACATTTTTGCACATTACTTTGTGTATATTCTGTGAATCATGTACCGCGCTGAACAATAAATCTACATTTCCGTTTATTGGTGGAAATTGCTGAAGGGAAATTTTCAACTGTGCTGTGCTAACTGAACTAAGGTTTAGTACTCTATGTAGTATTTATACAAATCTATAGATCATATACAGGACTGCATGAAAGAATTCGCGTATTTTTCCGACTATTGATGGTAATTGCTGAAATTGGGTTGCCAAATGTGTTATGATTTATACAAATTGTATTCTTAGGCGGGGCATCCCAGCAAGGGATGCTCTGTAACCTCCTAGTTTAGTTGCTGTTATAGTTTAGTTCGTAGTATTATTTAGTTACAATATGTCAAATGTAACTTATTTTGACATTAATTTTGTGAATAATAACAATATCGTGTTTAGCCACTAATTTAGTTATACAGTAGAAGATCTTTCTAGCGCAATTCTATATAACCCAGTTCTCCATATAACGCACAACTTCTCAGATGTAAACAATGAATTTTGTAGTTATAAAGCACCAGCATTTTCACATTGTAAAATATTGCTACTCTCTAGGAATAAATTTGATACATTAGTTCAACTTTATCTTCTAATTTAAGTCCTTTTTACTGAAAAAAAAATGCTATTATTAGAATAAACATTTTTGAAAATGTCTAATATAAGGGATGATTGTGTCAGTTATATTTGGATCATGTTTATAAAGTAAATTTAACAATGTTTGACATATGTTACACAAAAATTTATAATTTGGATAACTCTTGGTAACAAGGAATGCAGTATAAAGATATTCTAATGTGTTTTGATATGTTTCAGACATATTTGGCCATGTTTACAAGGTGAATTTAATGATGTGATCCATATAACGCAAAATTCTATATAACACACAACCTTGCGTTTTTAGGTTTGCGTTAAAAAGATCTTCTACTGTAGTTAAGTTTGGCTAATCAAGGGCAGTTGCCCTTTGGTTATGTTTCTTAGTCTTACTTCCTGCGTGAAGTTTTTTGTTCTCACACATTTATGAAGTTCGTGGGATTTGTATACAAGCCTTTGTTTAAATAACCGTCCGTTACCAGCGCTTGTTTCTTTGCCGGCGGCTTGCTGAATGTTAGAAAGGAATCTTCCGCAGCCCACAGTGGAGTATTTGAAGCAAAATATTGGCTAAAATTATTTTTTTATGCGTTTTACAGTTAAAATCATTGCTGTTGATTTACTATTAGTAAATACACTTAATTAATGTTATATAAGCATAAAATTATGCATTTACTTAAAAAATTAACATAACATGCAAAGTTTAATTAACTTTTTACTATTTATAAGAGGAAAGTAATATTTGATAGAGCTGTTTTACTTACAAGTCATGTTTAATTAAATGTGGTTAATTATACTACATGTAAACTTTCAATTATTTATATAAACGAATGTATTAATATACGTATTATTTGCATTTAGTATTTAGCAAAGTTGAGTTTCTAAAGTTGAGTTGCAGTATAGAGATTCTGGTTTTTGATTCTTATTAATAGATTACCAAAACAATTTATATTTAAAAATGGCAGATATATGCGGAAGATATTTTTTTTAAATTGGCCTTCAAAACTATAAGCAATACGACTTACTTCAAAAATGGTCCGGCAAACACCGGTACATCTTTAAAAAACTATATAAATTAATATACCTAAATTAGAGCTAAAAAAGCTTAAAAAGAACACATTTTTATTATTTAATTTTTTATTATATTAAAAATAAAGCTATTGAGTTCAACAATTCATGAAGTCACAAAAATATACATTTAAGCATAAGTAAATATAGTAACAAAGTTAAATAATAAGTTAAATAAAGTAACAACATTAAAGCACGTCTTCTCGCAAAGAAACATCCTCTTCAGCTAAATCTAGGAGTCGCCGGATACGACTGATGCTCCTGAAATATACATAGAACAAAGAACCAGTTAGTCAGCTATTATAAAATATGCATTTTACAGTTGTTGAGAAAGTTGTTGTTTTACAGTTATTACAAATTTAAATTTTTCAATTTTTGGCTAGGTTTTTGCGTCAAATACTCCACAGTGTGCCGGAGCGATAATGCCATAAACCTTTGGGTTGGTACTTCGGCTGTATTTATTGTTCCTACCGTGAAGTTTTATTAAAGTATTCTGAATGTGTTTTATAATCTATGATAGACGCATAGTTTATGTGTTTGATATGTTTTACCCAAAGTTCTCGCTGCCCCTCGCCATTGCGCCAAATCGCGTCAAAATGCTTCATTTGGCAAGTAAACGAATAATCAGACTCGCCAAATTGCGAGTGCCCAATTTCTGCTCTGTTTGTGTGCGTGTGTGTGCCAATACAGTCGAGATTCTTATCCGCGTTTCTGAAAGACTGATGTCGCTTTATATGTTCAGTTGCTCCGTGCCGTTTACATTGTTCTATTTATAGAGACACAGACTATATACCAATTCAGTTTAGCAAGAGCCAAAGTGACAGTTAGGATTATGCGATAGGTATTTCTCCATTGTTAGTTAATCACTATCTGCTCCGGCGTAGCGCTGGTAAAAACACAAACGAAATTATTCGCACCAAGTGCCAAATAGAGAAAAGTTTTGCTGGAATATAGTGTTGAAATTAGCAATTTACCACACTATTTATTAGTTGTATGTAAAGTATCATTGGCCGGTCAATTTTTTCTACCGGTTAGAGTGGAAATCTCATAGCAATTTTTAGTGTATATTTTCACAACGGTAGATCAAAAATAGCTGTTTTGAATTTTTATTTAGAGTGTAAAAAGAATATCTGAAACATTTACATATTTAGGAGGCATTTAGAATGTACTTATTTTTAATAATTTCTGTAGCGGATAGTCGAATTCCTATTTTATAAATAATTACAAAAAATTAGGTTATTTTAGAACATATTTATAAAAGGGGTACATGGAGAGGTTAAAGATAGATTTTTTAGTGTTTTACGCCGAATCTATTTTGATAACATTTCTTTCCGTTTGGCTACTGTTTTTTATTTATTATTAGCCAAATCGCTAATGTTGATCAAAAGCCAGCTAGAACCCTGGTTTTACCCTTTTACTTTTGGTGATTTCAAAACACCATTCTAGTCCTAAAAGTACTTTCATACATCCATAAACGTAAACGGTTAGTTTAAATATGAAGATGATCAGAATAAACTTTTATTTTCCGTACGTCTTTTAATAAAAACTTTCTGTACATTCATAACATTTTTTAATAATAAAATAAAAGTGAAAAAAAAAAACAAACGCTAGCAAACACTAAATAAATATTATTGTTGTCTAATAGCATAAATAAACCGAAAATTTAAATCAACGAAAAATTTAAATGATTAATATGGGTAAATTAAATTTCAACTTCAAATCGAAAAGTGTAAAAGTTAATTATTAAAATTATCTTTTATGCTTTAAAAAGACATGCGTTTTGTCTGTTTGTTTTTTTTAAACTAAGGATAGAGATAAATGTACAAAGAAAGAATAAAGTCACAAACTTACTCTTTGTGTGAAACTCTAGAAGTTTTCAAAAGTCGCAAGATTTAGATTGAATAATATAATGCGCAGATTACACCTTTGGGAATGTTGTACCGTCGCGCGTCGCTTGAAAAAGGTGCAAAAGATGGATTCGGGAACTTTATTCGCCGTTTAATGCTTCTTTATTTTAAAATTCCAACCTTTAAGAAAATTACTTTTATAAAGGTGAACAGAATAAATTTTGTAAATATTTAGCAAACTGCAAATGACCAAACTGTTGTTGTAGTCAAAATAAGTTAAATTAATATACAGGGTGGTTATAATTAAACTTCCCCTATAAACAGTATTCTACAGCTCAAACGGGTGAACGGAATGCAACGAAATTTGGTATATAGACTATACACGAGATGCGCTCACGGAATTTCGAAAAAAAAAATTAGTTCCAAAATGTCCACCAGAGGGCGCCTTTTCCAGAAAAAACATTAAATTTAACACATTAAATGATCAAAATGGAATACAGAAACAATATTAACAATCCAGAACAAAAATTATGAGTAATAAAATGTAAAACCGGCTGTTTTGGCCGTTTATTGCGTTAATTTTAATGTTTTTCGGAAAAGGCGCCCTCTGGTGGGCATTTTGGAACTAAATTTTTTTTTTCGAAATTCCGTGAGCGCATCTCGTGTATAGTCTATATACCAAATTTCATTGCATTCCGTTCACCCGTTTGCGCTGTAGGATACTGTTTATAGGGGAAGTTTAATTATAACCACCCTGTATACTAGTAGTTAAAGTGTAACATCTAATATTCAATGCTTGGAGTCTCATGACATTTTAACATATAAAATGCAAAAGTGTGAATTAACATATGCAATAAAAAGTATAAAATGAAAACACACAAGGATAAAAAACAGAATATATGTTTCTAACGTTAGCGAGCAAATGATGGATTGGTTGAGTTAGTGAGTAAAAAAAATACGACGTCATTACTTACATTCGAGCTGAATCAGATATTATTAAATTTAGTCACTCATGACGTGTAAATTATATAAAAACAAATCGCACGTTTACAAATTTACTATTTGCTTATTATTAATTTCAGCATCAAACGGTCAAGTGCATTTTATTGTTTTCTATTTTGTTTTTAAAGGACTAAAACGAAGCTTCCTAGCTTCAAAAGTACTTCGATATATAGGTAAACTTATCTAGTTAATTATAACGTTTTGATTATGAGAAAAATAAAAAATGTTTTGAATGACAAGAAAAAAACATTTTATTTTATGCACATGCACATCTTAGAAATATATTTTTTATATAAGAATTTTCATACTTGGATAGAGTTTTCATGTAATATTTAACACTAAGACAAAAGAAACATAGAAAAAATTTAAAAGGATTATTTTTATTAAAATCAAACAATATAAACATTAAAACATACATATAATTTCTTAAAAGGTGTTAAAACGCATAGAGATATTAGTTAATATAGCCCTGAGATCTACCGAACGCACGCGCTTCATTTTTAAAAGGGAAAGATAACTGACTGGATTAGAAAACATACGTAAAAACAAAACAAAATACTACGCATGCGCAAGCGAAGTTCATTCCATTGCTCTAAAGAGGGACGCAAAGATCAAGTCATATTTTCAGGAGCTCTTGAAAAACAGTCCGTTGCCTTAAAGAAGGGTGAAAAGATCAAGTCATATTTTCAGGAGCTCTTGAAATATCCCGGGTATTTCAAAAGCTCCTGAAAATATTACTTGATCTTTTCACTCCTCTTCAAAGCAACTGACTGAACTTCGCTTGCGCATGCGCAAGGTTTTTCTACATAAGGTTGTTCCATTTGAAGGATAGCCAATCAGAGCAGAGCAAGACTGTTACGTCATGTGGCGGACAAGATCTGAGCTCGACCAGCCGTGAGATAGTAAATGGATGCGTAAAAGAACGTAATATGAAGTAAATCAATTTTTAAATAGCAGATCTTCGAAAGTAAATTGAACAAAATCACTCTCCTTAAAATAATTTGTTCAAACACTGATTAGAGTTAATTAAATATAAAATACATAATCGTTAAATAATATCGCGATCCGTTTGTTTACATTCAAATACTTGAGTAAACTTTGTGAGTAAACTTGAGTACTTTTTAATGCGTAAAAGTACAAATAAAAATGTTTAAACAATTGCAAAATAAAATGAATTATATGAATATGATTACACAGCAGTAGTAATAAAACGACTAAAATTATCAAGCAGAATAAATTAAACAAATGTCACGCATCAAAACTTTTAACAATAATGCATTGTCCGTATACTAGATATAATTTTTAAAAATTTTCGAATGTCACTATGCTTTCAGGATCAAAATAATACAAAAATATTACTCTATAATTAAACTAATTCTATTATGAAAAAATTATGTACTATACATGTTTTTTACATTATGATATACCGGGTGTCCCAAAAAGGACTGACTGATTTTAAAATTCAATAACTTCCAAACGGTAACAGATATTAAAAAAATTCTTGCAGGAGGGTTATGCATAAAGTCAAAAGTTTTTTTACAGTGATTTTCGATTTTAGTTCGAATTACAAACAATAGATGGCGCTGCGATCAATAGAGGCTAAATTCAGTACTTTGTGGCCCGGATAATACATTTCCATCTCCTTTTTCTGCATGGAACAACAGGAAGGACCAAAAATCGAGCCTGTATTTAGCGACTATTGCTTACAGCGCCATCTATTGTTTGTAATTCGAACTAAAATCGAAAATCACTGTAATAAAACTTTTGACTTTATGCATAACCCTCCTGCAAGAATTTTTTTAATATCTGTCACCGTTTGGAAGTTATTGAATTTTAAAATCAGTCAGTCCTTTTTGGGACACCCGGTACAAATAGCAATATCGTTATTTCATATATACAAAATTTCAGCAAAAACTGAAAAATTTAAAACAACTTCAGTTCTAAAATTTCTATGTTATCTTATAAAGCACATCGAATATATGTGTTTACATATATTTCTCCATACAAGTAAGAAACAATAGATAGAACATTTATGGAGATATACAGATTAACATTTTCAAAAAATAGAAAGGAGAAAAAAAAAAGTAAGAACCATTATCATACTTTCAATAAATCAATATGTGACTAATATTTTTTACACACTATTTATCAGATAGCAAAATCATTGATCCTCATTAATAAACAAAACTCAATTTTTTAATTTATTAGTTTCAAATGCACATCAATATGATTCAAATATATGTAACAATATATATACACAGAGCTTAGTTTCTAGATAAGAAAAGAAAAGAAAAACTACCAGAGCTCTAATATTCTGAAGTAATAACAACTAAGTGTATGAATCACTAACCCCCCCCCACACACACACACACACTCACACGTAGTGATGGGCGATTCTCGAGAATTCGACAATCGAGAAAAATCGTCATCATAAAAAATCACAATCGATACAGCCATCGATTAATTCCTAGAATCTACAATCGAGATGTTTTACAATCGATTATAACGAGAAAAGCTAAAAACAGTTATTGGAAAACTTAGCTATTATTCTGGCCGATAATTTCATAGTAGTGATAGGGCTTAGTGATGGGCGATTCTCGAAAATTTACCAATCGAAAAAAATCGTTATCGTAAAATATACAATCGATACAGTCATCGATTATTTTCGAGAATCTACAAAGGAGATGTTCTAGAATCGATTATTGAAATCATTGTTTTTACATATATATAAGGCAGATTTTATTAAATATAGGGTAACTGAAAACAGATGGAATAAAAAAACAACAAACCAAAGGGAGGCTATAAAGGAGCCATAAGACTGGAAAAGTCTTGTAAGGGTGCCCCCTGGTTGAAAAAAGCTGAAAAAACGCGAGTAGCTATGAAGCGGTAAGGGGAGTTTAAGTATCAAAAATTATAATTTTTCGGCAATTAGCACCAAAATGGCCAAAGAAATGAGAATCAAAAGCACCCCCTAGTGGCAAAAACATGAACTAAAGGATGATAAAAGGGATCAAAATTTTTTATTGATTTTTCTACGTCATTTGAGATTGGATTTTTAATTTCCCCATTTTTAGAAAGACTTCGACTGGAATACATTAAACGAACCCCCGCGGGGAGCAAAGTAGGGGGCAGGGGCAAGGAAAGTGCATAATATGAATAAGTGGTCACAGGACTTTCCAACGATATGTCACATGAGGGTTGTCGGCTAAATTTAGAAAAGTGCCCCCGCGCGGGGGCAAAGTAAGGGGAGGGGCGCGGGCGATATATAAAAGGAAATAGTAGTCACAGAGCTTTCCAATGATATATCACATGAGGGGTATCAGCAAAAGATAGAAAAGAGTCCCAACTCCCAGGATTCCAATTATCGTGCCCCCCGAAATATACCCTGCCCATCCTTCTCTTTGAAATTTTCATATATTAAAAATTATTTATCGCAGGGCTCCGTAAAAAAATCCGATCTAAAATGTTTAAAAACACTACGATTTCAAAAAAGTTCAAAAAGTGCCTCTCTCGGGGCGCCAAAATAGGGAGGGAAGAAGAAAGGTTCATAATATGAAAGGGTAACTTTCCGATGATAACCGAAAACTTTCCGATGATATATCAAATGACTGGTCCAAAAAAAGTTTGAAATCTACCCCTCCCATGTGGGTTCCCTCTTTTATCCCAGAATATACCCGGAAATCACGCAGCCCCACTTTTCACCCACAGCACCCCCCACGCAGCCACAAAAATTTTATATTTAATAAATAATATTTATCGGAGAGCTCCATTAAAAAACCGCATTTAATGATATTTATTGTAGAAATCTCTACAATTAAAAAAAAAATCACTCCCCCCCCCCGCCCCCTTCCGGAATTCAAGTCTGGGAGGAGAAAGGTTCATAATATGAAAGAGTGGTGAAAGGACTTTCCGATGATATGTCAAGGAGAGGTTTGGTAAAAGTTTGAAAATTACCCCCCCCCCCTTTGTCCACTCTCGCGCCCCCCAGAATTCACTCACCTTCCTCTTTGAACTTTTTATATTTAATAAATAGTATTTATCTGAGTCTCCAGGTATGGGGCAGCTTGGCAGAGCTAAAATAAGAGAAACATTGAAAATTCGGGGCAAAATGACACTAAATTTAACAGTAAAGTTTGAAACCAGGACTATACAGAACTGAATACATAAACCACTACGCTTCGTAACCCACATCGGTTAATAGCAATAAAAAGATAAGTGCCAGTTAAACTGATGGCATTGAGCTCACAGGTTATTCACACTAATTGTATATTATACTCTTATTTCAAAGAATAATGTCCCTCAAAAAATAAATGAAGGGAAATATACCCCGTTTGCCCCTTTTATACTTAACCAATGAACCTCCAAATAAAATCAGGGAAACTCCTTAACTATAATAAATCAGTATATCAAATTTGAAGAAAATCAGATAATTCTGCATGAAAAAAAGAAACATATCGCTAAATTAAGGGTGGTCTAACCCCTTTAACCCTTTTATACTTAAATAATGAACCTCCAAATCTAATCAGGAAAGCTCCTTATCAGAACGAACATAGAAAAAAAAAATAAATTAAAGTAAATTGAATAATTCTCCATGAAAATCCATTTATCTAAATTAAGGGGAGGGGACTTGCCCCTTTTTCGCCCTTGTATACTTAACCAATGAACCTCCAAATCTAATGAAGGAAGCGCCATATCGGAATAAATCGGTATATTAAATTTGAAGCAAATCGAATAATTCTGCATGAAAAACACTTTTATCTAAATTAAGGGGAGACCAGCCCCTCCCCTTTATACTTAACCCATGAACCTCCAAATCTAATCAAGGCAGCTTCTTAACATAATAAACCGGTATCCCAAATTTGGAGCAAATCGAATAATTCTGCATGAAAAACCCATTTATCTACATTAAGGAGGGGGCTACCCCCTTTCCCCCCTTTATACTTAAGTAATGAACCTCCAAGTTTAATCAGGGAAGCTCCTTAACATAATAAACCGGTATACCAAATTTTGAACAAATCGAGTAATTCTGCATGAAAAACCCATTTATCTAAATTAAGGGGGGACCAGCCCCCTTCTCCCCCTTTATACTTAACCCGTAAACCTCCAAATCTAATCAAGGCAACTTCTTAACATAATGAACCGGTATACCAAATCTGGAGCAAATCTAATAATTCTGCATGAAAAACCCATTTATCTAAATTAAGGAGCGGGTCTACCCCCCTTTCCCCCCTTCATACTTAACTAATGAACCTCCAAGTTTAATCAGAGAAGCTCCTTAACGTAATAAACCGGTATACGAAATTAAGAGCAAATCGAATAATTCTGCATGAAAAAACTATTTATCTAATTTAAGGAGGGGGGACCAGCCCCCCCCTTCTCTCCCTTTATCCTTAACCAATGAACCGTCAAAACTAATCAGCGGAAAGCCTTATCAGAATGAACATAAAAAAATTGAAGCAAATCGTACATTTTAATCAAGAGTTATCGCGTTACGTACATACGTACGTACGTACATGTATACACACAGAACCGACGGGTACATTAGCTCTCAGGCTTAGATAGCCTGTGAGCTAAAAAGAGATTGGATAAGCAGATGGACTCCTTTGAGAAATTATGACTTAAACCAGAAATGCGGTAAGTTTGACTCTAAAAGCTTCATTTCCATCTCTCATTTCGGCAAATCTCATCTCGATGATTTTGCCAGCATTTCGACGCTTCCAGATGGGAAGCTGCTCGATGGTTGGTTCTCTCGCGGTTTTAAACCTTTCGGAATGGGAAGTCTCTCGAGAGTTTCCCTCGCCCTTTTCAACCTTTCCCGATGGGAAGTAGTGCTGTAAAAGTAACGACTAAATGAATACCCGTATGATGTCGTTACTTTCGAACTCGCTACCCGTTAGAAAGTATTCGTTACTCGTTACTTTCGTTACTGTTCAAAAACCGGGTATTAGCAATCATCGTATGTACTACAAACCTGCAGCAATAGCAAATCTAATTATATACCGCACATGAGTCTTTTGAAGAATTCGTTACTATTTTAACGTAAAATATGTGCTGCCATCTGTACGTTAAAAATACATTTAATTTTCTACGTTTTAATGAAAAAAGGCAAACAAAATTAAAATACGATGCATAATTGAATATAACATGTCTAAATTGTATAATTTCTTACTTAGGAAATAAGGAATAATTGGAAAAAGCAATTTAGGAAGAGTAAAAGTTCACCAAATTTATACGAAAACTATGAAATATAATTACACACCCAAAATATTTTACAAACAAATTTACTTATTAATTTTACACTAAAAGTAATTGTGTATTATGAAAATTTAATTTCTGGAATAATATGAAAATATTTAAATATATATATATATTTAATTTCTTACATGATTATTCTATCAAATGACACTGTACTTCAGTCACATTATTATTTTTGAAATTATTGATTTATATTTAAAAATACCCTTTTTTCAAATATGAAATTTAAAAACATAGCAACAAAAATATTTGGCACAGATGTCATATACGCACCACACTAGCGTGATTTTTTTTCTGATGCCAATTTGGTGAAAACCTCGTTTTTGAATACAAGTTACATATATATATATATATTAAATAGGGAATAACAATAAATAAAAAATGTTTCATTAATAACTATAGAACAAAACAATTTATATAATTTAAAAAAAGAAAGTAAAAGTAACTATACAATTTATTAACAAATAAACAACATCCGAGTTACCATATCAAGCAAAATAACGGCACTTTGGCGCCAGTTAAGTACCCCGGTGACTATATGACATTGGCCTCAGAAAAAAATTGCGCCAATATGGTGCGTATATGACATCTGTGCCAATTATTTTTACAAGCCAAACAGAAAAAAAAAGAAGAAAAAAAGCAATTTAACAAATTACAACGACCATTTGGAAAATGATTTTTTCAAAGACTAAAATTTAAGACATAAAAAATCGCACGGAGTTGATCATACATGTTTCGTACGCCATGGATTAAACATTAACATTCTTGGACCAATTTTAAATGAAATTTCATTTTTAAACTTCTAAACATCCCACAATATTACTTTTTATATCGTTGTATAGAGAAAAAAATACATTTTTAATTGCAATTTGTTTGAAAGCTTTATCTCAATTTGTTTCTGAGTTATTAATTTTTTTTGTAGTTTTTATTACTTTTTTGTCATAGTGGCAACAGAAGTATCCATTTCTGTTTAAAGTAAAGGGAAAATACAGATTACTGTATAGACCCATCAGGAAACGAATAAAATGCGGATTCAACCAATAAAAAGCTTCAGATATGTTTTTGATTTCCTACCCTGACAGAGGACAATAACCATTTTTCCAAATGGTTAAAAAAAAATTAGAAAACAGTAATTCTGCTTTTTCAGAATTTAGTGTCACCCCCGATGAAAAAAAAAAAAAAAAAATGTACGTAAATATAGATAGTTCAGTTATAAGACTTAAAACACACGCGTTTATTTTATAGAAAATGACGTGATCCGCATCCGCTGAAGAATTTCCTTCGTTATTTAAGAAATTCGACAAAAAAAAAAAAATGGCTATCTCATGATTCATATGCTTTCATTTGTTTGTAATATTAATGTAGATACTTAAAATTAAGTTCAGTTTATAAAAACTTCATGTTTTATCAGAAGTTATTAACTTATATTTTTTCGAAACAGCAGGTATTTTAATTACCTTTTATTTTCAGTTTTTATGAGAAAATGGCAACAAAAAGATATAATTGGTACTTTCCAACTATTTTTCCTGTACTTTTACTTTCTACAGAAATAGAGTACTTGAGTTACAAAAATTAAACAAATGGCATTTAAAACTACAAAAAAAAAAAAAAAAAAAAAAAAAAAAAAATTAATATCTCAAAAATAAATCGAGATGCAGTTTTTAAACAAATTGCATTTAAAAGTACTTTTTTCTCCAATACGACGGTATAAAAATTGAAAATGTGCGATGCTTAGAAGTTAAAAAAAATGCGGTAGAGATTATTCCGTACAATGATACCTCTGCTTTGTTTTAAGGCTGGCTTATACAACGGGGCGTGTTTTTTTTTTTTTTTTTTTTTTTTTTTGGAGACGACACTTTATTAGCTTAGCTGGAAGAAAGAAATAGCATACCGGAGGTTAAAAAAAAATAAACGTTACCATAAAAACATTTTTACAAGCAATATAAAAACTCGTTTTTATCATAAAAATATTTTTTTTTTTTTTTTAATTTAAAACATAAATACACGTACAAAGATATTTTTATAGGATAAAGAATGCACTGAAAGCAAACCTGTAAATTTTAGAACAGAATTTCTTGAAAATTTTCAGAATATTTAAAAGAAATGTGTTTCATTTTAGACTTTATCATCTTATCAACCAACAGTTTACATCAATCGCATTATTATTTTAGAGATCTTTGATTTATGTTTTAAAATAATATTTTTTCCATTCTTTTTGGTTTTAATGAAGCACGCCTTTCAGATAATATATAACCTGATTTTGAAAAAAAATTCTTTCAGATGGTACTGCAAGCTCAGGGTATAAAATAGCTATGCATCTTTTTCTTTCCATAATGAAGGAATCAACAAGCCCCTACGAAATCAAAATCGTTTGAGATTTGAGAATAAATGATACTAACAGAATGATACGCATACACTGATACGTAAACAACTAACGCCGAAATATCCGAGTCTGAATACAAATTCGCATCTTTTACCGCATCCGGCTATCTGCTCCATTCATGAATTATACAAACGTAAGCAGCGTTTGAAGTTAGTTTCATTTTGTTCGGCTGCGTATTGACGCAGTAACGACTAACGAGTCGTATTTCGAAGTACCGATTCGGTATTTCGTATCTTAGAGAATACCCGTTACTTAGTAACGAATATGTGCGGTTTGCTACAGCTCTAATGGGAAGCCTCTCGCTGGTTTCTCTCGTTCTTTTCGAAATGTCCCAACGAAAAGCCTTTCGAGGATTTCGCTCGCGCTTTTCAACATTTCGCTATGAGAAGCTTTTCGAGGATTTTTCTCGTCCTCGGCTGAGAAGAAAAGTAAGAAAATTATCGAGAGTACCAAGGGACGAGATAGAGAAAGAGGCATGACAATGAGCTGTGAAAGGAAGCCCTAATTTTCAAAGTTTCTCTTATTTTAGCCCTACCAAGATGTCACATACCTGGAGCCCTCCGATAAAAATTATTTATTAAATATAAAAATTTCAAAGAGGAAGGTGGGTCGGGTGATTTCGAGGAAGGAGGACGTGAGAGTGGAATCATGCGGGGTGCAATTTAAAAAAAATTACCGAACCCTTCCTGTGGCATATAATCGAAAAGCCTTTTGACCACTCTTTCATACTATGAACCTTTCTTCGCCCAAAGGGGGATGGGGAAGGGGCGAACAAATTTTTAAAACCATAGCCGATTTCTATAATAAATTTAAATATCACTTTAGATGTGGGTTTTTTATGCAGTCTTCCGGTAAATATTATTTATTGAACATAAAAATTTTAAAGTGGTGGCTGTGTGAATTCCGAGGCGAAAGAGTGGGCTCACGGGGGGTGGGAGGGGGAACAATTTTCAAACTTTTTTTGGACCAGTCATGTGATATGTCATCGGTAAGCTCTCGGATGACTCTTTCATATTATGAGACTTTCTTCCTCCCCCCCCCCCCCAATTTGGCTCCCACTGCGAGGGTAGTTTTTTCCGTTTTTATCATTTTAGATCAGATTTTTTTATGGAGCCCTCCGCTAAATATTATTTATAATATATGAAATTTCAGGACAATTTTCCAAATTTAGCCAAGACCCCCTCATGTGACATATCGTTGGAAAGGTTTGTGACTACTTATTGATGCTATGCACTTCCGGTGGCCGCCCCCCCACTTCCCCCCCGGAGGACACTTTTCCAAATTTAGTCAATACCCCTCTTGTGAGATATCGTTGAAAAGGTCTGTGACTACTTATTGATGTTATGCACTTCCGGTGACAGTCCCCCTTACTCTTTGCCCCCCCACCCCCGGGGACACTTTTTCAAATTTAGTCAAGACCCCTCGTGTGAGATATCGTTGGAAAGGTCTGTGACTACTTGTTGATGTTATGTACCTACGGCGTCCCCACCACCATTTTGCCCCCCCCGGGGGCACTTTTCCAAATTTAGCCAAGACCCCACATGTGAGATATCGTTGGAAAGGTCTGTGACTATTTGTTGATGTTATGCACCTCCGGTGACAGTCTCCCCCAATTTGCCCCTCCCGGGGGACACTTTTTCAAATTTAGCCAAGACCCCTCATGTGAGATATCGTTGGAAAGGTCTGTGACTACTTATTGATGTAATGCACCGCCGGTGAGCGCCCCCCCCCACTTTGTCCCCCCGGGGGCACTTTTCCAAATTTAGCCAAGACCCCACATGTGAGATATCGTTGGAAAGGTCTGTGACTATTTATTGATGTTATGCACCTCCGGTGACAGTCTCCCCCAATTTGCCCCTCCCGGGGGACACTTTTTCAAATTTAGCCAAGACCCCTCACGTGAGATATCGTTGGAAAGGTCTGTGACTACTTATTGATGTTATGCTCCTCCGGTGTCCATCTCCCCCTTTTGCACCCCCCCCCCGGGGGGGACACTTCCAAATTTTGCCAAGACCCCATATGTGAGATATCGTTGGAAAGGTCTGTGAATACTTATTGATGTAATGCACCTCCGGTGAGCGCCCCCCCCCACTTTGTCCCTCCGGGGGCACTTTTCCAAATTTAGCCAAGACCCCACATGTGAGATATCGTTGGAAAGGTCTGTGACTATTTATTGATATAATGCACCTACTCTGAGCGCCCCCCCCCACTTTGTCCCCCCGGGGGCACTTTTCCAAATTTAGCCAAGACCCCACATGTGAGATATCGTTGGAAAGGTCTGTGACTATTTGTTGATGTTATGCACCTCCGGTGACAGTCTCCCCCAATTTGCCCCTCCCGGGGGACACTTTTTCAAATTTAGCCAAGACCCCTCATGTGAGATATCGTTGGAAAGGTCTGTGACTACTTATTGATGTAATGCACCTCCGGTGAGTGCCCCCCCCCCACTTTGTCCCCCCGGGGGCACTTTTCCAAATTTAGCCAAGACCCCACATGTGAGATATCGTTGGAAAGGTCTGTGACTATTTATTGATGTTATGCACCCCCGGTGACAGTCTCCCCCAATTTGCCCCTCCCGGGGGACACTTTTTCAAATTTAGCCAAGACCCCTCATGTGAGATATCGTTGGAAAGGTCTGTGACTACTTATTGATGTTATGCTCCTCCGGTGTCCATCCCCCCCTTTTGCACCCCCCCCCCGGGGACACTTTTCCAAATTTAGCCAAGACCCCACATGTGAGATATCGTTGGAAAGGTCTGTGACTACTTATTGATGTTATGCTCCTCCGGTGTCCATCCCCCCCTTTTGCACCCCCCCGGGGACACTTTTCCAAATTTTGCCAAGACCTCACATGTGAGATATCGTTGGAAAGGTCTGTGACTACTTATTGATGTAATGCACCTCCGGTGAGCGCCCCCCCCCAACTTTTCCCCCACGGGGTGTTTTTCTAAATTTAGCCGGGACCCCTCATGTGACATATTGTTGGAAAGGCTTATGACCACTTACTCATGTTATCCACCTCCCGCACCCCTCCCCCCCTTTGCCCCCTCGGGGAGGGCTTTTTTATAAATTCAGATCCTGACTTCTCATGTGACATATGGTTGGAAAGGCCCAAAGACCTGTGACGACTTAATCATATTATGCAGCTGCTGTGTCCCTGCGCTCGCTTTGACCCTTCCCCCAAGAGATCTGGTCCGAGGTTCATTCGTTTCGATATTATATTTTTTACAAGATTTTGTAGTGCCTGCGCACCACACCCGCCTGCTATCATATATCAGTGCCGTATATAGCGGGTAACCTGTTCGTGATTTCATATTACAAGATTACGTATAAATTAGGGGTCCCGATTAAAGGAGTTGCCCGCTAGCGGTCGAAGTCACCTAGTCTTTATTAACATCGACGCATTCCAGTTCACCCGCAGACGATTCTTGATAAATGTATGACGTATATAATACATAATATATGATTTATAAAAGAAATTTGCAAACTGTAGTCATCGAGAAAAAATTTACACAATCGAAAATTATCGAGATGTCCATACAATCGAGAAAATCGAGAAAAACATCTCGTTATCGCCCATCACTACTCACACGCATATTTACATTTCATACATTATTTACAAATTTTAAAGTAATTTCGTCTTCCTCAAAAGAAATTATATGTATATATATATAATATATTTTGACATATCTTTAGGCATTAATATATACTAAATTCTAGTAAATGACCAGAGCAAAAACATTAAAATCAGGAGTGGGGAATTTTCAGAAAATCCTACTCGTCATGGATTTGATATTGGTGCGCAGTATTTATAAACTGCGGTCTGTTCTGACAAATATTTAAATATTTACTAAAAAAAAAGACGTACTGGAGCAGCGCTCCTGTGTCGGAGCAAATGAAGTACCGGGCGGATCTAGAAAGTTTATCAGAGAGAATATTATAAAAACACGAACAAAAAGCAGCAAGTAAAAACGGCAGAAACAGTTGCGAATAATTCTGACATTCCTTATCGCCGTTCTGAAATCATTAAAAAATAAAAAAGCTACACATGACACACTATGTCACATACGTAAGTGCTTTGGTAGGGAAGAACGCAAAAGATTGGAGATGGAAGGGAAAGAAAAATAAAATTTAGGTACTGATTTTTTAGAAACACTATTTTCGCCAAAATCCGGAATGAGCGCAAATGAATTCAGACCAATATTTAAATTTCCACTAAAAATAAAGAAGTAACGAAGCTGAGCTCCGGCGCAAATTAAGCACTGCTTTTAGGTTATTACCTCAAACCTACATTAATTTTCATCTTAAATTCCTTCTTCATTTTATTAATCAGAGTAACTCGAACATAGTATTTAATAAAGTAAATATTATCGTTATTCTGTTTGCGAATCGCCGGATCAGCTAAAATCGAAATGCACATGTCACTGCATCAACTACAAATGTACAACAGAACTTCGAAAAATCGAGAAAATCGTTATGACAGCGCCCCTTTTCAAGGTTACATATCCATTTTCAACTGGGACTTGGCGTCAATAGTCAAAAACACATGTATGAAGTTTGGTTCAAACTTATGCTTAGCGATGAAACAATAATGAAAATTGCATAAAATCACTATTACAACGCCCCTCCCGGCGGAGTATCCCCAAATTTAACCTGGACCTGCTGGCCATAGTCAAAAACATACACATGAAATTTTGTTCAATTCTATGCGTAATTTCATACACTTATCGATGATAGAATATTGAAAATGACACAAAAATCGCTACTACGGTACCATCACAGCAAAACACTTACATGAAATTTGGTTCAATTCTATGCATAACTTCGTATACTTTCCGATAGTATAATGAGACACACGTATATACGGACAGACAGATATTTTGTAAAAACATGTTTTTCAGTATCTCCTAGCCTTAAAACGTGTAAATCCGTTGAAAACCGGAAATCGAACAAAATTTTGACTACAATACTTTCTTCTATTATACATAAAAGAAGGTAAAAAAAAGATAATGCTAAAACAAATATTTTAATAGAGGAAATTTTTTTTAAGTTAAAAAAATTATAATAACAAAGGAATTTTTTTTAATTTTTTATGCAATTTTTAACAGTTTTTTTTTTAAATTTTGCGGCTATTATGGCCCATATGAATAAAAGAAATCCGTCTTTATTTTTTAGCCCAGTTAAAGTTGTCTTTTTTCAATAAAGTTTATTCGGAATTTGCATTTTTCGCGAGTTTTTTATACGAATTTTAGAGTTTTGAGATTTGTAAAAGGAACTCGGTTACCAACATTTAGCGAAATATAATAAATTTTCTCCTCTGCGAGTTTTGAATTGTTTTTTTTTCCCATTCCATGGCGATTTGTCTGCATTTGTGAAAGAAGTCCGGTTTTAATCTTTTAGTCCAATATAATAAATACTGTCCGCTTTTTTTTTTTTTTCACTTTCATTTAAGTTTATTCGGAATTTCTCGCGATTCTTTTATGCAATTTTTAGAGATTTTTGCGTTCTGCAGAAATTTTTGACGTTCGTAAAAGAAATTCGGCTTTAAAATTGCAGCCTAATATAGTAAATTTGGCCTCGGCTATTTTAGTGTTTTTCTAATTTCTCGTTGCGATTCTCTAGAATAATAATCGTCAGTTAACAACATGTCCGGATTTTGAAGAAATCCGGATTTCGACGTCCGGATTTGAGACTTTGTACTGTACTTTTAAATCTGTATACGTGTTCTCCGAGAGTTATTAGAGCATGTTGATATAGTGCATTCACTAGGTTTTTTTCAAAAAGTCTGTTAAAATAATAAAATAATTAAAATCATTCACAGAAAAAAAAATTCCATCGCAGAACGGCATACAGAATACTATTAAAACGAGCGAAGCCAGGCGAATCTGTACCACAGCTATCTCTACACCGGCCAAATCGCTAAACTAACTTCGGCGGGTCACGTGACCAGTCGAAGGCGGTTAAATTGAAGCGAAATCTAAGTGACGGGCGCCATTTATTCTGTTCTTGAAAATTCCATCGTTGATGAATTCAAGTCGCAGTTTTCGTATAAAGTTGCACATGGTTCATGATTTTCATCCTTATACTATCTGTTTTATTTAGATACTTATGTTTTATTTCAAGAAAGTGTCATGTGTTTTCCCTGCGTTTCATGTGCTTCCCTAGTGTTTCATTGTTTCTCTTTCTGAAAAGAAAATATGGCTCTCAAGGATTCGCAAATATAATTTTAATTTCATCTAAAAGGCTAGAATATGCATTAAATATTCTAAAATGATGTTCAGTGGATATCACCAAGGATTAACATACCTATTGAAGTAAGTTCTGGTTTAACTTTTCAAATTTATTGTTTTAATAAAACAAATTATATCAGACGCTTGGTTTGAATATTAGCAATGTAAGAAGATCAGTATAAGGTTGACATGATTGTTAAAATATATGATGAATGTACAGTTATATGTCAGTAATTATCATATCTCTCTAGAGAAGTTGATTGAAAATGAGAAAAGACTAATAATTCAAAAGCTCTTTCATAATAAACAAAAATATTTAGATAAATATTTAGATAAGAAATGCAATTTATCAATAAATCAGGCACGAAACAATTACTCCTAAAAGAGAAATTCCACCTTTTTTAAAGCAATTTTGGACATTTTCTGGATTGATGCAAAACTGCAAAGAAAATATTGGAAGCATATATGAGAGGGGGGGGGGGGGTGTCTAGCAAATTTAATAATCATTTGTTTACTCAAATTGTTGGAATTTGTTTCTGAATTACTGTGCAAAAAAGCCATCAAATCAAAGGTGAATAAGCATCTGAAAGTGGTGTAAATTGTTTCTAAAATGTCTTTCTAGAGTGATTTTTTTAGACTTTAAAAGGTAAAGGAAGTTTCCATAAGGTTCTTTTTGGAATAGAATATTTTTTCCTAATTAAAAATTTTGTGCAATTTCAGTGATGCAATTTTGGAGATGTATTTCTGGAGTAAAGATTAATTTGACTTGCTTGTATTTATGCAGCATGGAGGTTTTTTTTTTTTTTGTTTGTTTGTTTTTGCAAGGAGGGGGGGAATCTTAAACAGACAAACCTTCTAAAATAATATTTATTTTGACAAATTAATCGCTGTAGTTCACATAAATTCATCAGATATTTATGGTTTTACATCTTGGCAAACTGTCTTCAATTTCCTGTTTTGATTCAAAAGACCTGTAAAATTGTTAGTTTAAATTTCTTTTAATAAATTTTAAATTATTAAAAGAAAATCATACATACAGTAATATTTTATTTTATTGTATAAATAAGTTAAAACGTGTCCAAAAATAAATATTGTATAGATGGAAAAAATTTTACAACATTTTTTCTGTTTTCCACTTTTATGCCTGATAAATTTAGACGCATTTAAAGATCTTTAAATGATATATTAAACCCAGTTTATAAAAACATTGTGTTAATCCTACTTTTCATTGCAGGTTATGCTGCTTTCTAAACTTGCTAAAACATCACTGTTGTAATTACTGTATAGATTCTAGTAATGGTGATTTTTCATATGAATTTTTTATTAAAAATTAGTTAACTTTAGGTTAAAAATGTAGTGAATGATTTTGATCATTTATGTAAATATTGTACTCACAGGGATCTGTCCAGATTTTTCTTTCTGGGTCCTATTTTTGAAATTGTGAATAGTTTTTTTTTCTTTTCACATTTATGAAAAATCTACTTTTAATTTTGGGAATTTGAAATCATCGTTATATTCAGGTTCTTGTTGTACATTTTTAACAAGAACCTTTTCACATCTATATCTTGATAATAGGTTTTTTGACAAGTTAGATAGTATTACTTTTAAAATTTGTGATGAAAAGTACAGTTTGGAAATGCAAAAGTTTTGTGTAAAGCTAATTGTTAAGTTGAAAAATTTTGTGAAGAGTCCTGTTTTAAAATAAAAAGGTTGTGAAAGGTCCATTAAAGGACTTAATTTTTCTCTAAACAGATCCCTGGACTCATGACAGCTTTATTTATTTAAAAATATGATGCAAGTTGTATATAAGATCTTACCAAATAATTACTCAAAAATAGTTATTAAAAATTTTAATTAAGAAAAGAAATACAAGAGAAAAATTAAAAAAAACTGAAAAAAAAATAAATCTGTATTTATTTTTAGCATTCAACCTTAGAATATCTGAATTTCTTAACAATATGTGAATAATTTTTGTCGTGCTTTTCATAATTTAAATACCAAATTTATCCTTTCATTTATTTTTAATTTGTGTAAATGCATTTAGCCAATATAATATGTTATTCTTTTCATAACTAAGGCGCTGGCTCCAATATAGAACTTTGATCATGAAGCTAAAAAAGCATTTTAAATTTTCTTTACTTTTCTGACAAATGTAATAGATGGGAAATATTTTTGTTAATTTTTGATAAATATTTTTCAATGATGGCTTTTTAATACCAAATCGTACATTCTAGTGTATGGTATATTCAAAAATTTCCACGAGTTATTTTGATTACAGAATATTGCTTTTCACACATTAGTATTGTTCTTTACTTTGATGATGAGGTAATAATAAATAAAGTTTTATATTATGAAACAGATTTTTCAAGTAACAACCATAAAAAGCATAAATCTCTGTGAATTCAAAGGGTACTTTTTACAAGCATATTTTTTCCTTACATAATGGTAGTTATATTTTAGTTCCTAATGTCATTTTAATGTTTTACTGTGTAATTTCTTGTGGTCGCGAAGTGCTTAACGTAATGGAATTTTTTGTAAATGTTATTAGAAAAACGAGAAAGGCGGAAATTATCTTATTTGAGTGAACCACGGTATCAAATCGATTGATTGAGATTAATGAAAAATCTTTCAGTAAAATAATATTACAAGAAAACCGGGACCTGAAGGGAGATTCACTAGGCGCTCAATCACGATATAATGTTACTAGTGGGGGAAAAGTCCGCCTTCGACAGCCGCCATTTTGAATGAGCACTCAGGCCTAGTATTCAGAGGGCTGTGTCTGTCCGCCACGTGACGTAATGCGCGAGCAGCTAAGAAATCTTTTCAGTTGGCGCAGTGCACGAATGGTACCCCCCTGCGCATGCGTAGTATTTTGTTTTGTTTTTACTCCAGAGTAGTCGTAATGTTTACATATGTTTGCCTCTGAGGTTTTTACGTATGTTTTCTAATCCAGTCATTCATCTTTCCCCTTTGAAGATGAACTCGTGTGCGTTCGGCAGATCTCAGGGTTATATTAACTAATATATTAATACGTTTTAACACATTTATGAAATTATATGTATGTTTTAATCTTTATATTAATAACAAGGTAAAAATTCCTTCACGACACTAGTTTTGGTGCAGTGTTTTGACTCTATCAAACAATATGTAACTAAATATTAGAAAGAACTTTTATATTTTAAAAATGCATCCATTTTTGTATTTCTAAAATAAAGGTAGGACATAAAACAATGGAAAAAGAATAAAACCATCAATTTATTCTTTGTTTGGAACTCTAAAAGTTTCCGAAAGTTGAAAGATTTAAATGTTGCCTCAAGGAATAACATATGCGCAGATCACACCTTTGGGGATTACGGTGTTGTCGTTTGATAACAGGACAAAAGATGGTTTAGGAATTCTGTTTGGTATTTAAGACTTCTTTTTTATTTTAGATTTTCAGCATTTAATAGAAATATACAGATATTTTACATTCTTTAACAGGTTAAATTTTGCATATCATTTTCAAACTTCAAGCTAGTTTATTGTTTTTAGTAAGAAAAATGAAGGGATAGTAATAGTTATGCTGCAATACGTAAAATTGAATTTTTGAAATTGTATGATGCTTTCCTAAGCAATTTTAAATCCTTCTATATATATAAAAAAATTTGATTTGGAAATGGACCAATGAAAATCTGCGTAGATATTCCGGGTAGATCGGCATCCAATTTGAATGCTTAAGCATGGCCTTTCATCGTTAATATTAAGAAAACTGTTGCATACAAAAATATGAAAATCGGTGGTATTATAGAAAAATGTTTGATAAACACGCTGATGCAGACAGTTTTCAAATCGAAGAATTATTTTAAGAGATATTTAATGCTAAAGTTGGACAAAGTCGTTCCATTAAAAAAGTTTTATAGGATCAAAAACTGTACATGAGAATTTAATTATTTTTAGATCATTTTATACGTTATAAGTTCCCGGTGCGCAGATTGCATTTATTTTTCTTATTTGCCGCATTTTTTGAGGTTTTATTTCTATTTTAAATTCAAATTTTCAGCATTTCGAGAGATATTTTTTACAAATTTTAGAAAATGGCATTAATTTAAACTGTTGCCAATTGTATAAACAGCGCAAACAATAAGGTTTACTTCAAATTAAAAATTTATTTACACGTGAATATTGCAAACAGAAAAAAAAATCTTTAAAATTAGAATTAAATGATTACATGTTAAAAGCAGGAAAATTACGTCATAAGAACCATATTTACACTTGAATTTTACGTCATATTTCAAATGGCCAAGAAATATGGCAAAAGAATTTAAATTGAAAAATATATTTGCGCGAGATATTTTGAGATAATCTTTTCAACTATTATCGTAAATTCGAAGACAGCGCAAATAATATTTCCTTCTAACAACAAAAGTATTTTCACGTGAATATTAATAAGAGAAATAAAAGTTTGGTGTAAATTACGTCAGATTTGAAACGATACATTTAAAATGAACTATTTAAAAGAACTATCTTATAGCGCTGCTAAAAAGTGCCGGTAGACAATGACACTGTTTACTTAATTCATTTTACATTAGCTTATTTTCAAATAACTATATTTTTTTAATTAAATACGAAAACAGCCATTGTATCTCTTAACAGCAACAGATTTGGTCTTAAAAACACCCAATCCAAGGAAAACGAATGGAAACCAGTTTACAGAGCGATCGCTACTGTTTTTTTTTTTTTTTTTTTTTTTTTTTTTTTTTTTTTTTTTTTTAAATTTTAATTCAATATTTTTAAAGCCAATCAAATTAGCGTGCTTTTTGGATTTTGGTGTGCCTGAACGGGGGTTGGCGAGCGTAGCTTGAAGGGGGCAGAGCCCCCTAGTACAGTAAAAGAATGAACACAGCGAGCACTGATTTTTTAATGCAATTAAACAAAGTGGCTTGTTTTATTATTAAGATATATATATATATATATATATATCGGATGGAAAAGCACTAAACTTCGAGCTTCTTAACTTGGGAGGACGCGCACCGGGCCTGACAGACCCGGAGTGAATATAATACTGCTTTGTAATAATGTAATAATTGTCTGAGCGAAGCGAAGGCTAATACTCAGCGAAATATTACTGTCCGGACACATTACTACTACGATGGATATTAACGCCATGTTCTACTAAAAAAAAAAAAAAAAAAAAAACCTTTCGTCAAGCATAACTCAAAAAATATTTGTCGGATTTCGTTTCTGATTGCACCAGAAGGTACCTATGAGGGTCGCCTACTGAATGCACCTACTATGAAAAATAAGTTCCAAACCGTTTAAAAATTATACAGAAAAAACTGATAAAAAAGCACAATTTATCTGCATACGTCACAGAAATTTGGTGTGTGTCACTTTCACCGGTTGATGTTTTCGTAGACAAATGGTTTGAACACATGGAGCAAATAATAAAAAAAAAAAAAAAAAAAAAAAAAAAAAACGAACGCATTAATATTGAATAGATCAGTTTCAACCACGTGATCACAAACCTTGCAACAACACGTGGCAACTAGTTTTGGTGGGCAAACAAATAATAATACAGTACTCCGTACCACGGTGACCGTTTTTAGCCTGTTGTATAAAATCTGGCCTGTTGTATGACATACAATTGTGGATGATTAAAACAAAAGACATGAGTGTTTATTGCTCCGGGAGGTTATCTTTCTCTGGATGTCTGTCTGTCTATCATACAGCATGCAATTTTCTTTTAAAGGATGATATTATTATGCAGTAAAACCTCCATAACGGACACACCCGATTAGTGGACACCTCTATTTAGGGGGCATTTTTTCGATTACCAACCCTTAAATAACTGTACATTTTTTACTCTCAGTAGCGGACACCTCCAACTAGAGGACAAATTCTGCATTCTCGGGGTGTCCGCTATTCAGAGGTTTTACTGTATATAATATTGATAGTTATTTTACAGGGCCACACAAAAGAATAAGAATATATGAAATGAATATAAACTAAATTCGGGATCGGTAGATCGCTGATGGTAATGTAATTTTAGGATGTTGTTACAGTCATCCGCAGCATGTTTTTAGAGTTTTGTTCATCTAACGAAACCCTACCTGTCTCACTCCTTTGTCTGTCTGTCTGTCCGTCTGTCACAGAGCCCGTTCTCAGAAACTATACATGTCGGAGACTTGAAAATTCGCATACTTATAGCTGAACACCACACATCAATCGGCAAATAATCAGGGGCGTAACCACAGATATTTTTTCGGGGGGGGGGGGGGGGGGGGAGAATTCGAAAATTTCCCAACTTGAAACAAATTGCTCCAATTTTTGACTAAAATGATATGCACAATGTGTATCATAATTATAATGATACTTTTGCATAAAAAATTCCTTTCCAAAGAAAAATTCTGAAACTGAAAACATAAAAATTCTAATTATGGGTTTGTTTACTAAAAAAATAAATACGCTTTTTACTTTCTTCTATCTTTACAAGAAGAAAGTATTGGATTCGTGAAAAAATTCGACTTCCGGTTTTAGACTGATTTATACGTTTTAGTAACTCCTGAACACGATTCGACTGCTTTTAGAAAATATCTGTCTGTCTATATGTGATACAAATTTTGTGGGCTCTCTAACACAAGAACTAATACACGAAATTTAAGAAAACTTTAGAGATTCACTTATACAGTCGAACCTCGTTAATGCGAACACTCAAGGGAAATTTTTTTTTGTTCGTATTAATAGTAGTTCGTGTTATCGGAACTTAACTACATTACATACAACTGGACGAGGCAATCGGAAACACTTCGTGTTAACGAGGTTTGACTGTACCTTGATAAAAATTGGTGCTGATTTGTTTTTGGTGTAAATCGTCCAACAGGTGGCACTGCTATGCGGCATTTTTCACGATTTACATGATTTTAGCGATAATTATATCTCAAAAACTATTGCACGGAATTTGATCAAACGTCATATTCTGTTAAACCTTGACATAATTTGATGCAGATTAGCTTTTTATGTATATCAAATAGCAGGTGGCGCTGCTATGCAGCATTTTTTACGATTTTTCGATAGCTGTATTTCAAAAACTAATGCACGGAATTTAGTCAAACTTCATGTTCCACATAAGTAGCACTTCCACATAAATAGATCCTTATTAGGCTTGGGTCTATACTGTCCAAAGCTATCGCTTTTGTGCACTTTGAGTAAGGAATTTTGGTTGCAGACATCTAAGAGGCTGGGTGCCAAAATTCAATGATTTGTTTGAAAAATGCTATGCTTATATCTCCTTTTTAAATGCACACAATTCAACAAATCTATACCTTTAGAGTTTGTTATTATAGGCAGAGAATTGTCGTTTAATTTTGGCACTGTGATTGCAAATTTTGAGGCATTAACATGTATGGAGTAGAAGAAAATTTTGGGATTGGCACATCCGACTAATTTTCACTTAATATTAATTCTTGTGTTTTCAAAGAAGCCCACCTATTAATAACATCGCTCAGTTTAATAAAATTCTCTATTTCACTTTCATATTTTAAAAGCATTAGGCTGTCAAGCCTGTCATCCCTCATTGTAGCTTACAATATATATTTTTTAAATTTTTATTTGACTAAAGGTTCTTTCATTAGATGCAACGCCATAAAGATAAACTGCTGTGAATGTTAAGGTACGAGTATATAGTTTGACGGCGTGACCCAAATAGACTTTGAATTTCATGGCATGAGTAAAAGGTTTGTTAAGTGAGTTGGGATTTGGTTTATTTCTATTTGACTCTGCAAGTCATGTACATCCGGTTTCTCATATCCAGGTGGAAACGTTATTAACTTTTCTCTTTCACAATTGTAATTTAAATGTGGAATGCATTGCTGCAATATTCTCTTGATATAAGGAACATTGTCATTTAAGCCCATTACTAAATTCCCGAAATTTTCTTGTATTTCTTATAATTCTTTACTGTAAAACTTATGTGTATCAATGTCCATTTCTGTGCTATTATTTTTATCCATTGCCTTTGGTTAAACCGTTTTCTTACGGTGCTTTCGGAACTCAGCTTCTCCAGTCACATTCTAATATTCATAATTATTTGTGAGCTTGTCTGTAAGGAAATCCTTATTTCTTCAAAATTTTATTCAAGTGCAACGTTTCAGTGTTAGAGTGTATGTCGATTTTTTCTTCAGATGATGGACAGCTTTCATGGTCATATTTCTGTTCCAAATTAAAATCGTCCATTTTTTACCTTTTTCATCCTCGAATGGATTTTTAGATGCTCCAAAATCTTGCACGAAAACTCTTTTCCTATTATGAAGGGTTTCTTCGTGCTGAGATTTATAGTAACTTTTTAGAACAGCTTTAAACACAGAACACTGGACTTTTGGTTTAAAATTTTATAAACACATATAAATATAAACGAACAGGACTGATATATATATTTCCGCACACAAATAAAAGTAAAATGTGACAAATTTATCTAAACTAACGACTTCTTATATCCGCATTTGCTCATATAACGCTTTTTACTTGACAGCGAAGGGTTAACTTATTTTTGCGGCAAAAAAATCACGAGAATGAGTAAAATATTGTCCAAAAATCGCAAAATTAGTCAAAAAAGTTGTGAAAACTCATCAAATCTTCTTGCCCATAGCTGTGTTTCAAGTAGGTTACTACATTCTTTTCTGTTGTTCGACAAGTGATCTCCAATTTTCAAAAGAAGCTGCAATCCCTTTGGATTAAAATAGCTGGATTCTCTTTTCGGAGGAGAAAGGGAGGTAGGGTGAAATTTTTGAGAAAAGAACATAGTTTTGGAAGAAATAAAGGAACTGGTTAGTCAGTTATTGATGGACAGAAGTAGAGAAATTTAGGTCTGGTAGATGTACAATATTTTTGTAGAACTGAAAAATACAATAATAGATTGAGTGTGGCTGATTTCTTTTTGTATTTCTTTTGATAATTTAACTTGTTTACTGTTGCAGTACTCAAAATAATCACCGAAAACAATAAAAATTTCGTAATTTTTTTACTATTACTTTAAAAAAAGAAAATGTCTCAAAAATCTAGAATTTCCCAACTCTAAGCTCAAATTTCCCAACTTCACATATATTGGGGGGGGGGGGGAGGCTCCCCCCCATACCTCCCCCCCCATGGCGACGCCCCTGCAAATAATAAAATTTTGAAAAAGTCTAATATTTAACCCTCTGGGCTCTAACTTGTGTATTTTAAGCAATTTTTCTAACTCAGCCCCTAATTTAATTAATTTGGAGACATGAAATTTTGCATACTTATAGCTGAACATCTCACATCAAACGACAAATAATAAAATTTTGAAAAAGGTTTAATATTTAACCCTCTGCGTTCTAACTTGTGTATTTAAAGCAATTTTTCTAACTCAGCCCCTAATTAAGTTGGAGACATGAAAGTTTGCATACTTATAGCTGAACACTTGCGATAACACTATAAATAATAAAATTTTGAAAAGTCATATTTAACCCTCCGGTCTCTAACTTCTGTATTTTAAGCAATTTTTCTAACTCAGCCCCTAATTAAGTTGGAGACATGACATTTTGCATACTTATAGCTGAACACCTCACATCAAACGACAAATAATAAAATTTTGAAAAAGTCTAATATTTAATCCTCTGGGCTCTAACTTGTGTATTTTAAACAATTTTTCTAACTCAGCCCCTAATTAAGTTGGAGACATGAAATTTTGCATACTTATAGCTGAAATCCTCACATCAAACGACAAATAATAAAATTTTGGAAAAGGTCTAATATTTAACCCTCTGGCCTCTAACTTGTGTATTTTAAGCAATTTTTCTAACTCAGCCACTAATTAAGTTGGAGACATGAAAGTTTGCATACTTATAGCTGAACACTTGCGATAACACGATAAATCATAAAATTTTGAAAAAGTCATATTTAACCCTCTGGGCTCTAACTTGTGTATTTTAAGCAATTTTTCTAACTCAGCCCCTAATTAAGTTGGAGACATGAAATTTTGCATACTTATAGCTGAACTCATCACATCAAACGGCAAATAATAAAATTTTGAAAAAGTCTAATATTTAACCCTCTGGGATCTAACATGTGTATTTTAAGCAATTTTTCTAACCTAAATATATTTCCCCTAATTATGTTGGAGACATGAAAATTTGAATACTTATAGCTGAACACCTCACATCAAACGACAAATAATAAAATTTTGAACAAATCTAATATTTAACCTCTAATATTTTGTCTCGCGCAATTTTTAAATTTAAACTGTTTTGCAATACTATTTTTTGTTCATTTTGCATAATAAGTGTAATGTGACGCAATTTCTTCTATTTCAGACTTCTAACGCATGTTAATGAATTTATTTTACAATATCCTTTCTCTTTCAAAATTCACATGTAAATATAGTTTTAATGGCGTAATTTCCAATAAGTGCTTGCTTTTTATACCTAATTATTTAATTCTAATTTGAAGGTTTTTTCCTGTTTATAATAGTAACGTGTAAATATTTTTTTTTTTTTTTGAAGCAAACATTATTGTTTGCGCTGTTTATATAGTTGGCAACAGTTTAAATTAATACCATTTTCTAAAATATGTAAAAAATATCAGTCAAGATGCTGAATATTTGAATTTAAAATAGAAATAAAACCTCAAAAAATGAGTCAAATTAAAAAAATTAATGAAATCTGCACACCGGGATTTTCTACTGAATAAAATGATCTAAAAATGATTAAATTCACATGTATAGCTTTTGCTCCTATAAAATTTTTTTTAATGGAACGATTTTGTCCAACTTTAGCATTAAATATCTCTTAAAATAATACTTCGATTTGAAAACTGTATGCATTAGCGTGTTGATCAAACATTTCGCTATAATACCACTGATTTTCATATTTTTTGTATGCAATAGTTTTCTTAATATTAACGAAGAAAGACCTCCGGTCACAAAAAATACAAAACCGGCGGCGGCGGCAGTGACAGCGTTAGTTACTTTTTTTTAGAATAGAGAGATATATAAAGATGAAAACTTGTCTATCTGTCTGTTTGTAATTCTATAAAAATCCACAATTTGGAAGCCAAAATTGTGAAAAGATACGTACATGTGTATTAAAACATGGCCAAGGCAACTAAAGTAATCCGGAATCAAAATAACTTATAGTTAATTTTTAATTAATAAAAAGCCACCAATTTAACAGCAATTTCTTATCAAATTTAAACATTTTTCGTTATAGCAGTTGCCAACAATTAAAAAACACAATAAAATTATTACTACAACAATTAATTTTCTACTGCAAGATTTCCACGTGAAAAATGAAAATGAAATAAATAGTTTGATGAATTTTTAAAAAAGGTGAATATTACGTCATAACTTTTCTATAGCAAGATATTCACATGAAATATGAAAATGAAATAAATGGTTTGACGAATTTAAATGAAAGTGAATATAACTTCATTTTTTTCTATTTCAATGTTTCCACGTGAAAAAAGAAAATATTACGTCATATTGGAAATATAAAGAACGTGGTGGATATAGTGTAACGTCATATGAGTGTGAAAAATGTATTGAAGCATGATAAAAACCCGATTAGGGAAATAGTGGCCTATTTTAACATTATTGCTCCAATTATAAATTGAAATAAGTTCATTTATAGCTGTATTCTTTTGCGTCTGTTATATACATTTACACATTTTTATATAGCGTTTTCATATGATTCATTGATACAACATTTCGACTGCTTTTTTTAATTTTTGTTTTGTGTTGTATGTTAAATTTTGAAATTGATTTTTCAGAACAAACATCCTTCAAATTCTGGGCAACGCCGGCACTTTAGTTTGTAACAGATAAATGGCTTTTGTATCTGTACATCTAATGCTAATATTATAAAGCGTTATAATATTATAAAGTATATAATATTATTAATGCTTGTACGTTTGTGAGGTGTTATCTCTGAAACTACATAGCCAACTTAAAAAAATGTTGGTGGCCATCTCTGCTCCGAAAAAAAGACTATTTTATGTCAGTGCAAGAACCTACATCGCTGCAGGAGCAAAAAAGTTCTAAAATTGCGATTTCTGTGATATTGATTGGGTTAGAAACTTTAAATTTGTTGCGGTAGTTCTTTTAAAATGTAAATACTCGTAATGAACGCTCTCTAAAAGGTTCAATTTGACCGATAAACGTAAAAATTTCTAGAAAGGTTCTAAACTATGTTTTATTTGGAATACTGAAATTTTTGGGATACTGTTGGGGTTAGAAACCAGAACTTTGGCATGGTAGTAATTAATAAGATGTAAATGCTCGTTGTAGAACGAATTCTAAAAAATAGAAAGACTAAACAAAGCGGAAAAAGATCTAAAGATGATCTAAGTAACGAAGTACATGGAATTGTTAGGAATATAAACATGAAAATTGACATGGTTGTATTTATCATGACGTAAATTCTGGCAATAGAACAATTTCTAAAAATGTCGCTATATAAAACAGTGCAAAAACAAAAAACTTTCAAAAATTTTCTATTTCTGTGTTACTGCTGAGCCCAAAATCTTGAAATTTTGCTTCGGGTTAGTTTTAAAATGTACAATTGTCTCTATGAATGGTTTCTAAATAATTTAAAATTTAAAAAGATGAAATTAACGGAAAGCGATCTCAATTACCATTAATTTGGAATTATTAGGTACAGCAACTTTAAATATTTCATAATGCTGCATTTCCTCCGCAAAACATGCAATTTAAATACAACAAAACAGATAGATACCCACCTAGCATTAAATAAATTGTGTAAATATTAAATAAAGACCTGTATGAAACAGTGAGTAGGTTGCCCGAAAGTATTTGTTAAAGTGTTCCTTCTCTAGGCTTTTCTCTCTCTCGCCAAGGCCACTAACAGAGGGAAGTGCCGTTTTAAATGTGATATGAATTTTTTATCTGATTCATGTTTCTAGACATTTTATCATAAGGTCATATTCTCAACTATCATTAGTAGATTTTTTATATATTAACTTATTCTGGTGAAATTTTATAATCGGGATCATATTGGCGTATGTTAGCTTGCATGATTTCCTGAATAAATATGTATGGATTTGTAAATTACTTCAAATGACACTTTGACAGCTCAAAAGTTATGCAGACGATATATTCAGATCTTGAGACATACTTTTTGTTGTAATCATTGCCGATTTCTTTTATTTAATACATGCTAAATACAGCTCAACTTGTGCAGAATATGTTTGAAAACAAAACAATACAGCGTATGTAGTGGCCAGCATACACTCATCATTTAAATCCGATCGAGCATATCTAAAACACACTCTAACGAAGCATTGCATGCCACTGTTGATGTATTCGGTACTTTGATACTATATTAGATTTTGAGGAGAGAATTCCTTAAATGTTATCGACAACCTCATTGCATCTGTGGAAAACAGATATTGTACAATATTAACTATTCCGGGGGAGCATACACCATATAAAGTATAGTCCGTTCTTTTTAAACATCATATATTTGTCATTTAAAGTTACTCAAATTGGTGCGGAGCGTCTGATTATACTCTTGACATCATTTAGTACAGTTAAAATTCCGATATAAGTAATTTAGTGTTTCATTTTCTATTTTACTTTTAATATATTGCGTACTTTCAATTTTATATCCATGCATTGTCTTGAATGGTTTGATTTCCCATTTTTTTAAACAGTGTATACGAATTTATATATAAGATTTTGTAATTCTACGATTCGTTTATTTTCATCATTTCAGTTTATCGCAGTATATGGACAATTAAAGATAACATCTTATTTTCTTTGCTTCCACATGTTATTATTAAATCTATGTTCTCAGTAATATCGCTCAGACTAATCCCTCTGAGGGAAGTCTTAGTTATATTAATGATTTTACAATTGTCACCACTATCTTTTTTAAAGGTAATCTTCAACTTCTTTTATCGTAAAATTGGCTCCGACTAAATAAGATGACGATTATTATTTGTATTTATTGGTTACAAAGTAAAAACCATTCATACCCTGGGTATGCGCGCGTTCTCCCGGGTTAATTGCTTTTAGTAAGTAAAATGAAGGGATAGTAATAGTTATATTGCAATGCGCAAAACTGAATTTTTGAAATTGTATGACGCTTTCCTATGCAATTTTAAACACATTAAAAGGATGAAGACAGCGAAAACAGATTTATTTATCTAATTTATCAAGGGGTTTGTTTAGTCATTAATATATTATAAGGAAAGGACATGTTTAAAACAACACCTACTTCAACCAATCTACCAAACTACCGGGTGTCCTAAAAAGGACTGACTGATTTTAAAATTCAATAACTTGTTAACGGTGACAGATATTTAAAAAATTCTTGCAGGAGGTTCATGCATGAGGTCAAAAGTTTTTTTACAGTGATTTTCGATTTTAGTTCGAATTCCAAAAAATAGATGGCGCTGTAAGCAGAAGGCGCTAAATACAGGCTCGATTTTTTGGTCTTTCTGTTCTTCCACGCGGAAAAGGGAGATGAAACCGCATTGAGTGGGTCCTGAAGTGCCAAAAATCGAGCCTGAATTTAGCGTTTGTTGATGGCAGTGCCATCTATTTTTTGTAATTCGAACTAAAATCGAAAATCACTGTAAAAAAACTTTTGAACTTATGCATAACCCTCCTGAAAGAATTTTTTAAATATCTGTCACCGTTTGCAAGTTATTGAATTTTAAAATCAGTCAGTCCTTTTTAAAACACCCGGTATATTTTTACTTGAGCGATTATTGCAGGAATCATCTTGGCAACGTTGACTAAACATACTTTAATCGGAGACCAATCAGATCAGCTAAATTCTAGAGTCCAGTAGGAGTCGTAAATACGGACAGATATTTACTATGGATCCACAGTAATTTTACCGACAGTGACATCAGCTGCACTTTCATTATATATACATATATTGAAGAAAAATCAGTAATGCAATTTATTTGAAGGAGCTGGGACAACATTTAAGGAATGGCAGTTTCCGCCAAATGAAGTAATTTTTACCATTAAGGCGCTAGAGAAAACTTTCTTTTAGGGAGACAGGCGAGTTTACTTTTCGATATCGTTTAAATACGCAAGTGTAATCGTGATTACTATGTATTTTTCTACATTTATAATGTTTATTTATTTTAGTTGTTGTAAAGCTAATTTCATTTGGCTTCAGAATTTTGTGCGCGTTAGAAATAATACGAACTTTAAAGTGCCCGTCTCAAAATCATATTTAAAAGTGACAATTAGAGTGTAGCTTTCATGGCTTTCATGTATCAATCATTATTACGGAATACCCCTTGTATATTGGTGTCCTAAGATTGAAGGTCAGTCAATTAAAAATCATATTTTTTTTCCTATGTATGTTTCTGCTACTTTGTTCTATAGCAGTGAGATTTTTGCATTACAGTCAAGAGCCCTGTATACTTATTCATTAAAATAATGAATACTTAATGAATAGTAAACGATATCGAAAAGTAAACTCGCCTGTCTCCCTAAAAGCAAGTCCTTGGTTATATAATACAGAAACTATACGTACAAGTTAGTTTTAGGAAATAGAGACAGGTTAACTTCATCTCTGCAGCTCAGCTAGAAAGGAGTAGACGCCATGACACAATACATTTTCGACATTATTTATAACAAAGTAAGAGACGAGTTTGCTACATTTAAATAAACGGTCAAGTGCGAGTATTACTCGCACTCAGAAGGTTCCGCACAATAAATATATGAATTATTAATAACTATATTATTAAAAAAATCGTTACCAAAAGAATAATAAGAATTTGTAAAAAACTATACAACGTAGGGTTGGGTATAGCTGTATATACTAGAAAAGTTTGAATGGGTATACCATAAAAGCTCAAAGAGATATGAAGCCTAAATGATATCAAATATTGCTATTAACTCTTTGTTTAATCTTATCCTTATCTGTTTATGATGAACTTAATTCGGTACTAATAAAAGTAGTGCATATTTAAACTTCATTTGGCATAAAACTAAATTCAGCGTAGTAATAATCTTTTCTTTTTAGTGTGTTTAAAACAAAATCCTTGTTCAAAGTTTAAACTTGGAATTGTGCTAAGCGCACTTCGAAAGGAGGTCGCAAAGTTGAATGCCACCTTGTCCGTGCCGTGTTTTTCCAGATAGGGTATTAATTAACTTTTAAAGACAAGGGAGGCGTATTGAGAGATCCACTCAATGCAAACTACGCACTCAGAAATGGATACTCAAATTTCACGAAATTTTCTTCGTTTTTGACGAAACCGTTTCCTGGGAAAATGCTCCGATCGAATATTTCGTAAAATTGGGCTGTAGGGACTTAAATATCACTGGACAAGAGTCTATGGTAGCGTAAGTTATCAAAATCTAAGTCCTTTATTTAGTCTCGATTATATTATGAATATTTACAAGTTAAACAATATTGGTTTGGGTTCTCGTCAATTTTACAGGATAAAAAGTTCCATCAACGGGCTGCTTCCACAGATATAGTGCTTCAACCGGAGAAAAGACTGGTCGGATGACCATCTATCTCATCTCCTCGCTTCGCTCATTCACCACTAGGTCCAGCAAGACCTCCTCGCCAGCGTCCTCGCTCTCTCGCTTCCTAACTGCTTCTCTCCTCCTCCCGCGTTGCCACCTCGCTTCTCTCCAAGGCTGAAACTCCCGGTCCTAGGGAAAACTAGCTTTTTCCCTCTTAGCCGATGCCACCGCCTATTTTTCGAAGGCTGAAGCTCGCCGTCCTAGGAGAAATCGTCTTTTCTCCCCCTCAGCTGTTGCCACCGCTCACTTACTGGACGGCTGAAACACCTGCTCCCTGTGCAATTCAATGGAATGTTAAGTTAGCGCCGGAACTAAAATTGTACTGCCAGTTCCATTCATATTTGCAGACTCGACGGCACCATACCTTTGTTCAGAGATGAACTATGAGTTTATGAGATTCCTCTTAGCGTGGGAAAGTCCAGAAGACCCTAGGGGGATCTTCTCCCGAATTAATAGTTCGTGAATAAATAGTCTTTAGGGGTAATTAGTAAAGTTCTTACAGCAATCCCCCCTCCAAGAGAGATTTTTCACGTAGCTGGAAAATCTATAGTGAAGTCAGTGTTACACTCAAAATTCGTTCACCACAGAGGTTCATTATTCATTTTTTTCTTTTGTGCTAATCACATATAAATTTACACACTTTTCCAGGAACATTATTATGACAATTACAACAATATATACAAAATGAAAATTATTTATACCTTATGATGCAAGCAATTTTTTTTTCAGAGAATTATATACAATTTTCCTAAAATTATTCAGCCCTACTTAAGCAATAGTGCACTCTTTCTTTTCCCGGGCGGTGCCTGATTGTATAATGATAAGGTTGCCGCATCAATGACCAGTGGATCAATCTTGGACTATTCACGGCGTTGTTTCGGATCAACCTTACCCAATATTTACTGGTACTCTGCGCTGATCTTCTGCTAGATAGTTTCACTTTCATTTTTACTCCTCTGATGCGGTTTAATGCAACTCCTCTCTGTCCCATATGATTACTCCAATAATCGGAAACCCTTTTCGCGTTGTTTAAATACAACAAACCAAATATCTTAAGAGAATCATAATTCGAATTGTCTTGCCTTCTAGCGCCTAAATCTAAGTCGTGCGTACTCGAATAGTTTTCTCCCGGATCAATCTGGAAGACACCCCTCTTCTTCTTAACCTCACGAGTTTTCGTCCCCGTTTCCACTAATAATTCCCGAAATTGCCTGATACGTCTAATTAAATCCAATCTAGGTATGAATTTTAAACCTTTAGAACGTTCATCTCTTTTCCATCTCTCGTATAACTTTTTAATTTCGTTTACGGTTTTTGGCCAACAATAACGATTCAAGAATTTATAACCTGACTTTTTCTTCGTACTTAGAAGTCTAACTGCACTCTCCTTACATAAGGATAACATATCTCCTTTGACTTTCAACGGGATTACCATTGGTTCTTGGTCAGATTCCCTGGGATCTTTTATTTTCCTAATCCCTAACCCCTCGTTCATTTCAAAATGTGATTTCACCTCGTCCGCTCTCTGCTTAACACAATCGAACTTGACATTCTCTTGCGCATCACTCACATTTTCTTTGTTTCTTAGGGTCAAGTTTTCATCCCGCGGTACGGTCTCGCTTAGACGTAGAAAAGTCTCTTGCTTTTTCTCCGTTACTAAACTGGCTCCTATTTCTCCCACTGCGTCCGGGGGGTTGAATTTTAAAGTCTCGACTCTGCCCACCCTTCCAGCTAAATCGCCTCTCTTAGCCAAGTTCAAAACCTGTTCATTAAAGGGATTCAAATTCGGTACGGGCTGTGCGCTCTCAACTACAGGTAGAAAAATTCCCCTTTTCTCTTCGACAAAGATTCTATCTTCTGGGTTACTCCCTGACCTCGGGGGGTCGCACTTAAAAATTCCTCTTTCTACCTCGACGCGGAGAATTGGCTGGTCCATCGGCTTAGGTGAACCGGCTGGTTTTTCATTTTCGCTCTCCGTTACGGTAGGGGGAATGGACGAGCTCTGCGATTTAGTTTCGCTTTTCGTATCCGCGTTTCCGGGGTGCGCTCGTGGCCCAGTGCGAACTGCGATGATTGAACGCGGGTATCGTCTCCGCCTGTCAATTAATTGCTGCGTTTTGTTCCCTAACAAGTAATGAACCATGTCCGTTTCTTTATCTACTGCGGCCGCCTTTGTCCTTATAGTATCCCCGGTACCCAGATTAATTTCTATTTCTACAATAGGTAAACACCGAAGTTTATTATCTAATGCTTGTTTAACATATACACTTTCACCCGTAAATCGGTCCTCATTTACATCGTGAGCTGATATTAAGTCCAAATTACTTCCGCTATCGCGTAGAATAGTCATTTCTTTCCCATTAATTAACCCGCGACTGACGTAGGGTTCAAAGGCACTTTCTAAGTCTTGTAGGCCCGCGATATGGTAAACTGCTTCGGTCTTTTCAGCCTTTTTTAGCTCCGGGCAAGAATACTTGTAATGGCCGGTTTTCCTACACAAAAAACATGTAATCTCTTTCTTTTTATCGAATATTTCATTTCTGTTTTTCGAGTTGTCTTTATCCCTCCAATTAGTTCTACTCTCTTCCGATCTACTATCCGTTTTTGATTGCCCCGCGAATTTATTTCGCTCTAGAGGTTGGGAAAGGTTTTGAAGTTTCGAGGGCCCTAGCCGTTTCATAGTTTTCCTAGCCGAATCATACGCATCTAATTTCTTCGCCAAATCAAATGGAGTGATTATCGTACTCCAAACATCAATGAAATGATGCTTCGTTTCCGGATTAACCTTTCTTTTTAACTGATCTGTGATTATTAGCTCTCTCAGTTGGTCGAAATTTCCCACTTCTAAACCACTTAACCGTTGATCAAAGTAATTGGAAGCCTCATATACGTAATCTTTCCACGTTTTGTTTTCGGGCTTTTGTGTCGTAACAAATTTTAGTCGAAAGTCTTCTGCCGAAAGCTGGAACCTTTCTAGTAACATCTTTTTTACATGATCAAAATCGTCGGAACACGCGGGTGGTTCTCTCAAGATAAGCTGCCCCAATTCCGTCGGTAACAATCCTAGTAAATGCGTAACCCATTGACTTTTCTCGATTTGGGCTTTCTGCGCTTGTCTTTCGAATAAACTGAGATAGATTGATATTTCGGACTTATCGGAGTCGAATTTGGGCAGGACTGATTTTAAAGATATTTTCGGCTCTCTCTCATTTTGGCTAGCTAAACTAAACTCATCTGGTTCCCGTTCTAACCTAATTCTCGCCAATTCATGCTCCCTCTCCAAAGCCTTAGCCTTTTCTTCCCTCTCAAAGGCCTTATTCCGCTCTCGTTCTAACCTTTCTTCATTTTCTCTCTCAACCCTATCTTTCTCTAAGATTTTTAGCTGGGCTAGTGCTAAAGTTTCGTCATAGTCCTCTGCTTCTTCGAGTTTTTTAATAATTTTGGCTATATTATCCGACTCTTCTATGCTCGCGCCGAATTCAATAGCTAACTCTTTTAGATCGCACTTTTTCTTACCCGCAAACACTGACATGTTTCCTACTAATTAACAGTTATAAAAAATGCTATGCCAATCATGCAATTATCCACTTCGAAGTCTCTAAATATTTCCCTAGTTGTGGATAATCACAAACTCTCGCGACATAAAAATATCACAACAATTTCAATAATATTAATATGATAAACAGCCTTATCATTAACCAACCAAGTTTTCATATATAACTTTATATAATCTTTGGTATCATTTCTTTTAAGTCAATTGCTCAAAAAGTCTCTTAAATTTTGAAAACATACATTCTGAATAAAATTCACCTACAAAACAGAATTTAAATTATTTGCATTCAGTGCATCCAACGATGCGCCACCTCTCATAAGCAATTTAAATTATCCTCACTGAATTATTAACCTTTAGTACAAGTAATACTTATTTAAAACAGTTTTAAGGAACGTTAGAAAATTTATATTTACTTAAATTTCTTAGAATCCAGTTGGAAAAATTTCACAAAATGTTATTATCAAATTCCTTACTTCCTAAACTCTATTAAATATACAATGATTAAAAAACATTTTTGTTATTAACTATACTATTTCGATTAAACCTCTGTAATGAATCAAATAAAGAGTGCTAACCTGAGATATTGTTGACTGCTCTTCTGACATTGTCTTAGACTGGTACAGCTCCGGTCATCTGTAGGCTAAACCATCCGGCGGGCTCGACTTCCCTGCATTCGGGTGTCTCTCGTCTCTTGCACGGCGTCGGATTGCCTTGGGTCTGGAATCCTTGCTGGATTCGCCGAAGACTCTGCTCTGGGGATCAAGGTCTCCTTTCTATCCTCCGTCTGTCGATCTCGGATCTCCGGAACGTCTTACGTCTCTTGCACGGCGTCGGAATGCTTTGGCTCTGGAATCCCTGCTGGATTTTGCCGAAGACTCTGGTCTGGGGATCAAGGTCTCCTCTCTAATCTCCGTCTGTCGATTTCAGCTCTCCGGAACCTCTTGCACGGCGACGGATTGCCTTGGCTCTGGAATCCCTGCTGGATTTGCCGAAGACTCTGGTCTGGTGATCACGAGTCCTTCTATCTTGCGGCCTGGTTGCGGACCTTCCTGTTTTTTGACGAACTCTGATAATTTATTTTCACCAGTTCTTAATCCCCTTTAGCTGCCACCACTGTAGGGACTTAGATATCACTGGACAAGAGTCTATGGTAGCGTAAGTTATCAAAATCTAAGTCCTTTATTTAGTCTCGATTATATTATGAATATTTACAAGTTAAACAATATTGGTTTGGGTTCTCGTCAATTTTACAGGATAAAAAGTTCCATCAACGGGCTGCTTCCACAGATATAGTGCTTCAATCGGAGAAAAGACTGGTCGGATGACCATCTATCTCATCTCCTCGCTTCGCTCATTCACCACTAGGTCCAGCAAGACCTCCTCGCCAGCGTCCTCGCTCTCTCGCTTCCTAACTGCTTCTCTCCTCCTCCCGCGTTGCCACCTCGCTTCTCTCCAAGGCTGAAACTCCCGGTCCTAGGGAAAACTAGCTTTTTCCCTCTTAGCCGATGCCACCGCCTATTTTTCGAAGGCTGAAGCTCGCCGTCCTAGGAGAAATCTCTTTTCTCCCCCTCAGCTGTTGCCACCGCTCACTTACTGGACGGCTGAAACACCTGCTCCCTGTGCAATTCAATGGAATGTTAAGTTAGCGCCGGAACTAAAATTGTACTGCCAGTTCCATTCATATTTGCAGACTCGACGGCACCATACCTTTGTTCAGAGATGAACTATGAGTTTATGAGATTCCTCTTAGCGTGGGAAAGTCCAGAAGACCCTAGGGGGATCTTCTCCCGAATTAATAGTTCGTGAATAAATAGTCTTTAGGGGTAATTAGTAAAGTTCTTACAGGGCAAATAACTTTCTTCCCTTGTTTGAGGATACAGGTTTCGTTAAAAGTGCAATAAAAGGGCTGGTGATGCCCTCTATTAAACAGTTTAGTAGAATCTGTATTTATCGACAGGGGAAAAAATAATATCACTTATCTTTACCTTCGGGGTGGTTCGAACTCACGACCTCTGGTGTGGGAGTCCGTTGCAATAGCTATCTTGCTATTGAGCACTTGTATGTATGTGATTTTAAATGGATGTAGCGGATTCTACTGTGTGCTTATATGTTTATAAGGTGGATTGTAATTTTATCGATATTGATACTGTTATAATTCTTTCAAGTTTTAATTAATAAGGCCAATTTATTACTAAGGTTTGCCTATTGTTTATGAATAATTAGAATATGGCTTTATTAATATAATTAATTAAAGAAATTTTCTTTGCTCAATGAATGATTAAAATATGGTCTGTTTAATTTAATGCTCAGAAATAAGGAATTATGAAGGATATATTGAGGGAAATTTTATCAATTTGAGTAGGTGGTTAAGATTTTAACGTTTTACTGTTTATAAAAGTGAGAAGGATCAATTATGCATATTTTTAATTTGATTGTTATATGAATATATTTCTTAAATGAAAAATAGATCCTGGAATTTTGAAATTTTATTGATTGAATTTTTTTTGAACGCTTTATAAAATACAGGAAATTATTATTATATTCCAATATTATTTTCGAATTAACCATAAAGAACAATAGAAATTTAAAAAAAAATAACAATAATAAACATTCTTAAAAACTTTAACAGCTACAAAATAACCAATGCAGAAACAATAACTACCTATATTTCAGTATTTTCTGAAAAGCGCTAAATAGTGTTGTTTTTTAAATAAATCGTGACAGGAATAACATAAACAAGCAAATATCAGCTTGCTAAAATCGCAGGATTTGAGGATGTACAGTAGCGCGCCCCTCTCCAAACAGCTACCGCAACTTTTCCTTAAGATGCATTGAATCTGGCCGTGAGTAAGGAAACACTTTCCTCAGATATTCGAGGTTTACGTTTCGTTAAAAGTCACTTGATATTGATACGAAATGAATGTCAGAAACGACGAAATATAGCTCAAGGATTGCTGAATCGTCAAAAGTGAGAGTTTTATTTCTGAGAGTGTAGTCGCGAATCCTATAGTATTTATGTGATTAATTCTAATTAAATTAGTCTGTTTTTATTAATTTGACGTTTATTACTTTTATACTAGGGCATTGCATTACACAAATATATCATTAAAAGTTGTTATCTAGGCTTTAAAAGCCGATACTACATAGAGCATGCCACCCCTGTCATTATGTATGCACAAACCGTCCGTGTTTTTAAGGGTTAATAGTTCCGCTAATTACAGACGCTTTTTTTTTTCGAAAATCATTATCAACAATGCTTTTATATTTCTTCTACGATAGGTATCTTCAGCGCTCCTCAATATTTTTAATGAATGCCCGCAAATCGAAATTTGTGTGTAACTGAAAAATGTCATTACTATAATTTCCCCGCAAGATTTAGAGTAACGTCTACTACCTCTATTTGTTTCATAGTTTTAGTTTCATTAGATTCGGAAGTAGAAGGGGGAAGACATATTTTTGCACTTACATTTTCGACGAATTCTCTGAAAATATAATACCTAAAATTAAAAGAAATGTATTTTTGAGTTCAGCGTCACGAAAGATTTCGTTCGATACCCCACACGATATAAAAAGAAAATGTTTACTTTTTCAAGTAACTTAATTAGCCACTCTACATTTTCCCTAAATATATTTGTATATGTTTAATAGTCTGTACCTATGTGGGTTAATAGTCTTTACTACTTCCCCTATTTGAACTTTCCACGTTCCATAGTTTACGAGTAAAATGGCTGTGACAGATAGACAGGCAGACACAGGAGTGATCTTATAATGGTTCCGTTTTACTTTTAAGAACGGAGCCCAAAAAGAGAGATCTTGTTGAGTAAGCTGCAATTATGGCATGACATAACAATCGCTGAGTTTGCTTCTTTTTAGGGTTTCGTTTATTTGACGAAACCCTATTCGTCTCACTCCTCATTCTGTCTGTCACAGAGCCCGTTCTCAGAAACTATATATGGTGGAGACTTGAAATTTTGTATACTTATAACTGAACACCTGAGATCAAACGACAAATCATAAAATTTTGAAAAAGTCGTAATTAACGGACGTTATTAATTAAAAACTACCAATTTTACGTCTCATTAAGGCTGTTCTCAAATCCAAAGGGTCAACTTTCTGACATAAGTTTTAATTCATTTTTGTTCGAAAGCGCATGAAACTAGAAGGTGTTGTTATTCAGAAACTATGTCATCGAGCTGTTTTTTCGGTTTTCTTGTAAACGCAATAGATCTTTCAGAAATATTATCAAAGTTGGTATTTTGAACTGAGCTACCGAACGAAAGAAGAAAATCCAGTCAATAAGGGGAGAAAAATGCCGTGTCACGTGATCAAAATCGCTTATAACTCAATAGGTAATTGATAGATCAAAAAATGGAAAATACAGTTCGATTCCAAATCGCTTCCCTAGTCAGGTTTTTTATTAGGGTTTCGTTCATCTGACGAAACCCTATTCCTCTCGCTCCTCTGACTGTCCGTCCGTCTGTCTGTCTGTCACAGAGCCCGTTCTCAGAAACTATATATGTCGAAGACTTGAAATTTTGCATACTTATAGCATACATCTCAGATCAAACGACAAATCATAGAATTTTGAAAAAGTTGTACATTTAACCCTTTGGGCTGCTACATGTGTATTTTAAACAATTCTTTCTATGTGAGCCTCTAATTAGGTTGGAGGCGTGAAATTTTGCATACTTATAGCTGAACACCTCACATCAAACGACAAATCATAAAATTTTGAAAAAGTTGTAAATTTAACCCTTTGGGGTCTCACATGTGTATTTTAAACTATCCTTTCTAAGTGAACCCCTAATTAGGTTGGAAGCGTGAAAATTTACATACTTATAGCTGAACACCTCACATAAAACGACAAACTATAAAATTTTCAAAAAGTCGTACATTTAACCCTTTGGGCTCCCACATTTGTATTTTAAACAATGATTTCTAAGTGAGCCCCTAATTAGGTTGGAGGCGTGAAATTTTGCATACTTATAGCTGAGCACCATCATGCGACAAATCATAAAATTTTGAAAAAGTCGTACATTTAACCCTTTGGGCTCCCACATGCGTATTTTAAGCAATTCTTTCTAACTGAGCCCTTTATTAAATTGGAGATTTGAAATTTTGCATACTTATAGCAGAACACCTGAGGCCAGGCGACAAATCATAAAATCTTACGTTTAACCCTTTGAGCTACCACATATGTATTTTAAGCAATTCTTTCTAAGAGAGCCCCTAATTAAGTTGGAGACATGAATTTTTGCATACGTATAGCTGAATACCCCGGACCGCACGACAAATAATAAACTTTTCAAAAAGTCTTATATTATTTACTCCTCTTGGCTCTAACTTGTGTATTTTAAGCAATTTTTCTAACCTCCGCCCTTTTCACCGGGGAACACCTTTCCAACTTTTGCCGACACCCCTTTGACAATTCTTTCATATTATGCACCATAGCCTTACATATTTTAGTTCCATTTTTTTACCGCCAGGGGCGCCTACTTATCTCGGGTGCTATGGGCCCAATCCCCTCGACTAATATATCAACGGATAGTATGTAAAACGGAGTTTCGTTCGGATAGAGGTTTGTTTAGAATAGAGTGCGCCCCTGGTTGCGAAATGTGGAACTAACAGATTTTTCAAAAGGATAAAGTGTTTTGAAAGAAATATTAAACGAAACCCTGTGTGCGATCTGTGATCACACTTACCCACTTGTTTTTATATCTTTCCGTTAAAAATGAATTTGTAAATATGTCAAAACGTTTTGCGCTTATTGAGCAGAGCAGTTGAGAACAGCCTTAACGAAGAAACTGTATAAAATGAATGCAGGTACGAACGGACTCTTGAAATATTTTCATTTCTCCTCTGGGTTGCCACACATCTGCGCTTTGAAATTGCCAGTTTGCCAGAGCGCGCTTTAAGCAAAAACGTGTACTGGACGTTTTTAAATCGACTTGTATCTCAGACAGTTTTTGGGCAAGAAATTTTTAACTTACACAGACATACGCAGAAAAAAATCTACTTTCATTTGGTATACAGATCGTTCCTCTGCGATGTGTATAAGTTAAAAAATCCTCTGAAAATCGATTGATAAAAATTTAATTTTCTTCCATTACGAAAGCAGGTGTCCATCGATTTGATTTCCAAGGTCTTCCATAATTTTTTCTCTCCAGACAAACGGCGCTGGGCCACGTGGTTTCTTATAGTAGGATATTTTAATGCGAAATTTAAACTTTCTAAATATTAAATTTTTAGATTAAATTTTCAGACATCCCGGAGTGAAATTCTTCGCTGATGTCATTGATGCCCATTTCTAACTCCTATCTTAATTACAAGCTGAGATATTAATTATTATTTAATTAATTGGTTTTATTTCTATAAAATGCGTACTATTGTATTTAAAAAAACCTAATGAAGGCACATGATTGCAAGAACAGCGATTTCATTTAAATTAGGAAATCTAACAAGGCGATCTGTTTGAAACTTGAAGATAGTCAGTTCATAACATATAAGAAAAGTTTACATAAAGATTGGCGAGTGAAATTTCTGGTAAATGGGGGGAGGGGCGCTAATTTCACTAATTGGTTTATTTCTATTATGTACTTATTTTAGAAGGCAGTCACGTGATGTTTCATTGCAGTATTCTTCTGAAGGGTGCCCGGTTTTTAAAAATACAGCATAAATGTTACTTATGCCAGATAAAAATTTCAGAAGTACTGATACCACAAATTTCGAATAGTAATTTCAGCAAAAATATTAAATACTTGGTTGAGACCGCCACCCCCCCCCCCGATCCATGTATCTACCGATAGGTTGTGTAAAGGAGTTTCGTTCAGATATACTTTTGTTAAGAATAGAGTGCTCTCCCTGGTGGTGGAATATGGAACTAACAGACCGATATTTCATTTTAAGTAGGAATTCCAACAAAGCGATCTGTTTGAAACCTTAAGATAATTTATAACAAATACTAAAAGATTATAAAAAAGAATGGCGTGTCACATTTCGGTTGGGGGGGGGGAGAAAAGTGTAAGGGGCGCGAACAAAATTAGGCAGTATAACAGGGCTTTTTGTACTGTTTTGCGTACGGTTATTTGATGGTGTGATGAGATAACTATTACTAATTCAATATCAAAAATTTTATAAGTGTTCATACCACTATTTTCGAATAGTAATTTAAGCAAACATCTTAAATTCTTGGTTAAGACCACCAGCCCCTCGACTAGTGTATCTCCTGATAGGTTGTTTAACGGAGTTACGTTCAGATACAGTTTTGTTAAGAATAGAGTGCGCTGCCTCGTGGTGGAATGTGAAACTAACAGACCGCGATTTCATTTAAAGTAGGAAATATAACAAGGCGATATATGTTTGAAACTTTAAGATAGTTTTTAACACATAAAAATTTTTTTATAAAAAATGGCGCGTGGAATTTCTGGCAGATGTGGGAAGGGGGGAGGGGCGAAATATTTCTTTTTTTTTTACCTTTACGTTTTATACCATTTCAGGTGCGGTTTTTGACGGAATCCTCAGATACATGCTAATTATTAAATATAAATATGTCAAAAGTTAAGTTACCACTATTTCCGAATAGCAATTTCAACAAATATCTTAAATTCTTGCTGAAGACCGCCACCCCCTCGAGTAACATATCTACTGTTAGGTTGTGTAAAGGAGTTTCGTTCACATACGCTTTTGTTAAGAATGGAACGCGCTCCCTGGTGGTGGAATCTGGAACTAACAGATCGCGATTTCATTTAAAGTAGGAAATCTAACAATGCGATCTGTTTTAAACTTTAAGATACTTTATATCACATGATAAAAAATTATAAAGAAGAATGGAGCATCGCATTTTTTTTTTGGGGGGGGGGGGTTGAGGGAGGTGCGCGAACAAAATTAGGAAATATAACTGGACGATCTGTTTGAAACTTTAATATATAGCTTATAAAACATAACAAAAATTTTAAAAATCAGGCCGCTCGTCAAAAATCATGATGACCATCTGCCCACTCCCAACCCCCAAGGGGGCACTTTTCTAAATTTGGCAGATACCCGTCATGTTATATATATCGTAGCATTTCGGGGGGGGGGGGATATAACAAGGCGAATATGTTTGAAACTTTAAGGTAGTTTAGGATGGGTTTCCCAAAGTTTAGAAGGTATTCCATGGCGATAAATGTACTGGACGTTTTGAAAGAAAGTGTTTTAAAAGGAATATTAAACGAAAACCTCTGTGCGATCTATGATCACACTTACCCAATTGTTTCGATTATTCTAGGTACAATTGTTACAAAGGGAATTGCTGAGTTGGTCTATCTCTATGGACTTATCTTTTTATCGCTGTGATTAAAAGTTTGGCGAACTGAATCCGTCCTTTCCCTTACACTCGGGCATGCGATTGAATGGTCCTCCATTCGCCCAACAACAACATTTACATAGAGAAACATGAGAAAAATATACATACATTACATAGTAATACTAAAAATACCTGATTTTAAAATAAATATAAATTCAATCTAAATCAATTCATAGAAACTGGAGGAACTACAATTGTATAATTGATGCAAAATTAAAGTTCTGAAAAATATTTTTTTTGAAAATATGACTCAGTCATTAAAAGTGACCAAATTCAGCAAAACAATACGATCAATGATGATCAATTTATAAAACTTTGGTTATCAACTCTTTCTGATAATATTAAATTTTTAGAAGCACTGCATACATCATTTTTTTACTGCATACATCATTTTTAGGTAGATTTCGTATGAAATACTACCTATTGGCGTCGTTCCTATGTTGGAATTTCTAAAAAATTTTTGCAGATCTACACCGATCATGACCCCTAGAGCCCAAAACCATCCTCAGTAAAAAACTTTATCTATCTATCTATCTATCTATCTATCTATCTACCTATTTATCTATATCACTTTCTTCTGGACACGATAACTTCCGCAATTCTGCACAAATCTCTTCCAAACTGATACATAAAATCAAGGGGCATAAAATCTCGGTCAAGTTCGTTAATGGGCAAAATCGGACCAAGGGGATGGAAATAGGGTGGGGTTTTGTGAAAACCGAAAAAAACCCATAACTTCTTAAATTTTGTACATATCTAATCAATTTAAAGTTTTTATTACTTCTAAAAATAGCGCCAAAAATTTATGTATCACAGATTTTTGATAAAGTTAAAAATGGGCTCAAGGGGCGTAAAAAATAGGGTTTTGGGGAGAAAAAAATTCATAACTTCGTCAATTCTCAAGATATCAAATCCAATTAATTTTATCATGAATCTCCATAACATTATCTACAACTTTTATATTCACAAGTTTTTGATAGGACCAATTCGTACCGCAAAAAAATTAAAAACGAAAACAAAAAGGGCGTTTGAAGAAGAAAAAAATCCATAACTCCGTCAATTCAAAAGATATAAAATCCCCATGAATTTATCATATATCTTCTTAATATTGTCTACAACATCTATATAGACAAGTTTTGGATAGGACCAATTCTTATAGCAAAAACAAATTAAAAATACATAGCGGTTGAAGAAAAAAATCATCGTAAGGGTTTATTCAAATCCAAACTGCTTATTTTCTGACTCATTTTACAATCCATTTTTACTCTCAAAGGCTTCCAGTTGGTACCTTTTCTTACTCAGAAACTATATAATGTACTGTAATGGTCAATTTTTTGATAGAGGCAGAATATATTTTAAAACATGCTGTCAAAGTGGGTCTTTTGAACCGAATTTCCCGAAGAGGATTGTGTTGGAAAAATCATCGTATTAAGGGAGTATTCAAATCCAAACTGCTTATTTTCTGACTCATTTTTAAATTCATTTTTGCTCTCAAACGCATCCAATTGGTAGATTCGCTTATTCAGAAACTATATAATGTACCGTAATGATCGATTTTTTTGACAGAGCCAGAATATATTTCAAAAAATGATGTCAAACTGGGCATTTTGAACGGAATTTCTCGAAGCGATTGTGTTAGAAACGAAAAATATTGTCTTACTGAGAAAATAATTGTTTATATATCAAGTTTTAATTAATTGAACGAAAATTAAAAACACAGGTCGCTTATAAATCTCTTCAAAAATCACGTCAACAAGTTTCATGTTTCTCCTATTAAAAATGAATCTGGAGTTATGCCAGAAAATTTCGAGTTGTGCATGGAAAACTATTTTTTTTAATACCGCCCTAACATGATTGTGATAAAACCAGTTACTATATAAAAATGGAATAAAAACTCGTCAAAAGCGGCCAGATAAAATTGCGGTACAAGACGATAAAAAGTGGTTTATCTCTAATCATGATTTGGTTTTTGTTTGTGAAATTAGTATACTTAACTTCGAAATCTACCTCCGCCTGTAGGCCGGGCCGGCAGGGATTTTTTTTTAATCAACAGTAATTTTTATTTTTCAAGAATGAATGGTTATTCTGTAGATTTTTTTTTATAATATTTAAAATAATTTATAATATAAAATTTTCAGAATAATGGTTGAAATTGATAATGATTGGTAATTGTTGAATATGTTGAGAAGTTAAATTTAGAATAACAGTTCTTTGGGGCTGTATATAAATAACGTTTTCAACTTTATGGTGATTTTGGACTTAATCCCCCCCCCCACACACACACACACACACTTATGATATCATACGTTATCATCCCTTTTGATAATATCAAATGTTTACAAGGACTGCGTACTTTTTTTTCTATCAACAAAAGTTTTTATTTCTCAAGAATAAATGGTTATTCTCCAGAATTTTTTAAAAATAATATTTAAAATAATTTAAAATATAAAATTTTTAGAATAATGATTGAAATTGAGAATGATTGGTAATAGTCGAGTATGTTGAGAAGTTAAATTTAGAATAACAGTTCTTTGGGGCTGTACATATCTAAAGTTTTCAACTTTATGGTGATTTCGGATCCACTCCTCGCTTAGGATATCATACGTTACCATTTCTTCTAATAATATCAAATGTTTAGAAAAACTGTATCCATTTTTTTATCAACAAAAGTTTTTATTTCTCGAGAGTAAATGGTTATTCCCCAGAATTTTTTTTTAAATATTTAAAATATTTTATAATATAAAACTTTTAGAACAATTGTTGAAATTGATAATGATTGGTAATATTTGAATACGTTGAGAAATTAAATTTATAACAGTTCCTTGGGTCTGTACCTATATAAAGTTTCCAACTTTATGGTGACTTTGAATCCCCCCCCCCCCCCGGTCACTAATGATATCGTTATCAGTGTCTAAAATTTATTTTTATTTTAAAATTTTTTTCTTTATTTTCCTTTTTATACCTTTTCAGTGATACACAGATATAGTCACACATTTATTATTCACACGTTTTACTTATTCAAAGAAGAAGAAGCCAATAAAATATCACTATGATTTATAAAATAACTTAATATAAATTAAATTTTTAAAAAGATAGTTACTTTTTAAAAGTACTTAATAATAGCTTTTTGTTACATAATGGATACAACAGTAATACTGTTTTCTTGCACTTGCCTCCTGCATTGGTAAAGGGCAAGCAGAATTTCTTATCAAGAAAACAGGTAGGCAACATTGTTTCTTTTTATTTTACTAATAAACAGAACAAGTGTCATTTCAAAAATAGTTCCAACCTGGTTTCTCCAACAGAGGATTATATGCGCATATGGTAGAAGAAATGTAAGGCCAAACGTTGGGATATTCCATATTTTGGAATGAAAAAACTGTATAATCATTTAATGGTTTTAATAATAACTTTGTATTTTCATAAAAATAGATAACACACTGAAAAAGTATAACAGATCATTTTGATGTAAAGATGAAGTTACAAAAAAGAAAATTTGGGTTGGATAAAAAATGATAACGATATCAAAAGTCAATATCCCCCTCCCCCTAGAGATATCTTACGATATCAAGTGCCAATCCCCTCTCCCCCTAAAGTGATAGAGTTATGCATGCACGCTCTTTCCCCTCCTTGCGTTAAATTTCAGTGTTCACACATTAAAAATAAGTCAAGGAGTATTTTTAAGTTCTGAAACAAATCCTAATTACATCTCTGTTATCAAGCTTTTTATCGGTAAAAATATAGTCTTTCAGTTTAATGTACGGTCATAAACACCTTCGCAAGTAGAATTAAGCTGAAAATTTTATGATGCTTAAAATAAACTTTATAGCTAAAATTTATATCATGCTATTACAGGTCATAGATTGCTGAGGTTAGATAAGAAATACATGAAAGGTTTATTAGATCCTAAACTGTAAAACCAAAGATCATAAACGGATTTATCGATTCATTATTAAATCTTTTAACTTTTCAGATTTCCCAAGTAATTATAAATGTAGATGCTGCTATACATACGATTTGTTTCATGACATAAAATTAATTTACCTTATGGGGACACATAAAATTGATAAAATGGATTAAATTGTTAAATTTAACGTTCTGATATTTCCACTACATGAAGTTTGATATCTCAGAAATAACGCGTTGTTAAAAAATGTAAATAAATAGAGAAAACGTTTTCAAATCATACATGAACGTTCATTAAATAATTCCTCTTGAAACCTATAATATGGAGAATGGAAAAATAATTTTATTTGAATTTATAGACAAAGTACTTTTAAACCAATTTTCAACGACAAAGATTATATAATTCAGTGTTTCCAAATCTGGCGGATTTTTTTTTCAGAAATTCCGAATTCTAACTAAGAAGAGCTAAACTCAGAGGAGGGGTAGGGTCAATTTTACTTGAAAGGGAATTAATAATGCTAGGTTTGGGAATTACTATAAGGTGAATATTAAACGGTCTGAAATACTTTTTCAACCTTTCGTAAATACCTGGAGTTTATGAAATTCCAATTATTTTAAATATCAATGAGAAAATATATTATATAGGCATGACAAAAAGGAATTGTGAAACAAGATTAAAAGAACATAAAGCAGATATAAAATATAATAGGCGATCCACAGCTCTTGCAAGATTTTGTTCAAAAAATCAAATTAAAACAATAGATTATGAAAATGCAAAAATTATTTGGCTGTGCACTTATCCTCAAAAAAGTATAATTAGAGAATACCTAGAAATTGAATTGAACATTGGAGACGTTTGTAATGAAGGAGTTTCTTACGGTATACATAGGTTGTGGTTAAATTTTTTTAAACAGAATTTAACTTAAAAAGACATAACGCAGTTATTGACAATAATCTGGTTTCATCAAGTTTTTCTTTTTTGATGTTTTTTGAAGTTGGATGATTGGACTACGGATGTACAGATGGCACTGTTATTGTGACGTGTTCAACACAGTATGTTGACTTTTATGAACTAATAAGTAGCTCTCTCTCTTGAATTGCAGTAAGATCCTGATAAAGGCCACAGGGTGGCTGAAACTTGTCTGTTTTAGACTCTTAAAATTTTATTTAATGTTTTGAAAGTTTTTACCTTTTTGTGTGTGTAGTATACGTCTTTTAGTAAATCTTTTTATTTTATATGTGATGCTAATTTCAAGACGTAAATGTCCTTTAAATTATTAAATATATTTTAAATAAAAGATTTGAATGGAGTTATAAATATTACACAAAATCCTTAAAAATACAAATTTAATTAATCAATTTTAATTGGCAAAATTTTTCTAAAATTTATTAAATGTGTAAATCTGCAAATGCAGTTTCAAAAATTGACGAAAACAGCTTAGAAGATCAAACTTTTTTGAATTCATAATTTTGGACGCAAAGGGTTAAAAATACTATTTGAAATATCTTGAAAAACATTTATAAGGAAATTTAAAACCTCCGATTGTTTATGATTTTCCTTACTATTCTATTATTTTTAATTTTTTTACTTAGGAAGTATTCTTAGTAAACAGTTTTTGACTATATTATGATAGACAACATGAAAAATGAAATAAAAACATTAAAAAATAAATTGTAATAGTTTTACAAAAATGTGTTTTGACTTTTTTTTTTATTCAAAAATTTATAATTTTTCATTTCAGTTTTTATTGAATAATAATCAGAGCAAATTCTTAAAGCCAATAATAACTTTTTAATGGTAGCATTGTATTATCCATAAATAAATTACTTTTACATAAATAATTCATTTCAATATCTTACAACCTAAAGCGAAAATGGAAATACGTTTAGAACAAATATGCAGTGACGATGGAATATTTCATGAGCTATCGATTGAGATGTGGAATTCTAAAATAACAATATCAATACAGGAGGTGAGACATTCACGATCTGCTTTAAATATTTCCATATTCATTTAATATCTATAATATATCTATAATTTTCAAGTATTGCTGGGTATAAAAATGTGAAACGCTTGTTCGAAATAGGTTTTAAGAAAGAGAAAAATGTGCTAACTTAATGTCCAGTTTTAAAATATGGTTTATTATTCTTGGTGAAAAAGAAAAAAAAATGTTTTGGGGAGTTTGTTTCTTGAACTAGATAAAAAAGTCTATCAACTCAGGGGGTGTTCGCATCCTGTGGTATCGAAGTTTAGATAAGCTCCCCTTTTTTTAAATTGGCAATATTCTAAATTTTGCTAAATATGATGGACTGTCCAAATGTCCTCCAATAAGGCGGCCATGTTCGTCATGACTTAGTCCATCTGAAACAATTTTTTAAAATTAGATTCTGAAAGATTAAGATATTCTTTGAAGTAGTGCTTTGAAGTAGCAAGTGAAGTCACGCTACAAGTAGTGAAACTACAGTGTGTGATAAAGGAATGTCCCAGTTTTGATGGTATATTATAACAGTTTAATTTAGGCGATTTACAACGAATCCTACATCAAATTGAAGGTAAACTAACCTAGTTTTTATAACAAATGGTCAATATGTACACCTTTAGTTATACGCACGCATCCAACTTAAAATCCAATTTTCCCACACTCCAGTTAACAAGACCGGAGTAATTGGAGCAATAGCCTCTTCAGTTCTGTGTCTCAACTCTGGCAAATCATTAGGTAGCGACGGAACGAAGACACGATCTTTCATAAAGATCCAAAGAAAAAATCGCATGGCTCTGACGGTTTTTAAATCTTCAGCCCAGCAATAACGCTTTGCGCTCAGGAGTCGCTTTATTGCGTATGTTGCACTGCAAGAGAGTCAATAACAAAGCAGTACTTGCGCATGCGCTTATCTAAAACTGTTTGAGTTACTCTTTATTTGTGATCTTGAACCAACACTCTACAAAGATTAGAGTTGATACTATTAAAATTTATAACTGAGGCATTTTTTTTGTGGACACCATGTGAAATAGTCGATACTTTTCCGGTAGTAAGTAGAGTAACGCGTTATTTTTTGAAAAATGTCATGTACCGAGTAGCGCGTTACAAAAATTCCATAGTTTGTAGCGAACACTGTTTCTACTTTTAACGTTATTTCATGAAAAATGTGCCAAACTCTAGTCACGTGATTGTAACTCTCTTCTTTTGCGCATAACGTGTTTTGTGTCACAATTTGAAAATGTCAGCAACTCAGCTGCATCGTTTAGCCACGCATCGTACGATGTCATGGATTTTCCACTGATTCTTGCTGGTAATTCCAAGTGCCAAAATCAAAACCATAGAAATAATTTTTTTGGTGGAAAGAGTTGTGTATTTAGTCATGATTCTGTGTCCCTTGATTTACCTAGAATTTGGAAAGAGATACTAAGTAATTGTAGAAACAATAGTAAAAATTAATCCACACACGCAAATAGCCAAGTTAATTTTATTTTATTTTATGTTTTGCAATGTTTTTCAGTATGCTTGATGTCTCGTGACATTGTTTACCATGTTGTTTTTAAATTATGTGAAAATTAATCCACGCTCGCAAAAAGCTAATTTAATTTTTATTGTATTTTATGGTTGCAATATTTTCATTATGCTTCATGTCTCGTGACATTGTTTACTATATTCTTGTTTTTAAGTTATGTGAAAATATTTTCTATTATGATTGATTTTGAAAATGTCACCGATTGTGCGATGAAACGATCGTAAGTCTTAATAAAGATATTCTATCACTTTTTATAGCATTATTTAACTTAATTTATTTAGTCATCATTAGAACATTATCTGTTCATGCTGCATTTTTTCTTTTGGAATTGCTTTTTTTACAGATTTATTTATTTATTTATTTTGTTATTATGATAGAGAAAATAAACATCAAATTTCTCTGGTCGACATACAATGAATAATATGTGCTTAAAGTAACCTTTTAGAGAATTACACAAAATATTTTCTTGTATTGTCTCTGTCTTAATTTTTTAATGCCATCAGTTTTATGAAAAATTTTTAATCATATCCTGACAGACTCAATATAACGAGGGGCCTACTTAATAAATGTTTTCAATTTTTAAGAGAGGATCCTTTGACAAAATCTGAAAGGAGCAAAGTAGACACTATTTTTATAAAGTAGTTTGCAGTCACTACTTTTTAAAACAAGCAGTTGCAGTTGTAGTTGACTACATTTTCGGTAAAGTAGTTTTAGTTCTAGGTCGGTACAAAAGAACGTAGTTTATTCGACCACTACTCTGCAGCTTATACCAGCATTTAATTTCAAAAGTTAATATTTTCCAACACGATAATCATTTGAAAAAAGTTAATGTTTACACTTACTGTTAATAGTTATAGATATAGACTTCGTTATATGAAACCGTTATTCAAATAATTGAGATAGAAAACATTTTGAGTCGCTTGTCTAAATTCCAATAAGAATGCTACGAAAACTCCTGAGTTGTTATCTTTAGCCTAATTGAAGAAAACAATTCCCAAAAAATCCTGTTCTTTTTTTCTTTTGGCTAAAGATAGTAAACTTTTCCTTAATGCATTAAAACAAGATTCGAAATGTATTGAAAATAGATTTGAAATATATTTTATAAAGAAATTTGAAGCGTATGGTCACTTATGATTTTTCGTGCGGAAAAACCGGCGGTCACTTGAAAAAAGTTAAAGTTTAGGATTTATTTTTAAGTTTTGTATACTATTAAAAAATAGTTATTTTTAAAAGTGATACACATTGTTGGTAAAATCTGGCCCATAAAAAAATTACCAGTTTCAAAACACATGGACATACACTGCGTCATATGAAGCAAAGTTTCAAATATTTCTGATCAAAAAAATTCTTGCAGCTTGTCAACTTCAATAAGCTTAGTGCAAAAACCACAGTTTGATTGTTTCGTTATCGCCAACAATCAAGCAAACAATTCCCCAAAATCATGTTTTTTTCTTATTTTTTTAGGTATAAAACTTTTCGTTAATGAATTAAATCAAGATTTGAAATTTGTTGAAAAAAGATTCGAAAATATTTTATAAAAAAATTTGTATTTTTCATTTTTCGTACTATTCCATTATTTCAATTATTTTAAAGGGAATTACTGCTAATAAACAATTTGAGAAAATATTGATTATATTACGATAGACAACATACAAAAAATGAAATAAAAATATTCAAAAATAAAATAGTAGTAGTCTGATGAAGATTTTTTTTCAAAAAATTATAAGTTTCCGTTTATATAATTGTGTTTCAGTATTTACTTATTATAATGAGAACAAACTTGTACAGTCAACAATATATTTTTATAGGTAGTATATAAAGTAGTATACAGCAAATAAATAATTTTAATATAGATAATGATGTTCCAATGTCATACAGACCAAAGGTTAGTGAAAAAGTGTTTAGAAAAAATGTGCAGTAATAAGGGAATTTTGCATGAGCTATCGACTGAAACGATGAATTCTAAAATAAAAATATCAGTATAGGAGGTGTGACATACACGATCTGCTTTAAATATTTCTATATCCGTTTAATGTCTATAATGTTTAGATATTTCTTCAGTAATATGCTTAAAATATAGATACGCATATTCAAAATTTGTTTCGGGTAAGAGATAGCTACGCTAAATTAATTTCTGTTCTTCATTTAAATGGCGAACGAATTGTTAAAATCATAATTTATATATTGATTCGCACCTTTAAAAATCATCATTTCTTCATCGAAAGAAACTAAAGACAAATAGAGTGACCGAGCCAGTAGTTGATCAAATAAGGTCGGTGCTAAGGGGGTTTTATTATATTTCCTTCCTTTTAAGTTTCAGAAGCAAACTAACATAATTGCTACAACCCTAATTAAATATCCTATAATGGGCAGAATGGAAATATGTTGAAATTAAATAGCAACAAAATTATAAGTAAATAGTTTCTTTAATTGTCATTTTCCCAGTAGCTGATCAATCGAAGAAATCAGTCGAAAATTCAAACATTAATCTTTAAAATATCATGCCTAACCTTCAACTGATATTACCGGTCTCACAGACCGGTGTTTTTTTCAATTTTCACAGTTTAACTTGCAAATTCCAGTTTATCTAAAAACACTACCAAAATTTTGTTTCGTTCGGAACTTAAAATCTAACACCAGAGACTTTTGAATAGGTGAATTTTAATTATAACACTCCTGTACAAAAAGTTTAGAGCAAAAACAACATCCTATGAGTTAATCGCGGCTTTCATTCATCTTTCAATGGAGCGGTCTCACAGACCGCTTCACACTATTTACGTGACAATTTCTGTGACATCAGTTAAAGGTTAAGCTGTGATTAACAGTAATTCATATAAAACTATTATTTGAAATAAGCAAGATGGAAGTAGATTATTTTAACTTACCGTAATTGTCTCCAACTAATCAAAACTAAATTTTTACATTTTCTAATAAAAAATTTTCCTAAACTTACTTCTCTTACAGTAGACACATGACAACAATGTGAAAACAGGTGCTCCAACATTCAATGAAAAATATTATGTCTAGTTCCACGTGTAAAACTCATTTCCGTCTGAAATGGGGCAATATTTAAAATATTTTATCAACTACTGGAGGGGTATCAACTACTGGCTTAGCCACCCTACATTTTAATTGGGTTCAGAAACATGGCATAGTCGTTTAGTTTTGTTGGTAGGGGTTTAAATTATATTTTTGTTGAGTTGTTTCATATGAAGTCATTAACATTGAGTATCAAGTTAGGCAAAATGAGCGTTTCGAAGACACATTGATCCTCACTTTCAATTGGAACGTTGAAAATGGGAAAAGTTGCTCGTGCCATAAAAAGGTTTTTAATAGAACCGTTACCGACCGGGAACTTTCCGTATTGTTAACAGCATTTTTCTTTTTTTCTTTAAACAAAGGTTCTTACTTACCAGGAGTGACTAGCTTACCTGGCCGCTGTGCGAATTCGCCTTTTGCTGCATTCACTTGATTATAATGACTTGCAACAAGACGGGTTTCGCCTGATCTCCGCTTTATGGAAATTATAAGCCCGCACCTTTGTCGTCATTGGAGCAGCTTAGTTTTAAAACTTTGTTTTGTCTTACATTGTTGTCCTGTTGCTAATTACTTTTCAATTTGGTAGATTTGGCACTAAACAGCACAGTGAAACCTCATCATGAAAGGTAAAAACGATTACTATAGCCAATCGTTAAACGCTATTTGTAGTCAAGTGAACAGTTCAAAGAAATAGACACGTGCTACAGTCCAAACGCTGGTCATGTTTGCTTTTAGCAGATGTACTCGGCTGAGGATAAGCATCGGTTTATTAGTTTGTCGCTAGGGCTGTTCTCGTTATCAGGCAAAACATTTAACATTTTTATTTTAATCTAATTAAACATTAGTCCAAATGGGTTCCGGATAACTTTGGCGATCTGATTATGATAACCTTCCAATGTAATCGAGCCATTTTTTAAATTAATCTTATTCTATTTGATTTTATTCTACCTAAAATTGGAATTTATCAGGGGACGAAGTTGGATATACCTTAAAACAGATACATAAGTATTTTAATGTAACAAAAAAACTTTTATATTAATAATTGTCATAAAAATTTTCACAATTCAGGTTTTTCTTCTGTACGCTATAAGTTTTTTAACTTCTGAAATTTAAAATTAGAGAACCTACACGTTGTTTAATATTAAAAATCTTATTACTATTTTTGTAAATTAAGATATATTTCGGAATTTATGTTTATAATATTGGCCGGCTTAGAGACCTACTAATTAGACGACCTACACTTTTTTAAAGATTAAAATTTTTCTTATTATTTTTTATAAATTAAGTTCGGAGTTTATACGATTAGCCGCTTTCCCTGTATAAATACTTCTTCTATTATAGTTTTCTTTTAGATATAAAAGTAAGAGAACATTTTCAATCTAGTATGAAAGTATTATCATAAAAATATAAGGATTTTATTAATAATCGTTTATCAAATTTAATAATGTTTAAGTATCAGTTGTTCATAATGTTTTATTACATGCTGCTTATTGAATATTAAACTCTGGGTTAAACACAAAAAAAATTTATTACTTTTTATTATAAAAATTTTTATTGTTAACAAAACATTCCTTGTTTTTTTTTCTTTTTCCCCTGAGCATTTTTCATATAATTTGTATATACAGGGTGTCATAATTAAACGACCCTAATATAAAGTTGTCTAGAAACGAAACTACTGGTCAGAAAGGTGTGAAATTTTGTGGCGACATAATGAAGGAATGGGAATTCGTTTGAGCAAAAAAAAAAAAAAAAGTTCAAAATTTCGCCACTAGAGGGCATTTTATAATGAATTACTCATTTTAAAAGTTTTTACGCTTTATTTTTATCATATTAAATAAGACAAACACACAGACCGCCCCCTGAAAAAAATAAAGCTTAAAACTTTAAAAAATTATTGGTGTTTGAATTGAACGGATCATACAAACTCTGAAAAAAATATCCTCTTACGACAGCTGCCATTTTTTTGCTCAGAGCTCATGCCTAGTATTCAGTGGTCGGTGGCTATATGTGTAATTTATGTAAAAAAACCCTCTGGTGGCGAAATTTTTAACTACATTTCTTTTTTCGCTCAAATAAATTCTCATTCCTTCATTATGTCTGTCACAAAATTTCACAACTTTCTGTCTTATAGTTTTGTATGTAGACAACTTTAAAGTAGGGTCGTTTAATTATGGACACCCTGTATATTTATTTATTTAACGCCGTTAAATTTGCCTTTTGCTCACATTTTTTAGCAGTTGCTTAATATTTAATGGAAAATTAAATACGAGGGCTGTTCAACAAAGAATTATCATAATTTTTTTATATCAACATATCTCCACTCATCGTCTAAACTTTAATGGTGCTGTTCAAAATAGTCTATGTGTGATGCACTTGTCCCACATTTTTGCACACTTCAAAGACATCATGGTAACCACTTTTTTTTAAGTAGGTCCCTCAAAATCACCTCTACCGTCTTCACCAATGCTTCTTATGATGAAACATACTTTGTACGAAAGTGTTTCTTTACGTTAGGGAATCCATCGTATCTTTCTGTAACATCATCTTTTATTTTGAACAAACTTTCACGCGAAAGCCCTGTTGTTCGGGTATGAGGAGTCTCGGAACTCACCGTGCAGAAACATGTTTCATGTTCCCTTTTCTGTTATCAACGGGTGGCACGCAATTATAACTGCATTATTTTTATCAGTTCTCATTTCTAACGATCTTCTCTGACAAAAATGTTCGACGCTATTAAGGCTCTGCTGCACTGAAACTTCCCGATCGCGAAATCCTATGTTAGCCTATGGGAAAACTTCGAAGAGCGATTGCTCATTACCTAATATAATTATTAAAATACCGATTTCATCATCAGAAAGTAGACGTCAGATGCTGATGATGTGCGTTTTTTAAAATTATCTCCGTAAATTTTAAGTGCAGGAAAAATCCCTATAAACGTTGGAATTTCCATTTGATTAAATTTTATCATCTTTAAAATACTTACGGAGACAATTTGTAAAAACGCACATCATCGGCATCTGACGTATACTTTTTGATGGTGGAAACGTATTTTAATAATTATATTAGGTAATGAGTAATCGCGCTTCGAAGTTTTCCCATAGGTTAACATGGGATTTCGCGATCGGGGAGTTTCAGTGCAGCGGCCCTTTAATGTTGACTTCTATAAGCGCAGTTACAGGAATTCCGGGTCCTTCTTCCTTTGAAGATAATTGTTCTTCTCTTCTTTAAACTTCTCCTGTAACTGTGCAACAGGGAAGAACAGACTCTTCATAAGTCTCCTATGGCATACGCTTCGATTGGCGATCTCTTCAGGCGAAAGCAAAATAGGTAAAAGCATGCTGTTCATTGCGTTTTGCCGCTATTGTTCCCGTATGCGATACTGAAAGTATCTGAACTTTCATGGTTGCCACTGACGTAATACAGGTTATAAATGAAAAAAAAATACCATGTATTCATTACACGTTAAGCTAACAATGGAACATAAATGTAAATTTGTGCACAATAAAGTATGTTTTTTTTAAAAAATATGATCATTCTTTGTTGAACAGACCTCGTAATAAACAAATCCTTAATTTTATTTTTCGTTACATAAATATGCTCGGTCTTGTCCAGAATACCTAAATATAGCGATCTTCACCATATTTTACCTGAAAGCCGTTTACCACTGAAAATTCGAAAGGTAATCTTCGCTTTATTTAATCTTCCAGGGTGATTTCAAGTATATATGTAATAATAAAAATTTTCGCCCTTTTATCTTAGTGAAACTATTCCAAATTCTTAATATTTTTCCTTTTTTACCTATCTTTAATAATATTTAAATATCTTTTGTCTTTTATTTCATGCATTTAAATCTGCGTTTCTTTTGTTATTCTAAAAACCTTAATCCATTCGTCTAATTTTAAAACCCATTAAATTACTTTTTTAATTTTATTCTAAAACTAAATTCTTTTTGTTTCGAATGTTTTGCATTTGTTCGATGATGTCCTTCTTCCCACAATTCCTTGCAAGCTCCCACCAGCATTTGATTGCGTTTTAATCTGACGCCGAGTATAAGGAGTTCATTATCGACGTCACGCGTTCGTCACCCTTCCCATCAAAACGTAGCCTGTCTCCTGTCCCGTTCGTCCCTCTCTCTCTGCTGGAGTTGGTTCTCCACTAACAATGTATCCGTCCGCGATCTGTTTCTTTGAGTACTTATGCTGTTACATGGACGAGGAGCGAGAGATTTTACGTTTATCCGGTTGTTTAATAAATCTACGTCACTTGGGGTGAATGACTTTAATGTGTAGATCCTAATACTTTTAACATCTTAAGTTTTATGAAGTGGATCATCGATTATTCGAGAGTTGATGGACAAGCTACTGGAAATGTTACGATATGTTTTTGTCAAATAAACAACGTTTAAAGTTACGATGACTCTATTAATTATGCCATGGGAAATTTTTCAATGTTCATGGAGCCTGTCTTCTACTCGCCACCCTGACTGCACTCCGATATTCTCATGATAACGAAGGGTTGACCTTGATTACTATTCTACATTTACTTCGAGATATACGGGTGTCGCCGGAATGTCACAAAAGTCGATAGCAAAATGCAACATATAGGTATTTTTTTATTCAATTAACTGTTTCGACCACAATTGTTCTCCAGATCAAACCTTCGCACAAAAATATGAGGTCAAACACATTCTTTATATATCTGAAGTTCCAGAAGAATTCGTCAAGTATTTCTATAGATCTTCGACAAAACGTAAGAAATCGAATGTACCCGGTAGCTTATGGCCATATAGTGTATATGTAAACTTTTAAACGATTAGACTTATATGCTGTTATATCTGTGAAATAATTCTATACCTTAAACCAAGTTATTTTTCTGCCTAAATAACTCAATATTTTCTAGGCAAAACGAAAATGGAGATGCATTTAGAACATATTCAGTGATGCTGGAATGTGTCAGGCGTTATCGACTGATATGTGGAATTTCAAAATAAAACATATAAATTCAAATTGAGATAAATACTTCCTTTAAATATATCCATATACAGTTATTTCTTCTGATTTCCAGGAATTATTCGAATTACACATGCGAAATACGGAAATAGTTGAAATAATATTTTTAGAAACGAAAAAGAGTAAAAATTAGTTAATTCTCTCACACATTTTTTTTTCTTTTCAACGATAAAGAACTGTATTAAATATAAGACCAATTGCGCATAAGGAAAACCTTTTTTTTCCCCCACTATAATAGGCCTGCATGTTGTGATTTGAGCTATAATAATTGGCTCTTTCTTTCTTTTGAAAACTGAATCTACTTGATTATAATAAGAAATAACACAACTTTAAGAATCATTAATTAAATCTATAATTTCACGGATACACCCTCAATGAAGCTACTTTCGTTCTACCCGAATAAGCGGTACTGCTGTGATGCATGATCCCGTATCTCGACGTTGGATGCGTGTTTGAATGTTCTTGTAATTTATTATGCATTCTCTTGTAGTGTATATGTCAATAAATGTAAGTTCTTAGCCCGTTTTAGGCTATCTAGGGGCCCCTTCTATATATCCATAGAAATTGTTCGTGAATAATGTGAAAGTGGCCAGTACTAAACTTCATAGATATTATACGTATGCATAAATTTTGTATCAGGTACTATTCACATCTCTATACAAGGTATCCCAGAAAGATATTTTTAGAACGTGGCGTAAAAGTTATTGGAAGGGCCCATTTATTTTACTTTAATAATATTTAAATATTTTCAAAGTATAAAATTAGGTAATTAAAAATAGCTCACCTGTGAATATTCCTTCATAGGACATAGCGCTGCACATATTTTCTTTTGTGGTGCTAAAATATAATAAGTGGTTTTATTTTAGTTATAATGACCATTGTGTGTAGGCATTCCACTGGAGACGTTTTTTGTGTTGAATGGATCCACTTTAATGATCAAAATTATCCTAGTTACAATCAGATATATTTTTCTAGATTATTATGCACGAACTGAAAAAAAACATAAGATATTATTAATGAGAGTATAAATATGTGTGGAGGGACAGTGCTGACATTTTTGGATCTGTCCGTTGCATAAAACTCCATACGCACTGGCCAAGAGAGGAAATAGTTTTACATAGACATTATAAAGAATGTCATAGTCAGTAAATTTTCTCTTGCACAGAAGAAAAGGATAGAGGTTTCATTTCAGTTTGAAAAAGACAAAGCGCGAAGTCCGTAGGATATTCCTACCGCCGATATGTGCTGTTCTCTTGTGTCACGCAGGCGACTTACAATCCTTTCGTTTCAACGCCGAATCATTATTTCTTTTCTTTCCAATAGATATAACAACTTTAATATGTATATATATATATATTAGTAGGATAATAATAGAAAAAATGATCGATTGTTTGACAAGGGTATTTGTTTCCAAACTTTTAGTTTGCTTATATATTTATGTTATAAGATGTTTTAAAGGAAATGCCCCCAGTTGGTCATAATTAATGGCTTTTATTTGCCTCGTTACGAGGAAAATATCAATAAAGAATTTCTTTTGAAAATAATAGAATATTAAGTTGTTATAATGAAATTTTAATCATTAGTTTTCTGATGATATAGTTCTTTTTTTTTCCATGGGTGGAGGGAGTACGGGAAGTAGCGAGTGGAAGAGGGAGCGCACTCTGTTCCTAAATGTTTAAAAATATATTAATTTTGATCACTTCTGGCCAATTTTAACCATTTGGCACATTTCAATGAAAATCCTGATGATTTCACCGAGGCAGCTGACCCGCATGCTCTTGCATTAGTCACTCTCTGTGTAAGTTACTTTTAAGTTAAGTAAGGCAGTTGATCGTTTTTTGTACTGATGAAGGGCTCTGGTAAATCTCGAAACTTTTGCAATCTTCTTTTATCTTGTATTTTGTGTTATTCTATTAAAAGTCTGATTTTAATGTATTTTTATTGGTTTATGACTCAGATGTATTATGTTTGTCCATTTGAAATTTTACTTCGTTAGTTATTTTTTATTTTGAAAATAAACATTTAAGGTTTCAGCGTAGAAAGTATTTCATAATAAGATTTGAGAAATTTATTACTATTTTATAGTAAGAATAAATTCTTACTATACAAAAAAATGTTAATATATTTCCCACTATTTAAAAAAGTAGAATTATGCATTTTTTATTGTTCAAATGTCGCTATACCATACCATATTTGCATAAATTTATGGTAGCAAATTGCTTAATTATGCAAATTGTATCGATGAAAAATTATGAACCTCATGTAAATAGTTTGTCAATATAATTGTATAGTTTCTTTAAAACATCAATTTTTTAAACAATATTTAAAATAAATTTTCTGGGTTTTCGTTAAAAAACAACAGCAAGAACACTTCTTCAAAAACAACTTTTTAGTACCTCGTTATAATAATGATTAATGTATTACATGTCTTTAAAGCCATTAAATTACATTGAAAAATAAAATTTTATGTTAAAATAGTGCTTTAATTTTAATTGTTTGTTGGCATAGTAATATTTTAGAAAAAGAAACATCATTTCCGTAATTCTGAAAACTGAGGATTTCTTTTTCAAAATTCATACACGCATTTTCCTACGATTTTATCAATATTTCAAAATCATCAAAGGTTTTATGGGCAAAACATAATTTATTATTAATCATTACAACTAATTTAAACTCAATATAGCAATATAAAAAAATGCTATATTATGGAGTTAGCAAATTAGCAGTTACATAGTACAGTACTCAAATATTTTTTAGAATTTAACTCAGAAATTTAGTATCTGAATGATTAAATATTAATAATGATCATATATAGGCTGAGTACTAATGATGTACCCGATTTATTTACAAACCCTGAATGCCCCCTCCACCGGTGTGGAAGCTCCTCGTTCAAGTAGCTACGTACCTGCAAAGACCAATGATGTGGCTCCATCCTGCTGAAACACAAAATCTACGCAGTCCTCAAGCGGGAGATGGTGATTTACCCTTAATCACATGGTCACCAAGATCCCCAGACCTAACACCATATGATTTCTTTTTGTGGGTTACGTCAAAGACATTATATATGTACCACTAATGCCGAAAACACTGCCAGAACTCAAAGAACGCATTTGTGCTGCATTAGGTACCATTGACAGAGTGATGCTACAAAATGTTTTGAACGAACTGGATTACAGATCGGACGTATGCCGTGTAACAAGAGGGTCGGTCACACATCGAACATTTGTAACTGAAAAAAAACTTGTTATATTTCCCTAAAATTCATGCATCACGTATGTAATATGTGCAGTAGTTTCAAAAATAGGATTTTTTACATTCATCATTTGTACACACCCTGTATATGAAAACGCAAAGGAAGAAATTAAATTCTGTGCAAAATTCACACATTTGCGGATGCGTGAAATTAAATCTAGAACCTGTTCAATTCGAGTGAAAAGTAGGACAAGATCCGGTTATCTCAGTAGTATAAAGCGTCGGTTTAAAGCTGTGAGTTTTTGTAGAGAACACGGGACCGAACCCAATCCCCCGGCAAAATGATTTCTGTAATATTTTTTTGGCTATATTTCATTTCAATAATGTCATATTTCATTTCAAGAGTTGAAGTTATATAATATATATTTCTTTTTATTATTATTATTCGAATGCTTTATAATTAAATTAAATTTAGCACTGAAATCAAACTTTTCCTTCCACACCTCAAAATCTGCAAAGCAGCGAAGAACTTTCAATGACAGAAACATTCTTTAACCCTTTATGTACTGAATTATGAATTCATGAAAATTTTATCTTCTAAAGCATTTTTCGTAACTTTTTGAAACTACATTAGAAGATTTATATAACCATTTAATAAATTTTTGAAGGATTTTAGGAGGGTTGAAGGATTTAGAAGGATTAAATAAATTTGAATTTATAGGGATTTTGTGCAATATTTATAACCCCACTCCAATATTTTATTTTAAATATTTTTCTTAGTATTTTGTAGAATTAGCATATGTATGAATACAATGTTCTTACAATAGAGATATAGAAATATTTCCGACCTGAAAATAGTTTTTCAAGTCGAAATAGTTTGCGAAATAGTTTTTGCGTTCTTCTGTAAAAACTACCCGCATTGAAGTATGTAATGCAGCGATTAAAGTTGAATTTAACATTAGGAATTTCAAACTTTAAACCTGCATAGCTATAAAACTACTGGGCTGAATAATTTCTTATTTTATATACGAAAGCAAAATCAAAATATGATAACAAAATCAGCTGTTAGTACTGAGAATTCACCTTGTTTCACAATTTCTCTATACAGACAAGTCCCTAAGAAAAATTTAAGTATAACATTAAATAGCAGTCGTTATTAGCAGTGCTGTATCGCAAAATAACCAGAGGGTATATTCCATGGGCAGAGGCTTATATCCCAGAGTGTATACGCTAACTTTAGGTGATGAACAAAGAGTGTACTATAATTATCTATGAAAAACCCAGAATGTATACGGCATTTACCAAAGGAGACCCTCAACTACATCCCTGCTTATTGAATTGGGGCTGAATAATTTCTTATAGCAATTTTTCTATATAGACAAGTCCTTAAGCAAAATTTAAGCTCAACATTAATTAGTAGTCGCTATTAGCCGTGATGTAATCGCAAAATTAGCAGAGAGTATATTCCATGGGCAGAGGCTTATATCCTAGAGTGTATACGACAGATTTATGTGATGAACAGAGGGTGTACTATAATTATCTATAAAAAACAGAAGGTATACGGCATTTACTACCGTAGACCCTCAACTACACCCCTGTTTATTACTAATCTATTATTGCAAGATGCATTTTTATATGACGATGATTTGCGGCTGTGTTAGTAGTGGGGAGGGTTATACTTTTTCCACAGACTTACAGATCTAACTGCAATACATACAATTTTATTTGTAAGCAAAGTTTTTGTTTAAACCAAGCAAGGGGTTTATAAACTTGTAAGCAAAGAGGGAATTTCTAGTTCGATGTTGGTAGGTCGGTCCTTTGCCAGTTATATCCCCAGATATATGAAAATTTTCGGAGTTAATGCATTAACTCCGCGTGTAGCGTACTCCGGTGGTTAATATTGATTTACAAACAATAATCAGAATCGAAATTGCTGGTGCATATATGCAAATTATTGGAGTATCGCTTGTATATTAAAAGAAACCTACAAAAAGTTCCTTTTTTACACAATTAATTTTTTTTGTATAAAGCGGTTGTATATACAAACAAGAAAAAAATTCTAGATTGCATAATCATAATGATTTCTCATAATTAAAAGCTAAAATCTTAAACAACGATTTTTATGCACAAATAACGTACAGAACGATAAAAATACTCATACAATCGTTTCGGAAATTCCTCAATCCCCTTCCTCAGTGAAAAAAAAAAAAAAAAAAAAAAAAAAAAAAAAAAAAAAAAAAAAAATTAAAGTGGGCTCGAAGAACCCCTCGGCTATAGCTCCGAGAACTGGCTTATGGATTGACTGAAAAAGGCAGAAGCAAGAGTTTATATATCCCAAAGAAATGACGTAATTGAACAAGAACCAACTGAAAAAGAGTCACTGCGCAGGATCTCTCCACACTGGTAAAAGAAAGGGGGTGCTGGTCATATCATTTACTAAGGTGGAAGTATGTTTATGAATATAGTGAGCTTCGTAAAAGATTAGATCAAAAATTGAGTTACATTTTTGAATAATTTTTGCCTCTGGATAATTAAACTTGTGGTTGGGATTCCAACAATGTTTCGCTATTGTAGATTTCTCAATCTCCTGCTTTCTAACATAATTCTGGTGTTCTTTCAGCCTAATTCTAAGTGCACGTTTCGCCTGCCCAATATAAGAGAGGATAAATATATTTTTTTCACTCAGGAAGGGGATCGAGGAATTCCCGAAACGATCGTATGAGTATTTTTATCGTTCTGTACGTTATTTGTGCGTAAAAATCGTTGTTTATTATTTTAGCTTTTTAATACAATTCGCACAAACTTTATTCTATTCTTATAATGATTCCTTACTGGGTATTACCAACAAAATTTTTTATATTTCCACTGTCACAATAACATTACAATGTTCAACTGAAAGGGAAAAATTTTTAATTACTGTTTAAAACACAAAGTCTCATTTATTCAAATATTTTCCCAGTGACATTTAAAATCGTACTTTTACGACTGAAAAAAAAAAAAATATTTGAATAAAAACTGTTTTGCAATACATTTGATGATTGGAGAAAAACTGAAGAATTATCCTTTGTACTGAATATGTACAAAGAAAATATAAATAGGTAAGTAGAAAAAAATGCATTAATTTAATTTAATGCAATGGGTTGATATGTTTTGATTTTCCGATAAAGCGTCACAGTTTTCGCAGGCGGCCTGAGCTGACGTCATTTAAGATATTTCTTGTATCAGCACGCATGCTCGGAAAATTTAAGATAATTAATGACGTCAGCTGTGATGAAATGGAACATTGGAAATTGACGCAATAATTTGATGTTAAATTAAAAAAAATAATAAAACGTTCATCTAAAAGGCGTTATTTAATATGGTATGAAGGCAGTGTTGAAATGTATATACAAATTTATGCTGTATACACATATTTTCTTTAGTTTCTAGTTCGTATAATAATATTTTAAAGAATTTTCGAAAAGTTATCTTCCATAATAATGTTAAATGTTTTTCGCTTTTTAAAATATCATTAAAAAAATGGTATGATCTGGCATGCAATTACGACAACATATTAAAATTTTCATAACATTTTAATTTTTTTTTAAATTTACACATAAGTTTTAATTCAGATTAGATGTTTATATCGATTTAATAATTCTCGATGTAAAAAGGGCAAAACTAGCATACATTATAATCAGTAATACAGAAGAATTTATTTTTCCCTTTAGAGGAAATTTTGATCTACCTTTCGCATAATCGAAATTTTACAAAAGTATAATTAACTTAGAATCGTAAATTACGACTGTAAATAATTATTTTTCTGTAACTTGTTAAACACAAATAAGAAGAATATGTCTCATGCTTTAAATGGAAATCCTAATTAAAAATTCGCTATGGTACTTCATTTAATTATAAAGCTTTACGTGTTTTCGACATAAATATAATTTTTAATTTCTTTTGGGAATAATTTCAGAAGAGCATTTAATTATATCTACTGCAAAATAAACAGTTTCGTGATTAATTATTGCTGGAGTTGTCATATTTCGAATGTGCTTTACAATTAATAAAATTTAAAGCTTCATACTTCATATTATTTTAAAAATATGTTTCTTGATAATAGTGAAGTTAAATAGCACTAAATATTTTTTTTTTATTTTGATTAATATTTAATTAGTTTTTCTTATATAATTGTGGAAATGAGCATTTTTATTTATCATGATAAATCCTTTGACGATGGATTTGTTAAATTTTATTTCCTATTTTAAGAGCGTTCAATAAATAAAGTACCGAAACTGAAACTGTAAAGATTTATAAATATATTCTTTTATAATGTCATATGTTAATCATAAGATTCATCTGTTCTACCAATTTATTACAGACATTATATAGCATTAAAATATATTCAACTGCAATAATAAATTACTGTAGCTGAATATATTTTATTACTGTATATTACTGACATCTAAACTGCAAAACAGTGTAGATGTCAAGAAGTTTAAAAATACATAAACTCTAAAACATAAATATAAAATGATTCAAAAGTATTTTCACCTCACTTATTGAGGCATCTTCAGTTAACGTTGTTTTTCGTCTCATTTCTCACTAAAAATTGCTGTCGAAATTTTCCCTGTCACTTTTCCCTATTTTTAACATGTGTCGTTCATGTGTGGTTCACGCAACAATTGACAATAGATGGCGACATAAGATAAAAATAGAGAAAAGTGAGGGAGAAAAAAATTCATAACTCGTCAATTCTCAAGATATCAAATTCACTTAGACTTATTATAAATCTTCTTAATACTGCCTACAAGTTTTATATGGACACGTTTTTGATAGGACCAATTCTTAAAGAAAAAAAAAATAAAAACGAGAAAAAAGGGAGTTAAAAAGAAAAAATTTCATAACTTCGTCAATTCAGAAGATATCAAATCCGCTTACATTTATCATAAAACTTCTTAATATTATCTACAACTTTTATATTGATAAGTTTTTGATAGAAACTCTTACAGCAAAAACAAATAAAGAAAATTAGGGGTTCAAGAAAAAATTATAGTATTACCATAAAACTGATAAAACCAGCTCTTACAGAAAAATGATATTAAAAATTCGTCAAAAGTGGCCAGATAAAGTTGTTAAACTTCAGTGAAATCAGTACTTAACTTCTAAATCTACCTCCGGCTGTAGGCCGAGCCAGCAGGGATTTTTTTCCTATGACAATACTCGTAATCGGTGATTCAGATATTGAGAGCAATAACGAGTTACCTCATAGTTAGCAAGGAAACTCAGTTTTCCAACAACAAGTATTTTCGTAGATGACAGCGAATATGTTAATAAAAAATCTCAAGATTAATCTCCCTTTTATGCAGCGTTGTAATCCGACTTCGTTGTTTATTTAACCCTTAACCGTCTGTGAGACAGCTAAATTAAAAAAAAAATGCTATAAAATTTTAAAAGGAAAATAACTCTTAATAATTTACCAAATAGTGAACCTAAACACTTAATATTTAATAGTAATGCATTAACAGGACCAATTTTTTAATATGACAGCATAAAAATAAGTTTTGAATGTCGGAGACAGAAAATATTTTAAAATTACACATTATTGTTCAAAATATAAAATTTTTGTCATAATAATTAAATAAATTCTAATATTTTTATATATTTCGGTACGATATGAATTAGAAATAAATATTAAGCAGTAAAATTAACAAAACATTTAATAGCAAATATTGCAGCATGTTCTAAATATCTGCATTTTTTATGTATTTTTGACAATGTTGAGTCACTTTCGTGTTCAGAATTTATATATTCATCATCTGAAATACTTTCAACATCGCTTATGTCTCTTACTACTCCATTAAACAACCTCAAAACAGTTTCTTCAGTCTTTTTTACCATTGTAGCCTACCCGCTTTCACGGCTCCTCCATATCAATACCCCAGAGCAAAAAATAGCATAAACGGAAACATGTCGTCTCACAGTCTGTGTTGAAAGTAAAATAATTTTTCTTTCAATAACTAAAACTGCGCAGGCGTTGCAAATGGGTGGGGGAGGTAGAGGACCAGTAGCATAAGGATTAGATTGTGTGATAAGATTGGGGACACGTTCATTTTTGTCTAAAGGGTAGATATGTAGACGCAACCATCTCCCAGACGGCATGTTTCCGGTTAAGGGTTAAACATAAATTTACGAGCTAAATGAATTTTATGAACTTTTCAAACTGATATTATTACTTCATGAATAAATACCGGGTGGCCATAATTAAAACACACCTACTCTGACCTCTCTATGTACCGCACTACTCAGTGTAAAGGCTTCAAACTTTGTGCGCTTACTATTGAAGACATGAGGAAATGGATTACACATAAAAATGTACGTCCAGGAACACCGATATGGCGCTGTACAACACGAAAATAATAATAATAAAACCAAGCGTATGGGGAAAAAAACTTTTTCCGTTACATTTAATAAAAATTTTGAAACTTTTGAAGTTTCAACTACCATAAAAGGTGTTAAAAAACGAAAAATATATTTCAGTCCTCCCTGGGCAATTTTCAATTTCGCACTGAGCCAGATTTGTCTTCTCTTGGGCCTCGCTTCGGATCATTTTTCGTCTTTTTTGTATATGCGTGTCTCTTCTTTATAATTTCGTGCTCCACCAGCGCATGTTCCATGCGGTTGGTCGCCTTGTATAGTAGAAAAGCTGTACAGAAAACGTATCAAAAAGTTATCGATCATAACTTCCGCGCAAAATACCAGAAAATATTTTACAAGAGAAATACCTTATGATAAAGGAGCAACTAACAAAAAAAGAAGCTATGAAACATAACATCAACATAACAATAAAGCACAATAAAAAAATCTTTAAGAGAATAAGACACGAAAAAGACTGAATAGAATGGTGTGTAAACATCAGGCATGTACAGAATCAATCTAAAAAACGAAAGGGGGGATGAAAATGTTATATTGGAGTAATGAAGCGAAGAATAGAGAAGAGAAATACAAGAGCACAAGGAGGATATAAAGAAGGAAAAAGTAACAACGGCTTTGGCAAGGCTCAATGTAGAGGTGAAGATAGAAATTAACTTTCAGCGTACCAAAAAGCTAGCAAACTACGAGGATTTTAACCATGCCCTAAAGAGAGAGGCCGTAGAAATAGTCAGCGAGCACAATGTGATCAACTGCATGGAACATGCACTGGTGGAGCAGGGTTGGTGCGAAATGATAATGAAGAGACACGCTTATGCGAAGAAGACGAAAAATGATCCGAAGCGAGGCCCAATGGAAGACAAGTCTGGCGCAGTGCGAAATTGGTCCAGGGAGGACTGAAATATATTTTTTGTTTTTTAACACCTTTTATGGTTGTTGAAACTTAGAGGTTCAAAGTTTTTATTAAATGTAACTGAATACTGGAGTTTTATGACTGAATCATAGTTAAACTTTTTTAGCCCGCGGTTAGGGTATGCTATTTCTTTCTCCTAGCTTATTTTGTGCCGTCTCCAAAATATAACGTTACCTTACAAAATCTAGCCGTAAAACAAAGCATTACGATTAAATACTCTATAGCAATTATTTTAATTTCTAAGCATCGTACATTTTCAATTTCTATACCACCGTATTGGAGAAAAAATGTACTTTTAAATGCAATTTGTTTGAAAACTGCATCTCGATTTATTTTTGAAATATTATTTTTTTGTAGTTTTTAGCATCATTTGTTTAATTTTGGCAACTCAAGTACTCCATTTATGTGGAAAGTAAAGGGAAAATAGTTGAAAAATAGCAATTATATCTTTTTGTTGCCATTTTCTCATAACAACCGAAAGAAAATGTAATTAAAATACGTGCTATTTTAAAAAAATATAAACGAATAATTTCTGTTAAAATATGGAGCTAGAATAAATTATATTTAAATTTAAGTACCTATAGACGCTTTCAGTCATGACGTTTTGATTGGAAACTGACACCAAACAAGCGGTTGCCATGCGTAATTTCTTTTTAAATATAAATCGTGGAAAATGTTACCAGTACATATCAAGTATTAAAACACTTAGATGTGAGATATAGATATAAGATATAACTGCAACACATAAACAAAATAGAAAATACAACATAGCAAACGTTTGTTTGGAGTCAGTTTCTAACCAAAACGTCACGACTGAAATAGTCTACATTAATGTTACAAACAAATGAAGGCCTATGAATCATTAGATAGCTGTTTTTTGTCTAGTTTCTTTAATGATGGCATCTTTTTGCTGCATTTGTGCATTATTTTGTGATAGTGACATCCTATGCATGCTTTACTTTAGATGTTTAAGAGTGGATCGTATTATTAAGCGATGCGAATGACGTCATTTTACATAAAATTAAAGTGTGTGCTTTAAGTCTTAAAATTGAAATAGGTTTTGTACTATTTATATATACATATATTTTTTTTCATCGGGGGCAACACTAAATTCTGAAATAGCAGAGTTCCTGTTTTCTAGTCTGTTTTAATTTCTGTTGCTCTAATGGAAAAAAAGTAAATATTCTTAAACTGCTATTGTAACTGCAATTTCACTTTGTAAGCACAATATTTTCTAGTAACCCCTTCGGGACGAGCGTCACGTGTACGTGGCGCATAAAGTGCTCAGAATCCTCGGATATTCCAATCAGTTATTTTTTATTATAAATTTGGCCTTATTTAATCGGGGCATTTTCTTGATTCAATTAGCCAAAACTTTGTGTTTTTAAAAACAGGTAATACAAGATTAAAAATTTTGTAAAAGGCTCTGGTCGCCAAGAGATTAAACGCATGGTTTACGGCCATGTTCTGGATATAAAAGCCGTGGAGAATGCTATTTCTTTTACAACATTTCTGTCGGAGTTTCCTCTTAGTCCGCACATCTTCGAAGAAAATCCTTATTATTTATATGCTGCCACCACCGATATGATTACATGATATCGGTCACGCACTGAGAAGATTGTTTAAATGAAAACCAACGCTTTCAATTAACTAAATTAACAGTTTATTTACACACTATTTACACAACAACAAAACACTATTTACACTTACAAACTCGGATATAGATGATCCGGTTCAACATTAAATTAAATACAGTAAATGCTGGCTGTGTACTGTTAAACTACGTTAAATCACTCTCACTCTACACACGTTAAATTAGCTTTCCGGAGATCAATCTCGATCTCCCAACACATATGTGCTCTAAGCCTAAGCTCTCCGAGCCTCACTCAATCCTACGCTCTCTCTCTACGAGCTATACACAGTGACTACCTTGCGCTTGGCTTTCTCGGCTTCAACTGAACCCTATCTCTCAGAGCTCTCCCCAGGAACACACGTCCACTTTGCGCGCTACGCTCCAAAACTGATTATCTCAGCAGAAGAGACTGCCTTCCAGCAACCCCTTGCTACTTCTCAACGTAATCCCTCAGGGTTCCCTGCTCGCATTCCAAGCTCCATTTCTCGTTCGTGGAATGTCTTTGTCTCCCCATCTTCAACAGACATCTCAAAAGGTTGGGCAAACCCCTTTCCAACTATCTTTTTACCCCTTCATTCCATCTATACATTTTCACCGGCTTAGATCCAGTTTTAGACAATGAAAGAATGTTACTTTGAAATTCCAGTACACAGCCCATACAATATATAATATATTCAGACAAAAATAATCTAGAACCCCAGTTCTAATAGCAGATATTTCTCAGAACCTGACAATTTCAATATGGACAAAGCAACCAGTCATGCGTTTATAACAAATCTTGCCATTTTGTTCTCTGCAGTTGAACAAGCTGTCCATAGGATTTTACATATTCATGATGGAAGCCAAAATTAGTAGCATTCCGTGCGTCGATAAGCCTCTTGTCACTTTAACAATTGGTACATTCAAATAAAGTTTGTAGCGATGCATCTATTCAACATATAACCAGTTGTACAGCGCCATCTATCGGTGATTTCTGAAACTATTTTTTCTTGCGTAATTCGTTTCCCCCTGTCTTGAATAACATGTGCACAAAATTTGAAGGTCATACACTGAAGTAGTTCAATATATAGAGAGGTCGAAGTAGTGGTGTTTTAATTACGGTTACCCTGTACATATATTTAAAACAATGTTTTTATAAATAATATAAACATTTATATTTTTGAAATCATTGCATTGAAAATCCTATATATAAACTATAAATCTTTACTAAAGAAATTCTGGAAAATACTCCACTTTGTGACGTAAAAAATCTGAAAATGTACCTTGTTTAAAGAATGTTGTAGAATTTTTCAACGGTTTTTTAAACGGCATTAAAGACTCAATAATGATTGTTCTTTATTTTTTTTTAAAAAGAGCTATGAATTTACATTGCTTTAAAAATGATACAATGCCGTTGAAAAATAGCAAAATGATAGGAGTTGCGGGTCAAGTATTTAGATCTTTTGTGTCTGTGAACAAAGTTTAAACAACGAGATGCGATAGTATTTTTTACAACAGCTTTAAAGAAAAAGTATGTTACTTGAGATAAAGAGTAATAATAAGACTTTTTCAAGCAGAGTAAAAAACATGCATTTTAAGATAAACTTACAGCTTAAAATAAAAGATGAACCATGATGATTCATGAAAAAACATATTTACGATAAAATATAGAATAATAGAGAGAGGGACAGAGACAAAGAGAGATGCGCTTTTAAAAGTTTCGTTAACTTTCAAAATGTTATGTTTTTTTTTTAAACTTTTAAATCTGGATATATTCACAGAGTGGCCATATAATTAAAACCTACTTGTTTGAAGCTCAATCATAAAAAATGTACAAGGGCAAATGTCACACAATTTCGTATACATACTATTTATATCATGCGGAAATCCATTTATATAAAAAAAATAGTTTACTTTTTTGGCAACAGGTGAAAAAGTGACGCTGCAGGCTATTTTTGGGCAGTAAAATACACTCCACTTTCACACAATTCTTTTGCAAAAGACAAACTGTAAATGTTAAAAATAAATTAAATGATAAGAAAAACATATTTATGCGTTAAAATGCTCACTAAACGTTAGTGAATACCATAAAACATCGTTTTTTATGCCTGTTGCCACAAGCCCAAATCAACCTGTAGCACTACTATTGCCCCTTGTTCCGAAAAAAAAAAAAAAATCGAATTCCCATCGTCTAAATAGCATGTATAGAAAATGGTGTTGGATTTGACTCGGTAGATTATAATTACGCTCTAAACAACTAAATTTTAATTAATGCCATCCTGTATATATATATATATATATTAGGACACGAGTTTTAACTCGTGTCCTTATTACTCCTTATCCAGAAAATCAAATTTTGAGAAATCGCGAGAAACCTATAACTATGTCCATTGGCTTTCATTGTAAACTAAGATTTACAATGGCAGAAATACAGGATAAAGCTTTTTTTTTTTTTGCAGGTTGTAGTTCTTTTTTTTTTTTTTTTGCAGGTTTACCAATAGAATAGATTGATAGAAAAAACACGATTTTTTTCTACTCAAAATTCCATAAATTTAAAATTAAAACCAAACAATTAACTATAACTAAACTAAAAGCGCACCATTAATAAATGACCAAACAGAAAACATTAACGAAGGAAAAATTATAAAAACAACTAAATCAAAACAGGAGACAGGCGGCTTGGCTTACGACAAGCATTGAGGGGTTAATCTAGATTTACATGCACGACGTTTCCCCTCACCCTTCAAAACCAAAACCAACCAGAAAACTAACTTAAAAACAGAAAAGAGATGAAATGTAAATCAAACAATTAAATCTCACCATGTACAATCGAAACACCTCTAGAATTGAATACTGAATTATTACTCAAATCGATAACTTTTACTCTTGCTAAAATCATAAATTAAACCATTAATAAATCTTGGAGGATAACACTGCGAACTGGTGATACTATAACATTTGAACATTTCACCAACCAATCCATTCGTACTTGAAGTCAATCTCTCTATACGATTTAATCCATTTACAAAGATGTGCCTAAAGATAGCTATGTGGGCATTTCTTTGAAACTTCAAAATTTCCAAGGTATCAAAACTGAAACTGTTCCTTTTATCATATACACCTGTAACCAGACCCTCTCTATTAATTTCCAAAAAGGTGTCTAAATAACTCGCGTTTTCATGACCATTAGAAGTATATTTTAAAATCAATGAATTAGTATACAAATCAAAAACACATTCATTTTGAATATTATTTGTTTTAACATATAAAATATCATCTATATATCTGCAGAAATATAAATCTTAATTTAACTGTAATCCATCTTCATACGTAAGCAGATATACAACTACGTCCCATAGGTCTTCCTCTAATCTATTTATAAACTTTTTTTCTCTCAAAAAGGTAGTTTTCAAAAACTACAAAATTCAACAGATTGGTAAAATGATCAATGTCTGTATCATATACATTATATTTCTCATAAAACACAATTAGTTTTTTCTTTAAATCTGTTAAACCAATACTGTTATAAAGATCCTCGAAATCCTAATTATATAGAGCTGTTATATTTTTCAATTTTTTAAGTATTTTAAAAGTTCGTACCTGTTAGGTAGATTTCGTATGAAATACTACCTATTGGCGTCGTTCTTATGTTGGAATTTCTGAAATTGTTTTGCAGATCTACACCGATCATGGCCCCTAGAGCCCAAAACCACCCTCAGTAAAAAACTTTATATCTATCTATCTATCTATCTATGTATGTATGTATCTATCTATATATACCACTTTCTTCTGGACACGATAACTCCCACAATTCTGCACCAATCTCTTCCAAACTGATACATAAAATCAAGGGGCATAAAATCTCGGTCAAGTTCGTTAATGGGCAAAATCGGACCAAGGGGATGGAAATAGGGAGGGGTTTTGTGAAAACCGAAAAAAACCCATAACTTCTTAAATTTTGTACATATCGAATCAGTTTAAGGTTTTTATTACTTCTAAAAATAGGGCCAAAAATTTATGTATCACAGATTTTTGATAAAGTTAAAAATGAGCTCAAGATGCGCAAAAAATAGGGTTTTGGGGAGAAAAATATTCATAACTTCGTCAATTCTCAAGATATCAAATCTAATTAATTTTATCATGAATCTCCTTAACATTAGCTACAACTTTTATATTCACAAGTTTTTGATAGGACCAATTCGTACCGCAAAAAATAAAATAAAATAAAAACGAAAACAAAAAGGGCGTTTGAAGAAGAAAAATCCATAACTCCGTCAATTCAAAAGATATAAAATCCCCATGAATTTATCATATATCTTCTTAATATTGTCTACAACATCTATAGACAAGTTTTAAATAGGACCTATTCTTACAGCAAAAACAAATTAAAAATGCATAGCGGTTGAAGAAAAAAATCATCTTAGTAAGGGTGTATTCAAATCCAAACTGCTTATTTTCTGACTCATTTTACAATTCATTTTTACTCTCAAAGGCTTACAATTGGTACCCTTTCTTACTCAGAAACTATATAATGTACCGTAATGGTCAATTTTTCGATAGAAGCAGAATATATTTTAAAACATGCTGTCAAAGTGGGCCTTTTGAACCGAATTTCCCGAAACGGATTGTGTTGGATAGTCATCGAATTAAGGGAGTATTCAAATCCAAACTGCTTATTTTCTGACTCATTTTTAAATTCATTTTAGCTCTCAAACGCATCCAATTGGTATATTCGCTTATTCAGAAACTATATAATGTACCGTAATGATCGATTTTCTGACAGAGGCAGAATATATTTCAAAAAATGATGTTAAAGTGGGCATTTTGAACGGAGTTTCCCGAAGCGATTGTGTTAGAAACGAAAAATATTGTCTTACTGAGAAAATAATTGTTTTTATATTAAGTTTTAATTAATTTAACGAAAATTAAAAACATAGGTCTCTTATAAATCTCTTCAAAAATCACGTCAACAAGTTTCATGTTTTTCCTATTAAAAATGAATCTGGAGTTATGCCAGAAAATTTCGAGTTGTTGAGCATGAAAAAGTATTTTTTTGAATACCGCCCTAACATGATTCTGATAAAACCAGTTATTATATAAAAATGAAATAAAAACTCGTCAAAAGCGGCCAGATAAAATTGTTAAAGTGAGTTTATCTCTAATCATGATTTGGTTTTTGTTTGTGAAATTAGTATACTTAACTTCGAAATCTACCTCCGCCTGTAGGCCGGGCCGGCTGGGATTTTATTTGATTATAAATGACTTTTTTTTTCATTCAAGACATGATTGAATAACTTCTTTAATTTTTCCAATAGTTTTTTATTAACCCCTTCCAAATAGGTATTATAAATACAGGTAACTGCTCTAAATTATATAGGGGACTAGGGGGCTCTGCCCCCTGCAAGCTACGCTCGCCAATCCCTGTTCAGACACCGCAGAATCTAAAAAAAACGCTAATCTGATGACTTCTAAAAATATTAGAGAAGATTCAATTATACTGGAAAAAGCTGTGAAGATCTCCCTGTAAACGGGTTTCTATTCAATTCCCTTTGATTGAAAAATTTAAGGGCGAATCAGTTGCTGTTAAAACCTCCAATGGTTGTTTTCGTTTTTGAATAAGGAGGATTAGTTAAACATTTGAAAAGAAGCTAAAATAAAATAAATTAAGTATACAGAGTCTTTGTCTCCCGGTATTTTAAAACAATCTCTATAACAATAGCCTAAGTCATGTGACTATCATCAACAGTTCCAGGCGGACCACTTCGCTTATTATACTCTAGGTGCCATTTTGGTACTTTAATGTTAGCCAGGCACAAGTGATAAGTTGCCAAATATTATTCTATCGCCATCATTTCATCTATATTATAATACACTGGTGTCCAAAATTAAGGACCAATCACAAAATGCTAATTTTCAAATACGCAAATACTCAAAAGAAAATAACATAATTGGAATAATTACTATCTCTATAGCACAGCTAGTTCATATAACATCTCATTCATGTCACACATGGTCACAAGTGTCACAGTCACTACGGTGAAGCATCAAAATAGGAAATTCCATACATCTCATTATGAGTCTCAAATGATCACTATATGTGACTTCACTGAGACATCACTGTGACTGCTGCTTTGTGATGAGTCACCATGTGACTTTACAATGTAGTTACACTGTGACTCTCATTTGACTGTCATCTGTAGACTCAATTTCAAAGTCATCGTGAACGCTGCATTGTGATAAGTTACCAAATAATGTCACATTAAAGTCACATGATACTTTCAGGTGACAAAGAGACTACTGTCAAGTCACAATTGTGCTCCTGTGTCACCATGTGACTAAAATGCGATATTATTTGGTGACTTATCATAATGCAACGTTCATGATGACTTTGAAATTCAGCCTAAAAGTGACAGTCACATGAGAGTCACAGTGTAACTACATTGTAAAGCCCCCCTGGCGACTCGTCACAAAGCAGCAGTCACATTGATATCTCAGTGGAGTCACATATAGTGATCATTTAAGACTCATAATTAGACGTGTGGAATTTCCTATTTTTTTGTTTCACCGTAGTGACTGTGACACTACGGTGTGTGACCATGTGTGACATGAGGGAGATGCTATATGGACTTATTGTGCTGTAGAGAGAGTAATTATTTGAATTATATTATTTCTTTTGAGTATTCGCTAACTTAAAAATTAGCATTTTGTGACTGGTCCTTAATTTTGGACACCAGTGTAGTTCAAGTCATCAACTGCCATAAACAAGTACGGTTTGATCCCTTCGCCGTTCATATGAAAGTTTGGCACAGATGTCATATCCGTCGCATATTGGCGCGATTTTTTAACGACGCTAATTTGGGGAACGCATCAACAGCATAAACAACAACATCCGGTTTACCATATCAAGCAAAATAACGATACTTTGGCGCCAGTTAAGTGCCCGTTCCGTATGTGACATTGGCGTCAGAAAAAAAATCGCGCCAATATGGGACCGTAAATTTTCCATTTTGATTAAAAAATCGAATTTTTTTTTTCGAATAAAACTACATAAAATTTGCCATGGTTGCAAAGAATTCTTGGTACTGTTACGCTAGCCGGATGCAAATCTCGCCAATAGCTTTTTTTTTTAATTTGCTAGTTAGAATTTTTTTCTTTCGAGTGGTAATATTTGGCCAGATGTCATATACGCACAGCAGGTTTGACGTGATTTTTTTTTTTTACGAAAATTTGGCGAAAACCTCGTTTTCAAATACCAGTTACATATGCATTTTTGATATTACTTAGTTATCCCGTCGACCAAAAATCTATCGCCAAACTGTAAGATTAAATGCCAATAATGGTTGATCGTAAATGTCACATTCACTTGACTTTAAGCAAGTTACACGTGTTTACGTCATCAAGTGATTTTTATTTCGACTTTTTATTTGTATATTTATTAATGTTATACTAATTTATTTGTTCTTTCGTTATTTAAAATAAAAATTATGTCAATTTGTATAATTTGGCGAGTGTTTTGACGATTTGTATAATTTGGCGAAATTGGTCGACGGAATAACTAAGTATTATCGTATTTTTTAATTATTTTCTATTATTTTCTAAAGAAAATATAAAAAAAAAATTAATAATTATAGAACAAAATAATTCATTTAATTTATAAAAAGAAATAAAAGTAAATACGAGGGTTACTCTGAAATTAACACTGTCGTGCTATTTATACATAGCCGCCTAACCAGGACCGCATGGAATAAAAGGCCGCGATTTGTTTTTTGGAGTTATGCTAAAATAATGGAGGAGGTGGTGAAACTTCTCTAGGCTGACCGAGGTCTTTAGAAGAAGCCCATTGGCTATCATCGCACTAGATCAGGGAACTATCTGGCTGCAACGGTTAACGGTTCGGGCTTAGAACTCAAAGTGTTAAGAATGTCATAAGGAAGAGAACGAATATTTTTTCCAACTGGATTAAATCATATTCGAGGTTAGAGTAGCACAGTTGAAGTTTATTCCAACAGAGTGAAAATGTCCAGACCAGGAATCGAACCTGGAAGCTTGACGTGCCATGCCAATGCTTTACCTATTAAGCTATCCGGACGATACCTGTCTGACATAATTTACTCTTATTTCTTGGACATCGCTGCGAACTGCCGCGCTAGTTTCATCCATCCGAGCTAAAACTATAGCATTTACTTGATGAAAGTGTGTTTTAACACGGAAACTCCTGTATACCAGGCAATTAGGTCATAATGAAGAGAACGATATATTTTTCAGCTGGGTTAAATCATATTCAAGGCTGGAGCAGGACAGTTGCATTTTATTCCAACAGAGCGAAAAATGTTCAGACCAGGAATCGAACCTGGATACTTGGCGCGCCGTGCCAAAGCTTTACCTGTTAAGCTACCTGTTAGCTCGGATGAATGAAGCTAGTGCTGCTGTTCGTATCCATGACCAACAAATAAGTGTGAATTATGTCAGCCAGGTATCGTCCGGATAGCTTAACAGGCAAAGCATTGGCACGGCACTCCAGGTATTTAGGTTCGACTCCTAGTCTGGACATTTTTCTATTTGTTGGAATAAACTTTAACTGTGTTACTCCAGCCTCGAATATGATTTAATCCAGTTGGAAAAATAATATTATTTCTCTTCATTATGACCTTACATGGTATACAGGAGTTTCCGTGTTAAAACACACTTTCATCATGTACATGCTATAGTTATAGTTCGGATGAATGAAACTAGCGCTGCAGTTCGCAGCCATATACTACAAATAAGAGTGAATTATGTCAATCAGGTATCGTCCGCATAGCTTAAGAGGTAAAGCATTGGCAGGGCATGCCAAGTATACAGGTTCAATTCCTAGTCTGGACATTTTTCGCTCTGTTGGAATAAACTTCAACTGTGCTACTCCAGTTTTGAAACTGTGTTAAGAGCGTTCCCTAGATCCAGAGAGCACCACTCTTTCAAACCTGAAGCTGTGCAAGTTGATCAAGAAATTGATACATTACCAACTGATTGCTAATCGATTCACATTTTATTTTACAATAAAAGAAGTCTTTATAAATATTAAGTGTTGATTTAAAATAAGTTATTTATGTTACCATTTGCTAATAAAAATTCCCTACAGTTCAGGGCCCTTTATCCGTAAAATTTTGAACTAAATATTATTATTCAATATTTCGTTTCCACATACTCTAAAAAATATAAATACCTACCTTTAAAAAAATATACCAAATACATTAACATGTAGAGCCATTCAAACACTTGTATTTTAATTATGGCCACACTGTACTAGAAATATAAATGGCGTACTATCGTGAAGTTTTTTACTTTCAAGTAAAAGAATAAAAAAGTCGGAAATTGTACGTTAAACGTGACAAATGTTATACGTTCGTAAATATTTAAATCTTGGTGCAATAGCTGTTGCATTCTTATGCAAAAATGCATTAATAAAAAGTTTATTACGATTCTATAAATTAAATTCATTAGTACGGAAATAATATTACTTCATCTTAAATAGGACGTAATCACCATGACAACCTAAGATATCATTACCTATCATGGGATATCATTGAATTAATTACGCATGACAGATTTAATAGAATAAAGGGAATTTTATTAATATCTTTTTAACTTTAATTCGATTTTCATAAAATTTGAAATGACTCGACAAAATTCTGCAACGATTATACACTGGTGTGCAAAAATTAAGGAAAAGTCACAAAATGCTAATTTTCAAATACGCAAACACTCAAAAGGAAATAATATAATTCGAGTAATTACTATCTCTACAACACAGCTAGTAGAGATCTGCACGGTCCGGCCCGATTTTCATTCAAGGCACTCGGGCCGGGCCGGGCCCGGGCCATACTTTTTTCTGAAGGCTCGGGCCGGGCCTAACTTAATTTTTCTGTACAGAGCCGGGCCTGGTTTCGTTCCTAGTCTTCACGGCCCATAATTTTCAGTCCTAGTTTTGAGCCAGCCCGTATGAAAATCATTGTCTCATCGTGGCCTGGTCCATTCAAAGGTCAGTTAAATTAAGACTGGCCCAAAAGTTTTTGCAAAAAAGGCATACATTTTTGAATCGCCATTATTCTACACTTAAGCATTAAAATTTATTATGTTTAAGGAATAGTAGATTTCTATGCATATTAAAATATAACTAAATTAAAATACAGTAAAATGTGTGAAAAGGAACCTGCCTATGATGGAACCCTGTTTTAAACTGAAAAACGTGTTAATCCATGCAAAATTCATATACTAATACGTAAGAAAAGAATATATAATACATTTACACTTGCTAAGAAGGGAATGTCTATAACGCATTTTTTTTCTTTTCTATGCAATCCCATCTTAGAAGATTTTACGGTATAGCATTTTTCCGGTTTTTAACACTTCAATACATGAAATAAGGATTAACAATATTAATGATAACATTTACATACAAAAAATAGAGATTCATTAAAAAAATAAACATATCAGCCTGCTGCACTTCTATAAAAATAAAGATTATAAACATGAAAAAAAAGTTAAGATAAATATTTTTGGTCAGAACTCCTCGTACGAGACAAATTTTTAACCAATTCGACGTAAAAATCAAGGTTTTGTAGAAGCTCACTCGGGCCGGGCCGGGCTCGGGCCGATCTTTAAAATTTTTTATCGGCCGGGCCGGGCCGGGCCAATATTATTTATTCTACGGGCCGGGCCCGGGCCGAACTTTTAATTTTTGTATCGGGCCGGGCCGATTTTTTTTCTCTATGATACGGGCCGGGCCGGGCCTGGAAATGTCGGCCCGTGCAGACCTCTAACAGCTAGTCCATATAACATCTCATTCATGTCACACATGGTCACAAGTGTCACAGTCACTCCGGTGAAGCAAAAAAAATAGGAAATTCCATACATTTCATTTTGAGTCTCAAATGATCACTATATGTGACTCCACTGAGACGTCACTGTGACTGCTGCTTTCTGACGAGTCACCATGTGACTTTACAATGTATTTACATTGTGACTCTCATGTGACTGTCATTTGTAGACTCAATTTCAAAGTCATCTTGAACGCTACTTTGGGATAAGTTACCAAATAATGTTACATTAAAGTCACATGATGACTTTCAGGTGACAGAGAGACTACTGTGAAGTCACCATTGTGCTCTTTTCGGAATAGTATCCATGTGACTATAATATGATATTATTTGGTGACTTATCATAATGCAACGTTCATGATGACTAAGAAATTAAGTCTAAAAATGACAGTCACATGAGAGTCACAATTTAACTACATTGTAAAGTAACCTGGTGACTTGTCACAAAGCAGCAGTCACATTGACTTCTCAGTGGAGTCACATATAGTGATCATTTGAGACTCATAATGATATGTAAGGAATTTCCTATTTTTTTTGCTTCACCGTAGTGACTGTGACACTTGTGACCATGTGTGACATGAATGAGATGTTATAGGGGCTAGTTGTGTTGTAGAGATAGTAATTACTCGAATTATTTTATTTCCTTTTGAGTGCTCGCGTATTTGAAAATTAGCATTTTGTGACTTTTTCTTAATTTTTGATAACCAGTGCATACGTGTTAAATTAAATATCAAACCTTTCGGTTGGATAGTTTTTGCGTTGTTATATGCGTGCAGACAGACCGAACGACGACTCTAGGTTTTAAGTATTTATATATTTACCAACGCACTGTAAAAAGCTATCATTGACAAATTATATTTAGTTCTTTAATTTTGTATTCATGAAAATATTTTAACCCATTTATGCCTAAATTTTTTTCTCAAATTTGTTGGTAAAATCACTTTAAAATGTTGCAAAATGAACTGGAAAAATACTAAAAAAAATTACGCTAAAATATTTTTATATTTATTTGATAAAATGTAAACGTACTAAATATGGGAATATCCATATGTGGAAGAATGCATAATTCCATTTTTTGTCTAAATTTATATAAATTAAGCTTTTAAATTGTACATTATATTCTATAATTAGTGTTTATATGAACTATTAAAAATGTATATTTATTTCTTTACAGAGACTAATAACATTATAAGTATTATCAATAATAAATTAAGAATAATCGTATTTGAGGCTAAAAAACAATTTATTTCAAAAATCATCTTGAAAAGGACTTTACATAAATAACTGTCCCTTAAATGGCTATTAAAAATATGTACTCCTTTGCGCCTAGCGCCTATGTTTTTTACGTTACAAACATGAGTAAAATATACGCTTGAACATAAAATTTCGCAATTGAAAAAAAAAAAAAAAATACGTATTTCAAAGAAGTCTGCAAGCTAATATTATGGCTTATTTATTTGGATCTTTGATAGAAAAAAATACAAATAAACTTACTTTTTACAATTCGCTATCTTGAAGAATGAAAAATCTATAAACACCGAGAAAAAGGCTTTTATTTAAACAAGTAAATATCAATCTTATGCTGTCATCACTTGGTAATAGATAAAGGTATTTATAGACAATTTCACATGCTATAAAGAAGAAGAAAATTATAAAAAATTATTAAAATTCTAACCGTCCCAAAAATGGGAAGCTATAGGCATAAATGGGTTAAACAAGGCTCTAGTTCCAGCATTAAAATACTGTCAATCATCTACTATAATGGAGACTCTGATGGCGAACACTACTCAGAAGCCTTCTGATTGATTGACACTGGTGCTTTCAGCTTTCTTCGTGTTGGGAGGGAGGGGGGGGGGGTATTTTTCAATTTGGAAATATTTCTATATTTCTATTGTAAAAACATTATATTTGTACATTTCCTAATTCTACAAAATACTAAGAAAAATATTTAAAATAAAAGTTTTGAGTGGGGTCATAAATATTGCACAAAATCCCTATAAATTCAAATTTAATTAATCCTTCTAATTCCTTCAATCCTTCTAAAATACTTCTAACATTTGTTAAATGATTATGTAAATCTTCTAATGTAGTTTAAAAAATTCACGAAAAATGCTTTAGAAGATAAAATTTTCATGAATTCATAATTCAGTACATAAAGGGTTAAGCAGTAAAATGTAAAAGACTTTTTTAGAAGGCACATTTTTGTCGTTGTTGTCTTTCCAAAAGCAAATTCAAATTTTTGCCGATAATTGCATTTCTCATGTAACTTCGCTCCATTTGTAATGTTGATATCTGAATTACTAATTTTCCCACAAGGCTTAACAGTTTACAAAAAACATTATGAGAAAAACGCATTTTTAATTTTTTGAGAATGTATTGACACTTCGGAAAACGTCGCAAATACAAACCTATAAGACAGTTCCTTCTATTGAGAGTTTTGAAAGTATTGAAAACGGAAAAAAGAAAAAAAAAAAAAAAAGAGAATTTTTTTTTTTCATTTTATACCTGCATTTTCCCTTAAAAGGTTCCGCAAGAATTAAAATACATTAATATATTCGACGATGATTGTTTGACAATGTGGAAAATGTTTAAATTGTATCATGAGTATTGCAACGAGGGATATCTTTCTATACATATAAAAAAAAAAGTAACGATTTGGAAATGGACCAATAAAAACCCGCGTAGATCTTCCCGGTACACTCCTATATCGGCATCCATATTTATTGTGACTGTGTGTATGTGGGGGGGGGGGGGGTCTTTCATCGTTAATATTAAGATCGCCACCGTTTTTTTAAATTATAATTCAATCTTTTTAAAGCCGATGAAATTAGCCTGCTTTTAGAATCTGGGGTGTCGGAATGGGGTTGGCGAGCGTAGCTCGTAGGGGGCAGAGTCCCCTAGTATGATACAATAAGAAATAGGAATAAATTAATACAATTGGCGTTTTTAAATAGAAATTGAAACATACTGAATTTCAGTTATCAGCTACATTAAAAAATGTATATTATTTTTCTGCCCTGCAATTTCTTTTTGAACATTAATGTTATTGAATATTTAATAAACTAAGCAATATATTCATATAGTGGAAGTGCAGTTTTCATAATACGGGTAAGAAAATGTTAATGCAAATTTCTGCTGTTGTTACTAAAAGGTTTAGAAATATTGGATTAAATTAGAGTGTTTACCTTTTCGGTAAATACTTCTTATCTAGAAACATATGTAAGACTTTTGTTTTGAAACCTGCGCTTTCTCTCATTCTAAATCTGAAAAAAGCTTATCGTATTATCATAAATCCCGTTGTAATCTCGTAATAATAAAACATGCTTTAGAAATTATCAAAGCAAAATGTTCAGTTATATTGAAAAGGAGAAAAAATTCTTTTTGATTTTCGAAACAACGCCTAATTTTTTTTTCTATTTTAAATCCTCTATAATTTTTACTTAATCCGCCAGTCGTTTTATAATCGTACAACTCTAGTATTTACTCACGCAGTTCATACAGCTGTATTATACTGATATGTATAGTATATGTTTAATTTCATTTTTTATATTTAAGCAGACAGTTAACCTTTTCAACAATTTTGTTTATTTTTAAAAATATGGCTCAAATTGCGAACTCAATGCATTTCAATGCTTAAATAAATGGTCAAGTGAGAGCAGTACTCGCGCTCAAAGGTTTCCATCCAATAAATATATGAATTATTAACTGTATTTTTAGGGAAAATCGCTACTAAAAGAAAAAGAAAAATTTGTAAAAACTAAAACGTAGTGTTTGATATAGCTGTAAATATAATAGAAAAGTATGAATAGGTATGCATAAAAGTTCAAAGAGATATGAAGCCTAAATAATATGAAATGTTGCTATTCTGTATAACTCTTATTTAAGGGGACGAGGGACCTTAAAAATAAATTTTTTATTTTTTGTAAATTTCACCTTAAATATTACTCAAAGATACATTATATGCATTATGGCATGCATTTATTACAAAAAAAAAAATTCTTTTTAGTGTCATTTTTGAGAAAAAAGTGGAATTTTACGGGTCGTTTTAGAAATCTCCGAAATGCCCCATGCGCGTTCCATATCAATGAAAATCCCCAATATTTTTTATATAAAAGTTTGGTTTATATATATAAATAAAACTGTGCATCGAATTTTATATATTTGAATATAAAGGTTAAAAAAAAAGACATTGAAAATTTTTGAAATTTTTCGAAAAAATTTCAAAATTTCAGAATTTTTCAATTTTTTTCTCTTTTTTTGTAAATTTTACTTTAAATATTACTCAAGGGTACATTATATGCATTATGGCATGCATTTCTCACAAAAAAAATTTAAAAAAGATTTATTTTTGAGAAAAAAATAGCATTTTACGCGTCGTCGTAGAAATCTTCGAAATGCCCCCTGCGCATTCCATATCAATGAAAATCCCCAATATTTTTTATAAAAGTTTGATTTATATATATAAATAACACTGTGCGTCGAATTTTATATATTTGAATATAAAGGTAAAAAAAAAAAAAAAATTGAAAAATTTCGAAAAAATTTCTAAATTTCAAAATTTTTCAATTTTTTTCTTTTTCTTTTTTTTGTAAATTTCAATTTAAATATTACTCAAGGGTACATTAAATGCATTATGGCATGCATTTATCACAAAAAAAAAAATGGCATTTTACTCGTTGTCGCAGAAATCTTTGAAAAGCCCCCTGTGCATTCCATATCAATGAAAATCCCCAATATTTTTTATAAAAGTTTAGTTTATATTTATAAATAATTCTGTGCATCGAATTTTATATATTTGAATATAAAAGTATTAAAAAAAAACAATTTTTTGAAATTTTTTCGAAATTTTTTTTTAATTTTTAATTTTTTTTCTTTCTTTTTTTTTTTTTTTTTTTTTTTTTTTTTTTTTTTTTTTTTTTTACCTTTATATTCAAATATATAAAATTCGATGCACAGAATTATTTATAGATATAAACCAAACTTTTATAAAAAATATTGGGGATTTTCATTGATATGGAATGCACATGGGGCATTTCGAAGATTTCTAAGACGACACGTAAAACTCCATTTTTTTCTCAAAAATATTTTTTTTTTTTATAAATGCATGCCATAATGCATATAATGTACCCCTGAATATTATTTAAAGTGAAATTTTCAAAAAATAAAGAATTGATTTTTAAGGTTTTTTAAGGTCCCTCGTCCCCTTAAATCTCATCCTGATCTGTGTAGGATGAACATAATTCGGCACTGACAATAAAAGTAGTGCATATTTAAATTACATTTGGCAATTCATAAAACTAAATTCAGCGTAGTAATAATCTTTTCTTTTTATAATGTAGCTAAAACAAAACCCTTGTTTTAAGTTTGAACTTGTCATTGTGCTAAGGGCGCTTCGAATGGAGTTCGCAAAATTGCAACGCCGCCTAGATCCGTGCCTACTTTTTCCAGATGGGTTTTTAATTAACTTTTAAAGACACGGGAGGCGTATTGAGAAATCAGCTCAATGCAAACTAGTCGCGAATCCCATAGTATTTATGTGATTAATTATAATTTAATTAGTCTGTATTTAACTATTTGAGATGTTTATTGCTTTTATACTGCTACTGGACATTGTATTACAAAAATATATCATTAAAAGTCGTTATCTGGCCTTTAAAAGCCGATGGTACATAGAGTACGCCGCCCCTGTCATTATGTGTGTCTAAAACTTTCGTGTCTTCAAAGGTTAATATCTCGGCTAATTACCGACGGTTTAAAAAAAAGTCATTATCAACAATGCTTTTATACTTCTGCTACGATAGGTACCTCCAGCGCTCCTCAACACCTTTGCTGAATGCCCGCAAATCGAAATTTGTGTGTAACGGAAAAATGCGTTTTTTTTCAAAAACTATGTGACCTAGGGTAATTGCTATAATTTTCCTGCAAGGTTTAAATTAACGTCTACTAACTCTAATTTTTTTTTTCATAATTTTAGTTTCTGTAGATTCGGAAATATGTGTGTGTGTGTGGTGGTGGTGGGGGGGGGCATATTTTTGCACTACATTTTCGATGATATCTCTCAAAATCTGATACCTAAAATTAAACGAAATGTATTTTTGAGTTCAGCATTGCGAAATCTTTCACACGATATACAAAGAAAAGATTTTTTTTCAAGTGACTTAATTAGCCCTTATACATTTTTCCAAAAAATGTGTGTAAATGTTAATAATCTGTAAATATGGGGGTCAATAGTTTTTATTACTTCCCCCAATTTGAACGTTCCACGTTCCATAGTTTACGAGTAAAATAGCTGTGACAGACAGACACAGGAGTGATCTTATAATGGTTCCGTTTTTACTTTTTAAGTACGGATCCCTAAAAAACGTACATTTAAAAAAATATATATATTGCATATTTAATGAATTTTTTAAAAAGTTAAAAAAATGAATTTTTTAAAATCCCTTCTAATTTTTTTTAATTATTAAAATTTTTGCTCAACTTTTTTAAAGATTTTCAAATGTATATTACACAAGACTGCGTATGGATTTTTAGATACATCTAATATTACATTTAATATAATATTTTTACTGATATATATGGCGTAAAATGATGAAATATAACACATGTTCATATACTTTTATTTAAAAAAAAAAAAATAACAAAAAACTTGAAGACTAATTCAATACGCAGATTTATTATATAATAAAGAACAGGTATAAAAAATTTTTAAATCTCTATTTCAAATACAAAAAAAAAAAAAAAAAAAAAAAAAAAAAAAAGCCTTATCATTTTGAAAACGTGAAAGTGAAGAAAATATGAATATGGAGAAGAAGCCATTTAAAGTTTTCATTCGTGTGGGGAATTGCGCTGGTTGTATAAACAAAATTTAAAATATCTTATGATATAGGTAGTGTATGGGTAAAAATTAGGTGCCAAAATATTCACAATTAAACGGGTTTTCATTTAATATAAAAAAAATCGACATTTGACCAATTTTGAGGTAAATTGTCCCTTTAACGATAAATTTTATATAAAAAATTCGTTTACTTTTAATACTTCTTCATTTTAAGTTTATTTAATTCTTTTCGGTTAAACATCTCTGTATTTTAATTAATAAAATACTAAAATATTTTGTTCATTTTATATCATTTTTGTGATTTGTGGTATATGAACTGCTGATATGCAGTAAAACAGCAGTAGATGAAACGATCGTCGAGAACAATGAATGATTACCGTTTTTATTTTCCAGTCTATGACAAATATTTAACAAAATTTATGACATAGTAATAGATATAAAGTAATTTTATTGACTTCTAGACATATTATAAAAATTTAGAAATAATGAAAATTTGAAATTTTTACGATTTTATTTTAAATATGGCCCCTTTGCGGCAGTAAAAGATATGATTTTATCATAATGAACATTTACCGGGACATTACTTATAACTTCATGTAGGTATTGCGTCCTATTAGAATTTGTATTCGTACATTTGGATAATAAAAAAAAATATTGGAAAAAACATGTTTTTTCAATATTTTGAAATTTTGGCCCTCTTGCGGCGGTAAAAGATATTAACCGATCGGTATAATATTTTACGAATTTATTCTTTATTACAAAAGGCAACTTTTCCGCTCTATTACATTTCGATTGTAAATATTTCGGTTTTTTCGACCCACCCTAATATATATATATATATATATGTATATATATATATTGTACTAAATATAGACTTCCATCCAAACTTAATTTAAATTCAATTCTAAAGCAATTTACATATAATATTGATTTATTTATTTATAAAATTTCTGTTTATTACAATAAACCTATTGCATATTTTAATCAATGGAAAATACTGGTAATTGAAAAGTTAACTGATGCTCTTAAGGCAAATGTATCAAATCTTATTAAAATCAATACCAAACACATTTTCCAACAGGTTAAAAATATTCAAAAAGACTATGTAATCACATATATTGACATTATTCTCATTGGGTCTAATAATATTGTTGCCACATAATTTATGTATATTTTAATATTTCTGTAAGTAATTATACGCTTAAATTTAAATAATTTTATTCTATATATTTTTAGTAGTAATTTATTATAGGATACTTTTAATGCATATAATAATTTTTATAATAAAGACAATATGTCTCTTTTTTTTTTTTTTTTAGTAGTGGTTGTGTATTTTTTCTGCACACTGTGTTGTTTTGCAACCGTAAGAATTCGATTTTAACTGTAAAAATAAATCGGCGGAACATTTGCTGTGATAATTTTGTTAATTGTTCAAGATTTAATGTGGTCATTGCAATTCTATTGCTTGGTATGTCTTCACATTTAATTGTTTCTTTAAATTAATATTGCTCATTATTAAGAATCTTGTTTTGATTAATATTTTTATTTAATTAAATTTACATATCATGGTAAATTTAAGCCGTTTTTTGGTGTATGGTCGATTGAGTGCACAAGAATCTAATTTTTAGCTTATGCTGGATTCTTTTACAGAAATCGACTATGGTTTTGCTTATATTGGTGTTTCATGTAGCCCTGATGAAGTAAAATGCTATATAAGCTTCCGGCTCCATCCTACCAATTGATCTATTGTTTCTTTACAATATGTCTTTTAAGTGTTCAACATTTTTTTGCTGGTTTCTTGTTTCATAAGTCTTTAATATATTTTTTTTTCAAAAATTTATTGGTTTTTCATATCTTAAGATGGATTAATCGTATGCAATGTGCTAGCCAATTGGTGGATTTTGCTTAATTAGTATTACATGTATAGGGTTCCATCTGTATTTTGTATAATGTTACAGTTATAATTTGCTGCCAAATTTATTAAATTATTGAATTAATTATTGCAACTGGAATAGATGATGATTTGTAATTATATTATGGCTATATATATATTAATATATATATATATATATATAACCATAATATATAACAAATCGTCATCGATTTCCAATAATTGAAATTAAATTTATAATATAGCAAATAATCATAACTCAGACATTTTACTGAATAAAAAGTAAATGATAACCAATGTGCAACAGTGAATATGAAATGAAGTTTTAAATATGCCATGAAAGATGACAAAAATGCAACATAAAATGGAATTTCTTGTAGATAGTTATCAAATTACTACATTAGTGGACATCATAAGATAATACACATAGTTTGTGCGCAATTGCAGCAATAAACCAAGCGTATAAAAATTTTCAATATGTTTGATAACGTTGCAAAAACATGAAGCTAACAGGAATTATATATTTATATAATATATAAAAGATACCACAATAAAGAAAATGCGTATCAAGAAGAATTTTTTAAATTCCAAATGAAAATAAAATAACAAAAAGAGATCATTCATAATAACTTGCGCATTAGCAGCATAGAAATTTGAATGATAATATAAAACCATAATATATAACATATATACAGGGCTCGAAATGGAAAACTCCACGAACCGGAACGCTATTTCATAATTATTGTCGACTAATTTTTATTTATTTATTTATTTATTTTATTTATTTACCCTTTTTTTTTATTATTTTGTGTGCTACAGTAGAGTCCCGATTATCCGAGTCCGTTTAACCGAGTTATTTTCTTCCGATGGACTGATGGTTTCCATTATTATGAAACAGCCATCATAAATGAAGTGTTAGGTGTAGATGAAAGAGCAGTCGTAAAAAGTTAGAACTGTGATTTTCTGGCCAGATTGGGAAAAAAAATGGCTGAAAAATTTTTGAAAAAAAAAAAATTATGGCCATTTTTTTTTTCCCATTCTGACCAGAAAATCAGAGTTCTAACTTTTTACGACTGCTCTTTCATCTTCACCTAACACTTCATTTATGATGACTGTTTCATAATAATGGAAACCATCAGTCCAACGGAAGAAAATGATCCATTCCAAAGATATAAATTCGACTGAAAAAACTATTTAATATTTTGAGCAGACAGAAGAGGCTACACCTGCAATTTTCATGACAGTAATGGAATCATATAGCTGCCAATTTGTACGGTTTTGTTACCTCTAAAATTGAATACAAATTTTTGCCCTATTTAATCGTTGACAATTGTTAGATTTCGGCGATTGAATTAGGAAAAATTCACTGGTAAGTTTTAGAGGTAAGGAAAAAAAAATCTTAGAAATTGATAGATATGCCGTAGCGTAATACTGCAGCAAAACTGACATTTAACAAACAAAAAACTTTTAAGGGATTTTTCAAACAAACAATTTCATTCCCCGTATTTATTAAAAGTAACGGAAATGAACAAAATGTACATAAAAAAAAATGTTGCTAGTACCATAAAAATGAAAGAATTAGGTGAAAATTTATATTTTATCTCCTTAGTGAGTGACGATTTATGTCAATCCGATTTATACGAGTTTTTTGCTTATCCGAGGTAAGCTTGGTCCATATTAACTCGGATAATCGGGACTTTATTGTATAGCAAATTTATATTTAACCGTAGGAAAAACAATTTAAAAAAATGCATTCAAGATTCTAAATAATTAGAAAAAAAGGTTACAGAGAGCATAATAAGCTATACGTATGAAACTGTAATAATGTTTTTTAATAATTTCACGAACCGGAACAATATTTTCCATACTTTCACGAACCGGAGCAATATTTGTCACAATTTCACGAACCGGTTCCGGGCACCATTTCACAATTTGCTGCGGTACATTTCGAGCCCTGCATATATATGTATATATAACAGCATATATATATACAGTCGAACCTCGTTATCCTGACACGCTTATGACCAGAAACAATTGTCGTCATAAACGGAGTGTCGCGGTAACCGGAGTTGGAGTAAAATATGTTTATAAAATGCTGTATTTTTAATTTATTTAAGACAAATTTAAATGAATAACTGTTCTGGCATTTTATGTAATAAAAAATTATTATTAAACCGAGTAAACACAAAAACAGAATTGAAGAGAATAAAAATTAGATTTCTAATGACTTACTTTTTTATTGTTATATGAAATATTGTGAATTTCGGTTTGCTTATCCCTACATGGGCTTCCTAAAATTATTATTTTAGTGTTTTAGAATGAATTGTAATCAATATCCGTTGTTTCAGAAATACATGTTATATAATTTCTGATCATTTCAATGCAATGCAGTGCTTCGGTTTTAGTCGGAGGCTTGTTCTGTTCAAGGTCCATATCACTTTCGTTCTCAGAGTCTGAAAAAAATTCTGCCTTTTTCTCTTTTATCTCTTTTCCATTTTCAGAAATCGTTGCATTTGGTGACGTGGTAACATGCTTATCAAAATCGATATACATCTGGACATCCCCCGTTATATCTATTTCGCGATCTAACAACTCTTTAAACAATATTGGAAGAGGGATGTCCTCTTGTTCATTGCCTTCTATGCACTTGGGATCTGATGAACTGTGTCATCTGTTGAGTGAGTCATTCTTAGTGTGAGGATTTGCTTATTCAGATAAAGGATTGAAATAAAGTATCTACTTTATCTCAAGGAATATTTTAGACATTTTTATGAAAAGTATAGCTAATCCATTTCTTTGCTTATAAGATGGATTATGAAAAATGGAAAATTTTCCTAAACAGGCGTGATATCCGGAGTTGGAAATTATTCGACGGCGTAAAATCCGGAGTTTATTTACATTAAAATCATATACAGAAAATCGGGACTTTGAAAAACTGACGTGATAAGAGGAGTGACGTGAAAAGCAGGTGTCGGTATAACGAAGTCCGACTGTATATATATATATATATATATATATATATATATATACATGTGGAGAATTTCGCAAGCAACACCTGCATCAGACTGGGTGTCCCCGTATTTTCCGCTTCGAGATTAAAAAGGAAACGAGCCTTAACGAAGCTGTGTGAAGTGGAAATGCAGGAGAAGTAAAGAGAACGAAATGAGTTTTACGACGCGAGGTTTTGTTAAAAAAAGAACAGAACATATTTCGGTGAAATAAGATTGAATATTTACACGACGTAAGAAAATCTCAGAAATATTCGACGACGCCCTGAATTATAGACTTTAAGCTAATTAAAGAACGAGAAGAGTGTTTATATCTGTATTTTTTGTTTGTGTGTTCGTCTCAATAAATGTCAGTGTTCGTCCTAAAAGTGAGTTGTGAGTTATGTATGGAGTCTCACCCCCATAAATTGGCATTAGAAGTGACAGTTAACCCACCAATATGATTAATTAGAGTTATTCATCCTACATATTCAAGCCGGATATTATTCTAACGGTGAGTTCATTATTATTATTTTGATTATGAAGTTAGTTGAGATACCTGAACTGGAAGTTGCATTTAAAAACGAACGAACGCATAAAATTAAATTGCTGCATAAATTCCTATTTGATGCTGACGGTGATCGCTCTAATAGAAAGAGAATACGTGATTTTACTGGTTTCGGTTTTCAAACCGACAGCACCGAATTCAAAAATAAAATAACTAAAGTTCAAACTGATTATTCATTAAATGATCTGATTACAGTGTGCAATCTACTTTGTATTAATAATGAGGAGTCTTTAAACGATCTCGCAACCCGATTAGTTACATACCTTTCAGACTTGACCTTACTACAAAATAATATTATACAAAATGAAAGTGACACTGACTCGGAACCCGAACTGCCTTCAAATAATATGACTTCAAGTAATAACACTGAATTATCAAATTCTGACAAACAGCAGCAATTTCCAGTTCAAAGTTTTATGCCATCGTCTATTACTTTTACTGATATTGAGAGTGTAATACCTCCTTTCGATGGTAGTTCTTTTAGTGATATAAACGTATGGTTTAATAATTTTGAGGATGTTACTAATATGTTTAATTTATCTGACTTTCATAAATTCATATTTTGTAAAAGATCATTACGAGGAAAAGCCCAGTTATTAGCACAAACAGAATTTCATATCAATTCATATGACAAACTTAAACAACTCTTAATATCAGAATTTAGCACCACTTATAATTCTGCCGAGTTACATGATATATTAAATAAACGAAAATTGCAAGAAAATGGATCAATAGAAGAATATTTTCTTATCATGAAACAAATATGCTCGCGTGGTAAAATCGAAGATTCCGCATTAATGCAATACATCATAAATGGTATACCGACCCGGTTTTCAGAAAATCAATGTTATATGGATGCCAATCCATTGTAGAATTCAAGCAAAAGCTCAAAATTTATGACAAAATTCGACATGACTTTGAGAACACTAAATTTCGTAAAGTCAAACCTGAAATGCCAGTGAAAGAGAAATCCTTTCGACCAAAATCTGATCTTTTTTGCTTTAATTGTGGTTTGTCGAATCATAAAAGTAGCCAATGCAGACATAAAGATAAAGGCCCTCGTTGTTTTAATTGTTCGAATTTTGGCCATAAATCGGCTCAATGTGATCAACCAAGGAGGCCTAGAGTTAAGTCAGAACCCTCCAATGTTTCCACTGTCACGTCGAACACTTTCATGACCAAACAAGTCATTATTTCGTCTGTAAATGTTACATCATTGGTAGACACAGGTAGTGAAAGAAGTTTACTAAAGGAAAGTATTTATCGCAAACTCCCTACAATTTCGAACCTTGAACATTCAACTATCACATTAACTGGATTAGGAAATACTATAATCAAACCCCTAGGTTTTTTCTCTACGAACATTATGATAGATGATTTTAATTATACAACTAATGTTTATGTAGTCCCAGATTATTCCATATCTTTTGATCTTATTATTGGTACAGATATCATTCAACAAAGTATTTTAACAATTTCTGGAAATAATATTTCGATGCAAAAAATCGAGAAAAATAACGATACGTCCAATAATTTTTTGATTAATATTGCTCATGTGTTAGACGATCTTAATCTTGATTTATCTCATATTACCGATGAAACAATACGTTCAAAAATTTCAGAACTTATTCAAAATTATTCTCCTAAAAAAATAAAGACAACTGATGTTAAATTATCAATTCATCTGGAAAACGAAGAACCTGTTACTTGTCCTCCCAGGCGCTTGGCGCAAATAGAGATAAACTTCGTCGAAAAACAAATTTCTGAGTGGCTCGAAAAAGGAATTATTCGTAAAAGCACTAGTAATTTTTCATCACCTATTGTCCTAGTAAAAAAGAAAGATGGTTCATATAGATTGTGTGTTGACTATAGGAAGTTAAATTCTAAAACACATAAACAACGTTTTCCCCTCCCAGTAATTGATGACATTATTGATCAGTTGCATTCTGCAAAAGTATTTACTACTCTTGACCTTAAAAATGCTTTTTTTCATGTCGAAGTAGAAGAAAATAGTAGAAAATATACTTCTTTCGTAACACATTCTGGTCAATTTGAATTCTTATATATGAATTAGCCTTAGCGATGCACCGTTAGTGTTTCAAAGATATATTTATAACGTTTTTCGAGACCTCATTAATGAAAAAGTACTTATTGTCTATATGGATGACTTCATAATACCAGCTGAAAACGAAGTCGAAGGACTCCAGAAATTACAACGCGTCCTTACAACTGCATCCGAATATGGTTTAGAACTGAATCTCAAAAAATGCCACTTTCTACAACGAGAAATTGATTTTTTGGGTTACCACATTAAAAATGGTCAACTGCACCCATCCCCCTTAAAAACTAAAGCTGCCCTTAATTTCCCAGAACCTAAAAGTATAAAAGATGTACATTCATTTGTCGGATTAACTTCATATTTTCGTAAATTCATTCAAGATTACTCTTTAATAGCTAAGCCTTTAACAGATCTTCTTAGAAAGGACACTAAATTTCACTTTGGCGACCAGCAACGAAATGCATTTAATCAGCTGAAACACATCCTTTCTTCAGGTCCTGTTTTAAGCATTTATAACCCTAGTAACGAAACAGAAGTTCACTGTGATGCATCTATTGACGGTTACGGAGCAGTCCTCCTTCAAAAGTCTTCTATTGACAATCAATTTCACACTGTCTATTTTATGAGCAAAAAAAAACCACAGATGCCGAACGTAAATATTCGAGTTATGAATTAGAAGTTTTAGCTGTCATAGAAGCCCTTAAAAAATTTCGCGTTTACATTCTAGGTATTCCTTTCAAGATAGTCACAGATTGCAACGTATTCGCCCTTACTATGAATAAAAAAGATCTTTGCACCAAGATTGCTCGATGGGCTTTAATGTTAGCTGACTATAACTATACAATCGAACACAGACAAGGTACACGCATGCGCCATGTCGACGCTTTAAGTAGAAATCCAATATGTATGGTCATTCAAGGTAGTTTTACTACCAAAATCATACAATCACAGAACACTGACGAACATATACAGGCCATCAAAGAAATTTTGAAAACAAAGCCATATGACAACTATTTCCTTAAAAATAACGTTCTCTATAAAAATCATAAAGGTATCGATCTGATAGTTGTGCCGGATGAAATGCAGCTAAATGTCATTAAACACGTTCATGACAAAGGACATTTTGGCCGTAAACACTGTGAAGAACTATTTAACGAAGAATTTCTCATCCCTAATATGTCAAATAAAATTGATAAAATTATAGCAAATTGTGTAACATGCCTTTTGTATAATCGCAAACGTGGCAAACAAGAAGGTGAATTACATCCCTTACCTAAAGAAGAGACTCCTCTCCAAACCTACCACATTGATCATTTAGGCCCTCTTGAAACAACCAACAAAAATTATAAACATATTTTGTCTTTAATAGACGCATTTACTAAATTCGTCTGGTTGTATCCATGTAAAAGTACTTCTGCTACCGAAGTTATATCAAAACTACGACAACAAAGTCATACTTTTGGCAATCCTTCCATTATCATTAGCGATAAAGGTCCTGCATTTACAAGCAAAGAATTTGCTGATTATTGTCAAGATGAAAATATAAAGCACGAGACAGTTACAACTGGCCTTCCCCGTGCCAATTGTCAAGTAGAGCGACTTAATTCCACCATAATTTCTGTAATCTCTAAAATGTCCAAAGACGAACCGACCAAATGGTTTAAACATGTTCCTAAAGTTCAACAAGTCATTAATTCAACTTACCAAAGAAGCATTAAGAGAACACCGTTTGAAATATTATTTGGTACAAAAATGAAACAGAAAGAAGATGTACAAATTATTGACCTCTTAAACAGTGCAGTCGAAGAACAATTCATGAAAGACAGAGAAGAGCTCCGTAAAGAAGCCAAGAAGAATATTCTGGAAATTCAACAAGAAAATCGCAAGCACTATAATTTACGACGTAAGAACTTGTACTTGTACTTGTACTTGTACTTGAACTTGTACTTGTACCCGACGAAGCTTGTACTTACCCCGTAAGTACAAGCTTGGTGCCCTTGTAGCAATTAAGAGAACACAGCAAGGACCAGGTTTAAAGTTGAAATATAAATTCTTAGGTCCGTATAAAGTAATGAAAGTGAAGTCTAATGACACCTACGACGTAACGAAAATCTCATCAACTGAAGGACCGATAAATACTAGCTCCTGTGCTGAATACATGAAACCTTAGCCTGACAAAAACTAAAACTTAAAAAAAAAAAAAAAAAAATTAAATCTTTCTTCCTGCTTCTTGTGAACATTTTCTAAGTCACTGCTTTCAAAGAAATCTCTATATGATGTTACGCTACTTCAACTATGATGTGCAGATTAATTTTTTTTTCTTTTCCCCTAAGAACAGTTACTAGTTTTTGTTTTTTGTTTTTCAGATTCTATTTTACCACATGTCGCTGCGGCAGCTCCAGATGTCAGGACGGCCGCTTGTGGAGAATTTCGCAAGCAACACCTGCATCAGACTGAGTGTCCCCGTATTTTCCGCTTCGAGATTAAAAAGGAAACGAGCCTTAACGAAGCTGTGTGAAGTGGAAATGCAGAAGAAGTAAAGAGAACGAAATGAGTTTTACGACGCGAGGTTTTGTTAAAAAAAGAACAGAACATATTTCGGTGAAATAAGATTGAATATTTACACGACGTAAGAAAATCTCAGAAATATTCGACGACGTCCTGAATTATAGACTTTAAGCTAATTAAAGAACGAGAAGAGTGTTTATATCTGTATTTTTTGTTTGTGTGTTCGTCTCAATAAATGTCAGTGTTCGTCCTAAAAGTGAGTTGTGAGTTATGTATGGAGTCTCACCCCCATATACATACACACATATATATATATATGTCATGATTTCGTTCTAGTAATATCAAAATATTAGATCATTATTTTCAAAATAGACACAATGCAGTCGTTTGAATGATCAGTTGAGACAGTAATAATGAAAACTATTGGAATTTTCCGAATAAAGAGTCTGGTTTTACAGGAAACAATTTATTAGTAGTCGAAAATATTATACACAAGAATCTTTGGAAAAGTAAGAGATGTTAATATTATATGGTAAAATAAGTTGGCGTGGCTTTACCAGATTAAAAAAAAATCACATATAGGTATATTCTGACCCAGTGCAAGTAATTTATTTGTTAAAACATAGAAATGCAAAAACCCGCAATGCGAATAGTTTTAACCAATAGCAGAGCCTAATTTGTCGGGCGGAGAAAAGAAGCAAAAAAAGTCCCGAAGAAGACCGCGAATACGTTCTCCGAAAAACGGTTTATGATCAACAAAAAGAATATTCTGAAATCGAATGATTTCAGGGTGGAAAAAATTGCTGGCCTGTGTCCAAGACAAATTTTGAATAGGGAAATGTAAAAAGAATAAAAGATACGCATTGTAAATGGAAAATAATAAATTAAAAGGAAATAAATGTAATTAAATGGGATAAAGAATTTAAATAGATTTGAGATAAGTTACAAATTATTAAATATATTATATATGTATATATATGTGTGTGTGTGTAATAATAAAAATTTTCGCCCTTTTATCTTACTTAAACTATTCCAAGTTATTATAGTATCTACCTTTTTTACCTAGCTTTATGAATATCTTAAATATCTTTTATCTTTTTTCCATGCTTTAAATCCAGCGTATTGTTTTATTATTCTAAAAACCTCAATCCATTCTTAGCTTACTTCTTATAAACCCACTAAATTACTTTCTTTCATTTTATTCTGCAACTAAATTCTTTTTTCGAATGTATATAATATCAATGCAAAAACCCTTGACGGGTTAAAAGTTTCTGACGCAGCACTTTATCTTATGCTCTAAGAATTTTAAATATGGAACTTAAAAATGCTGATATCAAATTTTGAGTGACGTTATGCTATTTCTTAAAAAATATATTTGTATTTATTTCATCATTTTATTTTTGTTTTATTTATAATCGCATGTGCAAAAGTTATGTTCAACATGAAAAGCTGCATAAAATTTTATTCGCTGTTGCTTTATCATTTACATCTCTCATAAATTCAAAATATGAGTTTTAAAAGATATGATATAAAATTTAAGTGACGCCTTGATGTGACTTTAAAAGGTTTGTTTTAAAATTCAATTTAAATTATTTTTGACTTGGTTAAAATATTTTTTTACATCTACACAATACTTTTAATTTTCCAATTCACTGTTAAATATATCACTTTCATTGAATCTATACTATGCAGTGAAATGTATTTATTTCAATAAATTGATTTATCTTTTGTGTCACGCTATTCAAAATTGTGAGTAAGATTTATGTAAATGGTTTATTTGCGTCAAACTATCCTTTTTCATACATTTCATGTAGTTTGGACACAATGACGCAAAGAAACCATTTACATAAATCTTACTCACAATTTTGAATAGCGTGACACAAAAGATAAATCAATTTATTGAAATAAATACATTTCAATGCATAGTATAGATTCAATGAAAGTGATATATTTAACAGTGAATTGGAAAATTAAAAGTATTGTGTAGATGTAAAAAAATATTTTAACCAAGTCAAAAATAATTTAAATTGAATTTTAAAACAAACCTTTTAAAGTCACATCAAGGCGTCACTTAAATTTTATATCATATCTTTTAAAACTCATATTTTGAATTTATGAGAGATGTAAATGATAAAGCAACAGCGAATAAAATTTTATGCAGCTTTTCATGTTGAACATAACTTTTGCACATGCGATTATAAATAAAACAAAAATAAAATGATGAAATAAATACAAATATATTTTTTAAGAAATAGCATAACGTCACTCAAAATTTGATATCAGTATTTTTAAGTTCCATATTTAAAATTCTTAGAGCATAAGATAAAGTGCTGCGTCAGAAACTTTTAACCCGTCAAGGGTTTTTGCATTGATATCATTACTTTTTTGAGGTTAGTGATAAAATGATTAAAAAAAAAAAAGATACTTATGGTATTTAATGCAGATTTAATTTTTACTATTTTATTACAATTTTCCTTATAGCAGTTTGTATATAAAAACAAGTGGGTAAGTATAATCGCAGATCGCACAGAGGGTTTCATTTGATATTCCTTTAAAAACACTTTATCCTTAAATTAATAAATCCAAAATGTTAATTTATAATTATTAAATCCTTACATAGATGGTGCACCAATAGTTCCAATTTTCATGGGGCAGGGAACGCACTCTTTTAAACAAACCACCTTCCAATTGAAGTCATCAAAAACCAAGTTGAATAAGCCAGACCCCGTTGTGTTGTTTGACAAACAGCAGTCTCATGTCCCCTCCTTCCTCCCTTTTTCAAAATTTTTCAGACCAGTACCTAAGAAGGGAACCGAAATAATTTTTTCTCTTCAGAAATTACGATAAAAAAATAGTATGCAGTACTCATAAATTTACTTTAATGCTATATAGGGTGATTATTAAGTTAATTATAACGTTTGGAATCTGTTGCATTGATGTCCGAAAGGTAGTTTCTGAGTTATGGAAGCTGGACCCATAAGGCGCCATAGAGGGGCGAAGCCCGCTAGTGTCTATCATAATTATATCTGCCATGTGGACTAATTGCGATATTTAATCAAAATAGTCCCCCCCCCCCTCCTCATCCCCGGAAATATAACAAATACAAAATGTGTCTTTATAAACCTATCGTCAAATAGGTTTTTATTTCTGTTTCCCTAAAAAGAAAACATGATTTTTATATCCGTAACGTAAATAGCGGACGAAACCCGCTAGTTCCTATCATAATATATATTTTTAATAATTTTATATAGTCTATAATAAAAATCAGACTTAAAATAGTCTAGTTCCATGAGTACTTGTAGTGTCAGTTACATGCTACGATTTTTGGATACCAGTATTTTAGAACGGGAAATATGACTTATTTTATCAGAGATATATCTCATTAATTGAATAAGGTGAAGCAAACTTTTTGAAAAAAAGGTGGCCAACAAGCATGGCAGTTATCAGCTATGTGACTTTGTGCTAAAGTGCATTAATTTGATCTGCTTTAAAAAGATTACGGAAGATTGAATTATAGTAGAACCTGGATTAACCGAGCTTCGATTAATCGAGGTTTCTGTTAACCGAGCCGATAACAAAGTCTGATTTTTTTTCCCCTTTTGAATGAGCCTTAAAAATAACCACACTCTTTAGCTCACTGTTCGTGCTATACAAGCCCTTCTGCCCCCAAAAGCACTCAACTCCAAAGAAACATTGGACCCTGAGAAGTCAATAGCGAACAATGCTTTGTTTCCAGTGGCTGTGTGAACTTTCGTAAATTTTTCAATTTGCATTTTAAAATTTACTACTGGTAGTTGATTTTCTTTTTAAATTTGTTAAGCTGTGAAACAGAACTTTACATATATTTATTTTTATTATTTAAAAAACGTTCTATATATTTTTTTTAAAAGAGATGTTAAATTCGCAAGCACGCGAGTTTTTACACACAGTTTCTATTAACCGAGATTTCCTATTCCGATTTACTAACAGTCCCAATTAGCTCGGATAATCGAGGCTGCTCTGTATAATAAAAAAATCAATAGCGATCTTACTGTAAACGGGTTTCCCTTTTACTGAGGGATTTCAAGACCGAATCAGCTGATGTTAGTTGCTGTTTCCGTGCTTGATAAAATAAGATTAGTTAAACATATTTGAAAATTACCAAATATAAAAGGAACTAAGTCAACAGAGTCTTTGCTTTATGGTATTTTTTAACAACGCTATAAGAAAATGATTTTAAATAAGAGATTTTAAATGTAACGTTTTAAATCTGACATAATTTTCACCAAACTTTCCTTTCTCTTTGTAACATTCAACTGAAAATATTTTTATTATTAGAAAGATAATATTATTATTTGCGCTACCTTAAAATTGGCAACTATAGTTAAAAATATCATCTCGAAATTTGAAATAAATCTCTCATATAAATATATTTTTTAATTTAAACTGTTTTGCAATATTATTATTTGGCCACTTTGGCCAATACGACGTAATTTCCTCCATTTACGACTTTTAACACATATCAATGAATTTATTATTTAAAAATTTTCTTTTTCTTTTAATATTCACGTGTAAATATAATTTTTATGACGTAATTTCAATGTTTTCCTGCTTTTAATGCGTAATCATTTAATTCTAATTTGAAAATAATTGATTATTTTATAATTTTCTTTCATTTTAAGTAAGCATGTGTAAAAACAATTTTTATGACGTAATGTTTAATATTTTCCTGCTTTTAACACGTTATCATTTAATTCTAATTTAAAAGGATTTTTTTCTGTTTATAATAGTCACGTGTGAATAAATTTTTAATTTAAAGGATATATTATTCTTTGCGCTGTTTTAACAATTGGCAACAATTTAAAATAACCTTTTCTAAAATATGTAAAAAATATCTCTGGAAATTCTGAAAATTTTAATTTAAAATTGAAATAAACCTTCAAAAAATTAGGCAAGTTAAAAATAATAAATGCACTCTGCAAACTTCGAGTTTCTATTGAATGATTAAATTGAATGAAAATGATTAAATTCCCATGTATATTTTTTTTCCTATGAGACTTTTTTAATGAGACAATTTTATCGAGATTTAACATTAAATATCTCTTAAAATAATTCTTCGATTTAAAAACTGTCTACTTCAACGTTTTTATCAAACATTTCTCAATAATACTACACATTTTAATATTTTTGTATGCAGAAATTTTCTTAATATTTGCGAAATAGACCTCTAGTCACAAGAAATTCTTTCAAAGCGGCGAAGAGCGTTAGTTTTTTTTTTTTTTTTCGAATAAGAGACAAAATGTAGTACGCAATTGCGTCAAAAGATGGCGACACCAGAATTCTGAAATGCTTATTATGTAAACTGTAAATATTGCAAAGTTAAATAAAAACAATTGTCTCGGGGTTATCAAACTTCATTGATATTTATAAATAAAACATTTCAACTAAATTATTTATTATAAAAGAATTATTACATCACAATAGTTTTTATGCAAGGAAAATAATAATTATAATAATAATAATAATAATAATAATATGGATGTCAGTGATTATATATTGATTGACCGTCATAATAATAAAAAATGATATTATAAAAATAAGAGCTGAAATGAATTATTTTTTTACGTTTCTGATCGTGTGATTTATATTCAAATAATAATTATTAATGTATATTTTTTGTAAAGTGATTGAAATTAAATATATTTATAAAATTTATGGTAATATTTTTATTTTTGAAAAATTGCCAAGAAATAATCATCATCAAATTGGCGTCATTACAATTGTAATTTTATTTAACTTAATAGCAATTAAAAAATTACAAAGGAACTGAGAATAATGGTCAACTAGCAGACTTAAAAAAAACAAAAAAAAAACACATTCACATGTTAAAACACGTATCACGGAGTATCGAACTGCCTATCTTAAGATCAGTAGACGATGGCCCGTAACCACTCAGCCAGTGGGAAGACAAAATTTTTCTCCCCAAAAGTGGTTAAAAAGAAAGCATGTGTATGAATACAGTGTCATGCATTTTCGGTGAAATTCCCATAGAATGGCGAAGAAATATAGTCCGATTTTTCATGCGCATTATAAAACGAACAAGAGTCTTGCTGGAAACAAGTAAATTGTTATTTGGTTCATCTGAAACATATTTATTTGATTTTTAAAAAATCGCCCGTGTCATTTTCGAGAGAAAAAAAAATCGAATTATTTAACGAACGAGAGTTTTCACAGAAAAAAGAAAAGTGTTATTCACCTCGCCTTAATCACATTTATATTATATATCAATTTAAAAATAATCGTTAGAACCGTTTTCGAGATTTTCAAATTAGGAACTTCCTCGATATCATACCAACGTTTTCACTTTAAAAATGGCTATTTAGATCTCAAAATATACTGCACGTAGAAATGTAAAAATTTCAGTATACGATTAGACTGCAGATATAAGACTGTTCTAGAAAATTCAGAACAATAAGACCTATATCCGCTGAGTTATTAAAAGGCGGCTTTTCGCGTTTTCTTTGATGTCGAGTTAGCTGTATATATGAGTTCCGCCATCTACGAATTCTATGATACGATACGATACGATTTTAACGATACGATACGATACGATTTTAGGCTTAAGGCTGCGTCACTCGGAATACTACCGTCTTCCATGATCATTTGTTGATTTTGTTGGTTATCCCATAAGGCCTTGGAAGCATCCTATTTCCTCAATAAAGCTAACGCATCAGTTATTATGTCCCTGTTAAAACGTCACGTTTTCCCCACCCCCTGTTCCTGAGTTATCCTAACGCTGACGTGGCTTTTTCTCGCTTCCCCCCTTCCACTTAACTGAATTGGCTTTGTTTTGGATCGGTATACTTTCGCGTGTGTTTTTTGCAAGTATTTAACCTTTTACATTCTCTTGGAGAACAGAATTTTTACGATTATTGTATTGCTTCAAAAACCCGTGTCACCTGGGGAGATTTGTTTTCTGTATTTTCGTCAAGTTGTTCTAATATTTAACATCTAGCGGTTTACATTTACGATGTAGCAACGACCCGACAATGGGTAGCATAATTGCTAGTGGAGTTTGTGCATTTTATGATCATCTAATAAATAATTGATGCATCTATCGGCTTCAGTTGTTATTTTCGGGAAAACTACCAAGGGATGTAGACCTGATCTTCCACTCTGACGATGATTTCACGACTACAAAACTTTGATTTCTCAGTTGGAGTTATATAACGAGTGTATAAGTGCTGCTTAATACCGATATGTTTCTATCATACTAGTAAAAGCATATTATATATATATATATATATATATATATACAGTAGCCTCCGCTTAACCGGCCTACACGGGACCGAGGGTAAGCCGGTTAAGAGAAAAACCGGTTAAAGCGGAGAAGTAAAAAAAAAAATTAAATAATATCTGCGTAATTTAATTAATTAAACCCGTAAGGATGTATTAAGTTTTTTAATTTGGTTTGTATTAAAAAAGAACACATTTTCTATATTTTGTGAAATGAATATTAGTTATAATTAACGGAATTGAAAGAAAAATATCACTGATAACAAATAATGAAAAATATTTAACACAAATTAAATTGTTGAAAACCGTCTCACACACCCATATAAGAAGTTGAAATTGTTCTACATTATGTGCATTTAAGTTAACCATAAAGGAATCAACGACCTTCTTCAGTTGAATGCCCGGCATTTTGCAACATTATCTCTCTGTCTCTTTAACATCATAAGTTTAACCGAGGAAGCTGTTAGACGCTGCTCAACATATAGCGTAGCGCCAACTCTATTGCTTTTACCCCTTCCGTATGAGGAATTTTAGCAGTGTCTACTTTAACTGGATCATCATCAAGATCGTCTTCGTATTGAACAACATCAGTTACTGCCCTAATTATATGATCGTCAAATACTGTTTCATGCTTGAGATTTTTATCAAACTCAAACAACTCTTATACATCTACGGTAATCTGTTCTCATCCCTCAAGCTTTTTAAATGTTTGTACAAAGCAGTTTGCAGATAGATCAGACATTATAGAGTTCCGGGTGGGGGATTGCACTTTTGACATAATAGCATAAAAACACAGAATCTCAAATCTTCCGAGGGAACATCTCATTGTTCCTGGGGGGAACGTCCTCCCCCCGGGCCACACCCTGAATTCAACACTGGTGAAGGTCAACGCGTATCCATTTAGAACAGACGTTCTCCTTTCTGAATTTTACTTCCTTTTTCTCGGGATTGCACTTCAACTGGAAAGCGTAAGCTGAGTTTCTGAGATCGTCATCCTTGAATTTTACCTGATGTTGTGGAAAAAGTCAGCCGGTTAAAGCGGAGTTCCGGTTAAGAGGAGGCCGGGTAAGAGGGAGGCTACTGTATATATTTGCTTGCTATTTCAATTACAGTTTAAAATGACATAATTTGAAGTACATTTTTTAAAATATTGTATTAAATTTCTGTTTTCTCCTTCGCTCGATTCCCAGACATGCTGCTTTCTCACGCCAGTGCCTAATTATAATTACGTCCGAAGGAATTGATTTGCTATGCTGTTGTAAGAATCACAAAGCAACCTTTCTAAAATGGAATTAAAAATGCATAAAATTCAGTGTCAAATTTAAAAGTTTTAAAAAATTAGGAAAAAAACCAGAATACATCTAATAATTGAAATACTTCCTCCAAAGAAACTCATTTCTCTTCAAGATCACTGTTTTCTTCCTTTACCTTTTTATTTACGAAATTTAAAATTTCCTCGTCCTTCAGGGAGTGACCTACATCACAATCTACCCAGTCAAAAACATCTGTTTCTGTGATGCTTTTACAACCAGAAACTTTCGTTACTGCATTTGTTAAAACTAAAAACTTTCCAACCTTTTTTTTAAAGTAGAGACTGTCTCCCATGGTTTAGCAGAACGGAATATTACATCCTTAATGTTTATAGGTTTCATATTATCTAAAAAACCAACGGAGAATCTTTCAGAACTCTTCATGCATTCGATAAGAAATAAAGAAGACAATGAGTTAGAACTGAATATATGGTCGCTAACGCTGCAAAGATGCAAAAAAAAATGTTTGGACATTTTTCGTGAAAACGTCGAACGAGTAGGGGAGACTGGGGCAAGATGACTAGGTTAACAATTTTTCTTGTTTATTAATTTATTTTTAAGTATAGTAAAATTAATTTTACATGAACTATTAGAGTATTCCTTTGTAGTATTAAATATATTACCATTTAATTTTTCAAATAAAAAAAGGGATAATTTTATTTTTTCATAACATTAACAAATCATCATCTTTCCCCAGCGCTGGGGCAAGATGACTTTGACCTTGGGGTAAGATGACGACACTGAAAAAGGTTGAACATATTTTATCTTTTGAATATGTTAGATGGTTTAACAAATAACTGTGTTTTTACATCTTGCAAAGTATCAAACTAAGCATAATGCATTGTAACGTAATGTTAAAGTGTCTAATTGTGCAGCTAACAATAGTTACAAATAAAAATGCCATTTTCATAAATGAAACATTCCTCATGCCACCACTCTTTGCATATACAGCACTGTATCCATTCTTCTGTTGGTGAGTCCCAATATTCCTCATCACAAGCAGGAAATCTGAAAACACCATCCTTTGAAGTTGATGCGACTGGACTGTTTGGCCTCGATTTAATAGACTTAGTCCTACAGGAACTTAGTTTGAGTTTTTTACTCCCTTTTTATCTTCACGAGCTTCATTTCCCTGTTTTTTTTTAAACGTTCCTGTTCTTCCTTCTGTTTTTCCCTTTTGTTCTAACATTTCTTTGATGGGTGTGCTTGTAAGAATGCTTGAGCTTAGTGTTTTCTTTTTCTTTTTTTCTCACATTGTGTTGCTTTAGGCAATGGTTTGAAATCAAAAACACTAACAGGCTTCTTTGGTGCATTGGAATCAGCATTTGCCACAAGTTCTGGTTCTTCTGGAGGGTCGTCATCTTGCCCCAGACTGCCTGTTTAAAAATATTCGTTTTCATTGCCATGAAGGAAGGCGATTAATTGACATTTATTCATGGTAATAGGTAGTATTTAAACTAAGATACTCATAAATATTAAAGAGAAACGATATATCTTACCTGTATCTGTAGCAGAGCATATTTACAAATGCATAAAAGTTATAATGTGGCAGCGGTAAACAATCAAAGCTTCACAACTAACACAAAAATGGCGATTTCAGCGTCTATATACTATTGTTTAACGAACGACTGATAGGAGAGCCAGTAGTGTCCGGTTGATGCTGCCACCTAGTGGAAAAAGGAAAAATTAAGACATTCGTCATCTTGCCCCGGTCTCCCCTTGGTGGAATTCTAAAAACAGTTTTAAATATTGAAATTACAAATGTGCAATAAATTTTGAATTTCTATCTGTCCAGATATGGGAGAGGCCGGATATGAGAGGGCCGTATATGGGAGTGTCTACTGTAACTCTTTATGCCGATCACTAATCTATAGATAGATACACACATACCGGCCCAAAGCACAGCTTGTGTGAAGTGTAAAATGCATATAGACGCTGTAGATGCAGGGGTGTCTCCGGAATATTTCTAAAGAGGAAGGAATATATTTATGTAATTGCTGAAAAAAATGCTAAATATTAAAACAAAAATTAAAACTTTAAATTTTATATGCAGTATCTATGATTATATTAAAATTCTAAGAACCATATGCAAAATTTGTCTGCATAACTGTGAATTTGATCATACACGGATCCATCCCTTATCTGATTCTCATTTGCGGTTCATTTACTTTTATGTAATTTATATTAATGTATGTAACAAATTTATAATGTTTTGAATTTTTTTTTTTCATACGTACTAAAAATGAATAATTGTTCTGTAAAAGTAACATAATAAATTACATGCTCGTAAAATAGGAAAATGTTCCATAATTCATGGTTAACATTAGAAATTCTTTTTTGTATATCAAAAAGAGTCGAATAGCTATTTTGCACTCCCATCCCCCCCCCCCCACCCCATTCACAGGTTATATGTATACATTTAAAATTACATATGTGCATGCATGCAGATACAGACACATAGACATACAAATACAAACTTATAGAACAAGTCGGAAATTGTACGTCAAACATGGAAACTGAGGTGCGTTCGTACTATTACTAGTTTTATAAAAATTCAGATCTTAGTGCAATAGCTGTTGCACTCTTATGGAAAAATGCATGAATACAAAATTTATTACGATTATATATATTAAATTCAGCAATATGGAAGTAATATGGCCCCATCTTAAATAGGAAATAATAATCATGGCAACATAGAATCATTACCTATGATGCGATATCATTGAATTAATTACGTATGATAGGGTTTAACAAAATGAAGGAAACTTTTATTAATATCTTTTTAAGTTTTGATTCGATTTCCCTTAAACTTGAAATGACTTGAAAAAATTATGTATAGATATTAAATTTCAAACCATTCGGTTGGGTAGTTTTTGCACTGTGATATGCGGACAGATGACGACTATAGGTGCTACGTATTTATATAATTACGAACAGACCTAATAATAAAACTGTTGCTTCTTCTTACAAAAATGCATATTTAATATTTTAATTTTAAATAGTTTTTTACCGTCAGTGTTTTAGTTTTTGATAAAAAATACAAATTATTTTTTTTTCACAGAAAAACATCTTTTACTTTTAAAAATTATTTTCTAATGTGAATAAATAGAATAAAAAAGGAGCTACTTGAATTAATAATACTGTCGATATTATTCACAAGAATTCAGATTAATATGTCATTCTGGAGAACAGTTATTGTTGTACCAAATTGAATTGAACAGATGTGCCAGCATATTGTTTTTGTATCCTTCTATATTTTAGATACGAAATATTATATGAATGTGTTAGAATAATATCAAATCCTAACGGATACATATGTAACGTAGTGACGTGCATTGAGATTGTATTTAGCAGAAGCTTTGGTGATATTATTTTTTTTTTGTAAGAAATATTTTGTATTCATATATTCTCAGCTACTGCTAATATTATAATTAGTAAATTGTTTTTATCATTATTCTGACTTATCTTATAAATTAAAATTAGAGTAACTCTTTGCACATACATTGTAACTCATTCATTCAATTCCTACTATTAGTTCACACTCTCCCTATATTTATTTATTTATATATCTTGTTCAAATTTTCAATCGTTAATTAAATACTTATTATTCATACTATCAAGTTCAAATAAATCTTTTAAAACTTGTACTGGATGACAATTGATGTTAATACAGTTTTCTCAAATATTAATTCATTAATTACATTTTAATTAATTAATTTTAGTTTTATATGAGAGACAAAATGGCGGCCATTGGTTATTGAACAGCATTTAATGCATCTTCCTATGTATAAGGGGGGTTACCATAGGGGGGACCCTGTTCTGTCGCCAAATACAGCCAAGTTTGTTGCCAACTTGGCGATATAGCGCCAAATTTGGCGACCAAAATGAGTCGCCAAAAGTGACGACAACTTGGCGATATCTCTAATATTTCTCCAAATTCCCATAGCTACAGTCTAATTTATTACTATTACAGTTTTAACTGCATTTTTTCTGATAGAATCGAAATATAAAAAACTGTGGCAGACTTTCGTTTTACGAAATATAACAGAACGTAGAATGATATAGCATTTTAACTACAAGTATCAGAAATGGCGCAAAGCCGAGAAGCCCGGAATTAAAAAACTAACAAATGAGACCGAATCACCTGAACATGCTTCGATGCTACGGACAATCTCAGCAATCATTGTAATGCACTCCATTTCAGTTGTGTAGCGACTAAAAAACATTTTGATTCCTGTTGTCATAACGGCTTCATTTTCGTACTTACTGTAATGGATCAACTAAAATAATTGGAGCTTAATAACTCAAATTTTATATTAGATTAATTTTTACACAATTATTCTAATTGGTAAACAAATCATATGAGTTGTAATTTTACAACTGGGAAAAAATGTCCTGGGACAGGATTCTAACCAGGGATCTCTTGGCTGAAGCTGCAATGCTCTGCCAACTGAGCTATCATGGACGAATCTGGAGGATCTAATTCACCAAGTTAATTTTTTTTTTTTTATCACAGCATCGGGTCTGATACATGACTCAGCTTAACAGAATGAATCGCAGGTTATGGAACTCCATTAAACGCTGGATACATAATTACACTAGATAAATTTTAACAAAATTATTCCAATTGGCAAATAATTCATATGAGTTGTAATTTTCCAACCGGGCGAAAAATATCCGGAACAGGAATCGAACCAGGGATCTCTTCGATGAAGCTGCCAATACTCTGCCAACTGAGCTATCCGGCACCAACATGGATGTTCAACTCATGTAACTCAAACTTCGACCGGCGCATTAGAAAATAGATTACCGCCATGGCATTTACATCGTTTCCCGAAATCAGGAAATATATTACAGGTAGGAATCCATATTGCCTTAAAATATGTCATATTCACCGATATATTCGTTTCATTCAACGCTCGTTTGGAAAAATAGGACAAGCGTAGCGGACGTAGCGTGCTAGTCATTTCATAAAATCTTTTTAAGACAGGATAAATGTAGTTACATTTCTTTTTAATCTGTTTTAGAATACAGAAGAATGCCAATGTGGCTTTATTGCATTCTAAGAATTAAAGATTTCGAAATTTCCCATTTTCTAAAGATTTTAAAGGAGAGTTAATAAAGCAGCATTAATATTCCTTAAGTAGCTACATACTAACTAAAAGGAATTAAACATTACAACTTAAGAAGAATATCTGAACATTTAAATAAGTCGAGAAAATAAACATGATGTAAATTTCAAATGGAATATATTCTGTAAATTATAGTAATAGTTACATTGTGTTTAAAATTTGCACAACATTTAAATAAACATTACTATGTGTGTATATGCGTTTTTTAAGTAAATCTTTATTTTTTATTTTTTAAAGAGTATAAAAACTAATAATAGCAACGTTAATATTTCTGAACATACTTTATAAAAATGAAAGTAGGATGAGGAAACAAGATTTGGACGTAAAGAAAACAAGATTTAGATTTATAACGGTAATTTTGTTTGATACATCTAAATAAGGTCATTATTCTGTTTTCATGTTCATCGCTCAACAAACGTGAAACTTTTTGACACATTGATGAACCCATTTTTAAACGCAAACGTTAAAAATTGGCACACCCAACTATAGATCCGACTATACTTTTTAAAAATAAAAATAGAACCAGGAAACACGATTTGGACGTAAAGAAAAGAAGATACTTCTAAATAAAGTCATTAAGGCTGTTTTCAAGTTCACTGATCAATAAGCGCGAGATTTTCTGACACAATGATGGACTCAATTTTAAACGCAACGTACAAACTTGGCAGACCCGTCTATGGACCCAACTATAATTTTTAAAAATGAAAGTAGAATCAGGAAACAAGATTTGACCCGTAAAGAAAACAAGATTTATAACGGTAATTTTGTTTGGTACTTCTAAATAAGGTCATTATTCTGTTTTCAAGTTCTTGGCGCAGCATGTCCCTTAAGGGATTTTGCGCCATAAAACCCCATACAACCAACCTGTTTTCAAGTTCATTGCTCAATACAAACGCGAAACTTTCTGACACAATGATGAACCCATTTTTAAACGCAAACGCACAAACTTGGCACACCCGACTATGGACTATGGACCCGACTATACTTTTTAAAAATGAAACTAGAATCAGGAAACACGATGTGGACGTAAAGAAAACAAGATACTTCTAAATAAGGTCATTAAGGCTGTTTTCAAGTTCACTGCTCAATAAGCGCGAGACTTTCTGACACAATGATGGACTCATTTTTAAACGCAAACGGACAAACTTGGCAGACCCGACTATGGACCCAACTATACTTTTTAAAAATGAAAGTAGAATCAGGAAACAAGATTTGGACGTAAAGAAAACAAGATTTATAACGGTAATTTTGTTTGATACTTCTAAATAAGGTCATTATTCTGTTTTCAATTTCACTGCTCAATAAGCGCGAGACTTTCTGACACAATGATGGACTCATTTTTAAACGCAAACGTACAAACTTGGCAGACCCGACTATGGACCCAACTATACTTTTTAAAAATGAAAGTAGAATCAGAAAACAAGATTTGGACGTAAAGAAAACAAGATTTATAACAGTAATTTTGTTTGATACTTCTAAATAAGGTCATTATTCTGTTTTCAAGTTCATTGCTCAACAAACGCGAAACTTTCTGACACATTGATGAATCCATTTTTAAACGCAAACGTTAAAAATTGGCACACCCAACTATGGATCCGACTATACTTTTAAAAAATGAAAATAGAATCAGGAAACACGATTTGGACGTAAAGAAAACAAGATACTTCTAAATAAGGTCATTAAGGCTGTTTTCAAGTTCACTGCTCAATAAGCGCGAGACTTTCTGACACAATGATGGACTCATTTTTAAACGCAAACGTACAAACTTGGCAGACCCGACTATGGACCCAACTATACTTTTTAAAAATGAAAGTAGAATCAGGAAACAAGATTTGACCCGTAAAGAAAACAAGATTTATAACGGTAATTTTGTTTGATACTTCTAAATAAGGTCATTATTCTGTTTTCAAATTCTTGGTGCAGCATGTCCCTTAAGGGATTTTGCGCCATAAAACCCCATACAACCAACCTGTTTTCAAGTTCATTGCTCAATACAAACGCGAAACTTTCTGACACAATGATGAACCCATTTTTAAACGCAAACGTACAAACTTGGCACACCCGACTATTGACTATGGACCCGACTATACTTTTTAAAAATGAAACTAGAATCAGGAAACACGATGTGGACGTAAAGAAAACAAGATACTTCTAAATAAGGTCATTAAGGCTGTTTTCAAGTTCACTGCTCAATAAGCGCGAGACTTTCTGACACAATGATGGGCTCATTTTTAAACGCAAACGTACAAACTTGGCAGACCCGACTATGGACCCAACTATACTTTTTAAAAATGAAATTAGAATCAGGAAACACGATTTGGAAATAAAGAAAATAAAATACAGTAAAACTCTATTATCCGAAAAGCATGGGACCAAATCATTTTCGGTTAACCGGGGTTCCACAGGAATTTTTGGATAACCGGGGTTCCATATGAATTTTCGAATAACCGTGAGGCTTATGGTGAAAACTTATTTGATGAAAAGCTGTGATCGTAATTTAGAACATCGTTGTAATAAAAATGTTGTGGTACCGTACTCAAAGCAACCTGAATGACAAACCAAAATTACAAGTCCCTCCAACACCATAACAATCACAACATATTTTGTAAAAAAACGAAGAGTCGTTCATATCAATCTAATAAAGTGCCTGAAATTACGCAATGCACCAAATAAGTAAGTTGACTCTGTTTATGTATTTCATAAAGAACATGCTTTTTTAACACTATTTCTACAAGTGTCCAATAACACCTTTCAAATATTTGATTTTTACTTATTTTGCTTCTAATTTTTAAAGCTAATAAGTATTAAAACAACTCTTCAATGTATTAAGAAGGATTCGGAATTGTTTTGTTCTAAAACTTCCAAATAAAATAGTAATCATAAATCAAAATATGCTGAAAGGTATCATTTGACATTGGTAAAAATAATGTTGACAATATTTTTTTTCGCATTTAAAAAGGACTTTAAGGAATTTTAAGATCTTCCGGTTAAGCCGATTTTCGGATAACCGGGGTTCTACTGTACTTCTAAATAAGGTCATTAACCCGTTAAGGACCGGCATCTTTTACACAAATTTTATTCGTAATGTACCACTTTTTGTTAATTATTTGACTTAACTTTACAAATCGCAAAAATGTCGTAATTAAATAAAATCAATTTTACTGTTATTTTTTACTGGTATCAAACTCAAGCGTTTTAAGCACTTTTTGAGGGTGCATATGTGCACCCATGGTCCCGTACGGGTTAAGGCTGTTCTCAAGTTCACTGCTCAACAAGCGCGAGACTTTCGGACACAATGATGGACTCATTTTTTAACGCAAACATACAAACTTGACAGACCCGATTATGGAAGCGTTATGAAATCGATAAGAGTTTTCCATTTTTTTATAAATAAATTACATATCGAGTTATAAGCGATACTGTTCACGTGGCAAGACGTTTTTCTTCCTCCGCTGACTGGTTTTTCTGCTTTCATCTGGAAATTTGGTTCAAAACGACAAATTGACAGTATTTTCTGAAAGATCTATTGCGTTTACAAAAACACAGTAAAAGTCTTTCAATTACATAGTTTCTCAATAACAACATCTGCCAGTTTCATGCGTTTTCGAACAAAAATGACTTCGAATTTCGAATTAAATCTTAATGTCATAAAGTTATCCCTTTGGATTTGAGAACAGTCTCCATCTATATAACGTGTATTACGATGTACGCATTTATGATATTTCAGTTCGTCCGCATAATCATTATATAATAGCACTTTTATTCAGATTTCTCACTGAAATAAGATTTAGAGCAAAAGTATAGGTAAAATATTCTTGATTTCTTTAAATATAGTAAATAAAACTTTAGAAAAATAAATATGAATATAAATCTTGATTTTTGGACTATGTCATAAGTATTTCCTTTTCACTGCATTTATTTCATTCGCTATATAAATTCAGTTTTTCGACTGTATTCTTTTATATAATACCATCAATCAAGTTAATTAGATAAAAACAAAACAAAAAAATTAAATCAGTGCTTGGTCTACTGAGTTGATAGCAACGTGGTCGGAAGTAGCGTGCTACAAGTAGCGAAACTATAGTATTTCTACTTTATACAGCAATTTGTAGTACAGTGCTCTACATTCTGAACAATACAATGTCGCGAGTAGCGCGATACAAAAAAAGTCCTTCCGGCCAGTGCCGGGAGGAAGAGGTAGCTTTCATATTCCTTATTTTAAAAAAGCCAACTTATATTATTCAAACACACGAAGCTCAATTAAGTGGAAACCGAATGTAGGAGATTCAATACTAATTTTTATCAATACTAAATCATTATGAATGAGAATTTCGCGAAATTAGTCAGCTTTATCCAAGCTGCTTTTATTTAAAGTAACTTATATTTGGCTGCCAAATTCGGCGATTTCTTAAAGTGCCTGCCATTTTAAGACAACATGGTGGATGAGGCTAACCAGTGAACTTGGTCGAGACCTTAGTAATTGCAGTGCACATGCTCACTCACATCGGAATCGGTTGATATATACGAGTGCTGTCGCAGGCCAGATTTTTCAAAATGTCACCCACGTTAGAAATTGAAACTGCTATATCTGAGCCATTTTTTAAGATAAAGAGAAACAAAAAATGCTCCTGAATCCTTATATCAAGATCAAATACTTAAGAAAGAAACCTTTTTCAATTTCTAATTTTTTTGCACCTCACTTTAAATATATATATTTTTTAATTTAATGGCCGCCATTTTGAAACAAGATGGCTGATGAAGCTGGCCAGCAAACTTGATGGAGATATTGATGTATACTATCCACATGCCTTCTTCCATCGAAATAGGCGAATACGTGTGGTATCGCGAGACAAATACAAGATCGTTTCAAAGTGTTAGCCATGATAGAAATTCAAAGTGCTATAATTCAACCACTTTTTAAGATATAAACAAAAGAACAAATTTTCAGAAACAAAAACTGCTCCAGAATCTTTGTATCAAGGCCAAACACATAAAAAAAAATCTTTTTCATTTTCCAATTTTTTAATACCTCATTTTAAATTTTAAATTACATTTTTTTTTTAAATGGCAACCCTTTTGTAACAAGATCGCGAATGAAGCTGGTCAACGAACTCGGTCGAGACATTGGTATGTACTATGTACAGACGAAGTTACATTCAAATCGGTTCATAAATACGCCTGTTATCGCGTGACAAAAATCAGGTCGTTTTAAAATGTCAGCCACAATAGAAATTCAAAATGTTATAACTCAGCCATTTTTTTAGATATAGACGAAACAAAACCTGTTCCGGAATCTTTGTATTAAGGTCAAACACATACGAAAAAAGTCTTTTTCATTTTCCAATTTTTTGGTATCTCATTTTAAATTTAATTAAAAAAAATTTTTTTAAATGGCCGCCATTTTGAAACAAGATGGCGGATGAAGCTGGCCAACGAACTCGGTTGAGTTATTTGTATGTACTATGTACACACCAAGGTACATTCAAATCGGTTCATAAATATGTCTGTTATCACGTGGCAAATATCAGGGCGTTTCAAAATGTGAGCCACACTAGAAATTCAAAATGCTATAACTCAGCCATTTTTTAAGATATAGACGAAACAAAAACTGCTCCCGAATCTTTTTATCGAGGTCAAACACATAAGAAAAAATATTTTTTCAATTTTCAATTTTTTGGTACCACATTTCAAATTTAAATTTTTCTTAAAATTTTAAATGGCCGCCATTTTTAAACAAAATGGCGGATGAAGCTGGCCAACGAACTCGGTCGAGACATTGGTCTGTACTATGTATAAACAAAGTTACATCCAAATCGGTTTGTAAATACGCCTTTTATTGCGTGACAAAATTCAGGACGTTTCAAAATGTCAGCTTCGCTAGAAATTCAAAATGCTATAACTCAGCCATTTTTTAAGATATAGACGAAACAAAAACTGCTACGGAGTCTTTGTATAAAGGTCAAATACATAAGAAAAAATATTTTTCCATTTTGCAATTTTTTGGTACCACATTTCAAATTTTAAATTTTTTTTAAATTTTTAAATGGCCGCCATTTTGAAACAAAATGGCGGATGAAGCTGGGCAATGAACTCGGTCGAGACATTGGTATGTACTATGTACACACCGAATTACATCCAAATCGGTTCATAAATACGAGAGTTACAGTGTGACATATGTCATATATATATATATATATAGTAGGGTGGTGCGAAAAAAGTCAAGTTGATATTTCCGAGTTGCTATAGTGCGGAAAAGTTGCGATTGGTAAATACAAGAAAAACAAAAAAAAAATTATTTAAATCGAACTTTATCTTCCGATCCCGCAAACCGCCTAAAAATTTTAAAAAATTGAAAATTTCCGATTTTTCCAGAATTTTTTTCTTTTTTTACGTATATATATTTTTTATCGCTATAGTGAAAAATATTTGCAGATTGTAATGTTTAATAATAATAAAAATAAACAGTTGCGTTTAAAGAATAGCTTCCGATCACGCAAGCTCAATAGAAATCGGCAAAAATTCAATTTTCAGTGATTTTGATGAATAAAGAAAGTAATCACCTGAGATCAGTTTGCGTTCCAATATTAACATTTGCATATAAATTGTACAATGTACAACTCTTTGCTTGTTTAGATATTTGATAATGTTTAAACAAACCAGAACTCACCACAGGAAGGTAGCTGCACTTCGAGTTCAAACCACACCCTATCCTCCATCCAACCAATGAGGGTGTTTGCTATTTACATTACTTAAATACATAATTTGTTATAATAGAATCAAAACACTGTATTAAAAAACTAGTGTCGTGACAGTATAAGATATACAATTTGTTATGTCATCTGTTTAAGTCTGACTTTTAGACGCAACTTTGTACTGCGATTTGGTGGTAATGTCTGGTATTATGGACATTGATTTCAGTGTGGCCCTGATGCTCTCTTGATTGGGGCCCACATACCTTAAATGATGCTTCCGTTACCGATTTAATGCACCGCTGGACATCTTACGTGTGGTTGAAAAACTTTTTATCATCTAGACTGAGATATGACCTGATTGAACGAAGAAGTGTATTTCTTCATGGGTTAATCTCCGAAAAAGCGGTGGAAATGTTAATTTTGCTACATTACAATCAATTAATTTTGGATTGTAGGAGTGATAAAGATTCAGATGCCTTTACCCTTTGAAACATTCTGCCTGGCTTTTAACTCTCTTAACTCCTAGCTCTCTTATGTGCCTCCTTTTATAAAAGACCATTGCCATCAGTAGGTTTTCCGGGTGAGCAAAGAACGAGTTTCGTTCAGTTTCAAAGACTACATTTTCTTCAGGTTGTCACGAAAGTATCGAGATGTTTCAATTGCTCTGTACAGATGAATAGGCCCGTCTGTAATGTACTTACAGCATTTTATTTCAAAACAAACTGGCAAGTAAGATTTTAAAATAAATGTCAATATGGCTTTAAGGCATCCGATGGGTTTTCCACGCTCGCGTAAAGTCGAAGGGCTCTATTTGCACAAGTGAGCAATCTGGCATGTGAAATTGGACCGGAGTCACACTTTAATAAGTCATTTGGAAAGTTGTAACTGTTAATTGCTTGACTTACGCCAAGAAGATATCTTTGGTCCTTGCTCAACAGTTGCCTGTCCACTTCTGGAATTTCACAATCAGTCAATTGAAAATTTAGCATCGAGAGCTTTACACAACAATGATATTGTGTCCAAATGGTGTACTAAATGATCTTGGGCCAGTAGTTTCAACATTCAAATGTTGAAAAAGATGGCGGGAAGGTAATTCAACAAAATGGAATAAACAAACAACCCACTGCAGTGGTCGTCAGAGATAAACTTCAAGCTTTTTGATAGCACCACCTTTCTATCCAGTATTGGTATTTGTACCATCACAGCCTACCAAATCTAAGTATTCTAGTGAAACCCCTTGTTCAGTAAGACATGATACTATGAAAGCTACAATGTCCTTAGCAGGCCCGGAGTTTGGAGGCACATGTCCTAAATAAACTGAGTCACGTTCTTTTATGACAGGAAAGTGTTCCTCTTTAATAATTCGACGGACCTGTTTAGATGCAATACTTTCTTTAACTGGGGTATCGTCCTTTCTTCCGTCAAAATAGTATATGCCATGTAGTTCATCTGAATCCAGGTGACTTTTCTGTAAATTTTATGGAGTTAGGTGAGACTAGGTGGGAGCGCGTACGCCGACTTCAGCGCTGTTTTCCAACGTGGCTAACGGCAGTTGGGTGCACTACTAAACTTTTCAGACCTGAAACGAACTCTTCGTGGTAAGTTCTAGGTTGTTTAAAAATAACTTAATATGCTCAATAGTATCACTTAACATTTAAATCTTAACCTGAGACTGCAAACTGACCTCAGTTGATTATATTCTTAATGCATTAAAATCACTCAAAATTGATTTTTTGCCGACTTTTATTGAGCTTGCGCGATCGGAAGATATTCTCTAAACACAATTATTATTATTATTATTATTAAACAGTACAAACTGCAAATATTTTTTCCTATAGCGATAAAAAATATATAAACGTAAAAAAAAAAGAAAAATTCTGAAAAAATCGGAAATTTTCAATTTTTTGGAATTTTTAGGCGGTTTGCGGGATCGGAAGATAAAGTCCGATTTGAAGAATTTTTTTTTGTCTTTCTTGTATTTACCAATCGCAACTTTTCCGCACTATAGCGACTCGGAAATATCAACTTGACTTTTTTCGCACCACCCTAATATATAGCGCTTTAATTCATAATAATTGACGGTGGTAGGTTATGTTTAATTAATGGTAATATATATATATATATTGATATATATATATATATATATATATATATCAATTTTGAACGGAGTGTGGTTTCGGGGTCTGGGGGTCATGATCGATGAAAATATACCAAAATTTTTTGAAATCGCTTTCCTGCGAACGGCTGCAATAGGTAGCTTTTTGTAAAGAAAGCTACCTAAAAAAATAGTAGTATTTTGCGAGCACTGACTTTTATTTTTAACACTACTTCAGGAAAAAAAGTGCCACTCTAGAAATTATATGGACTTAAGTTGCTCCTCTGTGTAACAGAGTTGGACAGATTTGTGATCTCAATTATCCGCAGTGTAATTACAGGTTACTTGCATGTAATTGATTATAGTTACACGCATTCAAACACAGAATTTTTTGGAAATAATTGGATGGGGGACGGTTCCGTTTACAGTGCTGCAAGAATTTTTTACGGCATGTAATTTTAACTATAATTAATTACATGCAATTAAACCATAATTACATTGCCGATAACTGGAATTACAAATTTGCCGAACTCTGCTGTGCAATACTTGTACTGTTAGACAAATTTTTAATATTAGCTGCAGTGTTTAGCAATGCATCCCATGAAGTCATAGATTTTTCCATTGACACTTGCTGACAACACCTAGAACCTTGGTAAAAGCAAGTTCTGACCTATCAAATAAATATTTTTTCTTGCTGGGACTACTTTCTACTTACTCGTCATTAAGCCTTCATGTTTTAATTCGGGTTTTCTTCACCTTAGACAGCATCTGGGGCGCACAACTAAACATTCCAAATCTTCTTACTTTCTTCTAGTTGAGGGTAAACTACTTTGTGATGACAACACAAAATTCTGAGACACATTTTTACATACTGCAGTTACATGGAAGATAAGGGGAAATTTACATTTCAAATTCTTAACAAATTAATAATTATGTCATCTAGATAGAAAATTAGGTAACACTGTAAAATTTATCAGTATTAATGTAAAGTGTGCTGATAACCTAAAAATGAGGCTCAATTATGGTCCAAATAATCCCTAACTACATTTTTTATTCATTTTTTTAAATTTATCTTTAAAAAATATTTTTAATCAATAAATTTGAGCTCATTAAATAAAATTATTGTCACGTAATTTTTTTTTTTTTTTTTTTTTGCAGATATGAAACAAAAAAGTCCTTCAAATTACAAATGATCTATTTAGAGCAGAAATTACGCAGAAAATTTAGAAGCATGTTTAAATGTAATTAGGACAGGATAAATGTCTGATGCTCGTATTCACCATTTACCTCAACTGCCCATTAAGCACAAAATAAAATTCACGATTAATTTGATTGGGCCTGACCGCGGGTGAAGTACAATCAGATTAATGATGAGTACTATTTGAGCGTTCGGCCAAAGTTTTCGCACTTAATCGTTAGTTGAGGTAGATGGTGAATTTGATATTAGAGAACTACACAAACTTTTCTTTCTACTAAGAGTTTTTCTCAACGTTTCAATGTAAATTAATTTTTTCAAGTGCAATATTTTCTCGTATTGGGATCAGTTGGGAAAACATAGGCTGGTAAAATATCTCATTAATATCACACAATTTATAACGTATATTCGATGCATTTTAAAAATTTAATTTGAAGTTTAAATAAACATTCTTATAATTAGCATGAGTATACATATATTATTTACAGATCTTATGTTCCGCTTGAGCCCTTCGCCTATTCAAACGACTTATGAAACAAGTAAAAATTAAATTTAAAAAATCAAACAACCCGACTGCGTAAAAAGCGAACGAATTAATTATTTCTCATAAATGTGAAACTATTTTTTATATTACTTACACATTTTTTTTTTTATTTACTTGTATTGATGATTTTTAAGTTGTGTTTAATTGCTAGTTCCTATCTATAAGAGGCCTATAGATGTCTATGAAGTTTAGAGTTGCAGTAAAGCTAGACATCCTACCTACGAAACTTCCAGGTTGTGTAATATTTAAAGGGAGCTTCTGACTGTAAAATAGTCAATGAAACATCGTCTTCATTTTGAAAGACCTATCCAATGATATGCCACTCAATAGGGTGCGTAAAAATTTTTTTCGTCTCTACCGCCATTTTGAATTTATAAAAACAAAATCTAACCATCGGACGATTAAGATGAATTGATAGAGATCTCATTTTTAAAATCCATCCAGCCGTTGGGATGTTTCGAAGTTATAAAGAAATCCACATATCCATATACGCCTAAAACACATAACTCTTCTTGGCAGTCGGGTAAAAAAAAAGCTTGGATCCATATAACTCTAACCCTTTCATTCTCTTATTATTCTAATCGCGTAACCTTAATGAGGCTCAAATTTATTTCCCAAGTCTCATGAGATTACAACTCAAGGCACTAATCACTTTCTGTTTAGCTGTAGGTACAACTTTTACTAGACTTTTAGTACTTTTAATGTAGGGCAGGGAAAATTCAAGTTTTAAAGCACGATAGGCTAAAAATATTGAAAATTCTTTATTCATCGATTAGCGATGTAATTTTCGGACTTTTTTTCATTTGGTATTAATTCATTACAGTTTACATGTGAGTATTATTTATTGTAATGGTATAAAGTTTAAAAAGCGTTATATTTTAATTTTTTTCCAAGTTAGGTCCATATTTTGATAAAACTTTGTAAAACCTTTAATCAATTCATGCATGCAATTGTGACCACTGTGACGAGAAATGGCAGTATTATACAGGGTGTTTATAAAGTCTCGGACCCATTTTGATGTTTAATAACTCATAAAATAATGAAGATATAAACAAACTTATGGCATTTATTGATGGAATAACTCATATATTTTCCTTTTCAGGTTTGAATATCTTTACTTTTGTAAATATCGTCTGCGCGTGTGGTTAATTTCAGATAATTTCATTTTCCAGTCTAAGACCGCAAAAAAGCAACAAAAAAGACGCCCGTCTGACATTGGTATATCTGTACTTTTCTAAATATCGTCTGCTTACTAATTGCATTTTTCTCTCTTTTGTTTTTTGCAACTATTGCAATGTTATGTTTACTTTTGATGTGTTTGTTCTATGTTACTTTTGTATGTGATGTTTTATTCCAGCGGATATTAAGGAGAATGCATGCACCACAAGAGAAAGCACAGATTTTATGGTGGTTCATAGAAACAAAATCGATAGTGCAAGCACAGAGAAATTGCAGAAGAATTTGCCAAAAAGATCCTCCATCCAAAAGTAGCCTCTTGCGGTGGAAAAAGAATTTTCTAGAAACTGGAAGTATCGCAAATAAGAAACGGTCCGGACGTCCCTGCACAAGTGATTTTGATGTTCAGCGTGTCAGAGAGACATTTTTACACAATCCTAGAAGATCTGTGAGATCAGCGGCAAGAGAATTGGATATGCCAATTTCGACGGTGTACGTACAAGGTTATTTAGAAAACATTAAGACTGCATGCATACAAAGTTCAAATTATTCAAGTTTTGGAACCGGACGATAGGCCTAGGAGGATGGCCTTTGCAACAGATATGCTAAGGGGAATAGAAGATGATGCTGATTTTCTGAAGCGCATAATGTTTTCCGACGAAGCATCTTTTCATGTTTCTGGCATTATTAATCGCCATAATGTGCGCATATGGGGATCTGAAAACCCCCATGAATACCGTGAGGCAGTAAGGGATTCCCCAAAGATTAATGTGTGGTGTGGACTAATGCACGACCGAGTCATTGGGCCTTTCTTTTTTACAGAAGAGACGGTCTCATCAGTCGTATACTTAGACATGTTGGAAAACTTCGTATTTCCACAACTAGAAGAGCTTCAGCCACATGTCATTTTGCAACAAGATGGTGCACCATCTCATTAGGGTACCATCGTTCGTACTTCTTTGAATGACCATTTTCCAGGAAGATGGATTGAGCGAGGAGGTCCAATTCCTTGGCCACCCAGATCACCTGATATAACGCCGCTGGAATTTTTCCTTTGGGGATTTGTAAAGGACAATGTTTACAGGAGGCGAGTGTCGAACATTGATGACTTAAAAGCCAGAATTACAACCGCAATAGCCTCTGTGGATGCCGACATGCTTGCCGCTACTTGGCGTGAAATTGACTATCGACTTGATATTCTTCGTGCGACGAAGGGGGCACACGTGGAAGTTCATTGACAAGGGTCGTGCAACTTTTTGAGTCTATCTAACCATTTATATTATTAATTTTAATCTATCTTTATTATTTTATGAGTTATTAAACATCAAAATGGGTCCGGGACTTTATAAACACCCTGTATTGTAAATTAAATAAATAAATTTATACACAAATGGAAAGCTAAGAGATTGAATTCATTCACATTTCATTCTAAAATAAGAAATGTTTTAGAATGAAATTTTTAATGTTTCATGCTGTAATAACATGATCTATAAATTTGTATGTATACTACATAGTATGCTAAAATTTAGTTTAATTAAATGCAAAGCACAGCTAAGAATTTCCATTCAACAATTTTTGCCAATAAACACTAATATACTTCAGAACTTTTGTGCACCCCTGTATATGATCTACAGAATTTATACACACCAAGTAAAATATAAGCAAAATAGTTCAATTTAAAAACGCGTACCACAACTGAAAACGCACTTCCAGCAATTATTCTTCATAGTCTTCGATAGGATCAATTATTGTTCATTTTGGTCTGTAGCCAAATTCTTGTGTGTCCCTGTAAATGAACGATAAATTATATGCGCACCATATTCCACTGTAAGCACCGTGTAGTGCACCTCAGTGATTATAGCACAAAATTAGCACTCGCCACTCGCCAGGCGTCGAGTAACACTTAAAACGTGGCGATTAACTTTATTGTCCTCACTCGCCAAACTCAATGGGCACCACTCGCCAAACGCGATGGTTGAAAGATCGATGCCAGGGAGCAAAGGGGTGAAATTCGTTCGGAATTTACGGCGTCCAAATCGGCGATTCTCCCGAACGTAAGAAAAGAAAGTAAGTAGCAAGGGTGATTCTGTCTCGAATTTTCCGAAAATTTAAGGCACTCCTTTCCGAAAAAAAGGTAATCAGTCCGGAAATTCGGACATAAAAATATCGCTAATTTCGATATGGTCGCCGAAAAAAATCAATTTCGTCAACCGTTCGTAGAAAAAAAAATCACCAATTCCGTCAAAGAATCGCGAAAAATGTGAATTTCGAGTAATCACGCGAAGGGACCACGTACAAAACGCGAATTACGTCAAAACATCGTGAAAAAAACGCAAATTTCGTGAAAAGATCGCGGAAAAAACGCAACTTTCGTCAAAAAATCGAGGAAAAAACACACATTTCGTGAAAAGATCGCGGAAAGAACGCAAATTTCAACAAAGAATCGCGAAAACGAATCGCAAAGTTCTTCAAAGTATCGCGGAAAAACAAAAAATTCGTGAAAAGATCGCGGAAAAACGCAAGATTCGTGAAAAGATCGGAAAAAAACGCAAAATTCGTAAAAAGATTGCGGGAAAACGCAAATTTCGACAAAAAATCGTAAAAAAGAATCACAAAATTCTTCAGAGTATCGCGCAAAAACGCAAATTTCGTGAAAAGATCGCGTAAAGAACGCAAATTTCGTGAAAAGATCGCGGAAAAACGCAAAGTTCTTGAAAAGATTGCGGAAAAACGCAAATTTCGACAAACAATCGTGAAAAAAAATCACAAAGTTCTTCAGAGTATCGCGGAAAAAACGCAAATTTCGTGAAAAGATCGCGGAAAAAACGCAAAATTCGTGAAAAGATTGCGGAAAAACGCAAATTTCGACAAAAAATCGTGAAAAAGAATCACAAAATTCTTCAGAGTATCGCGGAAAATACGCAAATTTCGTGAAAAGATCGCGGAAAAACACAAAATTCGTGAAAAGATCGCGGAAAAACGCAAATTTCGTGAAAAGATCGCGGAAAAAACGCAAAATTCGTGAAAAGATTGCGGAAAAAACGCAAAATTGTTGAAAAGATTGCGGAAAACGCAAATTTCGACAAAAAATCGTGAAAAAGAATCACAAAATTCTTCAGAGTATCGCAGAAAAACGCAAATTTCGTAAAAAGATCGCGGAAAGAATGCAAATTTTGACAAAGAATCGCGAAAAAAATAGCAAAAATCTTCAAAGTATCGCGGAAAAACGAAATTTCGTGAAAAGATCGCGGAAAAACGCAAAATTCTTGAAAAGATTGCGGAAAACGCAGATTTCGACAAAAAATAGTGAAAAAGAATCACAAAGTTCTTCAGAGTATTGCGGAAAAAACGCAACTTTCGTGACAAAATCGCGGAAAAATCGCAAATTTCGAGAAAAGATCGCGGAAAAAACGTAAAGTTTGTAAAAAGATCGCGGAGAAAACGCAAATTTCGTCAAAAAACCTTGAAAAAAAGCAAATAATTTTTTAAAAAATGGCGAAAAAAACCCCACAAATTTCGTTAAAAGATTACAAAAAAAACCACAATTTTGTGAAAAGATGGCAGAAAAAACGCAGATTTTGCAAAAGGTCACGAAAAAAACGTGAATTTCGTCAAAAGATCGCGAAAAAATCGCGAAATTCGTTAAATGGTCGCAGAAAAATGCGTGTTAGTTAGTGCCGAGGGGGTGGGGGGTCCCCTCTGCTGTAACCTTTCTGAAAATTTCCTGTGAATTTATTTCATTGCAATTAATAGTAAAAATAAAATTCTTCAGTTGAGTGTAATCATATCGAATGGTAAGTAATATATATTAGTAAATTACAATGTTGATAGTTAGAAAAAACACAATTTTCTATGGAGCGTACATAACATTGTTACTGGCCAGTGGTTAAAAAAACTGGCCAGTGAAAAAAAGCAGTGTACTGGCCAGTGGCCAGTGTGTAAAAATGTTAATTTTGACCTATATCAGTGATATCAGTATGTTTAAACTAGTGTAATCTTATATTATAATACGAGGAAAAATTGCGTGTGTATGTGTGTGAGTGTGTGTACGTAAATTTTATTTTGAAAACGGCTCTAATGATTTTGTTTAAATTTTGTATTTTACCATTTTCGGGCACATGAAGACCATTGGGTTAGGTCACATGTTCAAGAAAATTTGATTATTGGGTCATTTTGTGTTATAATAGGTCGGGGTCAAGCTAATTATATCTAAAAAACGGCTCAATCGATTTTGACTAAATTTTGTATCTAACCGTTTTCGGGCTCGAGGAGACTATTTGGCTAGGTCACATGTTCGAGAAATTTCAAAAATAAACCACCACCCTTGAAAGGGTTAATGGATCATTTTTGGGTCATTATGGGTCAAGCCAATTTTATCTAAAAAGCGACTCTAACGATTTTGACTAAATTTTACATTCTATCGTTTTGGATTACGAGAAGACCATTTTGCTAAGTCACATGTTAGAGAAAAATTGATTAGTGGGTCAAGTTAATTTTATCTAGAAAACGGCTCTAACGATTATAACTAAAATTTGTATTGTATCGTTTTCAGGCTCGCAAAGACCATTGGGGTAGGTCGCATGTTCAAGAAAATTCAATTAGTGGGTCATTTTGGGTCACAATGGGTCAGGGTCAAGCTAATTGTATTTAAAAAACGGCTCAAACGATTTTGACACATTTTTGCATTATACCGTTTCCGGTCACGAGAAGATCACTGGGCTATGTCACATGTTGGAGAAAATTCGATTAGTGGGTCATTTCTAGGTCCCTACGGGTCAAGCTAATTTTATCTAGAAAACCGCTCTAATGATTTTAAATAAATTTTGTTTTCTATCGTTTTCGGGATCAAGAAGACCATTGAGATATATCGCATGTTCGAGAAAATTCGATTATTGGGTCATTTTGAGTCCCTATGAGTCCGGGTCAAGCTAATTATATCTAAAAAAGTCTCAAATGATATTGACAAAATTTTGCATTATACCGTTTTTGTGCACGAGAAGATCATTTGACTAGATAACATGTTCGAGAAATTTCGATTAACCCTTTCAGGGGCGAGGTACATCTGTTCGTAAAATTGTGAAATGAGTGAACGACACCAGAATTTAAAAACAAATGTATTCCAAAGTAAGCAAAAGCTTTTGTTCATGTACTTGATCACCCGACCGGAGCACCAACCAAAGAATGGCATAGGATGTAACGCTCCGGTGGAAAATCCCCACAACAATCACCGATGCCGGACATCGGAAAGCACCCAAAATAACAAGGAAAAAGGCACATATTCTGACGAACTTACATAGTAAATCGTAAATTTACAAAACAATTGATGTTGCTTTCATCATAATAATAAAAATAAAAACAAAAGTGAAGTGACTTAAATGTATAACAAAAGTTAAGACTATAAATCCTTGTTCAAGATTATGAAGTATAAATGTTCATAAAGTTCACTGTTCACTAATGTTCAAATGAGTTCAGTGTTCGAAAGAAAAATGTTCATAAAAGTTTTATATAAGAAAAACTAACTTGAAGAAAAATCACCATAATGTTCAGACCTCAAGAGAAAATCACCGCCAACAAAAATGTCAGACAAAGGACAGTTACTATAAAAGGCACAATGTTGAGCCTTTGATGTAGTGTCAGAAAACCACGTAATGTCCGTAGCGAACCACTGATGAGTATTAACAGTATGATAGAAGTAAATAGTTACAAGTGTAAAAATTATCAAAATTTATACCTAATAAATGAGTATTCCCTATTAAGTGCGTTGTACATAGCACACAGTTTTCTATAGTTTGAACGGGTGATGAGAACGTTTCGAATGTTCCATCTCAGTGTACAATTCCTGTTGAAATTAAATGTACAAGGCATTAACGAACAATGTCCAAACAAATAATGTTGTATACTTCCTACATCACCACAGTTACACCTGTTATTTGGGCGTTTTCCTATTTTAAACAGATACTGTGGAAATGCTCATGTACTTAAGAAAAGGAAATTTTTCATTCCAAAATTCTGGTACCAATGTAACCTTTAGGAATTAAAATTAGGTGGTCCAAAAATGAACCACCGCCCTTGAAGGGGTTAATGGGTCATTTTTGAGTCACTGCGGGTCAAGCTAAAGTTATCTAAAAAACGTTAAAGTTATATATCGCTCTAGCGATATTTACTGAATTTTGTATTCTGCCGTTTTGGGTCTTGAGAAGATCACTGGACTGAGTCGCATGTTCGAGAAACTTAGGCTAGTGGGTCATTTTTGGGTCACTGTGGGTCAAGTTAATTTTATCTAGAAAACAGCTTAAACGATTTTGACTAAACTTTGTATGCTACAGTTTTTGATTACCAGAAGACTGTTAAGTTAAGTCACATGTTCGGGTAGATTTGAATAGTGGGTCATTTTGGGTCACAATGGGTCAGAGTCAAGATAACTGTATCTAAAAAACTTCTCAAACGATTTTGAGATAATTTTGTATTATACCGTTTTTTCGGGCACGAGAAGATCATTAGGCTAGGTCACATATTCGATAAATTTTGATTAGTGGGTCATTTTTGGGTCACTACTGGTGAAGCTAATTTAATCTAGAAAACGGCTCTAACGATTTTAAAGATAATTTGTATTCTATCTTTTTGGGCTCGAGAAGACCATTGGGTTATGTCGCATGTTTGAGAAAGTTCGATTAGTGGGTCATTTTGGGTCACTATCTGTCCAAGACAAGCTAGTTGTATCCAAAAAGCGGCTCAAACGATATTGACAAAATTAAATTTTGTATTATACCGTTTTCGGTCTGAGGATCTGAGTCACGTATTCGAGAAAATTAGATTAGTGGGTCTTTTGGGGTCACTGCGAGTCAAACTATTTTTATCTATAAAACCGCTTAAACGATTTTTTCGAAATTTTTGTATCCTACCGTTTTTGATTACCAGAAGTTCATTTAGCTACGTCACATGTTCCAGCAGATTTGAATAGTGGGTCGTTTTGGGTCATTACGGGTCAGGCTCACGAAGCCGCGAAGTTGGCAATTTTTGGCAAAATATTGGCGACATATTGCCGATAAGACTTTCAAGATTACGAATGCCAAAACACATAATTTTCGCCAAATGAAATAATGTCACCAAATTTGTCTATATTTGGCCAAAAAAAAAATAGTCTTTCGGAATGTAAAAGAATTTTTTAGAAATTCTTAATAGGACTCGTGATACATGGTGAAACCAATCAGAGTCGAGCTCAAAATGTAATTTGGATTGATGTTCTTTCGTTGTAAATGTATAAATAATGTAAAATTTAGAAACATGTAAGTACATAGCTTTTCATTTGATTATTTTTATAAATAATGATCATATATATGATAACATGCTTTAAAGCAATAATACAGAGAGAATTATACAATGATAATATTATATAGTGTTGAAAACAAAGCTAATTTTGACTGACCTATGCTCAGTCATCCCCGCTTGTATTATTAAAATAAACCACAAACGATTTTTCTTCATAGGCAGTAATGTGAAGGAATTCTTTTGAGTGTCCCTGTAAGTGAACTGGAAATGCTACACACTTTGTTTTCAATACCGAACATAGCAGTAGTGATACCCAATAACATCTATAAATTGCATGGCAATCAGTTGAATAGGAGGTTTTTTTGCGACAAGACGTGTTGTATTATTACGTTTCAATTTTGTTTTTATGTTTAATTACTAGCCTCCCTTGGCGACCAGTTTGGTCTCCCTTAAATATATGCTAAGCATCGTATCATGTTACTTTTATTGATAATTTAATTTATTTGTTCAATCCTTCGCCCAACCGGAAGATTCTGATACAGAAATCATGAATTCGGTATTTTTCTGTTAGTCGGACGCAGTTGATAGATCGCCAAACATTGTTCCCGTCGTATTTTTTCATATTTTATTAATTCATTTAAAATAGAATACTTTCACTCATTTTATTTAAAATACATAACTTTAATTTAAAACTGAACTTTTTTAAATTTATGACTCTTAATTATTTCATTAAAAAAAGAAAAAAAAAGAATAAAATATAAGTATGAAATAATATCATAAACCATGACATTTAATTTTAACATCAAAGCTTTGTTTTAATTTACCACGCGAAAAATTGTTTATGACAGTCGTATGAAATAGGCTATTATAATACTGATAACATGATAGCAGTGGAACAATATTTAACCTGCGCTTGGCTAATAATGAATTACCAAATTGGCCGCCTGGCTTATAAAAAGCGAAGCGGTCAACCCGGAACTGTTGATGACAGTCACATGACTTAAGCTATTATTATAGAGATGTTTATAAGTTTAGTTTTTGTGGTTTCATGAATAGTTGAACTCAATAATTTTATTTTTGATGTAATAATCTTTTTTTAATTACAAATGTGTTCTTTTCAAGCCTTTTAAGCACTAATTTAAGTATAACGATTCAAATATATAGCTTTTTAACACCTTGTAGTATAACACCTATAAGTATATTATATCCCACCTACGATTAATGAAGATTTGCACCAGAAAAAAATTATTAAATTTTACTTTTCTAACTTTGGTGGAGAAAAGTCTTGAAATTGCTTTCCCTTATTTTGCAATAAAATTTTCGAAAGATTCCAGTGTGCATTCGACATTACAATAACGGAATTACTTGCCCTTCAAAAGGTTAAAGGCGTGCCGGACCATTTTTGAAGTATAGTCGTATTGCTTATCATTTTGAAGGCCATTAATATATATATATATATATATCTTCCGCATATAGTTACTATTTTTAAGTATAAATTGTTTTGGTAATCTATTAATAACACTTAAAAGCCAGAATCTCTATACTACAGCTCAACTTTAGTGGCTCAACTTTTCTAAATACTAAATACAAATAATAAACCTATTAAGGGGTCTCAAGACTCTTAAAGCTTTAAAATTTTCGAAATTTTAATTTATTTAGTTGTTAAACTACTATCTTTTCTGAAGATTTTGGTATAAATGTTGCCTTGAAATTCCTATTAGAACAGAAATTATGGCTTTTAGAATTATACACGCTCAATAGTTGAAGCGGCGTTTCAGAATTGAGCGGCGGAAGTCTTTGAAGTCAATTTTCTCCAAATGACGTTTTTGGGCATAACGCGCACGATATCTCAAAATCTTCTGAATTTTTTTTCATGAAATTTTCAAAACACATGCTTTATGTCAGTCTGTATAAACTGAACCTAAAATTTCCTTCTTATTGTTCAAAAATATATTCTTTATAGGCGATTATACTGTTGAAAATTTCTAAATTTTGCATTAACTAAATACAACTTTGTATTAAAAATAGAAAAATGCTTTAAATACAAATTTATTTAGGTTCAGAGTAATTATTACAATATGAAGCATAAGTAGGACCCAAAATTTTCCTTCTACTTGCAAAATTTATTTTGTAATCGTGCGCATAATCTGTTATGCCGATTTTCCGCTCGTCAAATGTCTGACATTTTGGAGCCCACTGTAAATTCTACTTCTGCATCTTGTAATTTTCCAAATACTTGAAATGAAAGAACATACTTATATCTTTCATCCCAATATAAAATTTTGTCTTAAAATCAATTACATTTTAAGATATTATATGTTGAAAATGATCATTTTTTCCTATTTTTCCAATTTTAAGAGTCCTGAGACCCCTTAATACATTCGTTTATATAAATAATTAAAAGTTTACATGTAGTATAATTAACCACATTTAATTAAACATTATTTCTAAGTAAAACAGCGTTATCAAATATTACTTTCCTCTCATAAACAGTAAAAGGCCCTTCTCAACGCCGTAAACTGATATATCTGTTCACTAAGCTGCAGGTTTCATTGCATTGGAAGTATTATTTAGATTAACACAATTCTACAGATCTAATCCAGTTTTAAGAAATTAAATTATGATTAATAGTCTCAAGGCTTATATTCCTATACGTAATAAGATATATTATATCGCGTTGGAAAAAGCATCTTTTTTTAGCATTTAAAAAAAAAAATACAGAGAAAACAACATTACAACTTTGCCCATTTGCTCGGCAGTCAGGGGGTTAAGTAAACATTGTATTTTATATTTATATTTGTATTTATAAGTAAATGCATACTTTTATGTATATATAACATCAAGTAAGTCAACAGCAATAATTTTAACTGTAAAACTGTTGGATTATTATTCCATATGATATGAATTCATGAATAAGAAGTTCCTCCACAGTAAAGAAAAAAAAAATTAAAAGCTTTGCCTTTATGTTTTGGTGTATTATTCAGTTGAAATATAACCAAAAAGAAATGTTGAAATATATTCTTGTTAGAATGAACAAAAAACACGTTTATTAGAAGAAAAATACAGTAGAATGATATACTACACACACTACTTATAACAGTCACAATGTGTATAATCTTGAGAAATATTTGCAAACACAAATATAAAAAAAACTTTGAACTGTGTGTTAAATATTAGTTCATTGCAGTTTCTAATGTACTCCATTGGAATACTTATGGATTTTTAATCCAGCAGCATTTTGCTGCTTACTGTTATATAGTCATGGTGCAACTGAATATTCTGAGTCTCTGTTTCAGTAAAACAACAAAGAGAATTGTCTGATGTTGCCATGTGGGGGCAAGATCTTGAAACAAAAGAGCAATTTTCTAAGAAAAACACATGAAAAATAATTTTGGCCAGGATTTTGCATCAGATACCCTACTGTGCAGGGTAGCGAGCAGAGTCTTCTAATTTGAAATAACTGCATAAAAATTAAAGAAACTTCTGGTTGTATCGCTGTTTCTGTCACATACCGTTAATTTTGTAATATAAACAAGAAGACGTTTCGTTATAATTTTGTTGCAAATAAGTCGGCATATAAAAAAAATATATATATAACAATTAATTATGTTTTTAAATATAACAGACTACATTTTCTTTATAATTTCATAAATGTAAACATTAACAATCGTTACAGTATTAGCTTAGAAAGGAAAATATACAGCGAAAAAGTTTCAGTAATCAATAAATATACAAAATACTTTTTTTAGTAGATTATTTTACGAACAATATGTTTCCGTGCTATCGTATAAAAAACAGTTACAATAATTGTTGCAGTACGAAAATTTCAGAATCTGTAATCTTTATTTAATTCTAGCATGCATGTAATAAAATAATCGTACAGTAGACTCCCTCAAATCCGCACAGCTTGGAACCAGAGGTTGTGCGGATTTCTGGTCATTGATTTGTTTACATTTTTGAAACATTAATTTGATTGGTAGTTAAGCAAGGGAAATTATAATGATTGCTTACAATAAAGTGCAACATTAAAATAAGTAAAATATTAAAATAATTTATTAGTTTAAACGTAAGTAATTATTAAAATAATTATGTAAAATAAAAATATTATTACGAATGAAATCGATTCAATTCGATTCCAAAAGTCCTATGCTGCCATCTAGTGGTAAAGCGATCATAAGATTGATACGTCATTATGCTATTATCAGTATATATAGCTTATTGTACTCTCTGTAACTTTTTTCATTGTTATTTAGAGTCTTGAATGCTTTTCTTATACTGCTTTGTATGTTTAGAAATAAATTTGTCTATAATTAAAAAAAAAAAAAAATTCGCTAACAATAATTTTAAAATAGCGTACCGGTTCGTGGATTTTTCCATTTCGAATCCTGGAATTTTTGATATAGATATGCTAATTTATATCAAAATCAAAAGTAATGTAAATTTATTTAGTAATAAATCAGCTATAATAACCAAAAGAGAATGATTAACAAAAAATTTAGTAAAAACAACATTGCGGTAGTCGCTGATTTCGGCGCCATCTTGAATTTTGTTCCTGCAACTTAACCGCACGTTTCATTGTTTACATCTGAAAAAATACGCGGAGTTTAGTCGTTTACGGATTTTAGGGTCGCGGATTTAAGGGAGTCTACTGTATTCATCAGTTTATATGCGCAGCAATTTTTCCTCCAAAACCTGAGTTTCGCTGGCGAAAATTTGGCCGGACCGTAACTACATGTATTCCAAAAATCTCGTTTCTTCTTTCGGAAACTTTCAACATTACTGATTGATTTGAGCTGTATCGGCTCAAATGAGACGCTCTTTATTTATTGCTATGAACTTCACTGTTTATAATTATCAGTCATGATTGACTCAAGATGTAAGTGCAAATTATAAAGAAAGCAATGCTTGTATGACTACACTTTAAAGACTCTTTTCACGTGCTCTGGTTGTGTTTATGACGGCCAATTATCAGCACGAGGGATATAGGCCCAACGAGGTGGAGCGACCTCTGGGGGGGGGGGTCTTTCTATAGGGAACCTAACCCGTATTTACGCTTGGAAAACCAAGGTTCGAAGAAAACCACGAAAACTCCAAACGATTAGGCCGACGGGCGCAATTGGGATCCAACCCAGCACCTCCCGTCTACCAGCTTCGAGAGCACAACCTCTCGGCCACTGGTGGGGCGATAGAGACTTAAGAGTAATAGAAATTTTTTAGTTTGAAACCGCAGAAGTGTATCGAATACTCTTCGGGAAAGTTCTTATATAACAGATGATCATTTACAAAAATCATAAAAAAAATAAATCTAGCTATGTATACCTAAAATATTTTTTAATTACATTCGTTTAATTAGAAAATCATTCTGTGTCGTTGATGAATTAACCCATTTATACCTGAATTTTTGTATTCTCAAATTTCTTGGTAAAATCACTTTAAAATGTTGCAAAATGAACTGGAAAAAAAAAATCACGCTAAAATATTTTTGTATTTATTTGATAAAATGTAAACGTACTAAATATGGGAATATCCATATTTAGAAAAATGCATAATTAAATGTTTTGTCTAAATTTATATAAATTAAGCTTTTAAATTTTATATTATATACTATAATTAGTATATTTGTAAATCATTAAAAAATATGTTTATTTCTTTACAGAGACTAATAACATTATAAGCAATATTAATAATAAATTAAGAATAATCGTATTTGTGGGTAGAAAACAATTTATTTCAAAATCATCTTGAAAAGGATTTTACGTAAATAACCGTCCGCTAACTGGCTAATAGATATATGTACCAATCTGCGCCTAGCGCCCTATATTTTGTACGTTACAAACATGCACAAAAAAGGCTTGAACACATAATTTCTCAATTTAAAAAAATACGTATTTCCAAATAAGTCTACTAGCTAAGATTATGACTTATTTATTTGGATCCTTGATACAAAAAATACAAGTAAACTTACTTTTTACATTTCGCTATCTTGAAAAATGAAAAACCTATAAACACCGAAAAAAGGCCTTCATTTAAGCAAAAAAATATCAATTTTATGCTGTCATCCACGATAATAGATAAAGACATTTATAGACAATTACTTCATGAAATTTTCATGTTATAAAGCAGAAGAAAAAAAAAAAAAAAAAAATTATTAAATTTCGAAACCTCCCAAAAATTGGTCGCTAGGCATAAATGGGTTAATTACATTTTATTTTATATGAAAATAAAAAGTTTTCGTCAGAGTCCCAGAGAGCCAACTTATAATTAATTCTGTATGATATTATTACATTAAAATAATTTTTGGACATTTTCGTTTTCGTTTTCACCCAAAAATAGAAAGGTTATCGAAATTCGGTTTCGATTTCACTCTTAAAAACCTATTTAGGTTGATCCTTATTAATAATTATATTTGTGGATTTAATTCATTTACTACTTGCAGACTTAATAATAATTAACGCATTTAGAAGGAGCGAAGATTCAGAATTTATCCAGTTTAAAAATTCCTTCTTCAAGTAATTTAATATAAGTTTATTCAAAATAAAAACTTTATTCTTGTGCACAGTAAAAAAATTACAGAAAAACATTTAATGTAACTTCTATGTCACTTACAATTCCGAAAAACTTTCTCTTATCTTCTGAAACCTTTTGAAGAAAAATTAAATGGAAAAAAAATAGTTTTTTGACCTAAGCAACAAAAAGTAGTTTTCCGACGTATACGGAAAAGTATTTAACTTAAAAGGGTTCATCTGCTGCTCCATAAGCTCTGGCAAAAAAAAAAAAAAAAGAGCATTTAACAAATTACAACGACCATTTGGAAAATTATTTTTTCGAAGACTAAAATTTAAGACATAAAAAATCGCACGTAGTTGATCATACATTACGTAAGCCATGAATTAAACATTAATAGTGTTGTTACACGTAAAAATTGCAAGCGACAAAAATCGACTGCGACTCATCAGATTCCCTGATACTTACGTATTATTCAAGCATTTTATTGGCTGTTCGGTAAAAGGCTTTTCCAGCGTCCAAAGAATCTGACGACCCATTTTAAATGAAATTTCATTCTTAAACTTCTAAATATCCCATAATATTACTTTTTACACCGTCGTATAGAGAAAAAAATGCATTTTTAATTGCAATTTGATTGAAAGCTGTATCTGAATTTGTTTCTGAGTTATTATTTTTTTTTTTGTAGTTTTTATTACTTTTTTGTCATAGTGGCAACTAAAGTATCCATGTCTGTTGAAAGTAAAGGGAAAACAAATTATTCTATAGACCAATCATGAAACGAATAAAATGCGGATTCAAGCAATAAAAATCTTCAGATATGCTTTTGATTTCCTACCCTGACGAGGACAGAAACCATTTTTCCAAATGGTTAAAAATAAATAAATAAATAAATAAATAAATAAAAGAAGGAAAAAAAAAATTGTTACTTTTGAAAACTTTTTCGCCCTATGTTTCTCACTATTTCCGTTCCTAAAAGTTTCATAAGATAGGGGAAATATTTTCTTGAATCGGGGCATCTTTGAAATTACACTAAATTTTCATAAACACATCTTCCATAGCAATAAATGTTTCTTTGTGCTTTCACAGCATAGAATTAGATAAATATCTTGATGTGACACATGGGGCATTCTCACAACTTTTTGACTTTTGGGGAAAAAATCTGACAAAATTAAACTTGCTAAAATAACATTTTAATCTGATAGACGAATGCCTTAATGATTCAAAATAAAGAAAAAGTGGTCAGCAGCGAAAAATAGTTTATTTAACTGAGGTTTAAGTTAAACTTGCGAGTTTAATTTTCCTTACCATTTTACCCCTATAACTTTTTATTTTCTTCTAAATTTTTACTTATAATGAATTTGCTGAGTACACACAGGACATTCAAATAAGAAATAATAACAATGTAGTACTTTTAAGTTCAAAATTTTGGTATAACATTGTCTTAAAGGATGTTAAAGAAGGGACGGTTAGGATGGAACGGTAAGGAAAATTACCCCCCATTTTTAGGAAAATCATGTTAAGATTAAGTGATAGCCACTATGTTCATTGATTTTTAGAAACAGTTGTTAACACTGGATTAATTTTTTTTTATTTACCTCGAAAAGTGCAGGAATAAACCTTGGGGACGGCGAGACTACCAATAAACCCAAGATGATTAAAATTGATATTTAAATGCTGATTTAAATTCTACAGTAAATTTCCTGCCAAAGAATTTTAGACATTATTTCTCTAGCATGCTTCTGCATGAGAAAAAACTTGAAAAAAATTCTGTGGCTGCATCTGAAATGATTTTCTGTATAATTTTAGAAGAGGGATGATAAGGAATCTAAAACCCAGGGACAGAGTTTAAAAAATAATAACAACCCTAAAAATGTGTGCAGGTTAATTTTTAGCTACATATTTATATAAAACAATAGTTCCAGTTTCAGAAAAAAATTACATCGAATTATTTTTATTGAAACAATTTTATCCGGAAGCTCTAAACTTAAAAATCAGCATCAGGGACACGGGACGGTATAGGAGTTTTCCAGGTGTTTGGACCCCCAATATCGTCCAAAACTTATTTATCTCATTAATACTTTTGTGCAATCATGCAGTGGGGTGTTCCCCAGTACATGAAATAAAAAAAAATACAAAAAATTGTGTTAAAATAAAAATTATTATTCAGGGACATGAAAGTCAAAAGATTGTGAGAATGCCCCACACATATTAAAGAAAATTTAAATTGTTTAATAAATAATAAATACAATATATTTTAAACATTTGTTGGCACAAGCCATCATTAAATACAAATAATAAAAATTAATTTTGAAGCCGGTTTTATGAAAATATGTTTTCGTGATATGATATAGAAATCTGCTGAAATAACTTGAATTTTAAAATTTTCAGAATTTATAATCTAGATTTTATTCCTAGTTGCCATGTTATAAAGAAATAGAATTAAATAATTTATATAAATGATACGCCATATTTTTCAAATTAAATTAAGCATTTTATTAATTTTAAATACGCATTTTCAATTCAGTTTTGCTAATCTAAATTATCAAATACATTTTTCGTTAATTCTTTGAGCAGGATGATTTTCAGCTTTTGTCCACTTTCTATTTTTTTAACAGTAATATGTAAAAAAAATTACTACTTTCATATTTCACCCTATATATAATAACAATATCGTTTTTTAGAAAGGTCAAAGTGTGAAATATTACATTTTTTAAAGCGATCTGTTAAATAAAGAAATTGGTATACTGAATTAAAATTACATACATATGCTGTGTTTATTTTATTTTAACCATGTTTATTCTTTCAGCACGTTTAGAGAAAATTAGGCATTGCAAACATTAATAATGATATTTGTTAATTTATTTTCTGTCTCTTGACTTTTTTTAAGTCTCTTGACTGATAATTTGATTGTAATGAAAATATTTAAAACGAATTGCCATTGAATACTTATATGGGTAAAAAAACCTCCGAGTAATATAATTAATAGGTGTGGTGTCCTAATAATAACTTTCGCATCAACTACAGTAATCCCTTAACACTCGCGAGTTTTGATTATTCGCAAAATAAAAAATGAAGAACATTCCAACATTCGGGATTAACTTAGTTATTCACGAATTTTGTTTTATAACGAATATTTTTTTAATTGTAAACTGGCTATGTTTTAACAATTACGTAAACTATTTGACACTGAACAAGCTGCATTGTAGTGTGTAGCCTAAATTTCGAGAATTTAAACCCTTGTATTGAGGCAAAGTATAGACCAGTAATTCCGACAAACCTGAAACATAAATTGTTGCTAAAAATAAGAGGCCTCAACTTTTCCTTATATCGAAATTCATAAAGAATCATATGTCAATAAATTTTTTCAGCCATCAACTAACAACTAAACTTTGTACAATATGTTTATAATTATTTAATTTTATTTACAGCATGTACTTTTTAATGCTAAATAAATATATTTTTGAGTTTTAATTATTTTTTTCCATTTAAAAAAATCCTAAAACCTAACCCCATTTTATGCATGGGAAGATAGTCTCAACATTCGCGATTTCGACATTCGCGGAGGTCTCCGCGAACCTAACCCTCGCGAATCTTAAGGGATTACTCTACTTTTGTTATGTTTTTGCAATAATTTTTGTTATTATACGGATGTAATATTGATAGTACAGTAAAATCTTCATAACGAATGCTCCGTTACTAGCAGACACCTGTATTTAAAAGACAGTTTTCCAATCCCCACTCCCAAAACATTAGTGTTTGTATGGTAAAGGCTATTCTCAAATCCAAAAGGGCAACTTTATGACATGAGTTTTAATTTATTTTTGTTCGGAAATTCATGAAACTATCTGATGTTGTTGCTCAGAAGTTTTTTTTTCGTTTTTTTTTTTTTTTTTTTTTTTTTTTTTTTTTTTGCAAACGCGGCAGATCTTTCAGAAAATAGTGAAAAGTGGGTGTTTTGAACCTAATTTTTGCGCGAAAGAAGAATAACCACTCAAAAGAGAGTGAAAAACGCGTTTGTCACATAATCAAAATCGCTGATAACTCAATATGTAATTTATTTACTATAAAAAAAAATGGAAAACACGGTTCGATTCCAAATCGCTTCTGTGGTTATGCTTTCCAATTTTATATATTTCTATTCAAAAATGAATTTGTAAATGTGTCAAAACGTTTTGCGCTTGCTGAGTAAAGCAGTTGAGAACAGCTTTCAGGGATGATTTTCTATGGTGAAAAACAAAGACTTATTTTTTTTATGATTTATTCATTTTATATTAATTGGAATTATCAAAGAAAAAAAAAACGGGTGGTGGGGGAAAAAAACGCCCACAATTGTGGCCACTGAGCCTTAATGGTAATTTAAGACAAATGTTTTCTTAAAAAAAAAAAAAAAAAAAAAAAAAAAAAAAAAACAGTAAATTTCTTTCTTACATTTCTAAAAAATATTGAAACTTAATATATTTAATATATCTGATATTGCTTTTTATCAAGTATTAACAATTTTTTCAAAGAATCCAACAACACTGGCCAAACAATTACTTCATGCTTTTTTTATATTTCTAACTGTACATCGGTGCAGCCAAACCATAAAATTTTTACTTCTCTTGTTGAAGGATTCTGTAATGAATAAGTTATTATCAAGTTTTTGTTCTTTTTATTATTGACAATAACTATAATTATAAACAAGAAAGAAAAAATCATGCATCAAGCATAGATTATGAAACACTTCCCAGCACATTCAGAATAATGATACAAAACTGCACCGTTTAATAAGTTAAAATATTATGTCTAATTCAACCCTATGGTAACGCATAGCATGCTTGAAAACCCAAATTTCAGCTGTTGCCATCTACAATCGGAAAATTATCCGAATTCTTTGATCAGCACTTTACATATTGAATTGCCTTATTGTGTAGTAATCATCTTGCAGTAAAATTCAGTGATTTAGATCAATTTCAATACATTTGAAATAGTGTAATGTCATTAAAATACACTACAAACAATTTTCCACCATCGACTATAATGTAACGGAATTCTTTGAGTGCCCTGTAAATGAAATATTAATCTCACATTCTTCATATACAATACCAAACATGCCTTGGTGACTGTAAATAACGTTTATCAATTGCATGAAAATCCGAGTATATTTACGGGAGTTGGAGCGTGGATAGACGGACAGACAAACCGAATGCATAAACACTTTTCAACTTTGTTGGAAAGTGTTAAGGCACTGAACCTCCATGATCGCGAAATCCCATGTTAGCCTATGGGAAAACTTTGAAGCGCGACTACTCATTACCTAATACAATTATTAAAATACCGTTTTCACCATCAGAAAGTAGACGTCTGAGACCGATGGTGTGCGTTTTTAAAAATTATCTCCGTTAATTTTAAGTACATAAAAAATCCCTATAAACTTTGAAATTTCCATAGAGTCAAAACACTGTTTTAAACACTAGTGTCGTGAAGGAAATTTTCACCTTGTTATTAATAAACTTTATAATATACTTATAACTACTTAAAAGGTGACAAAAACATATAAAAGTATTATTTAATGCAACCCGAAATCTTTCGAACACACACGCGTCCATTTTCAAAGAGAAAAAGATTATTGACTGAGTAGAAATACATTTTAAAAACAAAAACAAAAATAGTACGCATTCGCAAGCGGAGTTTATAAAAGAACTAGTAAGTGAAAGAACTAGTTAGTTATTTCATAATTAGTTAATTATTAAATTCTAGTAAGTGATAGTAAGTGAAAGAACTCCGCTTGCGCATGCGTACTATTTTTGTTTTTGTTTTTAAAATGTATTTCTATTCAGTCAATAATCTTTTTCCCTTTGAAAATGAACGCGTGTGTGTTTGAAAGAGCTCGGGTTGCGTTAAATAATATTTTTATATGTTTTTGTCACCTTTTAAGTAGTTATAAGTATATTATAAAATTTATTTGAAATTTCCATTTGATTAAATTTTATCATCTTTACTTAAATTTTAGACAATTTTTAAAAATGCACATCATCGGCATCTGACGTCTACTTTCTGATGGTGTAAACGGTACTTTAATAATTATATTAGGTAAGGAGTAATCGCGCTTCAAAAATTTCCCATAGGTTAACATGGGATTTTGCGATCGGGGAGTTTTAGTGCAGCGCCCCCTTAAAAACTAAACGCCCACATATGTGGCCAAGGGCGAGAAGATGTTAACCTCAGAATAGCGGACAACAGTACTGACGATAAAGGATAAAAAACGATTTATCGATCAGAAAAAATGGAAAAATAAGTAAAAAACCTCTAAATTTATCAGAGCAATGTGTCACAAATTTTGTTACCACAAATAAATGTAGGTGTTAGTCTGGGGAAAATCCCCCCCCTCCCCCGTTCAGAATAAAAACTCCTATGTAGTATTTGTGCAAATCAATAGATCATATACCGGGGTGCACAAAAGAATCCGGTTGTGTTTTCGACTGTTGATCGTAATTCCTGAAATTCCTGCATTTTCAAGTATGTAATGCTTTTTTAAAATTGTTTACTTAGACAAAATGTTTCACCGTATTAACCCTTTATCTACTGGCTGTAGTTATAACTACCATTAAAATAACTTGTTATAAAATTCATATAATACATCGATTAGTTGTAATACAGTTTAGAATGAGTTATAGATACATTAATAAGTACAGAACTTGTGTGAAAATATAAATTATTTGAAAACAACGTTTAAACACACGAACCGAATTCTTTGACATCTCTCGTGCATTTTTTCTCTAAAGGAAAACGATTTACTTATATTTAAGCATTTTAAAGTACATTTCATTGTATTATGAATTAAAAACTGTATTACTAGAAGTTTTCTTCCTTTTTTGCCAAAGCACTTGATTGTGTTTGGGCCGAACGTAAGCGGATATTAGGGCTACATTTTTGGCGCCACCATACTTCATCTCTGTTCTTTCTCTTTACTCTGTGACTATTTTCCCTTTACTTTCTACAGAAATGGAGTACTTCAGTTGCCACTATTTCTTAAATGGCATTAAAATTTTCAAAAAATGTAATGTCCCAAAAATAAATCTACATGTAGTTTTCAAACAAATTGCATTTAAAAGTACTTATTTTCACCTATACGACTGTGTAAAAATTTTAAATGAGCTACGTTTAGATGTTCAGAAATTCGCAGTAGATTATCAGTATTTAACCGCACAATGATATACCAGCTTCGTTTTATGGATGCCATGCCATATCGTTAGGTGTAACGTTATATTTTACTAACGGCACTTTAATTGTTGTCTGAAAGGAATAGAATATCGGGGTCTAATACAATAAAATGAAACAATGCCCATCATTACAAAATGTAGCTCAAAAATTGTAAGATTTTTGGATTAAAATAATCCTTATATAGATTTGAATATCAAGTCTTTTCAACTACTAGATTCATCGTAGTTACTTGATATTTACTATCCACAGTCCATTCCTAAACGCGGAAGTCGCATGAATTAGACTATAAAAAAATTTCACGTTATATTCCAGAGCGCAATACTTATATTTACTATCTCTATGACATTTCAATAATGTTAAATGAATTCAACTCTTGACATTTAGACGCTCTTTTAAAATTTCATGATAAAATATGCTTCCTAATGTAAAAATATTAATATTTATGTAAACATCAAAATCAGCATTCCAGAATATATTTTTTTTTCTATTTTGAATATTCTGATATATTTGAATAGATACGTTTAAACATTCAGAATTATTGTATAGATATTCACTACTTATTATAAGAATAAAATGTACTTGCATTTACTGCTTTTAGTTTTTGAAGTAATATGTTGTGAGTCATAGCATTCGAATGTTCGTTATGTAATATAATAAACAGATTAAAATTACAACTGTACAAAGCTTGAAGACTAAGAATTTTGATTTATTTATTTGTAATATTTTGTAAGATGGATTTAACCTTTTCACTGCTGTGAACTGATATATCCGTTTACTAAGCTGCAGTTTTCACTGCAGTTGGAGCATTATTTAAATGATATAATTTTAGCGATATAATGCAGTTTTAAAACGTTGAGTAATGATTATTACTCTCAAGGGTTATTCCTCAACGTAAATTGATGGAGGTAAATTGTTCGTGATAACATGAATATATCCACACCAAGACTATTACATGCTTTTTCGTTGTTTTTCACCAAGGCGTTTTTCAACCCTTAAATGCCACACTTTTCAAAAATCATTTTAAAAATGTTTTTTGGCTTTCGTTTTTTAAATAGTAAATCATGGGAAAAGTACTTTAAAAAATCATATTTTGTTTTAAGTATTTTTTACGGCTAAAAAACAGTTTGTTACTAATCGGCAACACTGGTCTTTAATTGAAAAATAATTTGATAAAATTCCATAATATTAAATACACAAGAATTTTAAGAACTATGATAAGAAATACATTTTAATTGCTCACTAGAGAACAAAATAGGGTATTTCGCAAGCTTCCAAACAAAACAAAAGCAGATGTAGCAACAATTGAAACAATAAGTCTATCTTTTTTCTTAAACAGCACAAGTGTTGCCATCTACATGTTGAAAATCGATTTAATAATATTTTCAGAATGTATTTTATTGGCAGCATTAGGCATTATAGCTTCAATATTATTCTAATAGTATTTTAGAAGCCTAAATTGAGCATGATGCCGACAGGCAACACACGTCATTTAAGGGTTAATTCCATCCAACCATGAGGATAGCAAGTTTGGCAACGGGATACCTGTACAAGCCGAAGATTGCTAGAATGTAGGGAAAGTTCCAATCTCACCAGAAACATTTAGACATATTAACGAAATTTTCGAACGTCTGCAGTTCGTTCATAGTTGAACGTTCGTAGTTTACTATATTTAAAAGAAAAAGTTTTAAAAAATCAGGATGTCTTACATTCATACACATATTGCTTAGTAGGAAACGTATACTAGATTAATTTTTAACACAATTATTCTATAATTGGTAAATTATTCATACCAGTTGTAATTTCCCAACTGGGTAAAAAATAACCGGGTCAGGATTCGAACCAGGGATCTCTTGGTTCAAGCAGCCAATGCTCTGCCAACTGAACTATCCCGGACAAATCTGAAGGACCTAATTCTCCCAGCTAATCTTATTGATCACGGTATCTTGTCTGATATATGAATAAGCTCGACAGAATAAGTCGCAGGCAATGAAACTCCATTAAGTGCTGGTGAGATTCCTGGCCAGGTCATTATTCGCCCTATTTGGAAATTACAACTCATATGGAAACGTATAGTTCCAGCAATAGTTATAATTTAAAAATTTGCATGTGCAATATATTTTTTTAATTCTATAGTTCTGTTATATCAGTAGGATACCTAATTAATCAACCATTACTGAGCCTCACAGTTCTAAATTTTAAGAGTCTAACTGAACTTATTTACTGTGGCGTATTTTTGTTGAGTTTTTAAATGAATGTATATAACGCCCCATTGCAAGCCACATATCACCACCTATTTTGAAATAGAAGAAAAATGCTGTGCTTTTGAATGCGAAGATCTGGTTTCATTATATTTGAAGTAGTGCAAGCTCATTAAAATAGACTGCAGGCAATTTTTTCTGCAGATTAAGCTAGGGGGGGGGGGGGGTCGGCCCATCTCGGCCCCATCTGGTTACGGGACTGGTGACTGTCAAGGATCTGCTGCCTCGCAGAGTGTAATGCTGAAGGGTTTTGTTGCAGAACACTGAATTTTTTTTTCACAAGAAACTGAAACAAGTGTTGCAATAAAGCAAAGGCATATGCTTTGTTCTTTTTTGTATTGAAATATCGAATGATAAAACCACATAGCGGCAAAATAAGGAAAAATGGGTTAAATAAAATTTTAAAAAATCACGTGTTTATAAGTGTATGCTTTAACTGAGTAGCCTGACTACGCATTTGAGCCGGTATTGAAGCCATTTCACGATATTAGGCATTAATTGACATCTGAATCCAAGTTTATCGTATAACTAGAAATTCGTAACGAAGAGATAACGAAGGTAACGAAGAGACCTTAGGATTTCGCTTTAATTTGCATAGAAATGATGTAAAATAATGATAGAGGAAATAAACAAACCGAATCGCACATTTTTAAGACATAGCAGAAAAATATCAGTTCATAAAGTATATCTGACCATTATCAGGATTGTGCTCTGTTTATAAAATATATCTGTGCCTTTTATTACATTATTTGCAGTCAAGGTTACAATCTTATTTAAATGATATACAGGGTGTCCAGCGAATAAGACTCTGATTTCAAAATTAAATATCTCAAAAACAAAGATCAATAGATGCGGTAAACGGTTTGTTTATTAGCTAAGCTGTAAAAATGTCATTCAGAAGTTTCAAAATTTAGTTGCAAAAACTGTTAACAGATGGTGCTGAAATCGCAATGCCTAAAAATTGTGCTTCGAAGTCCAGAGCTTTAGCGTCTCATTCTTAGATGGCTCCCTATGGAAGAACGAAAATTGGGAAAGTCCACTTTTTCGTTGCATGTATGTGCAGAATTGGAGACATCTGGTTACAGAATTATTGCATCAGCTTTAATCTTAGAGAATTTCAATTAATAGAATTTTCAATAAAAGGTTTAAAAATGATTCTATAAGAACTTATTAAAATATTTCATTAAATTCAATTTTTAATGCCATATAATTATTTAAATCAAAATGCATATATTTAGAAAAATAATTTTTTACTTTTTATTTATTTTTTATATTTTTAAATCACTGCATAATAATTTGGTATTATTGTTTATACCTGAATTATAAATAAAAAAATAATTTTGCACTTTCCATTTATTTTTAAATCACGGCATAATATTTTAGTTTTAGCACAACACATATATTTCTTTTTTTTGTAAACAAAGTTTTAGGGACAGAAATTATGCATTAAATTATTTCATTTTTAAAAGGAATTGATGATAAGTCATATCATCAACGTCGAAGCAAAAGTATTTTGGAGGCAGCACTCCTTTCCAACACTTCGGATCATTTCGCTAGAAGCTGCACCATACTTCTGCGCTCAATGATAAAAAAAAATGAAAATGAGTTTTAATAATTAAAATGATTTTTTAAAACTTAATTAAGTTTTTAAAAATAGAAGCTTTGTATTTTTTCATTCAAACTATTTTCTACAATTTACAAAAATGATTTATGAATCATTATTATAAATGCTCAATTATTTTAAAAAAAGGGGTTTCTTTTAGCTTAATTAAATTTTAAAACTAGAAACTTTGAATTTTTTTTATTCAAACTTTTTTTCACAATTTAAATAAATATTAAACAGTAAAGATTTCCAATTTTTTCAAATCCTCTTCTGCTTGGATTCGATTCCACGATCTACCAATTAAGAGAGAAAAGGCATAGCACAGTGATACTGGTATCCAGACCGAAATAACTTATAACAAAATTTGACGTTCTACTGTTAAACCAATTTTTTAAATTAAGTAGAAATTCTTAAGTATTGAGATCAACTTTTTAAAATCTGACAAATTTAACAATTCTAGTTTGTATCGTTTCACATAGCTAATTATTCATCGTTATTTTTTAAAGATTTTCTGAAACATTAAGTTACAATATTCAATATAATTCAAACATATTTGTAACTAGAGTATTAGGTGCTAATCTGTTTATTTGCATTCTAGAAATACAAATGGGGATTTAGAACATTCCTTTTAAGAATTTATAAAATAGAAACATAAAACAAAAATGTACTTAAAATGCTTAGAAAGTACATTTTCCCGCATTTAATGTCAAGAACTTGCAATCACGAGGACAAAACGTTTTAATTAACAAATAGAAATTTATGACTTCTGCATTCGCTAAAACTCTAAAGATATCTCGAATCATACATGAAAGGATATATTCTCAAAGAATATGTTCTTCGTGCCTTCAAAAGCTGGAATTAATCCTAATAAGCTCATTAAACGTCTTCCTTCGATCGTAAGTAAAATATCGCACGAATTTAAAGCATGGATAATTTTGATCTTAAGCATTTAAAGTACTTCTTTAACTTTCGTCAAATTTTATTTATAAATCAGGTTGGGGTCAAATGTTGAAGTTATGTAAAGTCTTCGGTTCTAAATAAAGTCTTGAAACATTTAAGGGGACGACAGCAGTTGTGTCATCAGCCCATATAAAACTAATAATTATTAAGATATTACTTGGCGCAGAATGATATAAATTTAAAAAGCAACGGAATATGCAAACTTTGAGCAGACTAGTTTCGGTAGCATTTAGCGTACCGTCCTCAGTGCAAAGAATAACGGAAACTTGCTCAATTATATAGAGGAGAAGCGGATTCAACTGAAAAGTTCATTAACCAATGAGGAACCAGGAAAATACGGGTATCAGCCAATTGGAGAATTGTATAGGTAATGCCACCAAAATTGTAAGATTGCTGGAAATATTTCATAAAATCCTGTTTTGCTTATTTACTACCAGTATTTTCCCCATTTTTGGTGGCATTACCTATACTATTCTCCTTTTGTCTGGTACCCGTATTTTTCTGTTTCTCCATTGGTTAATGAACTTCTCAGTTGAATCCGTTTCTCCTCTATATAATTGAGCAAGTTTCCGTTATTCTTTGCACTGAGGACGGTACGCTAAAGCCTACCGAAACTAGTCTGCTCAAAATTTGCATATTCTGGCGTTTTTAACGTTGTTTTTTAAATCTATAACATATAAAATTAACCTAAAATATAAATTGATCATTCAGCAAGAAAAAAAAATAGAAAATTTATATATTTATATTCCGGGTGTCACAAAAATCACTGATGGATTTTAAAATTCAATAACTTGCAAACGGTGACAGATATAAAAAAAAATTCTTGCAGGAGTGTTATGTAAGATGTCAGGAGTTTTTATGCTGCGATTCCCAGTTTTAGTTGCAAATAGCACCGATAGATGGCGCTGCAAACACTAACCGCTAAATACAGGATCGATTTTTTGGCCTCTCTCTTTTTCCATGCGAAAAAAGGGAGATTAAAATGTATTGAATGGATCCGAATTACCGAAAATCGGGTCTGGACTGAGCGCCTATTGCTCTCAGCACCATCTATTGTTTGAAATTCGAACTAAAATCAAGAATTCCAGTTTAAAAATGCCTGGCATAATACATATCACACCTTTAAGAATTTTTTTAACATCTGTCACCGTTTGCAAGTTATTGAATTTTAAAATCCATCAGTCATTTTCGGAACACCCGGCATATATATATATATATATATATATATATATATATATATGTTGCATTGTAGACATTGATGCGAGTAGTGGAATGAATATTATGGAAGAGTCTCCATTATGAAATAATTCCTGTAGAGTTGTAGACATTGGTGGAAGTCGTGGAATGAATTGATAGAGGCAATGGGATGAAATAGGTGGAAGTTTTAACATTATGAAATAATGAGTCGGATTAGACCTTCATGTTTTTATTCACAAAATAACATCTAAAACGATTCACCTCATTTCCATGATACATTCCGGTCTAAGGGGTGAATAATTTCATCCTATGATTGTGAAGTAAAATTAGAATAAAAACTATAGTCGAAGAAAACTACCGGTCAGGAAGCTGTTAACCCTTTCGGGACCGGCCTCTCTTACACAAATTTCATTCATTTGACACCACTTATTTTTTTAAAGTTACACATACTTACATAATCACAAAAGTGCTTACGTAAAATACAGCAAATATTACTTTTCTTTATTACTGGTGCCAAAACGAAATTCTGGATGTACTTTTTGAGGGTGCATATATGCACCTATGGTCCTCAACGGGTTAAAAGTTGAAAGATCGAACAATTTCTCTGAGGAAAGTTCCATGCATCTGCTTTTTGCCATAAGGCGTAGAAACACAAAATCGACGTCGCGCGCGCTCTGGCCAATGGGATAATAAAGGGCGTAAAGCCTACGGAGGGTGGAGACGGGGAGTAAAGATGGAGAAATGGGAGTAATTACGTAAAGAGTTCTGACAATTTGCAGCGGATTCATTTTGAAATAAAAAATACCACAGCGCGCTAAAGAATCTCGGAATAAAACAGGTAAAAAAAAATAATAATAATGGCTCTTTTAATAACATTAGAATTCACAATAAATAATAGAAGTAATCAGAAATCATGATACAATTTAGGAATAACTAAAAGCTTTATATTTAAGTAATTGAGCAAGCTAATAATTAATTTAAGGAGAGCTTAATAGGATTAATGATATATATCATTAAATAATAAAAAATTAGTGAATATCCCAGTAATTTAGCATGTAAAAAGGAAATATCGCGAAGGAAGAATTAATAATAATAACAAATATGTATAGTTTTTGCAGTTGTTAACTGTAAATGCATCGTTAAGTAAAATATCAGTAAATAATAAAATTAGATAATAATAATAATAAAAATGCAATAATTATCGTAAAAAATCCACGCAGAATTATACATTAATGATTTTTTCTTTACATGTGCTATAAGAGGGAAAGATCCTGCAGATTTTGAGACTAAAACCTATAGAAAACTCTTCGTTGACCTGAAATCTTCAAATTTGATACATAGATAGGTCTTCTAGTACATGAAAAGGAAAAATCTAAAAATAAGAAATTTAGAATTCTAAGTCCTATTACGTAACAAACTCTTAAATTTGCATAATCAAGACTAACGCCAGTGATTTCCGATTGAAAAATTCACGTAGTAAATAAACACAGAATTCTAAATTAATAATTTTCGGATTTTTTTCCGTTACGTGTGCTATATGACCTTCCTTTACCTTTGGGTCTAATCCCAATGTTCTTATGTCAGCGGAAAGTTTCCTAGAGATTTTGAGAGTAAAACTTATAGGATACTTCCCATTGCCTAGAATCTTGAAATTTGGAAAAATAGAAGGTTTTATAGTACATATAACGAGAAAAATCCGAAAATCAATAATTTATATTTCTATGTCGATTTATTGCGTCACAAAGTCATAAATTTCCATAACCAGGACTAATGTCAAATTCCCTGATAAAGGGAATTATTTTACGAGACTTACTGAACGTTGTACGGGTTCATATTTCTTATTAAACGTGGTGGCAATTCTTATTGAACGAGCACGCTTTTTTTTTTCAGTTTTGTAACCATTGTTCCAGTTCTCAAACCCTTCAAACTACAATAGTCATATCCACCAGCGTCGAATTCTCGTCAAGCTTGGCGATACTTGCCAAAGTTTTGTCACATTTGGCAAAAAATAGACTGCCATAAATGAAGTTAACTTGGTGGTACCTGACTAATTTTCTGAAAATTCTATTCAAATTCAATATTTATGAAGACAGGGAATTTTCTATAATCGGGTTTTAAGCATTTTCGCAAAGAGTAATATGGCATGAAGACACATCACCCTCAGGGGGTGTGTCCTACTCACACTTGTCCTGTTTATATTATTATTTTGTTATATAGGCTGATTTATAAAGATGGAGCCAATAGCATATTTCCTTAAATATTGCACCTAGATACATACTTCAAATCGCAAAGTTTTATTAAAAAAAAAAAAAAAAAAAAAGTTGCAAAATTTGACACAAGTTACAATCTCCCGGGTGACCTATTTGAGAAAATACTCAAACGAAATTTTGATCCGGCATCCGTAGGGTAAAATTTCCTATTAAGAAAATCATAGTTATCCATTCCTGAATGAAACACACACACACACACAAAAATACATCCTGATAGCTGCAAAACTCACTGAGATATTGCCGCTTAACCCTTTATCTACTGACGGTACTTATAAGTACCATTAAAATAACTTGTTATAAAATTCATTTAATACATCGATTAGTAGTAATGCAGATTAGAATGAGTTATAAATGCATTACTTTATCTTGTTCCAAAAGCATTATTGGTTGCATAAAAGTAAAATATTTTTAAAAGGATGATTTCTTTTGCCTTTGCATCTTTTCAGCTTTCTTGGCGTTGGGGAGGGGGGGGGATTTTTTAATTCGGAAATATTCCTATATTTCTATTGTTGGAACATTATATTTGTATATTTCCTAATTCCACAAAATACTAAGAAAAATATTTAAAATAAAAGATTTGAGTGGGGTTATAAATATTGCACAAAATCACCATGAATTCAAATTTAATTAGTCCGTCTAAATCCTTCAATCCTTCTAAAATGTATTAAATGATTATGTAAATCTTCTAATGTAGTTTCAAAAATTCACGAAAAATGCTTTAGAAGATAAAGTTTTCATGAATTCATGATTTAGTACATGAAGGGTTAAAACGTCTGAAAATCGAACACTCCGTTCCAGATACTTCAGTGTCTGAATTTCAGACATTTCAATTTACAGTGTTTCTAATTAGAAATATTACCCTACGGGAGCCGTATAAAAAATAGCTTGTGTATTTTTTTAAATAGACTTCTTAGAAAATTGCAACTTGTGTCATCAAATTTGGCACTTTTTTTTTTTTTTTTTTTTTTTTTTAAATGAAACTATGCAATTGGAAGTATGTGTCTAGGGCAATACTTAAGGAAATAGGCTGTTGGCTCCATTTTTATGAATTACACTGTGCAATAATTATTTTTCCGATTTAGGCAAGTTTACGTCATAGACAAGTTCCGTTTTAGAGGTGTTCCGGTGATTCAATTTTTCCTAATTTATGATGAGTTATTCCTTAATGAATACCAATTAAAAAATAGTTTTCAAAGCTTCTATTCCCAATTTACCCCTGTTTAACGATACATTTCTTGGACTACTTCTTTTAATCCCGAATTCCGTTTTAGACAGGAAACTTCTTCACAGGTTTTCACGAAAATAAGTAATAATATCTCAGTAAATAAATAAATAGAAATGCTTAATTCATCTTTAAAAGTTAAACTTAAACTTACACTATGTGCAAAATTACTTAAAAGATGACACAGTATTTAAAAATGTTAAATTATTTTAATACCTTGCTTAAAAGATGACACAGTATTTTAAAATGTTAAATTATTTTAATACCTTATTAGGTATTAAAATAATTTAACATTTTTAAATACTGTGTCATCTTTTAAGTAATTTTTCACATAGTGTAAGTTTAAGTTTAATAACATCTCTTTGTATCAAATATAACTGGTGAATTTATTAATTTCATTAGTGCTGTATTTTTTTGTCATGAAAATTTATAAATTATCGTTCATTTTCGTTTGTAGGCAGAATTGTGTTACGTTTTAACAGGTTTTATAATTTTCAGTAAGTAATCATTATTTTCATTAAATATATTCAATTGATTGAAGTCTTATTCATTTATATAATTTTTAATTACATGTTATTTGTTTTCAGTTTTAAGGGTTTTCCAGTTGTCTGGTTTGGGTGGATATTGGATATGTGTTTTAGTGATCATTCTGGATTGACAAACAATTTACAAACCTCCTGTTACTTTTTTTGCCCAGGTTCAGGGAATATTTATTATAGTTTGTCTGGACTGTCTATGTTATAAAGGACAAACATGTCTGTGCGTAACACATACGTCATTCTGCTAATGGTAACACTTTGAAATTTGAAATGAAATTTCGTTTATGAAATTTTCGCAACATCAAAACTTTAAACTTTTAAACATCGCACATTTTTAATTTTTACACCGTCGTATAGGGAAAAAATTGTACTTTTAAATGCAATTTGTTTGAAAGTTGTATCAAATTTATTTTTGAGATATAAATTCTTTTTTTATAGTTTTTAATACCATTTTTCTAATTGTGGCAACAAAAGTACCCCATTTCTATTGAAAGTAAATCGAAAATAGTTGAAAATATGAGATTACTGTATTTTTTTGTTTCCATTTTTTCACAAAACCTGAAAAAAAGTTGAAATTAAAATACGTGCTATGTCAAGAATATTGTCTGTTATTCTGCGATAATGACGTTATATGCATACTTTTCTATAGATGAAGTTTAAGACTGGATTGTAAAAGTGGATTGCTTTAACGGATGCAAGTGACGTCATTTTATAAAAAAAGCGTGTATTTTAATTCTTAAAACTGAAATATGTTTTATAGAAGTGCGTCATTTTCACAGCCCAGCAGCTTTGAAATTCTTCACAGGTGAAAATGCTTCACTTTTGAAAATAATGTAATCGAAATCACACACTGATAAAACGCAATGTTTTACAAAAACATAAGAGCGTCTTTATAACAGAGAGGTGACATGCAAATAATAGCGATTTATATTACAGAAATTGATGATTCTTGCCTGGATGGATTTGCTACGCCGAGTTAGACAAGCAAACAAATAATTCGAGGTTTAAAATAATATCATGTTCGTGAAGTTCTTGTCCAAAATTCTCTCGACAAATAAAATTTTAATGTTATTCTTTGGGACATTCTACTATAATTTGATCAAAATAACATAATTTGCATAATTTAATTTTGCATAATTTTATATATTTAATATTGCATAATTTTAATATAATTTTATATATTTAATATTTATATAATAATAAATATAATATATATTCTATATATTTAAAACACAAGTTTGTTTTTTTATCATCTCCCCTGATCTTTCTGCTGAACCAATTTTGCTATTTTTTTTTTTTTTTAACTGAAAGCTGTTCATATCATCATATTAAAATATTTATTTGCTTAAAAGACGTTATAAAAACACATTAAAAGTAAATTAAAAACTCATATTTACATGCTTCAACTCATTTTCTGAGACGTCGTCAGAATGTATAACAGAAAATTACAAATGCATATGAAAAATGGAAAAAATCATCGAAAATAAACAAGTAATCATACAACGCGCCCTATATTTTCGTGATTGCTCGAGTTCCCTCTATGCCGCGATGCCGTAATTTGTCCAACCATTCAACCCATAAATTCGGGATACGAAAAGATAATGCATCGTTACAAACTCCTGAACCTGTTAAATAAATTTCAATGGACTCTCTTATGAATAATTGTAAATAAAAATTAGACCTGTAGATTATTTTACTCTCGTTAAAAAGTATGTGAATGTTCTCTATTTGATTTAGCCGGGATAAAGTATTACCTCTATTGTATTTTATGTCCGCTATATGTTCTTTACATCTGATATTGAATTTTCGTTGGGTTACACCTATAAAATGATTTTTGATTCCTCCCTCCCTAATAAATGGAATCATATAAACTCCTGAGAAGTCATCTCTATTAATAGGATCAATTTTAGTATTTAAAAGCAATTTACTTTAAATTTGGAATAGTTCAAACAACACAACTTTCTGCCAGTTTTCAGCTTGAATTTTGAAGCAACCCATCAAGTACAAATGAATTAACTCAATATCTGGTTTTCAACGATTTTAACCCAGATGATGAGCACGTCGCATGCTCGAAGGTACTTGGTTTTGATATTTTAGTTGTATAATGAATGCATGTATTTTAATAGAACACCTTTAAGTAATTTTAAATGAAACTTTTTGTTTTTTCGAAATAATGTATATTCCTTATCAAATCCCCGTAAACTTTAATTTAATTTTTTTGCTTTTTTGGAAAAGTAATTTTGTAGACTAATTATAAATTTTATTCATGCAATATTTACTGAAAAATGATAAAATCGACAAGTTTTCCATTCAATTTGAAAATTGATTACAAAAACTAAACTTTTCTAGATGTGAAAGCGAAGATGCATGGCTTAATTGCTAAATTAGAGTTAAGTTTAAACAAGTTATACAAAAATTTTGTTTTTAAAGTCAATTCCTACGTAGGTCATCAAAGAAAAAATTAATATAATCCCTTAAGCTAATATTAGTTTTTGTTGCATTAAAATATCTCAATTTGTTGACTTTCTATAAGCAAGTAGGTTTACAATGGAAGTCTATGGGGATTAGGCGAAATATTAGAGATATCGCCAAGTTGGCGACAAACTTGGCGACATTTGGCGACAGAACAAGGTCCCCCCCCCCTATGGTAACTATAGATATGAAGATGCATTAAATGCTGTTCAATAAACAATGGCCGCCATGTTGTCTCCCATATAAAACTAAAATTAATTAATTAAAATTTAATTAATGAATTAATATTTGAAAAATCTGTATTAACATCAATTGTCATCCAGTACAATTTAAAAAAAAAATTTCAACTTGATAGGATGAATAATAAGTATTTTATTAACGATTGAAAATTTGAGCAAGATATAAAAATAAATATAGGGAGAGTGTGAACTAATAGTAGGAATTGAAAAAAAAAATGTATTTGTGACAAAAGATTTATCTGCTTAATAAGTTTTAAAAAATTGTGAAGTGACTAGTACTTTCTAAGGTACTTTCAGACAACCTGAATGCGAATAAAAGTTTTTTGAATAATTCGTACATATGAGGGGGGAGGTGTGTCGTGATTTTAGAGAGGGCTAGCTAAAGTATCCGGTATTGCACTGAATTTTAAGAATGTGCAAAATAATACAGCTATATATGAACTTATTTTCATTCATCATTGGAGCAATAACGTTAAAATACGCTAATATTTCCATAATCGAGTTTTTATCATGCTTCAATACAATTTTTCACACTTATAGGACGTTATCTATTCACCACGTCCTTTATATTTCCAATATGACGCAATATTCTATTTTTTTGTATTCGTCAAATTAATTAAATAATTATAATTTTTCACATGGAAATAATAAAACAGAAAATTTATGACGTAACATCCACTTTTGTTTTTAATTCGTCAAACTATTTATTTTACTTTTCATTTGTCATGTGGAAATCTTGCAGTAGAAAAGTTATGATGTAATATCCCCTTTTTTTAAATTCGTCAAACCATTTATTTCATTTTTTCACGTTGAAATTTTGCAATAGAAAAGTAATTGTTGTGGTAAGAATTTTATTGTGGATTTTTAAATGTTTGCAATAGCTATAACGAAAAATGATTAAATTTGATTGGAAATTTCTGTTAAATTTGTGGTTTTTTATTAATTAAAAATTGACTATAAGTTATTCCGATTCCGGATTAATTTAGTTGCCACGGGCGTGTTTTAATACACATGTACGTAACATTTCACAATTCTGGCTTCTAAACTGTGGATTTGTATAGCATTACAGACAGACAAATTTTCATTTTTATACATTAGATTAAGAGGAGGGGAGAATTCGCAAAGAAAAATTGGGTATTCATTGTATTAGGCCTTATTTTCGGGGAAATACGTAAGAACTTTTCCTTTTTTCAATTAATTACATGAGCTTAAAATCTCTCTATATATCTGAAAACATAAATGCAAGAATACATTTTCAAAGATAAGTTCTTCTCGTGAATATGCTTATCCAAAAATTCATCATAATAGCATCATTAACTGTATTTCTTCGATCGTAAATAAATTGTTGGAATATTCAAAAGCAGTTCTTTTGTGTTCATCAGATTTTACTTATTAGATTCTTTGAAATGATATGTTTAGAAAGTGAAGTTTTATTCACAAGACATTTTTAGAAATTTTTGGATTATTTACAGCTTTCATTTTCTTTTTTACCGTGTTTCTCTGAAAATAAGCCAGGGTCTTATATTATTTTTTCTTTTCCCAAAAGACGCTTGAAGTTTTATTTTCGGCAAATGTGTTTTCTTAACACGTGGAAAACGTTTTGTTTATGCATTTACAACAATCTGAATTTATGCAGCTATTCATGTACAAGAATAATTTTTATACATGCAAATGTATATTTATTCTATTTTTATTTATAAATTTATATTTTACAAGTGGAATTCCGCTAGCTGCGCTGTTGGGTTTTTTCTCACACGAACGTCAAATCAAACTTTCAAATAATCTAGTGTTCGGACCCTTCTGTCTCAAGCAGCGTACTCCTTGGTGGGCAGTGCTCACTCCGATCTCGAATCAAACGAGCCTCAAATTATTGCAATATTTTTAGACCGAAATCTTTCCAACCGAGTTGGGTGGGGGTAACCACTGTTAAGTGCACAACGGACCTTTAAACTCATTTATTTTATTTTATTTTTAATTTCCATTTTAAATATTATTGAAGGGCACACTATATACATTTTAGCATATATATATCACACAAGAAATTAAAAAAAAAATTGAAGAAAAATAAGAAATTTTCCTGAATATTTTAAGCGTTATCATGAACTTTCAAAATGTCGCAACCTCATTCCATATCAATTAAAATCCCCAATATATCTTATGCCAGTTTAATTTACATAGTTTTATGTGTAGGGGATACCGGGGTTAGTTGGCTACAGGGGTAAGTAGGCGCAGTCCTTATAAATTGCCCGTTTTTGTATAGATTGCGCAACCCATCACAGAGTACCTTCCTTATTGCTTTTTACAATCCTCAGTGTAGTTTTGCATCATTACCTACGTGCAGTGGACATTTATTACGATTTTTCTGTTATTTGCACTCATAAGTAATTTTTTGTTGCATCATTCTTTTTCTAATTTCTAATACATATCTTAATAATTGCGATTTAACTTGTGCAGTTTTTCTTAGTGTATGATTAACTGTACCTACCCCATATGTGATTTACTTGGATTATTTATGCTTAGAGGATTACGTGACCTTTTGTGAAGAAATTTATTATGGGGCAAGTAGGCGCATTGAACACGGGGCAAGTTGGCTCGGTGTTTGGTGTGCGCTGGTAGCTTGAAAAACAGCAAACAACGGGAAAAGTCATTACAATGCAAGATTTTGGGCACACGAGGCTTGCCCAAACGGAGACACTGCATTTTTTATTTGTGGCAACTGTAACTATGAAGATGTCGGATAGAAGTTACTCAATGTTGATGTTTTATTCATTACTTTTATGTCTCTAAAATTATACAGACACAATTATACAAAATTTACATTGTACGGTTATAACGCCTTTGTCTAAACTTACTGGTAATAATGAAATTGATTTCGCTTAACTGCGTGTCTCATTTGAGCTTCATTTAAATTTTAATAAAGCGTGGGCCAAATAACCCCATAGGTATAGGCAACTTGCCCCGTGACGGGGTAGTTTGGTGCACAATTTTCCTTTTACTTTAGGCTTCCGCTAAACATAAAGCTACAAGGATATATATATATATATAGATTTTCAATTATTTTTATCGGTATCCATATCCTCGTAATATAGTACAAGGGACTATATTTTAAACATAGCAGCTTGTATATTCTATGTTTTTAGTATCCATGTTAAGTGTGTTGGTGGAAACTGTATTATTGTCATTTCATTCATAATCACAATTTTTGATCGTGGTCGGTAACGTTTATTTAATGGTTATATATATATATATATTTGAACGGAGGGTAATTTCGGGATCTGGGGGGGTGGGGGGTCATGTTCGGTGAAAATATAACAAAATTTTTCGGAATAGTTTTCCTCCGAACGGCTGCAATAGGTAGCTTTTTGTAATGAAAGCTACCTATTAGAGAGTAAATTGAGGTAAAAATAGCAGAAATTGTGTATTTTTCATTAAAACTATCGGTATACGAACTTTAAGCAATGGCGGATCCAAGGGGGAGGTCACAGGGGTCATGACACCCCTCTGAACACCCACAAAAATATTCTAAAGATCATTTTTAAAATGAAATATACAGTAGAGTCCCGATTATCCGAGTTCCGCTTAACCGAGTTATTTTCTTCTAATGGACTGATGGCTTCCATTATTATTAAACAGCCATTATAAATGAAATGTTAGCTGAAGATGAAAGAGTAGTAGTAAAAAGTTAGAAATCTGATTTTCTGTTCAGAATGGGGGGAAAATGGCCATAATAATAAAAAAAAAATCCTGTACACCAGTCCATCAGAAGAAAATGATCCTATATAATTTCGATTGAAAAAAACTATTTAATACTTTGAGCAGAAAAAAGAGGCTACACCAGCAATTGTTACTTCTAAAATTGAATACAAATTTTTGCCATATTTATTCGTTGACAATTATTAGACTTTTTAACGAAAGTGACAGCCAATCGTTCCCTTGTGACGACATTTTTGTGGCTGTCAACTCGTAAAACTTGGCAAAAAATGCTAACTTTGACAACATTTTCTGAATTAATCTTTGCCTTTATAAGAAAATGGGAAACTCTTTAATTTCTTGGTATCTGAACAAAATCGGTAAATTTTATATTTTTACGAATATTAATGTAATTTTTTTGTATTTACGAATAAAAATGACTTCGCGAAAGTATCAGAAAAGTAGTTAGTTTGGATTTAGGAATAACTTTCAATATAAAAATTTCTTAAAAAAGATGTGATACCCTACCACCCCCCACCCCCAAAAAAAAAATCCATGACCCCCCCCCCCCCTCTAAATGGTGAGATGGATCCGCCCTTGACTTTGAGCTTGTGTAAGTCATATAAATCCGACCAAAATACAAAAACTTTTGTTAAAATCGTACAATATATAACTTCTAATATTTAAAAGTGAAATAATCAAGTCAGTATAACAAAATCGAAATTTAGTCTATTTCATGGGCCAAAAACGCGTTTTATGGACCCTGATACTTCATTTTTATTTGTTGGTAACGACATGCAATAACGATAATAAACTATTTTATTTAACCAGTAGAACTTCATGACTTCTAGATTCTCTGAAAATCTGCAAACACGACTTTAAAACGCAAATGAAATGTACTCTTCTTAAAGATTACGCTGTTCTTAATACGAAATCTAGAATTCATCGTAATAAGTTCATTAAATGTGCTTCTTCGATCAAATATAAAATCTTGAATTATTCAAAATGACTTTCTTAACTTTTGTCAAATTTATACTTATTAAACTGTTTGAAATGAAATGTTTTTAAAAAAAAGTTTTGCACATGCGATAATTTTTAAAATTTATTGAACAATTATTACAGCTTTCATTTTTATGTGCATTATATTTTAGTATAATGAACTTTGTAGCAAATGATTATTCTTTTGAGGAAATTATATGCATTTAACTTTCCCATTTGCTTTGAGACAGTCTGAAGTTTTATCTAATTTTAAAATATTAGGGGATTCAAAACAACAACCACCAATCCGGAACTCCTGGGCTGCAGAATACAGGTGAGGACCAATATTCCTTAATTTAAAACTGTAATAACTTTTACATTTAATATATTTTTTAAGATTACCCACTGACAACATCAAGAAGCATTTTTATTAGAAAAATATCAAATACGTATTCTAATAACATGTTGAAATTTATTAAAAATGGCACTTCACATTAGCCACATGCGATCATTTAATGGAGGAAGAAACCGCCAAAGATTTTGCTACTTACAGCAGCCTTCTTGTTGCTGATAATTAAAGCGGTTTTAGTTCATAGTTCGATTACGCATGTGTTTCTTTTTTGCATTTGAAGCCCACCGAAGTGGGTATTGCATTGGGGCCTATAGCTACAATGGCTGTCGCCTCGAATGATCCTTTATTTTATACACAGAAATAAGTACACAAATCTGATATAACAATTTCATCAAGATAAAAGGACTAGATATCACAAGGAAATTAACAACACCAGAGAATTACAGCCGGGAGCTCCACAAAGAGTGTGCAATGGATCCAGCGGGAGTCGAAACCTCAGACCTCCTACACTGTTAAAAATTTTGCAGCATTCTGGCAGGTCATTCGACCGTTGTTTGAAAAAACGGTTTCATAACCATAATTTAACTATATTCTGACCATAAAATGGCCAATAATATGGTCAGAATAGTGTTAAATTGCAGTTGTTTTAACCGTTTTCGGAAAAAAATGGTCAAATGACCTGCCAGAATGCTGCAAATTTTTAACAGTGTAGGCTCTCAAGCGATTAGCGGAATAGCGGAATAGCCTCTTAACCACTCGGCCACGGTGGCCCGTGTCAATTTTGTGTTTTTTTTAATATAATTATTGATGATTGATTATTTTATGATTTGTTTATGTAGTTATAATTTTGTTATGCAATATTGGTTGGAAACGAATTCTGAGATATTTATATTGCTTGAAATGCAAAAATGTCATTCGTTCGTAATCGGTTCGCACGCGATGGAGAAAATTATTTTTTAAATATAAATGATCAATAAATTGAGATAACAGTTTTCAAACAAACTGCATTTGAAGGAACATTTTTTTAGCGCACAGGCTATCAGAGCCTGGGAGCTAATGTGCCCGCCGCACAGTTGAGTATTTCTAAAAAAAGCTGGACAAAAGTCGAAAAATGAACTTCGTTAAAAATCGCAATACTTTATATGTTTGTATAGCTTACTAGCCAGCGCTTCCAGTAAACAATATCTTAGGAATGTTCGGTAACACTCCCCGTCGCGTTATCAGTCTGATCACAGCTGTTGTGTATCGCATATATCTCTTTTCTCAGCGCTGTGGTGAGAAGCGCATTATTTAATTGCGATTATTGTTGCATGTAATGGAAATCTGAATAAAAACTTTTATGGACATAGAAGTGGAAAGTATGTATCTTAAATTACTGTATTTAATTTTATTTATAAAAGGATACAGTTATGAAAATAGCCAGATTGTTTTATCTTTAAAAATAAGTGTAATTTTTACTAGTTCTTTTAAGTTTTTAGTGATTTATAAATACGTGTCGCCCTTTGTCGGGCAAAACTTTTTGTTGGAATATAAATATAGATATTCCACATTATATTCATAAAATAAAATCTTGCCCCAACTTGCCCCAATTTTTTTTTTTACCGTTTTATAAAAAAATGGTATCAGAAGATGACGATATTTTGAAAACGAAAAATCTTCATTTTTCTTTTAGAAACTTCAGTGACAGCAAAAGATCTTTCAAGAAAGTTGCTGTTTGACTTTAAACAAGATTGTTCTAATACGAAAACAGATGAAAAATTATGTTTGATGGAAACTAAAGTTAAAAAATGACGAAATGTCCGGTAGATAAACAAGTATCATTAATACGTTCGTTAAGCCGTTTCAAATCGGATTTTTTTTTTAAAATGGGAGGCTGCCAATAGTGCAAAATCGCACTTTCTTAAGATAAATGAACATTGGCTTAACAGTTCCATAAAATTATCTGTAGACTATACTATCTGTATAATATCAAAAAGGTATACTAACAAAAGATTTCGCCAAATTGTGTGACAGAAGCAATTGACAAAAAACAAGACTTTTAAGGAAGCAAGTTCCTCTTGATCAATTAACATATGCAGCTAGTACAAGTCAACGAGCTGCTGGTAATATTGATGCCTCGACACTCACAAAACATATAACTCTAAGTGAATAAGAGATACAAAATACAGAAAAATAATAACTTCAGCAAAAAAAAAAAAAAAAAAAAAAAAAAAAAAAAAAAAACACTATTAAGAACCATACACCATCAGAAGCCTTATCAATTTTTGTAGAAGCTGATCTAAAGAGAAAGCAATGGGAAATTAGTCATAGTGCAAATAAGAATATTTACTTATTATTCTCTGATTAAGTAAGCGAAGAAGGAATGCTATATAAGTGAGGAGTCGATGAATGTGACAGAAACAAGCGCAGAAGTTAAACCTACAGATCTTCTTGATCACACCTCTTTAAGACTGTGTAAATATTTAGAAGAAGTTATTCTAAATAATACAGAAGAAGAAAACTACAATTTAGAACAAATATCTAAATGGCTCCCAACAGTCGTAATTTAAACAGATATTTCAGAATACTTCTGATAGTGATGTAAATATATTTCCTTTGTTCTCTTGTTCCTTTACGTTTAGAGGCACTGTCCAGTGGACATAGAATTGATGTTAAAAAATTTGAAAATTACACCGAAGAAACTGCAATTTTTTATGTCGAATTATATGGGTAGCACCCAATATCACCAACAGTACATAAAGTTTTAGCACATGGGGCCACAGTAATTAAACTTGCAATATTGCCTATCGATCAATTTTCGAACGAGGCTGCAGAAGCTAGAAACAAACATTTCGACCAATATAGGCAAACTTTTTGCCGAAAATTTTCTCGTGAGTAATGTAATAAAAATGTTTTGAACAGACGATTACTAAATTCTGATCCTTTTATATGTAGTTCAAGACTAAAACTTAAGAAAAAAAGCCTTTTTCTGGCGAAACAACCAGAAACACCATACGCACAACATCCAAAGTAAGAGGAAGATGATGATGATGAAGACGAAATAGATGAAGATGAATATGATTAGAATAGTAAGTTACAGAAAGAACTTGTTATAAATATGTTAAAAAAAAACGGAATATTTCATTAAATATAATAAATGTTTATTCTAAATTGATTTAAATAGTAGTTTATTTATTAAAAAGCAAAGATTTTTTGTAAATTCATAAAAAAAAAAATTATAAGATTTTTAATATATATATATATACATAAAATGACTCTAAATAGCTTTTTACAACACTTCAACTTGATACAACTCATAAAATAATTTTGTCCACATTTTTCGGGAAATACTCCTCTGTGCGCCGGTTCTGTATGTATGCATGTATGTACGTAACGCGATAACACAACTCTTGTCCGATTTGCTTCAAATTTTTTTTTCTATGTTCATTCTGATAAGACTCTTCCCTGATTAGTTTTCGGAATTCATTGGTTAAGGATAAAAGGGAAAAAGGGGGCTGTTTCTCCTCCCCCTTAATTTAGATAAATTGGTTTTTCATGCAGAATTAATCGATTTGCTATAAATTTGGTATGCCGGTTTATTATGTTAAGGAGCTTCCCTGATTAAATTTGGATGTTCATTAGTTAAGTATAAATGAGGGAAAAGGGGTTAAACTCCCCCTTAATTTAGATAAATGGGTTTTTCATGCAGAATTATTCGATTTGCTTCAAATTTGATATACCAATTTATTCCGATATGGCGCTTCCTTCATTAGATTTGGAGGTTCATTGGTTAAGTATAAAAGGGGAGAAAGGGGGCAAGTCCCCTCCCCTTAATTTAGATAAATGAATTTTCATGCAGAATTATCCAATTTAAATTAATTTTTTTTCTATGTTAATTCTGATAAGGAGCTTTCCTGATTAGATTTGGAGGTTCATTAGTTAAGAATAAAAGACATAAAGGGGGGGGGGGTTAGACTCCCCCTTGATTTAGCGATATGGTTCTTTCATGCAGAATTATCTGATTTGCTTCAAATTTGGTATACTGGTTTATTATGTTAAGGAGCTTCACTGATTATATTTGGAAGTTCATTGGTTAAGTATAAAGGGGAAAACGGGGATAATCCCCCTGAATTTACTTTTTGAGGGGCATTATTCTTTGAAATAAGAGTATAATATACAATTAGTGTGAATAGCCTGTGAGCTCAGTGCCATCAGTTTAACTGGGCACTTTTCTTTTTATTCCCTATTCGACGGTATAAATTGTGTGATGTTTAGATGTAAAAAAAAATACAGTAAAAGCAAAAAATACGCCACTGTCAAAATGATGTCAGCGTAAAGGAAGAAAAGGATTTTGCTTTGTAATATATAAATATAACAACATAAGCATATTCATATCTATACCGTAAAGTGCTTTTATCATTTCTTTATATATTAGAAGTCGAAATGGTGTTAAATTTTAACTCTTTTAAATTTTAGTAAAGCAAAAACATATACAATTTTAAACTACATCGGAAATACATACATTCAAACAACAGGAATTTTCAATCTTAAATAGACACTATTTTATTTAAATTCATGATTTGTGTATTTTGTTAAAATTTGTAAATATTTCAAAATGTATACGAATGGATCGTTTCAAACATCACGTTCTTTTATCCTGAAGAACTCGAATTCATCCTAATAAGCTCATTAGCTCTGCTTCTTATCGTAAATAATATCTTGAAACATTCAAAAGAACTTCTTTAATTTTCGTCAAATTTTACATATTAATGATTTTCCTGTAAAATAGTGCTTTGCAGTTTTAAGAGAGTACATGTTATATTTTTAGAAATGGGTCAATTATTTATAGCTTTCGTCATTGTGTTTCTAGTAGTTTTGCGTTATAACATGAAATAAAAGAATTTTCTATGATTTATTTAACTTCATGACTTGTAGATTCTGTTAAAATCTATAAATATTTCAAAATATATACGAAAGGATATCGTCTAAAAGATCACTTTCTTTTATCGTGAAAAACTGGAATTCATCCTAATAAGCTCAATAGCTCTGCTTCTTGATCTTGAAACATTTAAAAGAACTTTTTTTTTTTAAATTTTCGCCAAATTTTACTTTTTAATGATTTTCGTGCATAGTGCTTTGCAGTTATAAAAGAGTATGTTATATTTTTAGAAACGTGTTAATTATTTATAGCTTTCATCATGGCCGGTTTATGATAGTGTTGTATTATGAATGAAATGAAAGTATATTCTGTGACGTTCACAGCATAGTATTTCATTGCTTGTATGTTAAAAATGATGGGGATTAACATCATAAATTTCAGAATTTATTAGACTGGAAAAGTCTGTTAAAATCCTTAAATGTTTCAAAATATATATTTGAAAGGTTATAGTCTCGAAGATGATGTTCTTTTATCGTGAAAAACTTGAATTCATCCTAATAAGCTCATTAACTCTGCTTTTTGATCGTAAATAATATCTTGAAACATTCAAAAGTGTTTCTTTGATTTTCGTCAAAGTTTACTTATCGTGTTAAGTAGTAGTACTTTGCAGTATAGTAGAACTTCGATTATCCGAAATAATAGGGACCAAGAAAATTGAAATTTTCGGATAATTGAGAATACTTCAAATTTAAGATTAAGGAGAAATATATGTGCTATTTCTTATTATGGTAACAAGTGCATACTAAAAAATAAAGCAATAGCAAAATAGAAACAAGAATAAATTGCCTGAATTTTAATTTTGAAATTAAGTACCTTTTACATATTTCACAAGGATTTGAAAGAATGTTTTGTTTGTCGCAATTTCGATTGCCTTTGCTTTGAAGCTCTATCACGAAGTTTTTTAATATAATCTGTTTACCAGTATTACAGTCTTTCTGCTGCTCCAGACATGCCAAACCTTTAGCAAAACATTCGAAAGCTTCAGAATTGCTAATTTGTTCGTTCCACTCCGTAGCTTACAGGAACTCAAGTTAAATTCAAAGGAATTCTAAGAAAGGGCATCAAAAATATTTATATGCACTCGTGGTTCGGAAAGGACCGCTTGCACACAAGGAATATGATAGTTAAAAAAAGAAAAGCTTTCAAAATGGATTTTGCACACAAGAAATGTAATAGTTAAAAAAAAAAAAAAAAGCTTTAAAATTTGATTTCGGTTAATCGAGAGTTTCGGTTAAAAGAATTTCGGATGAAAGAGGCTCTACTGTATTAAAATAGCATATAGTATTTTTAGAAACGTGTAAATTATTTATAGCATTCATCATCGTGTTTATACTAATTTTGTATTATCTATACAATAAAAGCCTAAGTCACGTGACTTTCGTCAACAGTTCCGGGATGACCGCTTTACTTTTTATATAGCACACTGTTAAAAACACCGTGAAAAATTACCTCTGTTTTTAAAAGTTATCTATTTTCTAACAAATGAGAATGCTTCATAAACGCCTATGGAGCGTTCTCATTGGTCAGAAAATAGATAGTCTTTAAAAACAGACTTCACGATGTTTTTAACAATGCAGGGGATCATTTTGCTACTTTTATGTTAGCTGGGAGCAGATGATTAAATCACCAAATAGGGTTCCATCGCCATCATTTCATTTTAAATGTAAACCTATGATTAATTTCAATTAAATTACATATGTATCAGATACATTTGAAGTAAACATCTTTGATCTCTAATAATAAAAATCTTAAGTCATGTGACTGTCATAAACTAAAACGAGCTGACCACTTCGCTTTTCATATATGCCAAGCGGCCATTTTTAATTAAAATTTTTTTCCAATAAAACCACATAAAAGTTGCATTTTCAGGAAGATCGTTGAAACATAATTAATGTTTGAGTGATAAAATACATTAAAATATGTCTATATTCTGGGATCACTTCAGTTGAAATTAAGTTGGCAGCTGAATGTCTCATTCCATCAAAGTAAACAAACAATAGAGATTCGTTCATCGTGAGCGATTAAAAATATTAAACCATGAAGGTTTAATAATTCGAACTGTAAAAATTCGGAAAGCGGGTTTTCTAGAGAGCAAGTAAAAAGAATTAATCATTTTGTGAATATTATAGCTATCAAACCGCGAGGGAAAATGCCAATTTGTTCGCCACGTCATTCGTCTATAAACCAACGAAATTAATTTTAGTTTCAGAATTCTGCCATACATTGCGAATTCGTTGTTCGTTGAACACGAATCATTTTTCAAAGCTATAACTTACATTTTCCACTGCTGCTGAAGTGGATCTCAGAATTTATCACTTACTTGATGAGGAAAGATCTGCATCAAAATTGTGACATGGGATTGTACATAAATATATATATTTGTGAGATACAAGCTACAAAGATTTCCCAGTAAATTTTTGTAATTTAAATGTTAAATTTACAGTAGTTTTGTTATACCTGGCACTGGATCTTTTGGGTGTCGTATTAGTTAAAATGCGCCAATTGGCAGACGACCCAATTACCGAAGATTACATAATACGTTTAAAATCTCCGCATTAGCGAACGTATTTCAACTGATAAGCAAATGGGGTACTTACATATTATCCAGGCCATGCACTGCAAATAGAAGCGTCTTAAATTTAGACACATATGTGACTGAAAAAGAATTTTAGACACTTAAGTGTCTTAATCTGAAAATTAAGACACTATAGATGTCTTAATTTAAGATACATAAGCGTCTTACTATGACCATGGTGTAAACGAACTGAGAATAATGTCTAAAATATCCGCAAACGTCTTATTTTAAGACACTTCATTGCTTTAAACGTGTCTTAATTTAAGACGTTTTGATTCTTCCGACGCAATAACCACCAGGGGGCACTAGAACTCCCAGTTGCGCATGCGTTTTAGATGTCTTCGTTCGAAGTGGTATACGTTGTAATTCAAACAAAGTTTGTTTTTATGTACGCGTGTATTTTAATTCGTTTTTTGCGAAATGTGAAGTACTGTGATTTTAATTCGTATTAACTTGGATTATTTATTTATTGAATACATACATCTGACGTGTGTGCTCGACATCAAATGTCTCTTAGAAGCTGTCGTCGATACAAGGGCGGGATAGACACAGAACAGAAGTAGACGACGGTTGAAGATTACACCCGGAAATTGTACAAAGCGTGTGCAATGGGATTAGTGTTAACTCGTATCAATTTATATCAATGATATTGTGTTATTCATCTTTGTCCTGTCGAAGCTGGCAAAAAAAAGAAACTTTTGTCTGGCGGGTCCTGTTTTTAGGATGAAACATCTCATTCTTTAAATATGGCTAGTCGGATGTATTATGGGATTACCTTTTAAACTGATGAAAGTCTTTCTCCCTCACTGTGGTTGTGGTAGTTTTTAAAATTTCAAATCGAGGAATATTTCTTACCTCTTGCAGCAACTCAAGTAAGTTTCTTTATAGTAGTAAAATTAGTGTATTTTATGATTTTATTTATTGTACTAAACAAAATCCTGCATGAAATTTAATTAGTTTTGAATCTGTTCGCAAAAAACCCCACTAATTCTAGAAGTATATATTTTTAAACTTATGACGTTCTTTTTTATTACGAATTATATATTCAATGTCAGTTCTTAGATTCAATGGATAATTTTTATCTCGCAGTAAATGACGGCCACAAGGAAGTAAAGAAAAAAAAAAAAACTTTGAAAGATGACCTAATGCTTTCTTACTTCCTGGCATAAAACCGCAGATTAAAAAAAGATAAATAAAGTAAATGAGACTGGTCTATTATATGAAGCTGCCTGTAAAAATATACATATGTATTTGATTTGCAATCAACTCTAATACTGATTTTTTTATTATTTTTAATAAAAAAGTAATTTGAAATTTATAATGGGAAAAAGTAAAAACCTCTAACTAGATTTCGTATTTAAAATTGTGGTAACTTTATTTATATGCACTTATACGAAAAATACAAAAATGACAGATGTTACTGTATATATTTAAGACGAAAGAAGTTTGGAAATCATAAGATATTTTTTCCTCATGTTTTTAATATAGAATATGTACTTATTTGTTTTTATTGATAGTTGAATAGCTTTTGTGAGTACCCTCTGATCTACATAAAAACTTGCCCATGTGGAAATATAAATTTTTTAAAAACATAATTTTTAAATAAGTATTTTCATTTTTTTTGGGGGGGGGAGGGGGGGATTTTGCATGAATTTTTGTAAAGCTGATATCTTAAATCTTGCACTGATTATAATGAAAGTTTTGAACTTTTAGAGTAGGACAAGTTTAAAAACGCAAATATATTTAACAAAATACCAAAGTCATTTTTTCCCCAATGTTATTAAAGTAGAATATTTATTTATTTATTTTCATTATTCATAGTTAAATGGCTGTTGTGATTATCAAGTGATGTATATGTAAAATTGCCTATGTGGCAATATATTTTTTTATATTTTCATTTTTTGGGGGGGGGGGGTGAGGGGGGGATTTTTGCAATTTTCGTACATCTGATATTTTAAATCTTTTTCCACATTCAACCGAGTATAATAAATATTTTGAACTTTTAGAGTAGGACAAGATTATAAAATATATATATATATTTATCTATGTACCTTAAAAGCCCTTAATAGCGAACACTTCGGGACCGCGGAATTTGTCCGATAATTGGAGATGTCTACTTTTTTGAGGTAAAAATATACAAATATGTATGTCTGCTGATTAAAAAAGTATTCGTTAAATAGAGGTGTTCGCTATTCGAGAATGTCCATTAACCTCCATAACGGATACTCCCGAATACCGGACATCTCAATTTAGACAACTATAAGTCGTTGCGTTTTTTGCAAAAGTACTTCTTGATTAAAGGAAGGGCAAACTGGGAAGTGCCCCGTCCCCCTACGACTGTAGTGCCCCCAAATTTGATGTGCAATATTTGTAAAGCTTATATTTTAAATCTGTTTCGAAATTGTACTGATTATAATCAATATTTTGAACTTTTAAAGTAAAATAAGGTTAAAAACAAAATAAATTTTAAAAAAATCTAATATTTAGATAAATATTTTTTGTTTTTTAATCTTGTTCTACTCCTGAAGTTCAAGATATTGATTATAATCAGTACAATGTCGTAAAAGATTTAAATTATCAACGTAACGAAAATTGTATACCAAAACTGAGAGCACCAAAAAAATCAGGCTGTATTGGGGGGGGGGGGGGGGCAGGACCACAGCCAAATATTTTTCCAGGATTCAACGTGGTCAAACATGGCTACGTATGATGCTTACAAAAAAATGGATGCGATTCAGACGTTTGAAGTGTCTGAAATTCAGACGCAAAAAGTGTCTGAAAAAATTCAGACATTTTAAAATGTCTGAAAACTGAACACTCCATTTCAGACACTTAAGTGTCTGAATTTCAGACATTTTAATTTAGAGTGTGTCATATGCAACTTCTCCAAACATGGCACCAATAATACTAATTACTGTAACCCTTACTTTTTGACAACTTTATAACGTATCATATGTAATAAAAGCTATAATATAATAATACGTAATGTTATAGCGGCTTACTTTCCATAAGTACGCCTTATAATTTAAATAAGGTCTCATTACTTCAAAAGGACACTCACTCTGAGAATTTAGTAGAAAAGAACTTTTAATGGAACTTCTGGACTACACGATACATTTCTGTTTACACGATGAACATATTTACATAACTTAGTAATATTAGAAGAAAACCTTTCGGGAAAAACACGTACATTTCACCACCTCCACCTTCTGCGTCTCATAGACAACTCCGCGGGGGATAAAACAACGCAATCGCGTACATATCACAACCTCTTCGAATCGTGTTTCATGACCAACTCTGCGGCATAAAGTAACAGCAAGTAAGAACGGGAGATGGGGAAATATGCCGGCTATTGCTGCCACCTATTCTAATGATCTTTAAATATTACCCGTTACAATATATATTATTTATATTTTATAGTTAATAGTTTTTGTCAAATTATAGTTTGCAGTTTTTTCTATTTATTCATGATAGTTCAGTTATTATATTTTGTTTATTAATTTATCAATTTATTTGATGATACAGGTTTATACAAATATTTTACAGACATATATACAATAAATACAATAAACCCAACTATTGTATATATTGTGTCTTAAATATCTGTATATATCTTTATGAGTTGAATGCAGGCGTTATTTATGTATAGTCGTGGGGAAAAAAAAGTAAACACCCCCTACTAACTCAGCAACAATTTATCGTAGAAGAAAGTTACTGGTACCGATCGATTGGAAGTAAAGTTTACTTTTAAATGATGTATATAAAATATGCTTAGGGGGCCATCTACAAATTAAAACGAACCATAACTTCAATTTTTTCAATGACAATACCCAATTCTGACAGCATAAATGAACTCTACACTCTTCAATTAGCCCAAAAACAAATTTTTATGCAATTCGTACCGTAAGTTTCCGAGAAATTAATTATTTTAAAACGAGCGTATTTTAAGGGCTGTATCCAAATTGAAGTTGGGTACTCGATTGCTAACCGAGAGAGCCCCCTTCTTGATCAAGGCACCTTAAGCAGTCAAAGAAGACTGTTAGATAACAAGGCAGCAGAAGAAATTTCAAAATATCTACTCACTTCTATCATAGACGGCCCCTTAAACCCATCATTTTGCCATTTTTTAAGCATAATTTGAAAACTATTTGGAAGAAAAATGTGAAATTTTGGATTTTCATAAAGCAGAACTTAATAAATCTAAATCCGTCAAAAAAATGGTAGGTTGCAATTCATAACTTTTTTCGAATATTAATTTCATAATTCATAATTCATATCATAAAATTATAAAAATTGCAAATTCATTGTATTTATGTTTGGGCACATGAGTTTTATTGCTACACAACAAATTAGCACATTAGGAGCATGATTTCAGGAGATATAAATAAAAATATGAAAATGTAATTTAACATTAGAAGCACTAAATTTTGAATGCTTATAATTCAAAATCTTATCATTCAAATGACTTGAAATTTGGTTTCTAGGCATAGTTTGAACCAAAGATTTGAAATATCTCGTTGAAATTGGGTATTGCTATTGAAAAAAATGAGGTTTGGTTCGTTTTAATATGTAGATGACTTCCTAAACAAATTTTATACATTATGTACATCATTTAAAAGTAGACTTTATTTCAAATCGTTCGGTACCAGTAACTTCCGTCTACGATAATTTCTTGAAGTGTTAGTAGCGTTAGAGTTAGTAGAGTTAGTAGAGTTAGTAGTGTTTTTTTTAATTATTATTTGATATATTTTATCATTTTTAACAATGTTATGTATTAATGCATAACATAATACATAATGTTAAATTACTGTTTTGAACATGATTGGCAGACGATAAACAAGATTGGCAATTGACAACCATTTTTGGCGATCTATCTTAATGAAAAATAAGGGAGCAGTGAGTGATTTTATCGATGGCGTCAGCCAAAACAACTTACCCAGGCAGACAAAAATATATTTAGATGTAAAATGGAAAGGTCCTACCTGTATTCTCTGTAAGTAGCTGGATCTATCCCGTGCTTTTTATCTGAATGAAATAAGCTTTATTGAAGTATATGAACGGAAATCCTGCAATTCCGTTTTGTGCGTGTACTCTTCAGAAAACACGGGATCTTGAAGAATCACAATTTTATTCTGGACTACTATGAGAAAATAGGAGAAGAAACGCGGTTAATTAATATATGAGTGACATAGATAAATTTAGACAGTTCAAACTGTCTATAAGACGTTGTTATGTGACATTTTTAAGTAGGAGCTGTCGCTTCCTTCGAAGAACAATAGACGACGTCGAACACCACAAGCGTGTTGTTATTGCATTGAGATTTTAAAGCAGACTGATAAAATCTGAGGTCCCGAAAACTGTTCAAAGGGTTGAGACAGAAAATAGTACATAAGTCAGCAGTTTTCATTGTTAAATGAAGCTTCAGAGTTTAATTGCGTAACTTCACTGCATGGTGTAGCCATCTGTGAGTGTCGAGATGAAATAAGTTCCGGATTGACGAAAACTTGTGGTGCTTCCATCTGCCGGAAGTTCGTGTTAACAGTTCACTTACACACGGTATCTGTCACATGTTCACAGGCGTGTATTATGTAGCATACCATTTATTCACAAGCTTTTTCGGAGTATAGTGTATAGTGTAGCATATTTTAATCACAAACATTAATTATTGAGTATTGTGTATGTAGTTGCATGTTTATAAACGTTTTCTGGAATAAATAAATACTAATTACACAGGTTCTTCACGTAAAACTAGTCCTATTAAGAAAGAATTTTAACATTCCTCCTTTTTACGTGAAGAATCTATCCCATAGTTAGTTGCATTTCTTTTCTTAGAAACTCAAATTTAGTTTTTGGAAGTGGCTTGGTGAGGATATCTGCAAGCATTTGCTTGGTTGGGCAATAAACAATTTTAATTATGCCACTTTCGTATTGGTGTCTTATATGATGATATTTCACCTCAATGTGTTTAGTCTTGGTCTGTGCTTTTTCATTCTTAGTGAGTTTTATGGCGGACAAGTTGTCGTCGTAGATTTTTATTGGTAATTGTTGAGGTAATTCGAGATCGCTAAGTAGGTTTAATAACCACTTGATCTCTTGTGTAGCGTTTGACGCCGCAATGTATTCGGCTTCAGTTGATGACAATGCTACGCTGGATTGTTTCCTAGAAAGCCACGTTAGTGGGTTATTCCCTAATTTAAATAGGTTGCCTGTGGTAGACTTCCTGTCTACCCTGTCATTCGCCCAATCGGCGTCACTGTACACTTTGAGGATCGGTGGCTTCGACTTGTCAATAACGAATTTCATTTTTCTAGTAGTCATCAGGTATCTGATCAGTTTTTCTATGGCTTCCCAATCAACTTGTCTTGGCGACTCATTCCTCCTCCCCAAGAGGTTAACTATCGCTGCGATGTCGGGTCTTGTTAGTGTCGCGATGTATAATAATTCGCCTATTGATTGTCTGTACCTTGTGTTATTTTCCATTAATTTTCCCTCTGGATCCAAATTAAAATAATTAGTGCACATCGGCGTGTAGGTGGGTTTGCTAAGGGTTAAGTTGAAATTTTCGGCTATTTCTATTATTTTGTGCTCCTGATCGAGTTGTAAATTACCGTTTTCTGTTTTTGTTATATTAATCCCTAAATACTGTGTTACATGTCCCAAGTTTTTAATTTCATATTCCCTGGACAATTGAGTATAAATCTCGTGCGTATCTTCTTTATTACCTGCTACGAGAATATCGTCTACGTAGACGATAACATATGCGATTTCCCCGTTTTTGATTCTTTTAAACAGACATTGGTCCGATTCGCATTCTGTGAAATTTAAGTTCCGTAGGGATTGGTTAATCTTTAAATTCCACGCCCTGCGGCTTGTTTGAGGCCATAAATGTCTTTATTCAATTTACACACCTTTTCTTGCTCCCCTTTCTTTAAATACCCTTCCGGTTGATACATATAGACTTCCTCCTCAAGCGTGCCGTGTAGGAAGGCGGTTTTGACGTCAAGGTGCGTCACGTCTAAATTTTTGTAAACGGCTGCATTTAAAAATGCTCTCAATGTGGTATGTGATACGACGGGTGCATAAGTTTCGTCGTAATCACATCCATATTTTTGTGAGTACCCCTTGGCCACTAACCTGGCCTTATACCTTTCTACAGTTCCATCGGCCCCTCTTTTAGCCTTAAAGGTCCACCTTGACCCTATGACGCGCTTTCCCGGTATAGCTTTGATTAATTTCCACGTTTTGTTTTGATGTAGCGAATTCATTTCTTCATTTGTCGCTTCCAACCACTTATTTTTTATTTCCGTGTCCTCAATGTTTTGTAATTCGGTCCACGATTTAGGTTTCTCAATTTTACACAAATTTACAGTTATTCCAAAACGATTCGGAGGTACGCCCCTGTTTTGCCTATGTGACCTTCGCGGTTCGGGATTATTTTCCACCGTGGTTTCAATTTGATCCTCCTTATCATTCGTTAAGTCAATTTTGATGTTTTCCGCCGGTGTTGGAGCGTCAGTTTTGTTTTCTTCAATATCATTAACTTCCTCACATTTAGTACCCTCTTCAATAAATTTTACGGTTCTTGAAATTATTATGTTGTTATTCCCCTTATGAATTCTGTATCCTTTGCTTCGAAAATCATATCCCATCATGACCCCCTCAATTGCCTTTTCGTCAAATTTAGTTCTTTTTGATTTATCTACGTAGGCAAATGCCTTACACCCAAAAGTCTTAATGTTTGATAGGTCGGGCTTCCTATTATTCCACAATTCGTATGGTGAGGCGTGATTTTCATTTGCGTTCGTCGGCAGTCGGTTGGTTAAATATGTGGCTGTCATCACCGCTTCCCCCCAGAAATGCTTAGGCAATTTTGCATCTGACAGCATAGTACGTGCCATTTCAACGATTGTTCTGTTCTTTCTCTCAGAAACCCCGTTTTGGGGGCTACTGTACTGGACACTCAACTGTCTTTCTATGCCGTTTTCGGCTAAGTAGTTTTCGAAACTCTCCCCAAGATATTCTTTGGCGTTATCTGACCTTATAGCTTTTATTACCTTCCCGAATTTATTTTTTGTCAGGGCTACGTACTGCTTTAATTTCTCTACCGCTTCAGATTTATGTGCTAATAGATACGTCATAGTGAACCGACTGTAGTCGTCCGTAAAAGTTATGAAATAACGCTTTCCTCCTGGAGTTTGAGTCTCCATAGGTCCACATAAATCGGAATGTGCAAGTGAACATATTTCTTTGCTTCTATTTTTAGCTGATTTAGGGTAGGGCAAAACCGAAAGTTTCCCCTCAATACACTTAGTGCAATATGTCTCATGCTTGCAGTTGTTTATGACTATTCCCTCAGCCAATTTATGATTTACTAAATATTTAATCGCATCGAAATTTTTGTGGCCCAGTCTCCGGTGCCATTTGTATATACAGTTATCACTATTACATGAGGTTTGTGTACTTAAGGTATAACCGTACTCATCTCTGGGATTTATTTCGTAGAGGTTGTTGTTTAGTTTAGCAGTTAAGATAGTGGTGTTATCTTTAACGAAAAAACATGTTTCTTTCTCGAAAATTACTTTTATATCATTATCTGTTGCCTTTTTTACTGATAAAAGGTTACTCTTTAATTCCGGACAATACAGCACGTCCTTAAGTGTTATACTATTTTTCAGATCTGTGTTTAGCGTTACTTCACCCAAACCTAGAGAATTTAATCTTTTCCCGTTAGCTATTGTGATGTTACCAAAATTCCCTGGTGTAAATGTTGTGAAGTGCTCTTTTGTGGATGTTACATGTTTTGTACAGCCCGAATCAATGATATATGTGTTAGGGTTTCTTGTATGTGCTTCGTTAACTAGTGTGGATTCATTTTCAATTTTATGTTCAATTGGGGGAAGAGGAACATTTGAGTCGTTTTTGTCACTAGATGTATTTATTTTGCTGTTAAAGCAAAAATTAGATGAGTGGTCTTTATTTTTGGGTTGATATTTGTAGTTTTCGGTGTTGGATCTGTAACTACCGCTATTGTTGTAGTTGGTGTTTCTGTTGTATTCGTTTCTGTAATTACTCTTTTGCGAATTATATTTTTCTTTGTTTTTTAATTGAAAACACTCATTTCTATAATGACCAGAACGGGAACAGAAACTGCAAATTTTTTTGTTTTTATAGTTTTTGTTTATTGCTTTATATGCCGTATCGACGGGGTGTGAGCTGGCGTTTCTATTCTCAATGTTGTACGCTGTTTGTTTCGTATGAGAACCGTTGATTTTGTTTTCTAAGCGATGAGAAAACTCATCAATTAACTTATTTTTAACGAATTCCAATTTGAGATCGTCTTCATCTCGGGATTCAAGGGCAGTAATTAATGTTGCATATGATGGAGGCAGCGAGCATAGCAAGATAGCAACAATATGTGACTCGCTTATCTCTTCGCCGATTCCTGACAGTTTTTGTCTAATAATTAAAATGTTATTTATATGCTCTATAATATTTCCCCCCTCATGCAATTTCTGGGAATAAAGTTTCCTAAGTAAAAAAAGTTTCGACGATAAGTTTGCCCGCTGATGTATGGACTTGAGCTTATCCCAAATCTCTTTGGGGGTTTGAAGATTCCTAACATTAACTATTTGACTGTCTTCAATACAAAGGTTTATAATGGCTTTGGCCGTAGTGCTATTTTTCGTGTATGCCGCGTCTGGTGTAGCGGGTGTGGCCTCTAAACAATATTTAAAGAGGTCGTCTTTAATGAGCATGTTCTCTAACCTGAACGACCAATTTAAATAATTGGTATCATTAAGTTTTTCTATGCACGCTAAATCTTTATGGACTGCCATAATGTTATTTATATATGATATCAATATACAGTTAAAAATTATTTCTGATATTCAATTTGTTATGATACTATATAAATGTTTCACTTTCATATATGTGCATATTAATATATCATTTATCAATATTCATGAAAAAACTATATGTTTTTGTTTTATCAACATTCATAAAAAAACTATTTTTTCTTTTTCTTCTGTATATCATAAAATTATATAGAATGCTCTTTTTATATCATTAAATAATATATATATTCATTTTTCATTTTCTGGGTTTTATATTTATATTTCACATCTCACGTCCCTTAATTTATGCCTCAGTCTCATAATCCAATGAAAAATAAGGGAGCAGTGAGTGATTTTATCGATGGCGTCAGCCAAAACAACTTACCCAGGCAAACAAAAATATATTTAGATGTAAAATGGAAAGGTCCTACCTGTATTCTCTGTAAGTAGCTGGATCTATTCCGAGTTTTTTATCTGAAAGAAATAAGCTTTATTGAAGTATAGGAACGGAAATCCTGCAATTCCGTTTTGTGCGTGTACTCTTCAGAAAACACGGGATCTTGAAGAATCACAATTTTATTCTGGACTACTATGAGAAAATAGGAGAAGAAACACGGTTAATTAATATATGAGTGACATAGATAAATTTAGACAGTTCAAACTGTCTATAAGACGTTGTTATGTGACATTTTTAAGTAGGAGCTGTCGCTTCCTTCGAAGAACAATAGACGACGTCGAACACCACAAGCGTGTTGTTATTGCATTGAGCTTTTAAAGCAGACTGATAAAATCTGGGGTCCCGAAAACTGTTCAAAGGGTTGAGACAGAAAATAGTACATAAGTCAGCAGTTTTCATTGTTAAATGAAGCTTCAGAGTTTAATTGCGTAACGTCACTGCATGGTGTGGCCATCTGTGAGTGTCGAGATGAAATAAGTTCCGGATTGACGAAAACTTGTGGTGCTTCCATCTTCCGGAAGTTCGTGTTAACAGTTCACTTACGGTATCTGTCACTTGTTCACAGGCGTGTATTATGTAGCATACCATTTATTCACAAGCTTTTTCGGAGTATAGTGTATAGTGTAGCATATTTTAATCACAAACATTAATTATTGAGTATTGTGTATGTAGTTGCATGTTTATAAACGTTTTCTGGAATAAATAAATACTAATTACACAGGTTCTTCACGTAAAACTAGTCCTATTAAGAAAGAATTTTAACATATCTCATAGCCCGGATAATGCGTAAATATCACAAATGGACATGATACACAAATGACTAAGTGAGTTAAGCGGTTTTTGACAATAAAGATGAAATGCATAACAACAAAAAAGATACGAAATGCTGTCATGGTCGTAAAGAATTTTTGATTTCTCAGTCAGAAACTTCCGATTTGATGAAGGATTAAGCAAATGAACTAAATAGTAAATAAAGGTAACATGTTGCAATGCTTAGCATGCATTTTAAGGCGATCAAACTGGTCACCAAAGGCTGCTAGGGAATGAATTAAAAGAATCTTCTGTAATGATCATAGCATAGTATTCCATTGTTTACATGCTAAAAGACAATGGCGTATTACATCATAAATTTCAAAATTTTTTGTACTTTAATATATGTGTCTAATTTTATTGGACTATAAAAGTCTGTTAAAATCTATAAATATTTCAAAATATATACAAAAGGGTATCGTCTCAAAGATGGCTTATTTTTCTTGAAAAACTTGAATTCGTCCTAATAAGCTCATTAGCTTCTTGATCGTAAATAATATCTTGGAACATTCAAAAGAACTTCTTTAAGTTTCGTCAAATTTTCATTATTAATGATTTTCGTGTAAAGTAGTGCTTTGCAGTTTTAAAAGAGCATATGATATTTTTAGAAATTTGTTAATTATTTATAACTTTCATCATTGGGTGTTTATGGCAGTTTTGCATTATGAATGAAATAAAAGAATATTCTGTGACGATCATAGCATAGCATTTCATTGTTTGTGTGCGGAAAAACGATGCGGATTTACATAATAAATTTCAGAATTTATTAGATTGGAAAAATCTGTTAAAATCTATAAATATTTCAAAATATATACATTAGGGTATCGTCTCAAAGATCACGTCCTTTTATCGTGAAAAACTTGAATTTATCCTAATACGCTCATTAACTCTGCTTCTTGATCGTTAGTATTATCTTGAAACATTCAATAGAACTTTTTTAATTTTCGTCAAAATTTTCTTTTTTCGTGTAAAGTAGTACTTTTCAGTTACAAAAGAGTATGTGATATTTCCAGAGATGTATTAATTATTTATAACTTTCATCATTTTATTTATGGTACTTTTATATTGCAAATGAAATAAAAGAATATTCTGTGACGATCATAGTACAGTATTTCATTGTTTACATGCTACAAAACAATGGCGATTTACATCGTAAATTTCTAAATTTATTAGACTGGAAAAATCATTTTAAAATATTTACACTCTTAAAAAATATATACATGATTTGAACGAATATTTCCGTATATTAGGGGAACTCGAGGTGAGATGCCGTGTTGTACAAGATGCCGTATCACGTAGTTTTCATATGCGCAGGTGATGTAGGGAAACGCTGCTGAGTTGTAAGGAAGAGGTTTTCCTAGTGATACTTTAATTTCCATTTGCGTTCTTTTTTTAAATTTTCAAGGGGTACTCTTTTATTGCTAACTCGTCTTAACATTTCTGGTAACTGACCAAAATCTTTTACGTGACTACTTTATTTGTCTATATAAGTGTTATTTTAAACACCAGAGAAATAAATCTGATGTTTTTAGAGCGCACTGGTACCAAGCATACAAAGCATAATTAGTGGCAGGTTTCCATTTCTTCAGTCATTGGGGGGCACCGGCGTCTTGCCCAATACTTTTGGGTGAGTCGACGAATAGTTTTGGGGGTAAGATGTCGGTTATTTTCCGTTGCGGTCAGATACCTGGTTGTTTCTTCATTGTTTAAATTATTCTTAGCTATTAACTAACTTGTCAACAATTTTAATCAGATAATTTAAATCAGTGATTAAATCGGGATTTTAATCAACTGGATAAAAAAAATCAATGATTAAAGTTATAAATGTTCTAAATGTTTAAAATGACACAAAGAAATATTAAAATCTAAGGTGAATATAATTTGAAAGGTTTCTATATGTATTCTGCCTTATAAATAAACTTTATTGGCCTTATAAATAGTTGTTTGCTAATTATTAATTTTAATCATTGTTAAAAATTTTATGTTAAATGCAGTTACAAATAATTTTAATAAATGTAAATATTGGTAGTGCATAATATAGTTTTAGATAACTAGGGGTTTCTTCCGCCTACGAGATATGCTCGCTAATATCCATAGAGACACCGCTGAATCTAAAACCAAGCTAATTTGATTTGTTTTGAAAAGATTATAGAAGATTAATTCGTAATTAAACGACTAGTGGCGATCTCCTGCAATCAGGTTTCCATTCAATTCCCTCTGGCTGAGGGATTTTAAGGCAGAATCAGTTGCTGCTACTTTCGTGATTGATTAAATAAGATCAACCCAACAATTTAAAGTTAGTTCGTATAAAATGGCTAAGTAAACAATTTTATGTAAAAGAATTTATTTTAAATTAGACATTTTAAATTTATCGTTTTAAATATGACGTAAATTTTATCAAATTTTTGGTTCTCATTTTAATATTCACATAAAAACAATTTAAAATCCTATAAAAGGCGAATTAAATCGGTGTGACAATGGCAACTGCGAATTTCCAGGTGTCTCAAGCCTTTCTAAAAAGGAATTAGATAAGAAGTCAAAGGGTAGAAAGACAGAATCTTTAACTGACGATGATATGGTTGATGATTAAATTTCCTCCCAAGATTCAAAACACGAGGATTTTTTTTTTTTTTAAATGAATGAGAATGATTGTTCAGAGTGTTTAGCAGAGTGCAATAAAACATCGGGAAATTGTGATGGGATCAAGTGCATTCAGTGAGACTGTTGGTTATATAAAAGCTGCTCAAAGTTCCTAAACAAATGTCCAGTTTGTGGCAGACCTGAAAAATTGCTAAAAAGAACAAAGGGACATATAAAAAACATTAACAGAAAAGCCTGACTCTAGAGCACTTTATCACAGTGGCTTTACCGTAGTTAAACTTGTTATAATGATTAAAAATAGGCATACTTAAGAGCCATATTTCTTTTAAATGTTAAGTAGAACATAATATATTAAATAAATATTACACAACCAAATATATTAATATAACATAAATAATTATATAACAAATAAATAATAGTTTGTTCTCTTATTATATTGCCACCGTTTGTTACATCATATTTTTTGTTATTTCCTAATATTAAGTAAGTTAACAACTTTAGTATTTTTTAAATATTAAAGCTAATTTTATTCATCCCATTATGTTTTATATTGCTTCACAAAAATTATTGTTTACATTGAAACTCCATCAGGCATCTTACCCCTAGACAGTTGACCATCTTACCCATACCTATGGGTAAGATGCCGAAATGCAAGTGTTTGCAAAAACAAAATTTTTGATGCTTTCTATACCATCTGTAAAATGAAATAAGTTTTTTAATCATACGTAAGAGTCTAAATTTTAACAAGAAATCAATGAATAACAAATATAAATAACAGGCGATATTTAAAACAATTAAGTCAAAAACTACGGCAACTTCACCCAGTCTACCCTATATTTCGTTAAAATGCGAAAATTTGCGCTTTGATTTGCCCATTTTCCGTGAAAATACAAACAAACTCACCAATATAATGAAACAATTACCCGAAATCCTCCACTATAAAGCTGCAAATTACAGGGATGTTCCTGCAACTGCGCTGCTGTACTTTTCATATTAGAAACTGGATTTCTACGCATGTTTTTTTCCTATTAAAACACAAAATTTCGCGAATCTAATCTCAATGTTTTTTTTTAAATTCTTCAGTCAAAAATCGGAATTTTTTTCATATACATATAAAATCTCTTTCAGTCACTGGGGCGAACTTGATATTGTAGAAAGTATAGTTTTTCTTTATTTTATGACGGTAGTTTGCAGTAGTTATTACAAACTGTTTTATTTAATCCGTGAAATATCTTCATTTGTAGGTTCTCTGAAAATCTGTAAATATTTCAAAATATATATAAAAGGATACCTTCTTTCAGATTGGGTTCTCCTATTACGAACCTCTTAAATTTCTCCTAATAAACTTACTTAGGTTTTTTTCTTGATTTCAAGTTCTCAAGTAAAGTCTTGAAATATTGATAAGCACTTCTTTAATTTTCCTCAATTTTTATTTATTAGGCATTTTGAAGTAAAACGTTTTTAAAAGAAATATTATTCATATATTTTAGAATTTTTTTGTTTTTCACACTTTTATTCATTTTACATAATAATAATTTTATTCAAGGAAATTTGGAAATAAATGATTGTCATTTAAAAAAAAAATTACATTAAGAAAGTGGGGGATAAGATGACGAATTCAGTATACATTACACTTAATCACAGATGGTCGCATGTTGTGGCCACCAAAAGGGAGGCGGGACATGTTCATCACTTCGATAAACATGCGCATATCAACTTTTAGAAAAGTTATGTGCATTAGTTCATTTTTAGTGTGTTTCCTTAAAATATCTGAGCATCATAACATAAAGAATCACGATTCTATGCTATTTTTTTTCAACTTTCTCAATAAAATATTTTGAAAATAGAATTCAAGACCTACAAATTCTTTTTCCCATGCATTGCAAAAACTAGTTTTTATGTTATTTATATAATTATTAAAAAAAATTCTGGTAGAATTTCCGACTTACTAATGCATAGGGCTCAACGTAAAATAGTAACTTTCATTAAAAAGTCAGTTTCATGTGGAGTTATCCCAGTTTTTGTTTAAAGGTGCCAAGCTATAAGGAGTATTTGCCGAATCTTTTGCACACAAAATGTTATTCTATCTGGAATTCTGCAGATCAAATTGTCTAACTTATCTATGCTATATATACAAAACCCAAACAAAACGAATTTTTGAAACGATTTTATGAAACGACTGATTATGTTTCACGGCGATTTTTCCTAAAATATGGAATGTATATGGTGGACTTAACACCAAAAATCCGTATGTTTCCTCAGATTTCAAAACTGGCATTAGAATTTTAAAATTTGAATTAGTTTTCAAGATATTATTTTTTTTTTTCTAATTTGAATGAAATTTCTGTGATGATCGCAATCAAATGACTCCATTCTTGTGGAAAAAGGGAGAAGACGGATAACGATAAGGATTATTAGATTTATTTTTTTTTTCGCCATTTTCAAATTGATATTTGAAATCATCTTTTATTTCAATCGGTAGTGCAGACAATATTGCGATTAAATTATGTTTTTCCGGAAAATTTAAAATCTTTTTTCCGCTTTTCGATCATCAAGAAACACTTTATTTCATAAACCAAAAATATTCCATAAATGAAAGTTAAAATTCCAGTGTTAAATTCACCTTGAATTAAATAATTAAAATTTATGTAAAATGCACAAATAAATGTACAAAAATTACTTTCAGATGCGCACATATGATATAAAATTATTTAAAATACAGTAAAAATATCTTAAAATACATTAGAAAAACCCAAAACGTTTTCAGTCATTACGAGGCCATCATCAATAGGATTTGAATGTTGTTATTATTTTCTTTGCGCTTATTCGAGAATTGTCTGGAAGAAATCGAAGAGACAGAAAATGGAAAATGAAAGGTATTATTAGATCTCCATTTTGTAGTAATTTTCAAATCGAAACTAAAAAAGGAAATTTTTAAAAACAGACTGAAAATTCTAAAATCAAAATTAAACGATCAGGTGTCAAAAGCAGAAAATAGAGAAAATTACGTCAAATTATTTACTCGTAAATATTAAAAGTGTACGAAAACTTTAAATTAATAAAATTATTACATACGAAATCACTTAAAAGTGGTAATTACATCATTTGTAAAATGCCCAAATATAAATATCGCCATATTTAAAGTGCTTAAAATAATTAAATTATTATGCGTGAAAAACTTTTAATTGTGAATATTATGTCATATTCAAAAAGCTCAAACAATAATATTCCCATCCTCTTTTAAATTAAATAATATACGTGCCCGTGTATCTTAAAACAGACAAAAAATAAAATATTACATGAGAAATGCATTTAATAGTGAAAATTGCATCATGTATTAAAATGGTACATTTAAAACATTTTCCATTGCGGATAATTTTATTGTGACATTACATGGTATAAAAGTAGTGCGACATGGTAATTTTGTTTATATGTTATATCGGGAAGAGTTCCATATCCTTTTCTGGTTTTCTTGGCGATAAATGTTTTGATGTAGTTATTGCGATCCTTAGCATTTGTGATAGGATTTAGCTCCGGGGGATAGGGAAGTACGCGTGACGCCGATGATGAACTATTTATTCTCGGCGTTAGATTTATAGCGTAAACAAAGTGTTGGCGGGAGCTGGCAAGGAATTATGGGATGGGAACATCATAGAAAAAAAAATATTAAAACATTGAAAGAAAATAATTGTCCCAGAATAAAATGAAAAAAAAGTAATTTAGTGGTTTTATAAGAAGTAAGTTACGAACGGATTAAATTTTTTAGAATAATAATTAAAGAATATGCAGCTTTAAAGACGCGGAATAAAAGACATAAAATATTTTAGATATATTAAAGATAGGTAAAAAAAGGAGTAGATATTAAAAATTTGGAATAGTTTTACTAAGATAAAAGGGTGAAAATTTTTATTATTACATATCCTCCCACCCAAAAAGATGGATGAACCGGTAGGTCTTATGATCTGCAAGTTCACAGAAGGGAAATGTTACATAGACTTGGATTACAATTTCGTCACTTGGAGTAAACCCTAAAGAATAAACTTTCTAAAAATATCTAAATGCTATATTAAATTTAAAATTTAGAATTTATAACCCAAACTACTGGAATTGTTAATTAAATACAAGGACTGGACATTAATCTTGTTTACAATTTACAATGATATCAAATAAAAAGTTAATATAAGAATTGAGAATAATTATTTAACATAGTTTTGTTATTTACATAATAAATTTAGGGCCATTTATGGCTCATATTCACGTACAAAGCATTCATGAACACAGTTGCAAAGACTTGAACGTAGCATTTTATAATATAAGTATGCTAATGAAATTATTGAAAAAATGTCTTCGAAATATAAGTTCAAAATTAGATTCAGAAATATAATGTTCATTTGAATCTACTTATTCCAACTCAGTTTGTCCAATCTATGTTCACTTTCAGTTCAATAAATAAAGTCAATATATTACAAATAATAAATAATAATAAAATTAATAATATCAAAATTAACAATAATTATAACAATAATTTTTTTTAACTACAATTTAAATAAACCTATTTACAGCCTCTTTTAATTGTATCGACATGCATATATCGATGGATCATCTCTTTGTGGCTTGAGATGTCCGAGAAATTTCTATATCATATACCATAAGGTAACATATGCTTAATTCTATGTTGCATTGATTAATGCTGTATAGTACCTTTTTACTATACATTATTATTTACCATTTACCACGTGGTATTTACCTATTACAGTCGAAACAAGATATGTGCGTAGATTGAAAAGAAAATAACTTTAAGAAAACTTTAATACTTGAATTGTAACTTGTACATAATGTTTGTTTTGTGAGTGTCTAACCATGTTGTGTACGTCTCTTCATGAATGTTTAACGTAATACATCTTTCTTTATTTCGAAGGTTCAAGATTAATTATTTTGATGTTCTGTCATTTACTTCATCGTATGCCCGGCTATTTCCCCTTATGCGAAGGAAAGAACAGGTAGGACATTTAGCTTTTATTTTATGATTGTATAAGTTGAAAGCTTTTTATTAGATAATAAGATTAATGAGAAAATTAGAAACAGAGAATGAAATCAGTAGTAACATTTTGGCATCCCTGCCGGGATATGACCTAATTATAAGATAAATAGAATAAGATATTAAGATATTAGAATAATTAGAAATTATTTATCAAGCTATTTAATTTGAAGAACTGAAAAATTATTAAGAACTGATGAATATATAGAGAATTGTACATTTTAATAGAATTTTGTTGTTGTTATTATTAGTTAGCAATGGCTGAAAGTTTAGTTATCGCCAAAAAAGAAAGAGCTGTGCTACGTGAAAGCATAAATAAGTTTATAAATAAAATAGAAGCGATTTTGAAAGAGGGAGAACCAGACATTTTTGATTTAGAAGAGGTAGTGGAACAGTTAAGTGTGACAGAAATAGAACTGACACGAGCAGACGGGGAAATTAAAAAGCTGGTGCAAGAAGCACAATTAGATACAGAATTACAGGGCGCTCGCGAATTTAAAGAGAAAATTACGTCATGGTGCTTTAGAGCAAACAGAAAGATAAAAGAGTTAGATAAAAAGAAAACACAGGATGATTCATTTTCTAAACAAGAAAATCCCTTAAAGGAAAACGTAAACATTAAATTACCGAAACTAAATATCGCAAAATTTTCTGGGGATTTCGTTGAATGGCTTTCGTTTTGTTCAGCTTTTGAAACAACCATTCACAACAATGACGCATTAGATCCAGTAGATAAATTTAACTATTTAAAAAGTTTTCTAGCCCCCATTCCATTAAAAAGTATAGATGGATTTTGTGTCGCTGCAGATAATTATTTAAAGGCCGTCGATATTTTGAAAGAAAGGTACAGGAATAAGGATATGTTAATTTCGGAAACATACAAATAAACTTCTTAACTTAACTCCGCTCAGACACTCAAATGACACCAAATCATTTCGAAAACTTTTTGATGAAATACAAACGAACATTAGAAGTCTAGAGTCCCTTAACATTTCATTAGACTCTTATGGAAGTTTATTATCCCCCATTTTATTTAAATTATTACCGAGAAACCTAGTTTTGGAATTTAATAAAACGCATGAAGACTCAATTAATCTCCAAGATTTAATATCATTCTTACATAAGCAATTAATATCCAGAGAGAAAATGTATGCGTCATCACTGAATGAAATAAATGAAAAATCAACACAAAATAATTACGGTGCGCAGTCATTTAGGAAAAATTCTTCCTTTCCCCCCGAGTCAATAAATTTAATTCGCAGAATAATAAATTTGATTCTCCGAATAGAAAATTACCAGCAGCGAGTGATTTATTAGTTCAGAGCGAAAATGAGACTACTTGTGGATTTTGTTTTGGCAGGCACCAGACAAATAAATGTTTTAGCACTTGTAATTTACCGTTTGAAAAAAGACTTGATTTATTGAGAAAGAGAGGCCTTTGCTATGTATGTTTAGATCACGGACATATTGGAAAATACTGTGTATCGAAGGATTTATGCGGTATTTGCAATTCGAGACACGCCCAGATAATGTGTAATAAAAAAATAAATTCAAAAGGGAAATCTACTAATTCAGAGAGTAGCGATGTTACGAGACCAATGCTGTCAAATCAGGATATAATTTCTAATGTCTATTTAAAAACCTTGATAGTGGAGATCCGTAATGATAATCAATCTTCCGAATTTATTCGTATCATTCTAGATACAGGGAGTCACAATAGTTATATAACTAGATATGCTGCGAATAAATTGAAATTAAGGAAAATTCGATCAGAAACAATTAGACACGGACTCTTCGGAGGGGTAGAAAAAACGAGTAAACATAATCGCTATGACTTTACTATCAGTAATTTAGATCATAGTTTCCGATTTAAAATACAAGCTTTAGATGAAGAAAAAATTTGTTGAGGAGTAGATTTATGCCGCGATAACGAGATGATAAAAATCTTAGAAAAAAGTGGAATTCATCTGACCGATGTTCGTGAAAATAATCGACTATGTTTATATGAGAATAATCCGGAAGAAGTACACATTTTAATTGGCGCTGACATGGCGGCGAAATTATTCACAGATAATGTAAAATATTTTCCTGATTTGGGTATAACAGCTTTTGAAACAAAGTTAGGCTGGATAATTATGGGGAAAACAGAGGGTAATGGAAATAATTCAGAAGGTTCGTTGTCAGTTCTATCGCTGTCATTATTTACTTCATATGCCAGTTTAACACAACTATGGAACTTAGATACCTTGGGTATCACTGATGAAGATTTCAAAAATAAAAACGATTTAGCTAGAGAAACTTATAACCATTTTCTTGAAACAGTCAAACGTGGTGAAAGTGGCCGCTACGAAGTGACACTACCCTGGATTGTTGATAACTCAATTTTAGCTAGCAATCGCGTATTAGCCGAGAAACATTTGCGCAAGACAGAACAAAAACTTATCAAAACAAGTAAGAAAATAGAATATGAAGAAATTTTTAATATGTGGAAGGTTAATAACATTATAGAAGAAATTTCAGACGATAAAGGGAATAAAGTACATTTCTTACCCCACAGACCAGTAATTAAAGAAAACAGTGAAACGACGAAAATGCGTCCAGTTTTTAATGCCTCCGCACATAATGCAAACTCTCCTTCTTTAAACGACTGTCTCACAAAGGGACCTAATTTGATTGAAATAATTCCGAGTATTTTGAATCGTTTTCGTAAATACAAAATAGGTATTTCTTTAGACATTGAAAAAGCATTTCTCCAGATAAAAATCACAGAAAAATATCGCAATTTTTTACGCTTTATCTGGTTCGACTCCAAACATAATTTGAAAGTTTATAGACATTGTCGCGTAGTCTTCGGACTCACTTCAAGCCCGTTTTTATTAATGGGGACACTAAACCATTTTTTAAGTCAAGTACCCGAACAGTGGGAAAATACAGCACGAATTTTGAAAGATTCATTTTACATTGACAATTCCATTACTAGTTTAAAATCGATCGCAGATACTGGAAAATTTATAACAGAATCACTGTGCATTTTATCTTCAGCTCATTTTAATTTAAGATGTTGGCGATCAAATTTGCCTTAGACCATGATCGACGTTTCTGAAGAAAATAAAAAGTTATCACCAGTTTTGGGATTGGTCTGGGACTTAGAACAAGATAGATTAATGTGTAAAATAGAGGAAAAAATTGAAACGAAAGACCCATTCACAAAGAGAAAAATTTTATCGGTTACCCAGAAGATTTTCGACCTCATAGGATTCTCCGCCCCGAGCACTCTTATTCCAAAATTAATTCTTCAGGAAACATGTAAACAAAAATTGAAATGCGATGAAGAACTCCCTGAAAATTTAAGGAAACAGTTTGAAACCTGGTTAAAACAAATTAACTTTTTACAAGAAATTCAAATTTCACGCTGGTTGAATGTATCGCCCGAAAATGAAAATAACATTTCCTTGCATAACTTTTCCGATGGTAGTAGACACGCCTATGCCACTTGCGTGTATCTTAGATGTCAAACACAAGAAGGAGTTAAAGTTCAGTTAGTAAATGCTAGAAGTAGAGTAGCGCCCATTAAAGAACTCACAATTCCTCGCCTTGAGCTACTCTCGTGCCTCATTGGAGCTAGACTCGCTAAAACTATCATGAGTGATCTTCAGTTGAAACCAGAGAAGACAATCTTTTGGAGCGATTCCTCAGTAGCTTTAGGGTGGATAAGAAGAGAACAATCTTGGGGTACATTTGTCCACAATAGAGTTTTAGAAATTAGAAGCTTTACCCAAGTTGAAGATTGGCGACATATACCAGGAAATTTAAATCCGGCAGACCTCCCATCCAGAGGATGTTCCTTTGAGCAATTGGAGAAATCACGATGGTGGGAGAGACCAGTTTGGCTGTACTTACCGGAAGATCAGTGGCCACAACCGGAAGAACACCCTGAAGAGGGTATAATAAATAAAGAAAGGAAAAAGATAATCCTAACACTTTTAGACAATGAAGACACTGATTTACAACGTTTTTATCGATATTTTTCCTCTTATCGAAAAAACATAAGAATGATTGCATTTATACATCGTTTTTATAACAACACAAGAAAGAATGAAAGAATTTCATCACCTAACATCTCCGTTGATGAATTTGAAAAAAGCAGAAAAAATATTACTCAGATTAGTACAAAAGGAATCCTTTTCAGGAAGCACAGATCCCAAATTAAGAGCCTTAAGACCATTAGAAGATAAAAACGGACTTTTGAGAGCAAAAACAAATATAATCTGTAGACAAGACAAAGAAGATTTTCGTTATCCAATAATTTTGCCCTCAAAACATCCTGTGGTCCAGAAGTTAATTTTTGAAAAACATTTAGAAAATCATAACGCTGGAGTTAGCATACTAATGGCTCAACTTCGAGAAAAATTTTGGATTTTGAAATCAAGAAAGTATATCAGAAACGTCATTAGACAATGTGTTAAGTGTCAAAGAATCCAAACACCCAGAACAGCGGTCGAACCAGGAATCCCACCTGAAGACAGAATCAGAGATGCAGCTATATTTGAAGTGATGGGAGCCGATTTAGCCGGTCCTCTATACCTTGCCGATGGTTCAAAGGTGTGGATAGCTTTATTCACCTGTGCTGTCTATCGAGCGGTACACTTGGAGTTGATAACATCTTTATCAGCTGAATGCTTTATGCAGTCCCTAAGAAGGTTTATAGCACGGCGAGGCAGACCATATATAATTTACTCAGATAATGGAAAGAATTTTGTTGGCACTAACAGAGCACTTTCCAGTGTGGATTGGCAAGCTATAAGTACATTAGCCTCCATTCAGAAGATGAGATGGAAATTCAACCCCCCTTCAGCCCCCTGGTGGGGAGGGTGGTGGGAACGCCTCGTGCAAACAGTGAAAGATACTTTAAGAAAAGTTTTGGGTCGCGCTTCGTTAAATTACGAAGAACTGGGCACAATACTCTGTGATTGTGAAAATGTTATCAATTCAAGACCGATCACATACATCTCGGAAGATAATCGGGATCCTGAAACTATAACTCCATTGATGTTCCTTCAAGAACTGCCTACATCCGGCGTCCCGGATATCGATGCATTAGACTCCCAAGATCTTAACCGACGTGCAAGATATCGTCAAAGAATAAGAAATGATCTGCGAAACCGATTTAGAACGGAGTACTTAGGACAGCTGCGACAACAGTCTATGAAGAAGGAGAATTCCAAACCTTTGCAAATAGGAGACATTGTTCTTCTGGAAGATACCAACAAAAGACGTCTTCACTGGCCTTTAGCCAAAATAATCGATATATTTCCCGGAAAAGACAAAATAGCAAGATTGGCCAAAGTCCAAACAGAAAATGGCATTTTCCTCCGTCCTTTCCAACGCCTGTTTCCTTTGGAAATTGATGCAGTTAGCGATTCCCCATCAGGTAACATAATCCAGCCGAAAGTGAACTTTAAAGTCCATAATGAACAACGAAAGACTGCTCCAGAAATCGATCCAACTAGAATCAGTGTAGAAAAGAACCAACCCAGTGACAGAGATATCTCTCCTGTGGTTACCAGAAGTGGACGATTAGTGAAACCGCCACTGAGGCTCCAATCTGGACTTCTAAATTTTTGAGTTCCTCCCATGGATCACAACTCAAGGTGGGAGGATGTTACGAAATCACGTAACTCCTCTTACTCCTTACCCCTTGAATAAAAAACAAAAACAAAACGCACCTGCAGTGTGTTGCGTCAGACCGAACGATCCTACTGCGCAAGAGCAGACAGAACTTGTTTTCCTTTTTCTGTGAGAATTGACTGAGATTTAGAACAGAATAGGAACCAGGTATGTGCGTAGATTGAAAAGAAAATAACTTTAAGAAAACTTTAATACTTGAATTGTAACTTGTACATAATGTTTGTTTTGTGAGTGTCTAACCATGTTGTGTACGTCTCTTCATGAATGTTTAACGTAATACATCTTTCTTTATTTCGAAGATTCAAGATTAATTATTTTGATGTTCTGTCATTTACTTCATCGTATGCCCGGCTATTTCCCCTTATGCGAAGGAAAGAACAGGTAGGACATTTAGCTTTTATTTTATGATTGTAAAAGTTGAAAGCTTTTTATTAGATAATAAGATTAATGAGAAAATTAGAAACAGAGAATAAGATCAGTAGTAACAACAGTCATCATAGGATTTTCAGAAACTTTGGAATTCCTCTAAGTTGAAAAATTTTAATAATCTGAAATTTCTAAACTCTGAAAATTTTTACTCATAAATTAATTACTCATAACTAATAAACTCTCTACCTCATAACAACTAAAACCATTTAAAATCTGAAATTCTCATAAACTAACAAAAACTCTTAACATCTGAAACTTCATATATTTTTTTTAACTGCAATTTAAATAAACCTATTTACAGCCATATATGGGGGTTTGTACGGGTACCGTTATTTTCAAGGCTAAATATCAGTAATTTTTTTTTATAGAAAAATAAATCTAGATTAAACGTGCGAAATTTCGCTTTATTTAAGGAAATACTTCCTATAAGAAAATACTGGTACCGAAGTATCTCTTAGTTTGGAAATTCAAGGACCCGTACGAACCCTGTATATATCTATATTACAATATTAGATCTATCTCCGCGATTTCCCCGTACTATTCTAAATTACTTATCTATATTCACTAAATTCTTATTCTTAAATAGTCTCTATCATTAATTCTGTTAAATTCCCTTTAATTTAATTTCTCACTTGCCTAATTCACTTAATTATTACGCTTTTGGTATTCTTAAATTAAATGTTCTATTTCCAATCTTTCGCATTTTAGAATGTTCTTTGGTAGCCATTTTTATTTTTATTCCAGCTGAGTTTTACCTTCCCGCGCTTTATTCCGGGGTTCCTTTTTGCTTTATTATCCCTCCACCCGCTCTGTTAGTACTCTTTTCATGGCGTGATTTCTTTGTATCTTAATTAGTTTAGAGCGCGTACTACGTCAAAATTGTATTCCTACGCTTGGAGAGAAAAAGGCAGTTACACACGATTCTCCAGCAGATTTGCTGAGTTTTTTGAATTGTAAACTGCCCTGGCTGTGTGTCTGAGAAAATGAAGTTCGTTCTAAAGATTTTACCCTTTTGATTTTAACTTTTCGATGCAATCAAATGATTACTATTGTCGAAAGATGTTTCTACATCGAAGTTATTAATGAAACTGCATCGGGAGTTGAGAGAACTGCTGCCCAATCTTATTGAATAAAATCCTGTATACAGTATTGCTTTCGTTACTTGTTTCCTGGAGAAATCCTAATTTTTATTTCCATTGTCTTTTATTATAAGCTACTGGACTGCCAATCATCTTTAATGAGGAATGATAATCGTATATAAAGAGTAAGCTGTTCAATTAGATAGGCGAAGCTGTTGCTCTAGTTTCCTTTACTTCATGTTCGTACATCTATGCGCCAACATCATGCTACATTTATCTTCTTCATATACTTCGCTATGAGTTCGACGATATTGTTTTCCAGTCAACCGCAATTATCGTATTAGATAGATCCCAACTATTTATAATATATATACATATATAATACGAATATAATGCTTATAATATAAAACTATATGTTCATAAAAATGTAAAAACCATCTTTTTCCGTCATCTTGAAAATTTTGGCAAGATACTAAAACGGTCTTTTGTCGGCATTTTGGATTACTTCGCTAATTGCGCCAACCAGAACAGGATATGGAACTCTTCCCATTATATCACTTAATGCAGTATAAATACAGGTAAATGTATGGCAAAATACTTTCGGTTTCTTTTGTACGAATTACTGTTCAATAAATATTAATTAGAAATTTCGGATATTCTTATTATTTGATATAAACAATATGCATTGTAAAAATAACATGAAAATATGCATAATGGAATATTAAAATAGAAAAACGTTTTCATGAATAAGCTACACCTGTTCCTGAAAATATCTAAAACTCGATCAAAACATAAAATGTAACAGTATAATTTTGGAACATAATCCTTTTCAATATACCGTGGTTCTGAAATCTATTCCCATAAGCAGACGGAGTTTTAACCTTGAGGCTAAAGGAAGAATATTGCCAATAACGTCGTTATAAAAGTCAGAAATATAGCGACACTTTTAACCTAACCATTTTATACAAGGTTATTTTCAAATGCGTAATTGGTCTTACTTATCAATCCCGAAAACAGCCGTTAGCTGTTACAACAGTAATAGTATAATAGTCATGGTAACTGAAAAATTCCTCATTCAAACGGAAATGTATGGCAACCCGATTACAGAATATAGTGCAAGTTATAATGATAATATCATTCTATCTTCCGTAATATTGGTATCCTGCTATGTTTTTAGAGGCTTCAAAGCTTGAACGGGGGTTGGCGGGCGTAGCTCGCAGACGGCTGATACCCCTAGTATGTAATATAAATTTACAATAATTTAACTTATAATTATTTAAGAAGGAATCCATTATGCATGACCGAGGAAATATGCATTTTTGAGAAAAGTAGAGTATTTCCGTAGGGGGCAAGAACCCCCTCCCCTGATGATGGCTCATTAGAAAGAGCATGAATCGTTGGGTGTATTTTTAATGTTTTTTAATATAGTTTTTATTTATGTTGTAGGCTGATGAGTATCGTATGTGTTTTTAATTATCCATTTTTATTTTATTTTATTTTATGTTTGCACTTGTTTTTCATTGTACACGTGGTCTCGTGAATTTATTTATCAATTTCTTGTTTTTAAAAATTTTTGGGAAAATATTTGTAACAACAAAGATCGTGAGAATGTCGCTGTTTGAGCGATGAAACATACGTCGATCTGAATAAAGATATTTATGTGTCTTTTAAGTATATTTTTTTAACTTTAAGGAATTTTTAGCTTAGTTGATTTAAATGTTGTTCCAATCCCCTCCCCCCCCCCCCTATTCTCTATGCGATAAGACTCAATGTGACACATTTAAAACTAATTTAAAACTAATTTCCATTCCTGCAAGCATAGAAATTTTACATCTTCTCATTCAAATATAAATAAAAATTGAAAAGGGTTTTTATTATTATGTTTTTAATAAGTGGTTTTTATTGCTGTCTTCCTTTAACGGTTCCCATGTTTCGAAAAATGCTATAAAGGTACACAGTAAATCTCTTATAACTGCCGTTCTTTGCAATACGCATATGTCGAAAAATGTTAGTAAGAAAATAGTAATATCCCAATTATAAATAAATGGTCAAGTGCGAGTAGTACTCGCGCTCAGAGATCTCCGTACAATAAATATATGAATTATTAACTGTATTATTAAAAAAATCGTTGCTAAAAGAATAATAACACTTTGTGAAAAAACTATATACAACATAGGATTGGGTATAGCTGTATATACGAGAAAAGTATAAATGGATATACCATACAAGTTCAAAGAGATATAACACCTAAATAATATCAGATATTGCTATTCTGTATAACTCTTTTTTAATCGTATCCTAATCCGTTTATAATGAACTAGTTCGGTACTGACAATAAAAGTAGTACATATTTAAATTTTATTTGACATCTCATAAAACTAAATTCAGCGTAGTAATAATCTTTTCCTTTTACAGTGTAGCTAAAATGAAAGCCTTGTTTAAAATTTAAACTCTGCGTTGTGCTAAGTGCGCTTCGAAAGGAGATCACAAAGTTGCAACACCGCCTTGGAGCGTGTCGCGTTTTTCCAGATAGCTTTTTAATTAACTTTTAAAAACACGGGAGGTGTATTAAGAGAAACACTCAATGCAAACTAGTCGCGAATCCCATAGTATTTATGTGATTAATTCTAATAAAATTTGCCCGTTTTTAGCAATTTGACGCTATTTGCTTTTATACTGCTATTGGGCATTGCAGTACACAGATGTATCATTAAAAGTTGTTATCTAGGCTTTAAAATACGATGGTACACAGAGTACGCCACCCGTATCATTATGTATGCCCAAACCGTCCGTATTTTTAAGGGTTAGGCGCCCTAAGAGAGACTTCTCAGGGCCGGCTATGTCTGCCCCTTTGAGCTTACCGTCTCTCCCGGTATGTTCCCCGACACGTTGGGACTCGTTAGTAAGCCCAGCCCTGTCCGGCCGAATTCAGTCGCACATACACAAGAGGCGCACGGGGCGACGCCCACCCGCCAAGTGTGGCCACACACCACCAACCGCGGAACCCAGAATTTATTTAAAAATCAACAAAGTGAAGTTTACAAAAAAGGCCTGCCCACCAGGAAAATTCCTACTCGCGATAGAGAGCGGGAGTATCAGAACATTTAAGATTATTATTATTTTTTTTTTTTTTTTTTTTTTTTTTTTTTTTTTTTGCATGGCCACCAGAGGAAGGACCACTCTCGCGACAAGAGGCGGCAGAAGGGGAAAAGAATGATTTTCCTGGCACGAGAAAATATTCAAGCATCCATGAGAAAGTGGTATTGATGTGTAAGAGAATGCTCGAGATTTTACTCGAGCTTCCAAAGAGGGCTGGATGCTGGTGCTGTTTGAAGCTTGATGTGGTGGCAGTGAGGCTGGACAAGCTGAACCAGGACTTACGTTAAGTTTGTTAGGTAAGTAAGGAAATTGTGAATGTGTTTTAATTCATTGAGTAGGAGGGTGCATGAAAGGACATTTTGGAGCCAATTAACTGGAAGTATGTCTAATGCCTCAAGTGCTAGCGTTGCATGTGAGTACAACTATAGTACGGGTGACCTGCAGAGCCACGTTCAACGCATTCGCAAGTGGCAGTGGATCTTATCTTGAAGCTGTCCAGATATGCCATGAAAGGGCCGAGTCCTGTTAAGAAGCTAGTGGTGTAGGGTGTTAGGTTATATAGTGTGAGATAAACTTTAGGAATTAGCTTGTATGTGGGCCTGCTCTTGACTGAGGTATCCTAGTCAGGGGTGTAGTGGAGGGTATACACGTGTATACGCCGTATACCTTCTGGATTTTTTTAAGAAACACCGTATACCCTCTGTTTCTCAAATAAAACTATAGCGTATACCCTAGGCATGACGTTCACCACTTTAGCGTATACCCTCTGCCTATAGCGTATACTCTCTGGTTTTTTTAAGACTACATCACTGATCCCAGTGCTCTGCCTTCGCGTCAGCATCCTTGCTCTAAGGACCCTTTTGACGTATGACTGGGGCACTGGTAGATGTGTGTCTATCGTTTCTTTCTGTGTGGCCTTCTTAGCTAGGTCGTCTGCTAGTTCATTGCCAAAAATACCCTTGTGAGCCGAGACGTGGCATAGTGAGATGCGATATAGGAGATTCTTTAGTTTTAGTTTGATTTGCAGTACTAGAGGATAATTGTTCTGTGTTCCTGTATTGCCTGATGGCCAGAGAGGCTGTCGCTGTAGATGGTAATACTATTGCTAGGGTGGGATTCCGTCCACTCTAATACGTTTAGTATTGCGAACAGCTCCTCTTGGAATACGGAGTTATTATCATCTAGACTTGCAGACCACTGATGGACCACAACAGTGCCTTCCGTGGCGCAGAAGGCTGCGCTCTAGGGATGGGCATTATTTAACGTATTAGGATAAATAACAATGTTATTCTTTTACAGTTTATTATTCAGTAACATATTATCGGAAAGTCTCTGTTAAATTTGGAACGCATTATCAGCAAAGTAATTAAAAAAAGGGATTTCTTTTTTTTTTTAGAAGTACATATTTAAATGATAATAAAAATAAAATGTCCGAAATTTGTTTTCTATATTAATAAAAAAAAAAGCCTAAAAACTGTGCGCCTCTGAAAACTCAAAGCTAAATGATTAATCATAAATAATAGAAGCCAGACAAAAATATATCTTTCCAAGTGTTATTTAAATTGCTCTAAGTACTTTCATTGTCTTGAGAATGAAGGCTAGAGAAACCACAGACCTTGCCGGCTAAAAAGCACATCTTACAAGCAACTAATCACCGCAGACTTCCCACTTTCTTCTGAGTCTTATTTCCTTTTATACACGCAAAGGGTAAATGGAGTTCTTCTCATATAAACATATCAAATGATTATTTTTAAGCTTAGAATAAATATAGATAACAGAAGTTCTTTGTAATTTTTTATCTGCTCGACTTTTCTGCGGTTAATTTAACTTTTGTTTCTTTTGAAACATTTTAGTACAACAGCGTTTTAAATTAAAAATAACACTGATGGTTATATAAAACTGAAAGGATAATATTGTTTCAGTGAACGACATTCGATTAAAAATTATTTTCGTGTTCTGTGGGAGGAATGAAAGATCTGTGTTCTGTGGAACATAATAATGCATTGGATTATTATTATGGGGATGAAATGATTTCATCTAGTGTTGGAAGGATTGAATTAAAGAGATTTACGGAGTTGGTTGCTGAAGGTGTTTGTTTTATCGCGCTGAAGACAATCTTTGGCCAGCATAGGCATGGGTTGGCAGGAGGCGGTTTCTTTGAATTTGAGTATTTAAAAGGGATATCTCTATGTACTCCTGAAGTTTGCGGAGGTGAAGGGGGGGGGGGGATTCTGGCGCTAGACATTTTGTTTGTTGGTCAATTGTTTATTATTATTATTATTTTGTCATTGTTGCGTTTTTAGAAGATGAGAGCTGGAAAACATTTTTTATTTTACTGAAAAAAAAGAAAGAAAATAGCATTGTATAATTTGTGAGGGCACTTAATTTTAATACAATTGTAATTAATTTTAGAAAGGTATTTGTACGTACGAAATTTGTTTGGATGAATTGCGTTTGATTAAAAGTGTATAAATAATATTTTCGTGTTCTTGTCGGATTAGCATTGAATATGCTTTAATAGATATGGTTGCAATGAAGTCAATATTCAAGTCAAGGCTGCAATGAAGTGAAGATCAAATTTATCTCTTTTACAATACGTGTTGTTAAAATTGTGTTTGTTTTTATGCAGGGTATTTCTTTTTATCGTTTAGAAAAGGTTAATTTCTAAACCGTTAGTTTTAGAGGCATAGTTCCAATTGTAAAAATGTTTCAAATTTTGTTCTAGATCATATAAAAATCAATTAAATTAAAATACATACTTTTTGAATAGTTAAGAAATCGCAAATTTTATACAATGCCTGGATCCTATAAGTTTTATTTAGAAAAAAATCCTCCCATATTATAACAAGTAAAACAGCAAAAATTTATTCTTCTATAGGCAAACCATACTGGATTATGATACTTATAATTTTATGAATTTTCAACGTTTAAGTCACCATAAATGGAAAAAGTATTATTAGTGCCCAAAACCGCTGAAAATGCACGAAATTCAAAGTATTATACCTAGGTAAGCTTTTGTCTTGCAAAAATTAAGTTTTTAATCACAGTTTTGATTCATCTCAATAGAAAACAGCATTTATAATTGAGTCAAAAAATTATTTCAAATATTTTGTTTGAAGGGCCTTCTAATTAAACCATCCGTAGACCGCATACACGGCGATTAGTTATATGTTATAAAAATAACAGATTGTTGGAACCTGTTACCTGTACAAGTGTGGGACGATGTAACCTGTTAACAAAAAGTAACAATATTTCCCATCTCTACTGCGCTCACACTGGTGTCTGTGCCTGATCCATCAGTGAAGAGTGTGATGCTAAGGGCAGGTGTGTAGCTGTTGCGTGTTGTGTTTACTTGGAAGTGTGAAATCTCCTCAGCGGGGTGAAGCTGCCAGCTCCTTACTTTGTGTTGTAATGTTGTGTTTGGAAAAAGAGAATCAGTGTTGGGTACGCTCACAAAATAAACGAACTAATTCAAACTCAAGTTCAATTTTTCAAAAATGAGTCAAGTTCACGTTCAAATTCAAAATTTTTGAAACGAACTCGTTCAACTCAAACTCATCTATGAAAGTGAACGAAGTTCACTAAAAACTCGTTTTTTTTTTTTTTTTTTTTTTTTTTTTTTAATATATATATTAGAATAGAGATCTGCACGGGCCGGGAATGGGCCTATTTTCATTTGCGGCACTCGGGCCGGGAAATACTTTTTTCTAAAGGCTCGGGTCTGGCCGGGCCTAGTGACCACTCTTTACGGGCCGGGCCGGGCCTAACATATTTTTTCTGTACAGAGCCGGGACTGGTTTCTTTTCTAGTCTTCACGGCCCAAAATTTTAAGCCCTAGTTTTGAGCCAGCCGTATGAAAATCATTATCTCGGCGTGACTTGTCCGTTCAAAGGTCAGTAAAATTAAGCCTGGCCCAAAGTTTTTTGCAAAATATGCATACATTTTTGAATTGCCATTATTCTACAATTAAACATTAACATTTATTCTTTTTGAAGAATAGTAAATTTCTGCGCTAATTAAATTGTAGTAAAACGTGTGAAAAGGAACCTGCCTATGACGGAATCCTGTTTTAAACTGAAAAACCTGTTGATCCCTGCAAAATTAATACACTAATACGTAAGAAAATTATATATAATACATTTACATTTGCTAAGAAGGGAACCTGTCTGTAACGAATTTTTTTTTTTCTTTTCTATGTAATTGAGTCTTAGAAGATTTTTCTGTATAGCATTTTTCAGATTTTTAACAATTCATAATGCATGGAACATGGATTAAAAATGTTAATGATATCTCAAACATTTGCATAGAAGAAACAGCGATTCATTAAAAAATAACTATCGCAGTCTGCGGCACTTTTATAAAAATGAAGTTTAGAAACATGAAAGAAAAGTTAAGATAAATATTTTTGGTTAGAACTCCTCGTAAGAGTCAAATTTTTAAACAAATCGACGTAAAAATCAATGTTTTGTAGCAATTCACTCGGGTCGGGCCGAGATTTTAACTTTTTCCGGGCCGGGCTCGGGCCGAACTTTTAACTTTTCTACCGGGCCGGGCCGGGCCAATATATTTTTTCGACGGGCCGGGTCCAAAATTTTTTTCCTATGGGTCAGGCCAGGCCCGGGCCTGGAAATTTCGTCCCGTGCAGACCTCTATATTAGAACTTATTTTTGTGACCTAATCTTTTGGTTATTCGATGTAAGGATCTTCATGGGTCCGGTCCAATTTTCCTTCCCGGCACTCTGTTCGAACTTGGTTTAGGGATTACTTTTTTCTAGAGGTTTGGACCCAGATGAGCCGGCACTAGATTTGTTTTCCGACCTACGTCGGGGCTGGACTGCATTCTTCTTGAGGTCTGAACAGGCAGAAATTTTCAGTCCCAGCTCACATGAAAATCATTGGACCGGCACAGCTCTGGCCTGTCCAGTAAAAATATCAGTAAAATTTGGCCCGGCCCAATTTTTTTGGTTAAAAAAATGCACGTATTTTTAAATCACCATTATTCCAGACTTAAAATTGATATATTTATTATTTTTATTATTTTTTTAAGATGAGTAGATGCATTTCTAGGCAATAAAATTAAAATACGGTAAAATCTGAGACAAAAGAACCTGCCTATGGAAGAAACCCGTGTTTAACAAAACAAAATGGTGATGTATGTAAAATGAGGATAAAAATACTTGTGAAAAGAATGTAATCTACTTACAACAGACGATGAACTTGCTCATAAGGGAATCAGCCCATGGCGGATTTTTCTTCTTTCCTATGCAATATCGTCATAGAAGATTTTATTGTATAGAATTTTAAAAATTTAAATCTCCAAGCCAAAGAATGTGGATTAACTATATTAATGGTAATTGTGATATTTACATATAATCAGATGCATTTAAAAAATAAATAGCACATCTCAGAACACTTTTTTTAAAAATGAAGAATATAAACATGATTTAAAAAGGTAAAATAAGTATTTTTATTTAGGCCTTCTCGTGCAAGACACTTTTGACCCTACAGGCGTAAAAATCTATGTTCAGCTTGGTCGGGCCTAGCGGAGTCAATTAATGTTTTGTGCAGACGGAGCCGAAGTTTTAATTTTTATACCGGACTTGGTCAATAACTTTTTTCAACGGGCGGAGTTGTGCTCGGAGCAGTTCTGGCCAAACTTGGAACTTTTTTACCTGGCCAAAAGTAAAATTGCCTGCTGATTGTCTTGGTCGCGCTCGGCATGAAAATTTCGTCCCGTGCATACCTCTAATTCAATGTTTTTGTTTTCCTGCATCGCATCCGTATTATAACTTGGCGCAGGGCCGAAACTAGCCTTTTTTGCGCCCGGGGCAAGCATGTGTTTTTGCTCCCCTCCCCCTTTCGCAAAGTATATTTACAAAGCGAATTTTACTAATTTTCTAATAGCCGACTTATTTTAAAATTTCAAATATATAATACTGAACTACATAATCTTCAATGGTGGATCCAAGGGGGAGGTCACGGGGGTCATGACTCTCCTCTGAACACCAACAAAAATATTCTAAAGATCATTTTATTTAAAATTGAAATATACAGTTAGAGTCCCGATTATCCGAGTCCTGCTTAACCGAGTTTCCGCTTTCACCGAGTTATTTTCTTCTGATGGACTGATGGCTTCTATTATTATGAAACAGTCATTATAAATGAAGTGTTAGGTGAAGATGAAAGAGCAGTCGTAAAAAAAAGTCAGAACTCTGATTTTCTGGTCAGCATGGGAAGAAAAAATTGGCATAATTTTTTTTTTTTCAAAAAAAATTATGGCCATTTTTTTTCTTCCTATTCTGACCAGAAAATCAGAGTTCTAACTTTTTACGACTGCTCTTTCATCTTCACCTAACACTTCATTTATAATGGCTGTTTCATAATAATAGAAGCCATCAGTCCATCAGACGAAAATGATCCATTCCAAAGGTATAATCCTTCCTTTTTCGCCCCTTTGTTGCCTCCTCTGCCCCCCCCCCCCCTTAGTTTCGGCCCTGACTTGGCGTGTTTTTTCTTTAAAAATTAAAATTTTATGAAATAATTGTATATAAAAAGAAAGAAAAATAAAGTTTAAATCTAACGAACATGAAAGATATATTTTCAATCGTTCAATGGTAATAAAAATTTATTTTTATTATTTTGTTTTTTATACTTTTTTATTTATACAAAAAGGTGATTGGGAATTAGTATTATATCATTAGTTTTCATTGACTATTTTACATATACAAATAAGTATAGATACCGTCTCGGAAGGTATATATCTGCCAGCTGTATCTTGAAATTAAGTAAATTTTTTTTCGTCTCTAATTTGTTAAAAAACGGTAAACTTTATGCATCCTAAGTAACCTAAAATAATTAAACACACAGAGAAAGAATAACAAAAATTCTTTTTTCAGGATACCTAGGGAAAAAAGAAGAAATCTAATAATCCCTGTCTTTTTCATTTTCTCCATTTTTTTCTACAAAAATCGAGTAATTTAGTTGCCATCATTACAGAATTGTAATTGAAATGAGAAATAAAATGAATATCTCGAAAACTAATTAAATTTTAAAATTCTAATACAACTTTTGACACTCGTGGATGAATACGGATAATTAGTGTTAATTTCACAGACAAGCGTTCCACATTTTACGAGAAATAGCTGTGAAACATAATCAGTAGTTTCATCATAAATTCGTTTCTTTAGGATTTTATACATATAGGATAGATTTATATATATATATGTGTGTGTGTGTGTATTTGTCAGAACTACATTTGTTTTAAAAGATTTAAAAATTAAAAATTTATGTAAACGGCATTCATTTAAAATCGTGCATGCTTGGAAACCGAGAGTTGAATACTCTGTTATGTACAAATAGGTTGTAGATTAAAAACCAATGTTGTTAATATTAATGTACACAAAGAGTTTATTTGTCCTAAAATTTAATAAATTGCAGTACGTATTTTTTACACTTGTTGAACAAATGTGATTTTATGTAATATACAAGAGCGAATCCAGCCCTCCATTTAGAAAAGGGCCATGGCTCTTTTTTTTTTTTTTTTTTTTTTTTTTTTTTTTTTTTTTTTTTTTTTGTGTGTGTGTGTGTGTTGTGGGTGGGTGGGGGGGGGGGGTGACATCTCATCTCTTAAAAAGCAGTTTTTACATTAAAAGCTCTTCGCATAGCTAAAATGGCTACTTTTCTTACGTCATTTTCATTCGGGAATACAGAAAAGACTGCAATAATATTCGTAAAAATATACCATTTACACATTTTATTCAGACACCAAAAAATTGAATTTCCCATTGTGTTAGAAAGGCAAAGAATCGTTCAGAAAATGAACATTTTAAGCCAAGTTTTAGGACTTAAGGCTGTTCTCAAATCCAAAAGGGCAACTTTCTGACTTAAGTTTTAATTTATTTTTGCTCGAAAATGCCTGAAACTAGCTGGTGTTGTTGTTCAGAAACTGTAATTGATCTGTTTTTTCCATTTTTTTGCAAATGCAATACATCTTTCAGAAAATAGTGCCAAAGTGGGCGTTTTGAACCGAATTTCCGCGCGAAGGAAGAAAGAACACTCAAGAGTGGACAAAAAACCTGTTTGTCACGTGATCAAAATGGCTTATAACTCAATAGGTAATTGATTGATCAAAAAATGGAAAAAACGTTCAATTCCAAATCGCTTCCATAGCCCGGCTTTCCAATTTTATACCTTTCTGTTAAAAAATGAATTTGTAAATGTGTCAAAACGTTTTGCGCTTGTTGAGCAGCGCAGTTAAGAACAGTCTTAACAGTTACAGAAGTGCCATCATAAGACTAAGAGAGCATTGGCTGTCGCATTCTGAAATTCAGTTTAAAACCCCAAATTTTACGAAGATTTCTCAAAAGATTCTTTACCTTTATCGAAACATGGGAAACGCTATTTCAATCGCATAACTTCTGAATAAGTGTACTTGTAAATGGCTTGCTTGCATCTAAGATTAAAAATGACTTCATTACATGTGTTAAAATTTATCTACTTTGGATTTCAGTACAGCTTTAAAATTTAGAAAGATTCGCATCCTAAAGCAAGAAGAAATTTTTAAAGAATTTAATATACATTTCATTTTTAAAATGTTCTTTAGAAATTTTCTTTGCTCGGAACGGGGAGGGGGGGGGGGAAAGCTGATGACTCTCGTGACCTCTCACTTTATCAGATTAAACTAAGAAAATTAATGGTTGTTTTGTTCGAATTTTATATTTGAGTAAGTGGATTTCATCTTTCGTTGCAAAATGCTATTTTTCATAATAATGTAATACATTTCGCAAAAATAAAATTGGCTTTTCACAAAATATGGTTCATCCCCCCCCCCCTTCATCGAAAGCTGTCTATCTTTTAAAAATAATTTAAAATTTAATAAATTATAATGTATAATTTCCCATTTGTTGGAAAATTATCTTTATATATATGATGTGTGGTTTTGTTTAAATGTCTGTGTCAATTTTAAATGTGAAAAACCTTTTTTAATGGAAAAATCACTTTCAACGTATAGAGAGTGGCCATGAAGTAAAACCTTTCATTAATCAATTGTCATCGCGTTATACATTAAAAAAAAAAAAAAAAAAAAAAAAAAAAAAAAATGTATTAACTATATTTATATTTAAAAATACAGATTTCTTATTCTAATAAATACATACATCGATTTTAGAAAGATCAAACAATTAAGAAATCATTGTATATGTAATGATTTGTGATACATCCTAAAATTTAAAGCTCAAATAATTTTTCTACCGGAAAAAAAAAATCCCTGTAATTTAGGCGAAATTTGCTTGAAAAAAAGTTGAAACGTAGATTAGAAAGTGCCATTCCAATAATTAGCAAATTGATTGAAGGCCTTACCCTTCTCGTATAAAGAATTTCCCAGTATCAGCTGGTGAGGTGCGTTATCGTTATCTTTCTTGGCGGCAGTTTTGGGAAATGTCTTCCTTTACTTTCTTTTTTTCCGCAACCTTGCATTCAATAGAAAAGATTTTTTTATTCATACTATAACTATTACGGATAGACGATTAGGTAACTAAACAGACTCAAGATTAGCAGCGTTTTATTTCAAAAGATACTCAGCAGCGGTAGACTTTTTTTTTTTTTTACTTTTTGTCCAACGTTTGAAAATGGATATAAGAATACATACCAATTACTTATAATAGTCTGTGCAACAATGCACCAAACCAAAACAAGCTTCACTGGCGCCTCGTATTGTAAGAGTAACGTACGTATCGAAGACGGTGTTGCTTATATAAATTAAACGAGCATGGCACTGTCCTTGCACAATGTGGGGTTTGCCTTTGTGTGCTTTATCTTCTCTATTCTTTTCTTATAGTAGTCTGGGACCTGGGACAAAGATATTATCTGTTCCACAAATTTTCTTTTTTCTTTAAAAGAAACCTTTATAACCGAAAAAATAACACTATTTTCCCACGGGCAGAGGCGGATTACCCATTAGGCTGAGTAGACTGAAGCCTAGGGGCTCGGGGGAAAAGGAGCCCCGAAATTAAGACTTTCTTTCGGGTTTTATTTTTATATTGGGCTAATATATAATGAAACAGAGATATGATGTGCAATATTCTTTATTGCACTCATTTATAAAATTTTGCAAGTTATTAACACGCAGATTGTAATCCAAACATTACTCCATTTTAATTTTTTCTATTTCCATAAAAAGGCTTGAACTGTTTCGGTTTCCAATTAGGGATAGATTTCCGGAGAGCAGTGACAGCCAAGGCAAGATTTTGTAAGCAACGTAATGAATGATATCTTTTAAAAAAGCTTCTAAGTTTTAATCAAGCATTTTGAATATATTTTCGCCCCTTAGTTTTTAACACCCTGTTCAGTCGCTTGAACACGACCCCCCGCCCTCTTTAAATGCCAGTCCTGGGTTTACACGTTTCGGTATATCCTAAATATGATTTTGACTGCCTGTTAGAAAGATTTCTGTCTCTGTGTTAAAAGTTTGAGTGCTACTATAATGCAAGAACTATTCCACAAAATTCATAGAAACTTTATATTTTGTTAGAACTAGTCAAATGATTAGTGATTAGACGCTAATACTTATTAGATTTTGCTGGTAATCCAGATAAAAAGGTAATTCATGTCATGAGGAAGAAGTTCTCGAAATAAAATGGAATTCCTGAGGTGCGCGATATTTCGTATCATTTGCAATTCAATATTAAAGCGAATTATTGAAATAGGTCTAAAATGTAAGAATCCGCAACTTGATTTAAATGTAGGGATAAAATTCTTAGATCATTACATAAATACCCATCAGAGCTTTGATTTAATATTTCTTTTCAGGATTTTGAAGTAGAAGAAATTTCACAATCTGTCACTCCATCATATAAAGAACAAAGAAAACGTAAAATAATATGCTATAATGAAAATACTGACCCCCCCCCCCACACACACACACACAATTTCACACATTTTAATAATTTCTAAATAAATTGTTATATGTGGATTTTAGATAATTACTTGATAAAAATAAACAATAGCCTTATGGAATGCAAATCTGTATGCAGTTTCTTTAGATTTCTATCCGATCTTTTTTATATGAATGTACAGAAAGTTGAAAAAGTTGTAACCAAAAAGTACCCTGAGTGGTTCGATGATTCACTTTCTGAAATATAACCAAGAAGGAAATATTTTGTGTTTTAGCGCAAAGCAAACTTCTTTTTATATATATACTAAAATGTTCCACTGAAAGGTAAGGGAGAGAAAATTAAAAATGCCAGCAATAATCTGCAATAAAGCAGAGTTGCAGTTAAAGCAGTTCTCAAATTCTCTGGTCAACAACCGAAATTTTTGACACATTTTCTTATTTATTATCAAACGTAAACTATAAAATTGGCAAGCTTGAATATTGAAGCGGTTTGAGATCGAATGTCATTTTCCAACTATCTATAAATAAATAATTATTTATCGAGTTATAGCCGGTTTTTCTCCTTTCTCACGGTGTCGCGTCCGCAAATTCGGTTTCAAAACGTCAAATTTGACAGTATTTTCTGAAAATTCTTCTGCCTTTACCGAAAAATGGAAAACGCCATTCGATTACATAATTTTTGAATAAGAACATACCAGCGTTTCGGAACAAAAATAAATTCGAAAATGTGTCAGAGAGTAGTTTCTTTGTATTTGAGAACAGCGAATTTCACACTTGTAAAATTCATTGTTAAACTAAGAAAGTTCTTTTGAAGTTAGATACATAAATGTTTATATGAAAATACTACATTAATTTGAAAGTATTTTTTACTGTAAATTCATTCTTTAAAAAAAATATTAAACAGGTTAAAACTAATCTTAGACACCACACCGGTTAATTCCAAATGCATATATGCTCGATTATATTTTACATACATGATGATAGAAGCATATTTTCAGTTACAAAAACTAGATAAAGAAAGTTTTAGATAGAACATTTGTTGACAATTTTTAATTATGTTTTTTTTTTTTTTTTTACATTTAGAATAAAATTTTCAATACTAATTTTCCTTTATTTTATTTACGAAATATTTATACTTATAATAATAAAAAATAACTATTCAAACTTTCTGGGAAGAATTTGGAATTTCTTAATCATAGTTTTTATAAATGTTGCATAAACTGAATCAGCAACCCATATAGTCTTCATTCTTCTGTAAAGATATTTATTTTTACGTCCATGTGTTTAAAATTTGGTCTTGTGCGAAAGAGTTCTGGCAAAAAAAAAAAAAAAAAAAAAAAAAAAAAAAAAAAAAAAACTAGCCGGATGTGGCAATCCCGAAACTTTCTTCTGTCTCATACATGCTAATACATCCTGATAAATGCAGCCAGGGCTTAATTTCTAAGAAAAAAAGTACCGGAGCTCTAATATTCTGCGATAGCGGTACTAACAGTTGTTCCGTTCTCTCTCTCCCCCCCCCCCCCTTGTCACCCCAATCTCCATATTTATATTTCGTACATTATTTGCAAAATGTAAAGGATTTTTTTCCTTTAGAAAAATATAAATTTTAAATAGTATATTTATCAGCATATACTTGTACTTAGCTGTCAACTATTCCACTTTTTAGTTATCACTACTTCTGAATGGTAATCTTTGCCTAATTTTAATGTTAATTAATGTCACAATTCCGCGATTAAATCTGGTAAGGATTATGATTTGGAAATAGAGGTAACACAAAAAAGGAATAGTTCGCAGCTATGCATTTTTAAGAAAAAATTAATGAAATTTACAGAAATTAATATTTATATGCTGAAGAATGGAACAAATATTTTTAATTTCCTATAAAAGGTGCATATCTTAAACTATAATCGATTCTTTCCGCATAACAATCTTTTTGTGGAAAGTCCCTGAAAATCAGATTAAATTAAAATTTTGACATCGTTATTGGAAAGATTCTATGCTTTTATAGAAAAAGGGGAAACACCGCTCGATTGCATTTCTATCAGAATAACAATGCATGGCAATTATATCTACTTAAAATGAAAGTGACTTCATAAATGTGCAAAGCAGAGCATTAGCATGGGCAGCGTTCATGATACAACATAAATAGAAAAATCAGTAACGTTATTTTAATACTCGTGCGCAATAGAAGAGAAAAAACCTCAAACAAACAAAACTTCAAGCTGATGCTCGTTGGCTAAAAACAGAAAATATGCTTTTCAGGTTAGGTATCTAAATAATAATAAAATAAAAAAAACAGCCAATTGAAAATTATCCTACTGTTACAAAAGAAAATAGAACTGAAAGCAAATTCATTGTTCAGTCTCTTGAATGGCGCTGTATCAACAAGTCGCCAACATAAATTTGAATATAATAAATTTGAAATAGAAAAACAGAATTTCTCTTTTCCCTTCATTCTGATCAAAATAGCATTAAAATTAAAATTTTGAACGTAAGACAGATTAATCTCGAGTCAGTCCAAGCCCCAAAACTGATATAAAATTTGAGTCCGTTTTATCTCCATATCCTGCGTGTGCGACACATTACGTCAAATATAAGTGTTTTGATAAAAAAGAATGCAAAAGCTTGGAGATGGGAAGGGAAGGAAAGGATAATTTAGACTTCGGTTTTTCGGAAGCACTATTGCATTGGGCTCCGGAGCCCTATATTTATAAGCTCCGGTGAATAATCCGGTGAGCAATATTTAAAAATTTACTAAAACCAGAGAAGTACCGCAGCTGGGCTCCGGCGCAAATTAAGCCCTGAATGCAGTACAGCACTGCAACGTTTAGGTGATTTACACTAACAACTTACGTGAACTTCTAACTGGATTTGAAGTTTGATGAACATCCGTTCATTAGTTTTTGAGATAGAGCTATTGCGGAAACAGTGAAAAGTTCTGCATAGCAGTGGCATCAGTTCGGCAATTTACACGAAAAACTTATCAAGATCAAATTATATCAGGAACTAACTGAATCTAAAGTTTGATAAAAATTCATGCATTAGTCCTGGGAGATACGGAAATCGTGAAAAATGCCGCATAGTAGCGCCACTTGTTGGACGATTTACACCAAAAAGTAATCGGCAACCTTTAAATCAGGGACTAACTGAATCTAAAGTTTCATTAAATTCCGTTCATTAGTTCTTGAGATAGAGCGCTCATAAAAGTTGTGTCACACACAGACAGGCAGACTTACAGACAGGCATTTTGTAAAAACATGTTTTTCGTGATCTCTGACCCCTAAAACGTATAAATCCATCGAAAACTGGATTCGAAAATTTTCACGAATCCAATACTTTCTTCATGTAAAGATAGAAGAAAGTAAAAATAATTATTTCAGTCTCTTTTTCCTGTTTGTACTGTTCATTTTAAATAAAAGTGCTACAAACCAGAGGTCTGCACGGGCTTATTTTCAGTCACAGCAATCGGGCCGGGCCCGGGTCGTACTTTTTTCTGAAGGTTGGGGCCGGGAGGGTCCTAGTCACTACGCTTTCCGGGCCGGGCCCAGGCCTTTTTACCTGAAGGACCGGGTAGGGCCTCTCTTTATTTTCTCTGTACCGAACCGAGACTGGTATGGTATCATTCTTCCTAGTCTTCACGGGCCTAAATTTTCAGTCCCGGTTTCGACCCAGCCTCGTATGAAAATTATTGAGTCGGCGTGGCCTTGTCCATTCAAAGATCAGTAAAATTTGGCCTGGCAGAAAATTTTTTGCAAAAAGTGCATACATTTTTAAATCGTCATTGTTCTACAAATAAACATTTAATTTTATTCTTTATAAAGAATAGTACATTTCTAGGCTTATTAAAATGTAGTAATTGTTAAAATTAAAATATAGTAATATGTGTGAAAAAGAACCTGCCTATGGCGGAATCCTCTCTTAACGTGAAAAATATGTTGATCCATGCAAAATGAATGTACTAATACGTAAGAAAAGAATACATAATACATTTACACCTGCTAAAAAGGGAACTTGTCTATAATGCATTTTTTCCCTTTCATATGCAATTCCGTCTTAGAAAATTTTACTATATTACATTCTTCAGAATTTTAAATCTCCAATATTTTGAATATGGATTAACTATATTAAGTATAACTGAAACATTTACATACCACAAATAGCGATTCATTAAAATAATAAATGTTGCAATAACTTCTATAAAAATGAAATCTATAAACATGACAATAAAAAGCAAATATAAGTATTTTTGGTTAGAACTCCTCGTTCGAGACAAATTTTTAAACAAATCGACATAAAAATCAATGTTTTGTAGAAATTCATTCGGGACGGGCCGGTCTCGGATCGAACTTTTAGCTGTTATACCTGGCCAATAATTTTTTCTCTACGGGACGGGCCCGGGCCGAACTTTTAATGTTTATAGCGTCCCGTGCCGAATTTGTCTTCTATGGATCGGGCCGGGCCTTGAAATTTCGGCCCGTGCAGCCCTCTATTGTAGATTGCATAGTACTGAGGCCTCCGCTCCAAAATACTGTTTCTACTACATTTCTTTCTATATATCCTATTGTAAGCTATTATACTGATTTTTAATCGACCTTTATTTGTATGTAAACATCTCCATTATTATTAATACCATTAATCTATTTACACGGCTTAAAAACTTAAAAATCTGAAAAATTCTATATCGAAAAACCTTCTAAGACGGAATCACATAGCTATAACTATTTTTTTTCTCTTCTAAGTTCCTTTTTTACCAAGTATGGCGTCTCTTGCAAATGTAGTATTTATTTTTAAGCGGATTACTATATCCATTTTGAAGATTCAGATCCACCTATCAAAAAAATTTTCCGTTTAAAACAGGATCTCGTCAGACACAGATTCTTATAACAGGTTTTAAAATACTGTATCTCCCGCATTCTAGAAATGTATATGTAGTACTATTCTTTAAAGAGAATTTTAATTGGAGAATAATAGTAATTTAAAAAAATATATTTTTTCGGAAAAAATTGTTGACCCAAGGTAGGTTGTTCCTTAAACATATTTTTCCACGAGTCATACTGGGTCGGTGCAATAATTTTCATACAAGCATGAACGACCGGACCAGAAAATTTCTGGCGGTGCAGACTTCTAGGAAGAATAAAGCACAAGTCCAGAAATAAGTTCGATTCGGCCCGGCCCGAGTCTCCATTGAAAGCAAGGCCTGGGCACGACCCAGAAAAACTGATGATCAGACTCGACCCGTCCCGAGTCGGTTTAGGCCTCTAAATGGCATTTGAATGGGAAAAACGTGTTCTTAACGGCTGGAAAATTTAAAAAATACGTTGTGAAAAAAATTGAGTTTGAGTTGTAAATTTCGTTCAAACTCGCGGATTTTTTGGGCTTTCGTTCAGTTCACGCTCATTTATCAAAAAGTGAATCAAGTTCAACTCAAAGTTCACAGAAAGTGAGCTAAACTCGTGAACTTACGTTCACTGAACGCGTTCGTACCCAACACTGAAGAGAATCTATTACTGTGTCATGTTTTAGCTGTAGGACTGAGGATTTGGCGTGTTCGTATTCTAGTTAAAGTGTGATGGGAGGAATACCTATGAGTAGTGCATCTGTAGAGATTGTACAATAGCCCCTTGATATTTGTAGGAGAAAAGTGCGTTGGATTGAGTTTAGTTTAGGCTTTGCTGTGGAGGATAATTTACCCGCCCTTCCCCCCCCCCCCCCAGATACAGGAGTCGTAGAGTATTTTTCTTTCGATTATTGTTTGGTACCAGCTCTTTAGTGTTTTGTTGTCTACCCCCCACCCCCCCACCCCCCCCACCCCCCACCCCCCACCGTCCAATTTAGAAGTTAGTCTTAATGAGCTGTTATGGTATACTGTCAATTTAAGTCTTAGGTCGTTAATGTGTGGGATCCAGTTAAGATGTGCGTCAATGGTTATGCCTTGAAGTTTCATGGATTGTACGTGTCAAATGGAGACATTATTAATCCTCATCGCTGGAGGGCGTTTAGGGTCATATCTGTGTGGTTTGGTGAATACTAGTGCTTGAGACTTTTGTGGTGAGAGTGTGAGGTGCACTGAATCCAGGAGCCAGCAGAAAATACAAAAAGCCTCGGCAAAATGTTCCTCCAGATGACGTCTGTAACGACCGAAGAAAATGAAGCTGAAATCATCGGCGAAGGCAAATAGTATAAATCCCAGCCGATTTAGTTCTCTTGGCAGCAGATTTGCTATCAGCAGCCAGAGGATTGGGCCAAGGTACGACCCCTGGGGGCAAACCTTCTGCAATCGGTGGGTAGACGTGCCAGCACTCCAATTTATCAGGACGCTCCTCTATGAGAGATAGGAGCCAATTAGACCAGCTATGTTCCCCGGACAGTTGAGAACTTGTAGGTGAATGAATATGTCGCATCATTAAACATTGTCGAATGCGCCTTGTATGTCTAGTGAGACGAGTGATGTTGCATTGCTCTGGGCTATGCTTTCAGCATAGGCAGTCATAATGGCATGTAGTGCGAGTTCGCATGAACGCTCATAGCATGCATGGTCACGGTGACGTCACTGTGACGTCACTGCAAGTCACTGTGGTCATGTCACATCTGTGACCGAAATGCCACCACTCAGTGATATCACATTGTGACTGAAATGTGAACTTCTTAGAAAACTTTAAAAACTTACGAAAATTCTTCAAAACATGTTACTTTTTGTAAAATTATATTTTTCTCGCAATTTAAAAAAAATTGTGACGTCTCTGTTATGTCACTGCTATGTAACGTACGCCACGTCACATATGTGACAAAAAAACCAGCATATTGTAAGTCACAGTGTGACAAAAATATGAACTTCAAAAATCTTTGAAAATGAAGAGAAATATTTTACACAGCCACGAGTTACAGCGGCATAAGGAATGAAAATATATTAGTGGATAGCAAATGGTAAATTCCATCACTAAAGGGGAGGGGGGGGGATAATAAATAAAGTGCACGATACAAGCATTAATAAACTAAATTTTTAGGCTATATTTTATCAATTTGATATCTAAGACAGTGAATGTATACTTTTTCATGATTTCAATTTTATCTAGCATTTGGATAATATATTTACAATTACGAATATTAAATTTATACACTTTACATATTTAGTTTGCTGGGAGGAAATTTCACCCTTTCTTTCTTTTTTTACCGACCAGAACTATTCGAAACACTTCTGTGGTTTCAAACTAAAAATTTTCTATTACAGTTAAATCTGCACCTTTTAATGAGCATGTAGAAAGAGTCTTCAGAGTTTAGTCATCTATGCATTTCTTGCTTTAGAATATTTTTGTAATTTGTATTCAAGTCATAAATTCTACTTCTTTCAGACTTTTAAAATAAAATTAGCATTTTCCGAAAATAAAGGAAACCAAAGTTTACTTTAAAAAAATAGAAAAAAAAAGGGGGGGGGGGTGTCGTTAATACATTAAATTTATTTTTACACCTTTTAAAAATTTAAACAATGTTTTATCTAATAAACTCTAATTATAAATATTATTATTATAATTATTTAGAAAAAAGGAACTTTACAATACATTTTAACTTGAATTATTTGGTACGGATAAAAAGAAAAGATTAAATACATTGGACATTTCTTCAAATACAAAATTTTAATGAATGATACTTTCAGAAAATTTCTGCGCGTTCAAATTCCATATTTCTTGTATACAAAAACAAACAATCTGTAACAAACCATCTGCTCGAAAATCGTCTGCCCACAGAAAAATAAATATGAGAATACACGGGAAATAGTTCACTTGTTTTAGAACAACACGTCTACAACACTTTAAGATAAGGAAATGACCATTTTAGGATACACGGATATTAATGGAACGTGCATGTAAGTTTTATTTAATTTAAATATTTTATTCCTGGTTGTATATTATGAGTTAAATAGTTATATTTGTAAGAGACTGATCTTTAACTGTCAGAAGCGTTATTTTTCAATTTGATAACTGTGAAGAAAAATATTTTAATCTGCCATCGCTTGGAAAAAAAAAAAAAAACTGCGCAGAGACATTCATGCCTACATTCATACTGGAATTAATATAAACATTAATTTACTCTTACTTGAGATTAAAAATGTATGGAACGACAATGATTTGGAATTATTTTATCGGCTTCTTACTATTTTTTGATTACTAACATTTATAGTTATTATTATTTTGGGGTTAAATATGATGTTCGATTATCATGCGATTACGAAACTGTTTCAGATTAGAAATTAGCATTATACTGGGAAAATATATTTTTAACATATTACAGTAGTGAAACATTTGAAAGAATTTTCTTTTAGTGCTAATAATATTTTAAATTATCTTTTAAAATCCTAAATCTTCAAACCAATGTTTTCAGATTTAACATTTGCCAAAATTATAAAATAATAGGAATTCCTTATACCATATGGAAATATTTTTGAGATATTGTTAAATCTAATAATGCATTTAATTTATCTATTGTAGTTTGCTGTTGTTTAACAGTACAATTATAAATACTAATTATTATTTTTAGTGTTTTTCAAATTGGTATATTTATTTTTTTTAATTGTATGTAAGCATTTTTTCTGTTTGTGATTTTAATCAAACATTTAATTATAGACATTCTGAATGGGTTATTAAATTTTCTTCTATTGTAAATTAATTTTCTACGTGTATGATTCGGGTAATTATTGGCACTAAAAAGTAAAATATGATATTTAAGCATTGAAATAAAGTATTTTTCATGCCTGATAGGAAGTTATAGATTAAACTGCTTTAGTATATATTTTTTTAAAGTTCATATAATACAGGATACATAATGTAGGACACAAGTTGAAAAGTGCTTATGACTTCGGTTTGTCTCTCCGTCTGTCCGTCTAGCAGTCTGTGCGCACTCTAACTCTCGAAAATATACTCGGATTGCCCTGAAATTTTCGGATGGTATTGGCGTTTACCATCGCACGGTACCTATTTGTAATGAAGTTTGTAGCATGCTTTGATCATTTACAGGGACAGCCAAAAGTTTTCCGTTACATTACGGCCTATGGGAAAAAGTCGTTTCAAATATTTTTTATGATTTTACGCACGCTTTCAAACAGAATAAAATTTATATGCATTTATGAAGTGCACTAAAATATGCATTCTGTTGACTATGCGATGCAAAGAATAGTTATTGTTCATTTACAGGGCTAAAAAAGGAATTCAAATACATAATGATATAGAGGTGGAGGGAATTGTTTGCGGCATACTTTAATTATGTTAATCTATTTCATATATAATGAAATTGATGCATGTTGCTGATGTTTACATACTATAAATTATTTCATGTATAATAAGAATAATACGTATATAGCATTTACAGGGACACACAAAATCTTTCAGATACCATATTGTATCCGAAGTACTGTTCATTAGCGATGATTGCTGGAAATATATTTTTAATTATGATATGCACTTTTATGATTCACTATATTTATGCATAGTGTATGGTGTATATAAATGCTATAATTCCTATACAAGGCTACACAAAAGTATTCGTAAGGATTACTGGGTATGGGCGCAAATTGCTTAAAGGTGGTTTTTAAATGAGTTATGCTTTTTTTCGCTGAACTGCATTTAATTTACCAAGAAATATTTTTAGAATATAGATAAAATGATATACAGGGTCACGTAAAGAATTGGGTACATGGCCGTCTATATATTAAAATTTCTGGAAATGTGATTTCAGCAGTTTTAAGAGTGTCTTAGTTTGAATTAAATTTTAACTAAATAGTGGCGTGTAATAAAGATTTTAGGTAAACTACAGGGTTGTACAAAGGTATTCAAGTATGTTTCCATACATTAGTATAAATTGCTGAAAATGAATTTCAACCTGTTAGGCGTTTTCTTGCTAAACTAAATTTTCCCATTATATAGTATATATTAGAGGTCTGCACGGGCCGAAATTTCCAGGCCCGGGCCCGGCCCGACTCATCGAAAAAAGATTCGGCCCCGCCCGGCCCGATAAAAAAATTAAAAGTTCGGCCCGAGCCCGTCCCGGCCCGTAGAAAAAGTAATATTGGCCCGGCCCGGCCCGCTAAAAATCTTAAAAGTTCGGCCCGAGAAAAAAAAAAACCCGGCCCGAGTGAATTTTTTTTACAAAACATTGATTTTTACGTCGATTTGGTTAAAAATTTGTCTCGTACGAGGTAGCTCTGACCAAAATATTTATCTTAACTTTTTTTTTCTCATGTTTATAATCTTCATTTTTAAAGAAGTGACACAGACTGCGATATTTATTTTTTTAACGAATCTCTATTTCTTGTATGTAAATGTTTAGGTTATCATTAATATTGTTAATCCACATTCCATGCATTAACATACATGTATTCCATGTATGCCAAAAATCTAAAAAATTCTATACAGTAAAATTTTCTAAGACGGAATTGCGTAGAAAAGAAAAAAAAATGCGTTATAGACAAGTTCTATTCTTAGCAAGTGTAAATGTATCATATATTGTTTTCTTACGAATTAGTATATTAATTTTGCATGGATCAACACGTTTTTCATTTTAAACAGCTTTTCGTCATAGGCAGGTTCCTTTCACACGTGTTACTATATTTTAATTTAGCTATATTTTAATAAGCGTAGAAATATACTATTCTCTAAAAATAATAAATTTTAATGTTTAAATGTAGAATAATGGAAATTTAAAAACGTATGCATTTTTTGCGAAAATTTTTGGGCCATGCCTAATTTGACTGATCTTTGAATGGATCTGGCCAAGCTGAGACAATTTTTTTCATATGGACTGAATCAAAACTAGGACTGAAAAGTTTGGCCCGTGAAGACTAGGAATGAAACCAATCCCGACTCTGTACAGAAAAAATAAGTTAGGCCCGTTCCGGACCGAACCCTTAGAAATAAAGTATGGCTCGGGCTTCGGGCCACGGGCCGGCCCGTGCAGATCTCTAGTATATATACACTTAAAAAAATGGGTACACAAAATTGAGTAAAAAGTACTCAATTTTAAATGCGTCACATGCACAAAATAGCTCCGATCCAAATGTACTCAAAGTTGAGAAACACATGTACTCATTTTTTATTCCATGGCTGTGATCAAATATGAATCGTTATGTACTGCCCCCCCCCCCCCCAAAAAAAAACAAACAAAAAAAACCCCCTAAAATGTAAAGTAAAAATGTACTGACATTTATTTCCCGTCCAAAGTTCTTAACAAGAAATGTTTAATTGATTATTTATCAAGAAAAATAGCAAAATTCTTAACAAGATACTCAAATCGAATATTTTTATGACAAGACCATTATTTCCAAGCAATTATTTTTAAAATGCTGTGCATAATTTAATATTTACATTAATAAACATCATTTATGCCGCATTAATGAAATGAACCATTACAGGGTACAAAACTATTTGTTTGTTTGGGTTTGATAACATGTGATGCTTCAAAATAGAGAAAGCATAGGTTCATTTTGATCCAAAAATATTCAATTCAATATGAGTACGTCGGTTTGCTCATTTTTGAGTACTTCATTTTTTTCAGTGTATCAACCTACAGATCAAATAAGGGCTGTTTAAAAGAATTGGAAAACATATTTGGCTATGGACGGTAACTGCTGAAATCAGTTTTTCAAATGTTTTATGAGTTTTCTAAAATGTTTACTTAGTTATCTTATTTACGTCATTTCCCTAAATTACGATGTCTTGTTAAAGCATTCAGAAAGTGTTGGAAAGTATATTTTAATCTATGCTTAACGCATGATTTTTCTTACTCGTTTTTTTTTTTTTTTTTTTTTTTTTTTTCTATTTCCCAGATCAGTCTTTTCCTATAAAACATACCAAATCTATTTAGCTCATATTCACAAAGTACAATATACACGGGAATAAAAAATTTAAATAAATATCGCTTATCATGCCGCTCTATAAATAATAGTTGTATTAATATCCGTTAGTTTCCATGTTCGTATTTAATAAAGCAATGACAAATCAAAACAAATTAAAAAACTTACACATTCTAAATATCAAGCATAGAACTTAATAAAAAAATATGTCAGTTGATAAGCATTTGTGATAAGCAACATTGTTTTTTAAGTGGAAAAATGTAAAATGTTTTAGAAGAATAGGACTCCAAAGTAGCAATATTTTGCTAAAAAGTACGGTAAAAAGATAAGATTTTATATTTACAGCAAAATTTTATTTTAAAATTCATAGCTGTATTAATACTTAGAAAATTTTCCAGAGAGAATCATTCGCCTTATATACAATATTTCAAATGAAAATCAAATGTCAAATTAATTGCTTAAAAGGCGCAAAGGCCAACATTGTGAAAAAGATTCCATGCCGGGACTCGAACCCGGGCCATCAGTGTAGCACACTGACATTCTACCGACTAAACCACATGGAACGACGCCCAGCCCGTAAAATTTTTCACTATTACATGTTCGCAAGGCTACAAACGCAGCATAAGATGGAATATTTATCGTGAGCCACCGACATGGGGTAAACACGAAACTTAATTAAATCCAGCATCGATTGAAACTATATTAATAATTGTAAATTTTTCCAGTGAGAAACATTCGCACTCCATACAACATTTCAAATTAAAATTGCCTTTTAAGCAATTAATTTGAAATTTGACTTTTATTTGAAATATTGTATGCAAGGCGAATGGTTCTCTCTGGAAAAATTTCCAAGTATTAATATAATTTCAATCAATGCTGGATTTAATTAAGTTTCGTGTTTGCATCATGTGGGGGGTTCACGCTAAATATTCCACCTTTTGCTGCGTTTGTAGCCTTGCCAACATGTAATAGTGAGAAATTTTCCAGCCTGGTTATCGTTCCATGTGATTTAGTCGGTAGAATGTCAGTGTGCTGTACTGATGGTCCGGGTTTGAGTCCCAGCATGGAATCTTTTTCACTATTTGCGTCTTTTAAGCAATTAATTTGAAATTTGATTTTCATTTGAAATCACAGTGTTTATGACAAGTTCGCCACAAATGACACATATTTCACAAATTGGTCACAATGTGATTTCAAAGCGTTGTCGCTTTCGTCACAGGTTCGTCACAAAGTTAATGCCAAAATAGTCACAAATGACACACTTTTCACAAATTTGTCACACCGTGACTTCACAGAGTGGTCACAATGTGACGTCACAAACGTCCTCTAAAACGGCCATAACGACCTCGCATTCTAGTCACTGTGACGCCACATCGACGTCACGTGACGTCACATCGACGGTCACAAAATCACAGTGTGACATCACAACGACGTCGCCGTGACGTCACCATGCCTTACGGGAATGGCCCTCGCGCAACCCGAATTGTCTGGGATGGAAGAGATTGTTTGACTCCAGGAAATGCGTCAGACGGATAACCAAGAGTTTCTCCAGGAGCTTTCCTAGAGTGGGTAGAAGGCAGATGGGTCTGTAAGACTTGGGTTCGGTAGGGGACTTGCCTTGCTTCAGAAAGTAAACCACCCCTCCCTGCCTGAGTACTAATGAAAAGTATATCATGGCAAGGCAGAGGTTAGCCCAGCGCGTGAATATGTGTAGAAGTTGCTTATGTGTGAGTTTTAGGATGCGGAAGTCTATTGAATCCGGCCCAGGGGCCTTCTTGTTGTTGAGGGTGTACAATGCTGTTTCAACTTCTGCCTTTGTAAAGTGTTTATCTTCTTGTGCTGTGAACTGGATATCATGGTTGTCTGGTTGGGGGAAAAGCCGAAGGGCCAAAGAGAGTGTGTGCCAGGAATTCGAGGTTGCTCTGTCTCGAAGTTTCGTTGATAGGTCTTTCTAGACTTATCTCATCCGGAGTATCGGCCAATCGTAATTACCAATGATGTTTTTAAAAAATCATTATCAAGAATGCTTGTATACTTCTGCTACGATAGGTACCTTCAGTGCTCCTTAACATCTTTACTGAATGCCCACAAATCGAAATTTTATGTAATGGAAAAAAGCGCTTTTCTCAAAAATTATGTGTCCTAGGGTAATCGCTGTAATTTTCCTGCAAAGTTTAACATAACGTCTACTATCTCTAATTTTTTCATAATTTTTGTTTAAGTAGATTCGGAAATAGATGGGGTGTGGGACACATTTTTGCACTACATTTTCGACTATATCGCTGAAAATATAATACCTAAAATTAAAAGAAATGTATTTTTGAGTTCAGCGTTACGAAAGCTTTCACAAGATACCGCACGCGGTATACAAAGAAAAGACTTTTTTTCAAGTAACTTAATTAGTCCTTCTACATTTTCCCTAAATGTATTTGTGAATGTTTAATAATCAGTAAATATGTGGGTCAATAATCTTTATTACTTCCCCCAATTTCAACTTTCCACGTTCCATAGTTTACGAGTAAAAGGGCTGTGGCAGACACAGGATATAGGACAGGATTATAAGACACAGGAGTGATTTTATAATGGTTCCGTTTTTACTTAAGTACGGAACCCTAAAAAACAGGATAATAATATCTTTCGTCAATTTTTTTACATTTGAATACAAATACAGTATAACCCCGAAAACCCGGCATCTGGCACACGCTTTATAAAAATTTAAATGAAGCTCAAACAAGGCACACAGCTAAGCGAAATCAATTTCATTATTACCAGTTAGTTTAAACAAAGACATTATAGTCGTACAATGTAAATTCTAAATTATACAGACATAAAAATAATGTATAAAACATTAATATTGAATAACTTCTATCCTACTCTATATCATTATCAGAGTTACAGTTGACACAAATAAAAAATCGAATGTCTCCGTTTGGGCAAGCCTCGTGTGCCCAAAATCTTGCATTGCAAACACTTTTCTCGTTGTGTTCTGTTTTTCAAGCTACCAGCACACACCAAACACCGAGCCAACTTGCTCCGTGTTCAATGCGTCTACTAGCCCCATAATAAATTTCTTCATAAAAGGGACACGTAATCCTCTAAGCATAAATAATCCAAGTAAATCACATATGGAGTAGGTATAGTTAATCGTACACTAAGAATAACTGCACAAGTTAAATCGCAATTATTCAGATAAGTATTAGAAATTAGAAAAAGAATGAAGCAACAAAAAATTACTTATGAGTGCAAAAAACTGAAAAATCGTAATAAATGTTCACTGCACGTAGAAAACATAGCAAAAGTACAATGAGGATTGTAAAAAGCAATAGGAAAGGCACTCTGTGACTGTTTGCGCAATCTATCCACAAACAGGCGATTGGGGCCTCGGTGGCCGAGTCGTTAGGACACCGCACTGCCAGCCGCCAAGCATTGAGAGCGGCAGAGGTCTGCGATTTCGACTCTCGCTGGCTCCATTGCACACTCTTTGTGGTGCTCCCGGATGTAATTTCTCTGTGTTGTAAATTTCATTGTGCTATCTCGTCCCTGTATATTGACGATGACTTATAAGCGGACCTAAATGTCAAGTACACAAGTCAGATGTATGTGTTAACAACAATAAACAATAAATAAACAGGCGATTTATGAGGACTGCGCCTACTTACCCCTGTAGCCAACTATCCCCGGTCTCCCCTAACGGCAACAACAAAAATACATGTAACAGATACATGTTTGCACCGTAAATAAAAGAATTTGCAAGGTTACTAAGAGTTGTTTTAGGAAACTGGGATTCTTAGAACTTTTTATATAACTGCAACCCGGGTTACAAATAAAATTTTATTAAGGTTACTGTAATTTTAGTGGACTCATTTGTAAAGCTACAGATTTCTGTAGCCTTACAAGAAATAGTTTTGTAGATTTACATCTTATTTTGTATAGTGTACAGATAAAAGTTTAGTAAGCATACAGATTCCTGTAATTTTACATCTTGAGAGTTACAGATTGTTTTTAAAGCGTAGTAGCATCTCGGAGGACGAGGATGAGGAACCGGTAAAAGAAAATGCGTCACTGGAAAAATGCATATACTTAACTGGAGAATTAATATACGCTTTAGAGAAGCAAGACTGTATTTCCGAAATAGATATTCTTCACTTGCATAAAATACAAGAAAAACTTGTTAAACAACGGAAAAAAAATTAAGCAAATAAAATTGACGTCGATGTTTGGGAAATTACACGGGGAGAAACAACTTCACTGTTTATTAGAATTTTTTTATGTAATATAGAAAGTATCAATGAATGTAAATTTTTTTAAATATATTCAATTTTTTCTTTGTCTCACAGAAATAACACTTGACTATGAATTAAATTAGGACATAGGACACCATAAAGGGGACGCTTCACTCACTTGAAAACACCCGTTCGCTAATGTAAAACCTATGAGCAGGTTATTTTCGAATGTCTCGTTTAAATTTGAATATTTTTGGACGATTTTGTTGCATACAATAACTGAGGTCGATCTCTAATATGACTATTCTTTACTTTTTCGATTTCGGTTGTAGATTTTTTTTAATAAAGGTACTTTCACTTTCAGAACCGGTTTCGAAAGTAAAAGTACTTTTATTAAAGATATCTGAAACCAAAATCCAAAAAGTACAAAATGGCCCTATTAGAGATCGAGCTCAATTGTTTAAAAGTATTCAAATTTAAACGAGATATTCTAAAATAACCTGTCATAGGTTTAACATTAGCGAACGGGTGTCTTTAGGAAACTTGCTCCGTGACGGGGTAGGTTGGCGCACAATTTTCCTTTTACTTTAAGCGTCTGCAAAACACAAACTACAAAACTACAAACTCAAAACTCCGGGTATTTATAGCCCAATGCCTGTTCTTTAAAAGTACAGTTAAAGTTTCATAAAAAAACTTAAACAAAAAATTAATAAAAATCAATAACTAAAAACTGCGCCTATTAGCCTCGGTCTCCCCTACGTAAAAAGTTCTAGACATCCCAGTTTCCTAAAAAATTCTTAGTAACCTTGCAAATTTTTTGATTTACGGTGCAAACGTGTATCTGTTACACGTATTTTTGTTGTTGCCGTTACGTAAAAGGTTCTAGCAATCCCAGTTTCCTAGAAAAATCTTAGTAACCTTGTAGAATATTTTTACAGTGTAGCATTCTGATAGCAGCTTCATGGACCTTCTATTGTTCAAGAAATTAATCGTTTCTGGTAAATGAAGATAACCCACATATGGCCTAGTCAATTATTTCTTTTTCGCACTTTTACTTTCGATCTTGAAGTTTTTAATTTGTGAACAATTGCTATTGTTCTTTCTGCCGTAAGTTGGAAATGTTAAAAAAAAAGAAGGGAGTAAGGTAGGCTAACTTTGACGCAGGCTTTTTGGGATCACACTGTACATTAATCTACAAAATTAGTTACAATAAAAAAATGAATCTTATATTTGGTTAGTCTATGTCTGAATCAAGTATTAGTTTAACCTAAAGGTCACTGCTCTTCTATAAAGACACTCTAAATTTTTGTAAAACTTTGTCAGCATTTTCTTAATGTGTGATTTCAATTGCGTTATATTAAAAAAAATGAAGCATTTCCTCTGTGAAAATTTTCACAACTGCTGGAGTGAAAGTGATGCACTTCTACAGAAAATTTTTCGGTTTTAAAGCTTAAAATAAACGCTTTTATTTTATATAAAATGACGTCATTTGAATCCGCTGAAGTATTTTGCATTTTCGATCTAGTCTTAAACAACATGTGTATAAAAGTATGCATATGATATCACTATCGCGGAATAATACACAAACCCAGCAGAAAGCGATGTCGTAAACTCTACAAAAAAATCGACTATCTAATAATTCATATGCCTTCATTTGTTTGTAAACATTAACATGGATACTTAAAATTAAACGTAGTTTATAATAGCTCCATGTTTTATCAGAAATCATTTATATTTTTTGCACTTATTTTAAATACTTTTTTTCAGTTGTTATGAGATAATAGCAACAAAAAATCAACATCAGAGGAAGAGTTTGATTTTTTACAGGGGGATCTTGGATATGTCAGTCTCCCATCCACTCAGACCAAACCCTTATCAAAGGAAGTACGATCTACTATTTTCCCTTTACTTTTAACACAAATGTAGAGTACTTCAGTTGCCACCATTACAAAAATGGCATTAAAAACCACAAAAGAAATTACTATCTCAAAAATAAATTGACATACAGTTTTCAAACAAATTGCAGTTAAAAGTACTTTTTTCCCCTATACGAAGGTTGTAAAAATTGAAAATGTGCGATGCTTAGAAGTTAAAAAAATTGTTGTTTAAATCATCAGTATTTAACCGTACAATGATATATCTGCTTCGTTTTACGACTGTCTTATGTAACGTAACGTTATTTTTTAGTGACGACATTTTAATTGTTACCCGAAAGAAAAAGCATATCGGGAGCTAATACTTGAAATTCCTAACTGTGAAATATTTACAAATGAGTTAATTAAAATAATTTTACTATTGCTGAAGTAATATTCTTTATCGATTTTTTTAATTATTCATTGAATATGTTCCTGAAGTTGCAACTAATTAGTTACACAATATAGTTTATACATACCGAAAATTTGACTAACTGTAACTTCCGATAAATTTATGGAAAAAAAATTGCTTTAAGTAAAAAAAAAAAAAAAAGCACATACACAAATTGAAACATTAGAAACTAGGTATTAAAATTAATCTTCACTGTTACCGAAAAAAAAAAAGATATTTGTTTTTAGTATTACTAAACAAGTACTTTCTTAGAACTGTCTCTTATATAAGTTTGTCTTAAACCTATAATCGGCTTAGAATCAAATAACAGTAACGTTGGATTAAGCAGATGCTATAAGTGAAAAAATATGTAGTACAGCAAAAAACAAAGAATAAACTAAAATAAATAATAACAAGAACAAAAATCATGCGTCCTGCACAGATTATGAAACACTTTCCAACAATTTCAGAATACTGTAACAAAACTTCACAGCTTATTAAACTGTTCGGGACCATGGATGCATATATGCACCTTTAAAACATGCGTACAAAACTTGTTTTTGGCACTAGTAATAAAGAAAAGTAATATTTGTGTTATTTAATTAGAGCATTTTCGAGATTACGTATTTGAAGGTAAACCTTTTTTAAAAAGTGGTGCCAACCAAATAAATTCCGTGGAAAAGAGGCTGATCCGAACCGGTTAAAGCGAAAGATTATGTCTAAATAAGCAATTTGAAAAACTCATAACGCATTTGAAAATCCAATTTTTGCAATTACCGTCGATTTTCGGAAAAACGTCCGATTTTTATGCAGGTGTATAAGATCTATAGATTTGTATGTACAGTGTGGTTAGAACTATCTATCAAAAATGTAAAGGCAGTTAGAAGGGGACCTAAATAAGCAGATTTCTTATAAGAATGAGGGTGTGGAAATACAGTGTTGAGACAGTTGAGGACGTGGTTGAATGCGACGGATGAATACTCTTCGTTGGCTTGAATCGTCATTTCCCGCACGGATTTCGAGCAAATTGGATTATTACACCAATGCGGAGCTTGCCGACATGCATTTCATGTATGAGATTGCGCAAGGAAATGGATTGGCTGCTCAAAGGATTTAGATTGAGCAATTCTCGCATAGGATTCTGCCGGATCCACGAACATTTGAATATCGTCATTAGGAGTTGGGCGCGAGTAGATCATTTTATGCTTCCAAGCGTTAGAAGGGAACTGTAAGGTATCCCATAATTCCTGAAGTGGAAGAAGCAGTATTACGCACAGTACAGGATAGTCCTTCGACAAGCTCAAAAGCTGTTGGACATGGGTTGGGTGTTTAAGCATTTCCTAGCTTACCCCCTCCCCCCCCCCTCATATTTAAAATGCATGTCGGCAAGCTCGGCATTGGCGTAACGATGCATGTTGCTGGAAATCCGTGAGTGAGAGACGATTAAAGCAAGCGAAGCGGTTTCATCCACCGAACTTAACAGCGCCCTCTACTGCTTCAACGCCTCATTTCTGCACCCACATCCCTATACAAAATCTGCTTATTTAGGTCCCATCTACTTGCATTTAGATTTTTGACATATAGTTCTGAATCATCCTATACATAGTATGTTAAAAGTTAATTCCGTTAAACGAATAGCACAGTTGAAATTTATCATTCAGCAATTTCCGTGAATAACGGAAATGTACTTGAGAACTTTTGTGCAGCCCTGTATATGATCTATAGAATTTATACACACCAAGTAATATTTAAAAAATTAATTCAATTTAAAAACTTGTACTAAAAATGAATACGAATTTCAAGCAATTATTGTTCACGGGCTTCAATAGTTCAATTACTGTTCAGTTTCTTCTGTAACCAGATAATGTACAGTGACCTCTCTCTCTGTGACAGTGAGTCTCTTGTAGTAGAGTGTAACCTCTGAATAACGATTACACGTGGGACCGGTGAAAAGTGACCGCTGAGGTGGGTATTCAGAGGTTTCATGAAAAAAAAATCAAAATTACATAAATTTAAATAGAAATACACACAGTCCTTTTAATTAATCATCATTGTTTTAATATAATAAGAAAAGTAGTGATTTGCAGTTGCTTTTTTTTGCTGCAAATGTCTTTCTTCAACGAAAAAAATAATATGACTTAATTTGTTATACAACTCGTCATCATTATGATTTAATGGGAAATTTTGGATTTCACGAAGGTTCTTCAAATCTTCAGTATATGTGTTAATACTGGAAATTTTGGGTGATTCTATTATCTATTTCCTCTTCTTCTCATCTATCTTCCATCATTTGCTGTATGTTATCAAATGTGGTAGTAACTGCCAAATGTTTTACCAGAGATACAAACAAGCTGGCCTTTTTGTTAGTTATGCCTGCCGTTCTAAGAATATTATATAAAATTTCCCAATTATTATTAATGTCTCCATTTTATGTTTGTTCCCATATCAAGTAAATTTTGTTTGATCTGCTTCACATTTCGGTTTGCCAATAAATATGATATTGTATCACGAGCTGTACAAAAATTTTTCTCGTGACTTTTGAGTGGTCGTTGTTTAGAATTCCTTATTTAGAGGTTCGTACTAATGTTAATGCTATGGAACGTGTTTGGTTTCATCCACATGTGGCCGGTGTTCGGAGATTTTCGTTGCTTAGAGGTGGCCGTTCAAGGAGGTTTCACTGTAATATCATTAAAATATAGCGCAAACGATTTTTCACCATATACCGTAATATAAGGGAAATCTTTTGAGTGTCTTTGTAAATGAAAAGTAAAATCTACACACTTAATATTCATTACCGAACATGCCATGGTGATATACAATAACATCTATGAATTTCATGTTATTGGGACTTTATTTAAGCGAGTTAGAGCACGGGCAGACACAGAGACAGATAAACTGAATTCATAAACATTTTTCAACTTTGTTGTAAAGTATTACAAAACGGTTCATCTTGTGACGTTTCGTGGTGTCAATAAAAACTAGTCGGATGTGGCAATCCCAAAACTTTCTTCTATCTCATACATGTTAATACTTCCTGAAAAAGGCAGCATAGCAGCGCCACCGGTTAGGTGATTTATACCAAAATTTAATCAGTAATAACTAATGCCAACATCTAATTGAATTTGAAGTTTGATGAAAATCCGTGCATTAGTTTCTGAGATAGAGTTCCTGCGGAAATCGTGAAAAATTCTGCACAGCAGTGGCATCTGATGGACCATTTGCACCAAAAAGAAGTATCAGGATCAATTTATATCAGGGACTAACTGAATCTAAAGTTTGATGAAAGTTCATGCATTAGTTCTTGAGATAGGGGAGACTAGGGAGGATTGACCATACGGGAGGCTTGACTCACTCATCAGTTTTCATATTTTAAAGAATTTCAGAGTTTTATCATTAGGTGTCAACCAAACCTACTGGAATGCTTAAACAACAGTCTTTGTTTCATACAGATAATCGAAATAGGTGTGAAAAAAAATCAATTGTGAGGTGTTTTCAACCTAAAAGTTCTGTTTTTTAGAAATATTTTGTAAGCTTTTTTCAGATAAAATATATCATAGAAATTTAAGTAAGTAGATTTTAAGTAATGCAGAAATATCGAGCTTTCATTCCAGGCATAAAGATTGTACAGTAAGTTAGGCTTAACATAACTATGTGCTATTCTTTAGAAAAGGGCTATGTGGGGAGGCTTGACCCAGTCAATGTGAGGGAGGGTTGACCAGATGGAATATTTTTATTATACACTATTCATAATGAAAGGCGAATGGTTATATACAAAAAAGAATATAGATTTATTCTGTAAAGCCACGGTACAATAGTATGATGGAAAAGAAAATGTTTAGATTAAAGAAAGATGTGAAAAATTGCTATAGTATACACTGCAAGAAAAAGTTTAATGAAATATAAATGGGAAAGTTGATAGGAACGTTTTCTATTTAAATATTACTACAATAGGTAAATAGAAACAGCGTAAAACACTAGAAAGGACTGGAAAGTATGAAAGCAGCAGTCTTAACAGTTTCAGGGGCAGCGGTATGCTTATGAAACCACTTAATTTTAATTCCCAAACGCCGCAATGGCACCAAAATTTTTCTAAAATCTTTTCCATTTAATACGTATATGAAATATACCCTTTTTCTTATTTCCAAATAAATTTGTTCGTAAATTCCGGTGCCAGTCATTTATTTCAACATTTTAGTACTGAAAGTACTTTGCCACTGAAATGGATAAACAAGATAATGATCAGTTAAGTGCACATGCGGCTGAAAAAGAACATAGCATTGATCGAAAAACTTTTGGAAGGCAAATTTCACCAGCATGAATACAGTGAGATGAAACGAAACTATGTGATAATTAGAGTTGTCATGTCCAGTGTCACAAAATGTAGGAAAATGAGACAAAAAAAAAAAAAAAAAAAAGCGGGACAATGGCTATAAATTCCGGGCATAATAATACATGAAACCCTGTGAAAACAGAATCTGTTTCTAACGGAATACTCTAACGGTCTTAAATGATAAAATTTCATTTTCCCTACCGCACAATTATACCTGCTCAGACGAAATTCTGTTTAAAACAAAATTTTTCTCCTCTGACTTGCGATTGCGTCTAAACAGGCTTGTTTAAGCATCATATTTTCAAAAATGTTTTTTATAATACTTAAAGCATGTAGCATAAAGTTATATTGCCTTTTTTAAACCGATTTTATTTCTCTTCACAAATGTTTCAATATAAAACAAAGTGGGTCAAGACTCCCATATAGCGGGTCTACCCTCCCATATGCGGGGAGCCTCGACCCATTATTTTCTCATGGTTAAAATCGATCATTTTTCAAATTTCTTATATATTACACTTATGTAGCAATTTTATTTTGATAACTGATTGTATAACGAACAAAATGATACATAAAATTTTATTCGACGTTCAATATTTAAAAAATTAAAAATCCTTTTGTAAAAAGTGGGTCAACCCTCCCTATTCTCCTCTACAGCTATTGCGGAAATCGGGTAAAATGCAGCATGGTAGCGCCACCTGTTGAGAGGTTTACACCAAAAACTAAACAGCGCTAATTTATATCAGGGATTAACTGAATCTGAAGTTTGACGAAAATTCATCTATTAGTTCTTGAGATAGAGCTATTGCGATAATCATGCATATTGCAACATAGCAGTGCCACCTATTGAGCGATTTACACCAAAAAGATTATCAGTACCAAACTACATCAGGGACTAACTTAATCTGAAGTTTGATTAAAATTCGTGCATTAGTTCTTGAGATAGAGCTATTGCAATAATCATGAATAATGCAGCATACCAGCGCTACCTATTGGGCGATTTACACCAAAAGGTTATCAGCAACAATTTATATCAGTGAGTAACTGAATCTAAAGTTTTATTACATTCCGTGCATTAGTTCGTGAGAAAGAGCGTCCACAAAATTTGTGTCACACACAGACTGACAGACAGACATTTTGTAAAAACCTGTTTCTCGGGATCTCTGACTCCTAAAACGTGTAAATCCGTAGAAAACCGGAATTCAAAAATTTTCCCGAATCTAATACTTTCTTATTGTATAGATAAAAAAAAAAAAATAAGAATTATATATGTACATATATATATATATATATATATATATTTCCAATTACTAAAATTTAATTAATAAATTAAGCATCAATTCATAACTCTGACATTATACAAAATAAAGATGGAACCTTTAACTAGTAATACAAAATCACGCACAATACCACTAATTCACTAGCACATTGCGGAAGATTAATCCATATAAAACATATGAAAACCCATATATATAACTGTAGCATGTCATAGCACAACTGTCTATAATATAAAATATCACAAGAGAGATGGAGAAATATCGATTAAACGACCACGTTAACAAAAAAAGTAAAAAGAAAATTCGTGACTTTTTAAGCAGGGTTAATGTGTAAAGTTAAAATGAACAAGTTTTACAAGCATCAAGCGTACACGTTTGAATCAGGCGGAAAGTCTAATTAATGTGGGCTAGTAATTTAATTTTAAAATGTATTAAATTAATTAAACAGTTCTTTCATTAATTTATTTTTTATTTACTTAAATTGTTTTTGCTTTTTTATTGTGTATTTTTATTTTTATGCTCTTCATTTCATTCCTTTTTTGCTCTGTAAACTTTTAATGGTTTTTCAATTTGCTCTCTTTGTTTCGGATATTTTTATTAATCATTTAAGATACCAATTTTAATCGTTTAAGGCCTACTATCGGAACGCTTTAAAAAAAAGTACAATTTTGAATAAATACACACATTATTAGTTCAATTGTAATTGTAATTCAGAATGATTGAAAAATATGAAAGCCTAGCAATATCGTCATAACATTTTGAAAAATAGGATTTTTTTGCCCTTTTATTGGCAAAATCTCATGCTTACGCCCGGGCAGATTGCACTCATTTTAACTAAATATATTTCAATTTCCTTTGTACTACATACTGTTATTACACTTACCTGCACACTGAACTATTAGTTTCACGATAGCTTCAAAATTAACTGAAATATTTGGAAACATGTCAAAAATACATTAAAAAAAAAATACGATTTTTTTATATTCGAGTACCAATAAAATAATTACATTATCACATAGAACTCAGATTCTAGCTCAGAACATAGTGAGTAAAATGGAAAGCATTCTGAGAAAATTTCACTGAAATATGGTTAATCCCTTGTCTGTGATGCCCGAACTCAGTTCGCTTAACGCTAATGCGCCAATTTTGAGATTCCCGACCTGAGTTCCGGAAAGAGAAAAATCGGTGTTTCATTTACGTGAAGATCGAACTCAGTTCTTCCAATGCAGAATAAGTAATTTACCATTTCCCCAATAGATGGCGATACTTTTCCGCGCCAAGTTCGGCAGTTTCGCGCCATTTGACGGATTTTTGTAATTTTGCAGTTCAGAACAAAATTAAAGAGACTAAAATATTTCCATTTATGGTACGTTTTTTTCAGATATATTCCACAGACAAGGGGTTAAAACATTTCATGTAATAAAGTTTATCGAACATGGAAGTAACGGAAAAATTGATTTTCTAGAAATCGCATTTCTATAATATATATTCTATAATATATTTCTATAATATAATTCTATATTGTTTCTTATCTATAACATTAATCTAGAAACGTCAACTAAGGTTTATAAGTGTTGTATGCTGAAGAAAAAAAAAAATCATTCATAGATATATTGTTTACATTTCTCCTGACCTTCCTGCGCCCACTTCTAGTATTTGACTCATTTTTTCCTGATTATTAAATTAGCCGTAACTCCTCTTCTAGTAATCGTATTAATAAAGCTAAAACAGATTTGAAATCGTAAAAGATTGCTGTTTCAAATCAAATAATAATAATAATAATAATAATAATAAAATGCCGTCTTCTTCTTCGTAACTATCTTGCCGTCTAAGTCTAAAGTGTCGCTGATTGGTTGTTTTCCTTTTAATTCGTGCTTTTTTCTTTGCTGTTCTCTAATACCTGTTTATCTCTTCTCATGCTGTAGGATTTGTGGAAAAAATCTACATAGTTGACGAACCGTGGTGAAATACCTACAAGTGTCACCCATGTAGTGGAAATTCGTTGTTTCGGCACACTGTCAACAGCTGAACATCAAGAAAGAGTCCAAAAGACGCGTTTTCAAATAAAAATTAATACAAGCTTGGTTTCAGAAAGTTAGAAATATATGGTTTTTAATGGACAAACTTACATGTTTCTACCTCTCTCGAACACTGTTAAAAATTTCTGTAAAAACACAGAAAAAAACAATACTCTCTCTAAATTTACACTAGTTCTCGCTTAAATACATTCTATTGAGTTTCTTGGTCGCCATTTTACAGACATTTCCCTTTTCTTTTAGCAAATTCCCTGCAGGGATTTTCATATCTTTGTTTAAAGATATTTGCATCTTTGTTATAACCTGTAATAGAAAGTACACACTTTAAAAATTCTTTTACAATTTTATTAGATATGTTAAAGAAGTTTAAAATAGTTTTATTAAAAATTAGAATATTTTAGAAAGGGAAAATTCATCTCTGTGGAGTTATCGAGGGATTTTTATCGACAATCAGAAATTTTTTCATTCACCATGTGCATGAAGCTTTTAATATTAAAAGTATTCCCCGCTGGATCATAAAAGACATCCTTTGCATACATTTGTAACAGATCCTATAGCCTCAGTCAGTAAGATGTTCGTCTCCGACCAACAGCACTCGGGATCAAATTCTGGGCCGCCGCACAGTGGGGCGTTTTGATGATCTAGGTCAAGAATGGCGAACCTGTGGCACGCGTGCCATAATTGGCACGCGAGGGAATATTTTCGGCACGGTGTTAATTCAGAATTTAAAATAAAATTAAAAAAATTAAAAAACACAAGAATGTATATAAACTGAGCTTTTCTGAATTTTTATTTAATTCTACGAAATTGAAAAAAATTGGGAAAAAAAAACTTATTGAATCCCAAATTTATTGAATATGGGCTCAATAATTTATCAAATTAAGTGAAGATTCGGAGAATATCAGGCATTATAAGTAAAAACGCAAATGATGGAATTATAATGACTTGGTATGTAATTTGTAATTTTGACAATTCTCCCGTCTATCTATTCCTGCGAGACATTATTTTCGTAAATGGATGATACGGCAATCTTAAATGTAAACCATTTCCGAATGAACTCGATTTCAGCTTGAATTCCGCTAAAAGTAACTAGGTATAAACCACATATTAATTATTTGGTATTCAAGATGCACTAACAGAAAACGTGTTTACTATTTTATTAAATTCTAAAATATGTTACTGTGATTATTTACATGTGTATGTTACTCCTATACTTTTTAACCCTAATAAAAAAAAAATTAACGGTAATTTTGATTTAATAATTTTGATCCATTTTTTGGTTGTTGGCACGTCATGATCACGTAAAACCTTTTTTGAAAAAATCTGGCACGCGGTTATAAACAGGTTCGCCGACCCTGATCTAGGTAGACAAAATCTAAATTTCCGATTTTCTCGGAATTTAAGGAAACCACGGATACTGGTAGTTGAATGTCCCTTTTATGGAGATCCGTATGAGTTTCATCGAAAAAATCCGAGGTGTCGATTAACTATGACCGTAAAGAAGGCATTTGTGCAGTTGGTTTGAAGGCGCTTCAGTGGCTGCACTAGTTTTCCGCAAGTCCGAAAGCACGTCGTAACTATCTGTTTAATTTGAAAGCACGAGTTTATTGGACATATGTCACATGATCGTCAAGGTAAGATTTAACCTGTTGTTGTTTTAAAATAAGCGCTATTAAACCAGCTAAATCGTTTTTTTTTTCAGAGGCTGTGAATCTGGATGAATAATTTTGTTATTTATAAATTTTATCTTGACTTTTAACAAAGTATTCAGCATTATTCAGCAATGAGAATTTTTTTCAAATCGAAGTGCCATTCCTGTAGTATTGGAAACTTGAAAAAACTGCTGCAGATAGCTGCAGATGAAGAAGTTTTTATTAATAAACCATCTTTATATTGACTTGCAGTTTAAATATACATGTTTAGTTCAAATCTTGCAGGCCAATTTTAAACCACTTTTAATTATCTGATTGCGCTGAATATTGGAATATACCTGCATATTGAATGACAATAAAATATTATTATAGTTTGAGGAGCGCAGAAGTTATACTTTTTATACAGGGCTATACAAAAGTTTAGTTTAAATTTTGCAAGTTAATTTTGAACCCCTTCCAGTTATCTGACTGAGCTGAAACTTTATTTATACATGTAGTTTAGACGCCAATGCAATATTATTATAATTTCTGGAACGTAGCAGTTACGCCTTTTATTTACAGGGCCGCACATGTTTAGTTCAAATGCTGCAAGCCACTTTGAAATCACTTTTAATTATCTGAGAGAGCTCTAACTTTGCCTACATGTGTATTTTCCATGACAATTTAATTATATTATAATTTCAGGAACATAGAAATGACGCATTTTTTACACGGCCGAAAAAAATGATTGCAGAAAGATTGTTGCTTGTAAGCACAAATTTTAATTTAATTTCAAAAAATTAATATAGGTTATTGAGATACACGATATCATATTTTGCATTCAAAATAAAGTGCGTAGCAATTATATATCATTTACAGCGCCACATAAATAATTTGGATATATTACCGTGTATAAGCAGAAATTTGTATCTTAAAGAGTATTCGTGGTACCCATTGCGTGGTACCCAATGCGTCCATAAAGTACGCTACCACGAAGTCAAATCATAAGTTCCTATATTCTTACGATTGGATAGATGTCGGAAGTATCCCAAGAAGCACGAAATAACTAGTTGGATGTGCCAATCCCAAAACTTTCTTCTATCTCATGTCAATATTTCGTTATAATTAGTTTTATTAGTATTTTGATTAGAATTAAGCATAACTTCATACACTTTTCGATGGTACAATATTGAAAATTGTACAAAAATCGCTAATACAGCGCCCCCTTCCGGCGGAAATTTTCCAAATTCAGGGAGGATCTTCTTGCTATGGCCAAAAACATACACAAAAAATTTCGTTCAATTCTATGCATAACTTCATACACGTTTCGATGGTACAATATTCAAAATGCACAAAAATCGCATAAAAATCGCTATTACAGCGCCCCCTAGCTGCGGAATTTTTCCAAATTCAGGTAGGACCTTCTTGCCATGGCCAAAAACATACACAAAAAATTTCGTTCAATTCTATGCATAACTTCATACACGTTTCGATGGTACAATATTCAAAATGCACAAAAATCGCATAAAAATCGCTATTACAGCGCCCCCTAGCTGCGGAATTTTTCCAAATTCAGGTAGGACCTTCTTGCCATGGCCATAAACATACACAAAAAATTGGTTCAATTCTGTGCCTAACTTCATACTCTTTTCGATGGTACAACATTCAAAATGCACAAAAATCGCACAAAAATTGCTATTACAGCACCCCTACCGGAGGATTTTTCCCAAATTATTGGAGGACCTGCTTGCCATAGCCAAAAAATAAAAAAAAAAATGGTTCAATTCTATGCATAACTTCAGACAATTTTGATGGTACAATGGCGACATACGGACATAGGGACACACGAACACACGCACATACGGACAGACAGACATTTTCTATAAACATATTTTTTAGAATCTCTGACCCCTAAAACGTGTAAATCCGTCGAAAACCGGAAGTCGAAAAAAATTTCGATTACAATACTTTCTTCTATTGAAGATAGAAGAAAGTAAAAACACTAGGCAATAGAGGGAACTTTTTACTAGGAAGACCTCTAGATTTGATACTAATACAGATATGTTAAACAGACTTTTTATTTCGTCAGATCCTTACATTGCAAGTTTACGAGCTTCCTCCAAAACTAAGCGCGGGATAATTACGAAAGAAGTTTTGAGCTTGTTAAGTGCTCCATCAGTATTATAAATAAAAAGACGCCCGAAAATTTGTCCAGCGATTCTGATGAGACAAATATCAAAAAAAGAAATGGATGTTAACTTAGTACACGTGTGCACTAAATTGCTTTTTTACTTAATAGTGAAATAAGTATATTTCACAGATTCTTTGTAAGGCATTATATTTTTATTTTGAGACAGTTGGTTTTAAGTAAACCGGATATTTATCACTGTTTGAGTATTTTATTAGTGATATATTTAAAAAAAAAACATCAAACCTGATTAAACTTCAGCGCAATAATTTTGTCCACCTAGATCGTCAAAACGCCCAACTGTGCGTTTTTACGATAGGAACACTAATGCCGCCATTTTATACTAGGTGGCTCTGTAAGCAGTCTCATCTAATAGCACATAGCCTCTTTACTATACCTAGACACCACTTTTATGAATATAGACGCAGTCGTTCGGCAGTTAAGAGGCTACTTCAGTCAAGTGAAAAGACCCGTTCGCTAATGCTAATCCTATGGAAGAAATTTATAGCGATATCTCGGTTGCATTTCAATATTTTTAAATGATTTTTTTTGCATTGGATAGCTGAGATCGATCTGTACAAAGACCGTTTTTTTTATTTTTCAATTTTGTTTACAGATATTTTTAATGAGGACGCTTTCATTTTCGGAACCGGTTTCGAAACTGAAAGCATGCTCACAATAAAAATCTGTAATCAAAATCGAAAAACTAAAAAACGGCCTGCATACAGATCGATCTTAGCTATCCAATGCAAAAAAATCATCAAAAAATATTGAAATGCAATCGAGATATCGTTATGAATTTCTTCCATAGGATTAGCATTAGCGAATGGGTCTTTTCATTTGACTGAAGCAGCCTCTTAAAAGGGTGTGAACGGACTTTAGTGGGCACCCTGTATTTTTATTCTAAGACATTGTTGTTAAATAACCAAATATTTATCACTCTTTGAGTATTTTATTAGTGATGCATAAAAAAAAACCAAAAAAAAAAAACCCAGCAAAAACTAATTAAACTTCAACGAAATAATTTTGTCCACCTAGATCATCAAAACGTCCCACTGTGCGCCGGCTCGAAATAAACATTGTCACAATTAAATGGTAATGGTACAAATTCGCAAGAGAAATTCCAATTATTTGAAGATGGAAAATTCACTGATTTTTAAAAATAAATAGATTTACAGAGTCTGTTGTAAATTTACCGAGTAATTCCTTTGTTTTTTTTAACAAAATATCTAAGTTTACATACGACTTATGATAATGGATTACCAGTTGTAATTTCACAGAATTCCTTTAATCAGTGTAGACATCATAACAACTTAAGAAATATGGTTATTTTTCAAGTCGAAAAACTTCCGTAATCTTTTAATTTCACGGTTTAGTACATTAACCTACTGCAAATAGCATATTTCAAAGAAATATGAGTGTTAAATATATGTGTTAAGAATTTTTAATAATTACATGCAGTTGTCATAGAAACTAGGGTGTCCAAGCCGGGTTTCCCACGGGTTTCAGACCGTAGGGGAAAACAATATTTTAAAATTAAAAACTCTTATAGATTCATTTATTTTTAATATGTGTATTTTTTAGATTGCCCACTAACAACACCAAAAGGCACTTCTACATTAAAAGTACCCACATAATGTAATCAATTTTTTTTAATTGAAAGTGATACTTTCGTATACTAGGATGCTGGAATGCTGCACATATCCTTAGATAATCTGGTAAAAAAATACATGTGAACACAGAATATAGGATTTGTTTTGGTTTAGGTTGAGGAGATTAAGAGCACAAATAATTGTACAAAAATTACTTTCAGGTATATACATATAACATAAAGATATTTGAAATACAAATTAAAATATCTTAAAATACATTAGAAAAACCCAGAACGTTTTCAACAATTACAAGGCCGTCATCAGTGGGATTTAAATGTTGTTATTATTTTCTTTGCGCTTAATCGAGAAGTGTCCTGAAGAAAACATTGTAATTTAATGGTTGTACGTCAGACAAGATGCCAGATAATGTTATTAAAATTTTCAACAAAACGAGATTTCTTCTATTATGCAGCAAATCTCTCCATACTCCATGGCTATCGTATGATAGTCATTACAAGATACATCATTACAAGCTGAATAATCATACGATATCCATAGAGTAAGATTTGCTGCATGATAGATGAAATCTCGATTTTGTTGAAAATTTGCTGCTTGTAACGATGCACTATCATACAATACCTTTGGAGTATGGAGGGATTTGCAGCATAATAGATAAAAGCTCGTTTTTGTTGAAAATGTGAATAACTTTATGTGGCATCTCATCTGACGTACTACCTATTACAATGTTTTCCTCTGGACAGTTCTCGTAAGAGCACAAAGAAAATAACAACATTTAAATCCCACTGATGACGGCCGTGTAATGGTTGAAAACGTTCTGGGTTTTTCTAATGTATTTTAAGATATTTTTAATGTATTTTAAATAATTTTATATAATATGTACGCACCTGAAAGTAATTTTTGTACAACTAGGTGGGCTCCACCCCCCCCCCCCCCGCTGCTCGCTACGCTCACCAACCCCCCCGCGTAATCACTTTGCGATTCAATTCGGTGTCGCGAAGCAATCCCTGTTTTCTAGTCAACCCCAGACGTAATTGTTCGCTTTTCCATTCTGAATCTAAATAAATAATCATATAAATCCCCTCTCCTCTGAAATTTTCACTTCGCCGCCTTTTCTCCGCCAACATATACGTGTAAAATTATATCTATAGTGATACGAATATTTTAAATAGTTAGTGTTTGTGCTTAAAAATAATTTAAATAGTTCAATTAAGCTCTATTCATGAGCTAATATTAGTTTTTGTTGCATTGGAATATCTCAATTTGTTGATTTTCTGCAAGCAAGTAAACCCTATTGGATTTCAATGGGGGTCTATGGAAATTTGGCGAAATACTGGAAATAGCGCCAAGTTGGCGTCACTTTTGGTGACTTATTTTGGTCGCCAAATTTGGCGATATATCGCCCATTTGGCGACGAACTTGGCGACGTTTGACGACAGAACCACTTCCCCCTTGGACCAATCAGATGCGTTTCGCGGTATCTACGCAGATTTTCATTGGTCCATTTCCAAATCGTTACTTTTTTTTTTATAAATCGAAGGATTATTTGTGCTTTTATATGTATTTTAATTATTTAACTCAAGATGAATATAGCACTAGAGTTTTACCTCATTTATTGAAGATTAAGAGTATTAAGAGTCTGTAATGTATAGTGAATAAAAAGTACCATTTGCTCTAGGATTAGGATGTTATGATCTAAGCTCAAAATTGCTTTAAGGCTGTTCTCAAATCAAAAAGGACAACTTATTGATATAAGTTTTAATTTATTTTTGTTCGGAAACGCATGAAACTAGAAGACGTTGTTATTCAGAAACTATGTCATCGAACTGTTTTTTCCGTTATCTTGTAAACGCAATATATCTTTCAAAAAATACTGTCAAAGTGAACTGAACTGCCGAACGAAAGAAGAAAATCTAGTCAGTAAGGGGAGAAAAATGCCATGTCACGTGATCAAAATCGGTTATAACTCAATAGGTAATTTCTTTATCAAAAAATGGAAAACACAATTCGATTTCAAATCACTTCCATGGCCAGGCTTTCCAATTTTATATCTTTCCGCTAAAAAATGAATTCGTAAATGTGTCAAAACGTTTTGCGCTTGTTGAGCAGAGCAGTTGAGAACAGCCTTAAGAAATAGATTACTTAAACAAAATACAAAATGAATTTCGCGTTGTGGTTTTTTTTTTCATAGATTGTTTCCCCTTTAAAGATCCGGCGATCATCTATAGTTACACCAAACAAATTAAAGTTAAAATAAAACAAGTGGGTCACAGATCGCACAGAGGCTTTCGTTTAATATTTCTTTCAAAAAACTATCCTTTTGCAAAATCTGTTAGCTCCACAATTCGCAACTAGGGAGTGCATTCTTTTCTAAACAAACGTCTGCCCGACAAAACTCCGTTTTAGAACCTATTCTCACTTATATTAGTCGAGGAAATTGGACCCATAAAACTTAAAATAGGAAAGGCCTCCTGGGCAAGTGGAAATAAAATATGAAAGGCTATTGTGCATAAAATGAAAGAGTGGCCGAAGGGTCGTTAAATGATATATCAGATGAGGGGTTTGGGGAAAAATTGACCACCCCTCCCAGAGCCTTCAAGTGAAACTAGCTCGCTGCAGCTTAATTAGCGGCTAAGTTAGAAAAAATGCTTAAAATACACAAGTTAGAGTCCAGAGGAGTCAATAATATGACTTTTTGAACAATTTTACATTCGCCGTGTGATCACAAGTGTTCAGCTATAAGTATGCAAAATATCATATCCCCAGCTTAATTAGGGCTCAGTTAGAAATAATTGCTTATAATACAGAAGTTGAAGTCCAAAGGGTTAATTATAAGACTTTTTCAAAAAATCATATTTTGTCCTATGATCTGACGCGTTCAGCTATATGTATGCAAAATTTCATGTCTCCAATTTAATTAGGGGCTCAGTTAGAAAGAATTGATTAAAAAACACAAGCTGGAGTCCAAAGGGTTAAATATAAAACCTTTTTGTAAAAAAAAATATTTGTCGTGTGGTCTCAGGTGTTCTGCTATAAGTATGCAAAATTTCATGTCACCAACTTAATTATGGGTCTCATTTAGAAAGAATTGCTTAAAATATATGTGTGGGAGCTCAAAGGGTTAAATGTAAGACTTTTTCAAGATTTTATAATTTGTCGCCTGGCCTCATGTGTTCTGTTATAAGTATGCAAAATTTCAAATCTCCAATTTAAATATGGTCTCCGTTAGAAAGAATTGCTTAAAATACACCAGCTGGAGTCCGAAGGGTTAAATATAAAACGTTTTTCGAAGTTTATTATCTGTCGTGTGATCTGAAGTTTTCAGCTATAAGTATGCAAAATTTCAAGTCTCCAATACAATTAGGGGCTCTGTTAAAAAGAATTGATTAAAACACACAAGCTGGAGTCTAAAGGGTTAAATATAAAACTTTTTCGAAATTTATTATTTGGCGTGTGATCTGAGGTGTTTAGCTATCAGAATACAAAATTGCATGCCTCCAATTTGATTAGGAATTTTGTTATAAAGGATTGCTGAAAATACATAAATTGGAACCCAAAGGGTTAAATATAACACATTTTCAAAGTTTTATGATTTGTTGTGTGGGCTCATGTGATTAACTATAACAATTCAAAATTCCATGTCTCTAACTTAATTAGGGGCTCTGTTAGAAAAAATTGTATAAAATACACAAGTTGGAGCCCAAAGGGTTAAATATAAAACTTTTTTCAAAATTTTATGATTTGTCTTGTTGTCTCAGGTATTCAGCTATATGTATGCGGAATTTCATCGGTCCAACCTTATTAGGGGCTGACTTAAAAAGAATTGTTTGAAATACACATGTGGGAGCCCAAAGGGTTAAATTTAAGACTTTTTCAAAATTTTAGGATTTGTCGTTTCATGTGACGTGTTCAGCTATAAGTACCCAAAATTTCAGGTCTCCAACATGTATAGTTTCTGAGAACGGGCTCTGTGACGGACAGACAGACAAACAGACAGACAGACAGACAAAGGAGTGAGACGAATAGGGTTTCGTCAGATGAACGAAACCCTAAGAAGAACGTAAAATCATGCGTCAAGCGTAGATTACGAAAACTTTGTAACACATTCAGAATACTATAATAAAATTTTATAGCTTAATAAGGTTAAAGTGATGTCTGCATAAACAATTTATAAAATGCGTAAATATTTGGAAACACCATTTCAGCAACTACAATCAACAGTCGCAACAACAGCTAAATTTTGTGTGCAATCCTGTTATGATCTATATACAGTATAACTTCAAAAATCCGCCATTATCGGGACTGAAACTATGCCGGATTTTTGAAGGAATATCCAAAGTAGTAACTAGAAATATCAGAAGTAGTTCTAATTTCTTAATGGTGCCTTTAACCATAATTTAATTCACTTTAATAATTATGTAGATAATTATTAATTATGTGATAATTATGTAGAAAATTAAATATAAAAAAAAATCTTACTTTAATTGATATCTTTTATGTTACAGAAAAAAAAAATCTAATAAAGAGTAAAATTATTTCTTATCTTGTAATTTCGGAAACATTGATGTCAACTCTGTTTGCTTAAATTTCTTTGGCCGCTCTTTAACACGTTTTTTTTTTTTTTTTTTTTTTTTTTAATACTAATGAAGAATGTCTATTTTAGAATATTGTCTTGTATAGGCCATATATTAATTCCCCAAACAGATTTTTGCATTTTCCTAGCAACACCTTTTTCTCTGCCGGTTGTTCATCCTCGTCTTCTGATCTGCTACTTGCATTACCTTCAGTTCTATTCAGCACAGCGTCAGTGATCTCGCTGTCTGTTAAATTGTTCGTTGTTGATGGATTTTTGTCAATGCTTAGCCAATCATCTATATCCCTATTTTCGACACTTAATGCTCTTTTAGATTTTGCGTGTTCAATCAACTCATAAATTGCGGTCGTTTCACGGCTTGAAAATGCTTCCTTATCATTGATGTTACCGTTGCCGAAAGTTCGTTCCGGCCATACATTGCGCCATGCATTCGCCAAGGTCGTCCTCAAAGATGTTCCCGTTGCTAAGCAACAGTACCAGAAAATAATCGCCTCTGCCAAATTGAAAAAAAAATCAAATATACTTTTTTTGCATTTTTATTTTCGATTCTGAAGTTTTTAATTCATAAGGCATTGCTATTTTTCGTCTCACATAACTTGAAAGTGTAAAAAAAAAAAAAAAAAAAAAAAAAAAAATACGGAAAAGATGGTTTTGATGCCGAATTTTTGAAGTTATACTGTATTTATCATATAGGGTTGGTTGGTATAAGTGGAAACCCTTTTTGGAATACTTCATTTTTGAAGCCTTATACAAAAATTTTGAAACAGTATAATTTGAACTTATAAACTTATTTTATTTAAGATTATATTAATAGACAAAAGTTTCTTACTAGTTTCTAAAACAATACTTTAAATATTTTTTAAATGCTTTCCTTTTAAAAAATCAGGCGGGTGTCCCACTTACCCCATAAGAAGGATAAGTGGGCCCTCCGCTCTTTATTTAAATTTAAAGGAAGCCTAACTAAAGAAGAGGCTAGGTAGGAGTTATTTGATAAAAGTATAAAAAAAATTCATTATGAAATATTTTATTGTAAATGTATCCATGTACGAGTTATCTGCTCACATTAAGATCAGTATGACAGGTGACATGAAAAATAAAACAAGTACATCTATAAAATTCTTTTAAAGCCTAAAGGCACATGTTTTACTTTAACATATAAATCAGTGCTGAAGAAGCATAATGAGGTTGGTTAAGGTACTTCTGACCGCGATTTCTGGCTCTTCCCCAAGATCAAAATGGGCCTCAAAGGTAACCGTTTTGAGATCAAAAAGGCATCTAAACCAATGCGATGACTGGAACTTAAGAAGATACCAAAACAGGACTTTCATTGCTGTTTACAACAAAAGAAGGAGCGGAGCAATTGGGTGTGTTCTGTTCTGATGGAGCCTACTTTGAAGGCGATTAAGTAAGTAAATATGTACCTATATTGTGGTAATAAAAAGTTACAATGAAATTCAGGGAACTTTTTGACTGCCACTCGTATGCACACCATGTTCTATAGAAAGCATCTTGCAGTGCATCCAGAGAGATATATACAGGGTGTCACAGGATTATTTAGACAAAATTTAAGGGGAGATAGACGACATCAGAAGGATTCAGATTTGCACAGCAACAAATGGTCGGAAACGCTTTCCTGGTGCGGCAGTGGCGACACAAAACACAAGAAAGAAAGGACACGAACAGGGAGAGAAAACATGATTATTATTCTTAGTGCTGCAAAAATAACGGAACAATGCTGGAAAATGTTGAGGAACTTATTGCACGTGTCGTGGCAGCTGCTGGGGAAGTCCGGGGTACTCCCAGTATTTTCGAGAACATTAGATCTTCCATGCGCCGGAGATGCGCTTCCATGCATCACGGCCCGGGGTCGTAATTTCTAACACCTACTTTGAGGACGATCATTGTCTCTTTAATGTTCTTTTTTCTTAGTTTTTTGCTGTATTAAGGATAATAAACATGTTTTCATCTTTTATTCGTGTCCGGTCTTTTCAGTGTTTTGTGTCTTTACTACCGTAGCAGGAAAGCATTTCCGACCCTGGGTTGCTATGCAAATCTGAATCCTTGTGATGTCCCCTATCTCCCCTTAAAGTTTGTCCTAATAATCTGGGACACCCTGTATATAAATTTCAATGTGCTTGAAATTTTTAAACATCATTAAAAACCACCGCAAATGCTTTTTATTTTCCATAGGCCGTAATGTAACAAAATTCTTTTGAATGTCCCTGTAAAAGAACTATAAATGCTACATGTTTCATGTTCCATATCGAACATGCCCCAGTAAGTTTCAATATACCATTTTGATGGCAATCTGACTATATTTATACGAGTTAGACCACTGACAGATAGACAGACTAGCAAACAAACGGACAGACAAACCCATTTCATAAACACTTTTGAACTATGCCGGAAAGTGTTAAAAATAAGCTAGAGAATGGAACCTTATTTTAAAAGGTATATCGCCAAAATCCCCTTACTTAAGAAAGACACCACTTAAAGCCAATTATTATACTGGTGAAAACAATTAAAGGGACAAATGTTTTTTTGCAATTAAAGAAAAACTAACAAAGCAAATAAAACCAAACTTGGCCAAAATATCATTCGATATAAGACTAATGTATGGCAAAACAAAAATGGTCACAACCTGCACCCTAAATAAGGAAACTGGTCACGTGCCCAGCACAGCAGCTGACTGACACCCTGTCTGTCAGAGAAAAACATGTCTAATAATGTGTATGATCGTCTGTAACAGCTACACAACTCTCGCATCGGCGTTTCATAGTCTTTACCAGGGACCTTATCAATCTCTGTGGCAACTGCACCCACTATTGCACCAAGGCACCTTTGAGCTCAACGATGGTCGTTGGAGCTAGTCATCGAGCTGCAATTGATCGTCCAAGGGCGTCCCATACGTGTTCGATGGGATTAAGGTTAGGGAACATCGCAGGCCACTCCATTCGTTGAAAATCCTACGATTTGAGGTATTCGTCCACCAACTGAACCCTATGTGGACGAGCGTTATCGTCCATAAAGACGAAATTTGGTGCATATGCTCCGCGAAAAAGTCTCACATAGGGTGCAAGGATCTGATCCCTGTACCGCTGGCTGTCAGAGTACCTCTATCAAACACATGAAGGTCGGTACGCCCGTCTGCCATGCTGTCTGCCAGATCATCAGACCACCTCCAGCATAGTGATCATTTTCGACAATGTTAGACGGCCGATATCGACTCTCGGGTTCTCTCCAGATGAGAACACGTCTCGAGTCGCTGTCCAGGCTGAATCGTGACTCATCACTGTAGAGAAGCCGCCGTAAACTATCCTCTGTCTAAGACAGGTGTTATCGGCACCATGTTAGACGGAACTTTTTGTGGTTCACAGTCAAAGGGATGCAGACTACAGGGCACCTGGCATACAGGCCACCTACATTAAGTCTCTGGGTGACTGTTATCCGTGAAATGGATGCTCCTGTAACATTATACAGGTGACGAGACAGTTTTTTCGCTGTCGCGGACCTATCCCATTTGGCTAGAAATGTCAAATAACGGTCTTTAGTCGGCGTTGTTGCCCTTTTACGGCCTTGACCAGGTCGAGAGACCACTTTTCTTGTCTCTGTAAACTGTTTCCACAGAGTAGACACCACATTTCACGGAACTCCGTGGTTCTTACAACAGGTAGCCTGTGATTGGCCTGCCTCGAGTCTTCCAACAATCCGCCATCTAGTGGCATCATCTAGACTTCTTTCGACTAGTCATACTAACGATGGGTAAATAAAGAAATTCAAAAAACAAGGATTGGGTTATGCTACGATGTTTCAAGACGTCCTTACGCTACAACCTTCGGCGGTCAAATGAGGCACCTCTGCACAAACGCGATCACAGCGCCACTGCCTTATGACGACACAGACCACATCGTGGCAGGTGTATCCGCGACGAGCTTAACTATCATCTGATACCTTATTTGCGTATTGGGATAACTTGTTTTGTTTTTTTAAAAAACCGTTTGTCCCTTTAATTGTTTTCACCAGTGTAATAAGATACAGATTTAAAGAAAGTATGAAAAAAAATTATTTACAGATATTAACATGGTTACAAGAAAAGAAAATAATTGAAGTAAAAGAGTAAACTCAAAATTAACAAATGTTACACATGACATCTTAATCAATTGAGGACACGAGTTTCAAAACTCGCCTTATCCGAAATTTATAAAAAATCGTGTTTTCCCTATCAATCTATTTCAATCTATTAGATTTCAATCTATCAATCTATTAGAATGCCTGCACCAATAAAACGCTACATTCTTCAAAAAGTGTAATTTTATCACGTGTTTCTGGCATTGTAAAATCTTGGTTTACAATGAAAACCAATGGACGCAGTTATAGGTTTTCGGGATTTCACAAAATTTGATTTTCTGGATAAGGCGATTTTTGAAACTCACGTCCTCAATTGTATTATCAACTTTACATTTTAAATTCTTTTGTCATAAAATTGACGAATTTTTTTAATCATTATCAGGATACTCAATTTGTTTAATTCAATTAGGATATTAAGATTCATTATCTTATTTACTTATATTTATTCTATACATATATCTTCAGGCATTATTATCATAGTAGCTATCACAATATAGACATTTTTCCATTATCTGTTATTACAGTTATATAAGGAAACATGACATATTATTTTTCATTTAGCAATGAATATGTCATGTTTATTTTATATAACTGTAATAACAGATAATGCCAAAATGTCTAAACTGTGATAGCTACTATGCAGTGGCGTGGCGTGAAAATTTTCGGTGGTCATCGCAATTATTTAAGTTTGTGGTGAAAAATTATTAACTCTAAAATTCAATGGTTGAATGTTTAAAAAAGAAACTTTAAATCTTACCTTCACTTATACATGAACTCCAAATGTTCTGCTAAAACTGGATCGTAGAGTTTTAAAAGCTTATTAAGAGTTTTAAAATATTGCTTGGTCATCGCCGCATCCAGCGATGACCGGACGCCACGCCACTGCTACTATGATAATAATTCCTGAAGATATGGTATAGGATAAATATAAGTATAATATGGGCATTACAAAAGACAGTGATTTCTGTCGATAAAAATTAAATAAATATCTTATTTACTTTATAAACTACATAATAATACATTTTTATGTAAAGTAGCACAAATCTTCTTATACCATATACACTTTCTGCCCTACATAAGAGCATAAGTTCAAGTAGAAAAACAAATGGAATAATAGATAATAATTATGCTCCAGTATCCGAGGTCAGGAGAGCAGACGGTAAAAGGGAACAATCCTTAATTGCAATTAAGGAATGTTAAAATTCGAGTGCTAAATTCGCCTAGAGTAGATAATTAAATTTCATATAAAGCGCAAATAAAATGTACTAAAATTTTTTGTATGTGCATATATATATAATATAAAATTATTTAAAATACATTAAAATACCTTTAAAAATGCAGTTAAAATTCATTAAAATCCCAAAATATTTTCAGCCAAATTCGCACGGCCATCTACAGTGGTTATTTAAATGTTGTTATCTCTCTTTGAGCTTATTCACCAAGGAGAGATCGTTGTTACTTAAGGGTGTTATGGAAGGTAAGTTGAGAGGAAAAGGTATTCAAATTTTAACAAAACAAGTCATCGTCATGCGAGAGGAATAAACGCATTTAAATAACCACTGAAGATGGCCGTGTGAACTTGACAGAAAACGTTTTGGGATTTAATGTATTTTTAATGTATTTCAAATAATTTATATTATATGTACGCACCTACAAGCAATTTTAGTACATTTTATTTGTGCTTTATATGAATTTTAATTAATCCTTTATTATGAATTTATCCTTACATTTTCATGAATTTATTCTATTATTAATCCTTATCGTTTGGGAGGAGAATAAGTTTCCCATGAAAAATATTTTTATACAAAACTCCTTTATATATATATATTTAAAAAAAAAAAAAAAAAAAAAAAAAAAAAAAAAACAAGAAAAAAACATAGGCATCAATAAGATGTGAAATGAAGGGTATGTTAAGTACTAAGATGAGAAAAGCTCATATCAATATGCAAGAATACAAAAACAGTCGACTCATATAGTGCATGTAATAGCGCGATAGAAAAACGTTGCTGTTTTAGAAAAACGTCGCTGGAAGTGCAGGCAAGAGACTAAAACAAAAATCTAACTTTTTCAGATCATGGTTAGCACACATGTGATACACGGGAAGCGAAAAATATATAAAAAACATTACATAATACAGAAAATTACAAATGTTTACATAAATAAGTATATTTGCAAAGACATGTTTAAATATTTGCATGTGTTGTATAACCTATTTTATTTAGACTCTGCGATTGGAACACACATCCTGTCAGACCGCACACCTTTGGACGCTGATACACTGTAAAAAAAAACCACTGTAGATTTGCCAGAACAAACTCGATCACAGTGAATGTGTTGTATCTTTCTTTGGTTTCCTGACTATATAAACATAAATACAGTAGTTGCGTAAAATTAACAGCATAATGTGCTGTTAATTTTACGCAACTACTGTATTTTCCATGTTTATATAGTCAGGAAACCAAAGAAAAATACAGCACATTCACTGTGATCGAGTTTGTGCGCGAGATGAACAGTACTTTGTACTGTAAAAATGTCGTTTTTTTTTTTTTTTTTTTTTTTTTTATTTTTTTTTTTTAATACAGTGTAGGATTTTCATTCACAAAAAAAAAACTGTAAGCTAAATGCACTTATAGTGAGCCACTAACTTTTAAAATTTAAAAACAAGCCCAAAATGCATTTCTGAAAAACGACTGAAAGAAATCTGAGTGACTAATATTCTTAAATGTTAACTTTCCATAAATTGGTAGATTTTTTTTTTCTTTTTTACGCTGATATATTTGTTTATTTTCCAGAGTGTCTTCAAAAACAGATTTTTTGGCAAATTCTTAGAGATTTAATTAAGAGATAAGTTTTTATTTCAAACATTGTTTCTTTAATATTATTTTTATTTTAAATTAAACTACTTTTGATATACTCTATCACATTATAATTTTTTTAATAAGCCGAAAATTTAAAGGTTCACGCATAAAAAATTGACTAGGCCTACTACTGAAGCATAAAGGAAGGTAACATTTTTTATTTTTTATTTTTTCAGAAGAATATATTTTAAACTTTGGATGTTTATTCTGATACATGAAGGTTAGAACTAGGGTAAAAGTTATATATCTTTTGAAATTCACTAACACTTTAATGATTATTAGATAAATGCCTTTAAGTGGCCCGTTAATGGTGTGTTTACCTTATTACATCATCCTTCCTTACGATGAGTTGGGTCTTGATGCCTGAGGAATCTCTGCTAATCACCATAAATTGTGCTGATACAAGCTGTCAGGTGTAACCGTTGCGTCGTAAACTAAAATGAGATATATGGCTTACTGGTAGAGACGGTATAGCAGATAGGTACAATAATCAGCTATAAAAATCTACTTAACGTCTGGTTATTTAGAAGGTGCAGGTAAACAAAAGTTGTTCTTTAATTAATAATTGGTAATTTTATATGGTTGTTAAGTAATTCATCATGTTAGTGATATGCTGATCCTTTATCAAACGTGCTGATATTAATTACATACTATTTATTGAAATTTCAATAAGTTATAAAATAAAATTTGAAAAAAAAAATAGAAGATGGTCATACAGCTCTTTTATTACACCATAAGAGTTAATACCTGAAAAAATTACTAAAAATTTCCCGACTTACAGCGGTCTTTTAAATTTGTGCTTTATTTATATTATATTACTATTTTATTTATTTATTGGTGAAATTTTAATTTCCTTATAGAATATTATTCGCAAACAAATGTTGATGACTTATATTGTTTTACGTTCAAACATGTTATTCTTCCGTAATCGGACTGCACGTGATAGAAATTATTTTAAAAAAAATCAATCAATAGATAAAATAAATAAATTTAGTAAATTGCGATAGAGTTACAAACAAATTTATTTGAAAGACCAATTTTTTCCTATTTCACCGTGTAAATTGAATTTGTGCGATGTTTAGAAGTAAAAAAAAAAAAAAAAAAAAAAAAAAAAAAAAAAAAAAAAAATCAGTAAAAGCGAAATTTATTGGTGAATTTATTGGACGGTGACCGTCAATATAACGTCAGCCGTCAATCACGGAAATGTTTTTACCTTATAATATACATATTGCATTATTGTAATTGGTTGCGTGATTTTTTAAATTTTCATTTATTTGTTAGTATGTATTATTTAATAATCCATGTGATGCAACGTTTTATGTCTAATTGCTTGGATTATTGTCTTAATGGCATATCTGATCAATTAAATGAAAGCTTCTAAAATTACATAAATAATGTCTTTTGCTTAGTTTTTTAATAAGTATTTTCTATAGTTTTAATTAAAAAAAGGGATATATAGTTAAATATAAAATAATGACACAATACACAAAGCACAGTTAAAAGGTAAATATTTATCAATTAAAGATCAAAAAGATATTTAAATTTATAATATAGAATTCTTTGTTTGTTTAAACATGTGGCATCAAGAATGAATAGTTCAAACATTAAGATTTAATTATTTTAATTAAAATATTTTTGCCCAGTTTTTCCAGGGAATGTCTTTTTTAATTTTTTCAAAAGTTTTGTAATCAGCAAATAAATGAGAATTTTGAAGGCATTGTGAAACTTTAACAAGTAGTTTCATTAAAATGTTTAATGACTCGAGGCTTAAAGGTCTTTAAAAAAGTGATACGTATCATTAAATTACTAAAAGTTATGAATATGTAATTAAAATGGTAAATGCATTTGAATTCAGATTTAAGATTCTTTTTGTTTCAAAGAATGATGAAATGAAATTGTTTTTGGCTAACGGGTAAGTAAATAACTAGAAATTATCACTGTAAAGATAATTAAATTTTTCAGTGTTAACTAAAATCTAAATGTTACTGCGGTTAATTAAATTTAATAGGATTAAGATTATTTACTTTTAATAAACCTTTAATAGCTTTAGTAGTTTTCTAAATTTAGTAAGATTTAGTGATATTTGTTTACTTTCCTTCGGCCTCTTTCTAACACCAATATACTTGGCGCCACATAGTAAGGTTACGTGGGGCAACTGGACCAAGATTTTACAATGTGACTCTGGATATTCTGGCAATTCAGCTTCAAAAGGCTAATATTAATTTGAATTAAAGTCTAAACTTTTGTAAATGTGTTCAGTTAGGTGTCCTCTATCATACAGAAATGATCCAAATTACATTTTAATATCTAATATATATATATATATATATATATATATATATATATATATATATATATATATATATATATATATATATAGTTTTTGAAGATAGTTGCTTTTAGTTATTTTGTAGTTGTCATTTGGTTTAGTTTATTTATCGTTGGATCAGTTCCGTGGTTTGGAATTTTTGGTTTGGTTTTTGGATATATATAAATATATATATATATATATTTCATCTTTCTTTCCTCATGGGCCCAGTTGCCCCATAAAAATAGGGCAAGTGGACCAGGAGGGTCTATGTTCTACACGCGCTTATTTATTTTTATTTTTTAAATATTGGGTCCTGTTTGAGAAAGTGTAAACAACTAAAAAAATCCCTGCCGGCTCGGCCTACAGGCTCAGGTATATTTCGAAGTTAAATACTAATTTCAACAACAAAAACTAAATGAAGACTAGAGATAAACTCAGTTTAACAATTTTATCTGGCCAATTTTGACGAGATTTTTATTTCATTTTTCTGTAAAAGCTGGCTTATGTTTCATTAAAATATCTCAATTTGTTGATTTTTTCTGTAAGCAAGTAAACTCTATTGGTTTACAATGGAAGTGTATGGGAATTTGGCGAAATATTAGATATATCGACAAGTTGGCGTAACTTTTGGTGACTCATTTTGGTCGGAAAATTTGGCGATATATCGCAAAGTTGGCGACAAACTTGGAGATATTTGGCGACAGAACAGTGTCTCTCCTACGATAACCTCCTTTATATGTATGGAGACACGATAGCGTAATATATATATAGATTTTTGTTTTTCACGTGGATATCTTGCAATAGAAAAGTAATTGTTGTGGTAAGAATTTTATTGTGGGCTTTTTTTTATTGTTGGCAAATGCTATAACGATTTTTTTTTTTAATTTTCCTGTCATTTTTCTGTAAAAGCTGGTTTTATCAGAACCATATTAAGGCGGTATTCAAAATATTTAACCATCTCCCATTTCTACTCCCTTGGGACGATTGTTCTCATTTGCAATCCCCGCTGAGACATTAGCCATCTCAATGTGTTTGGCGAGTTTGAAGACAATCCGCGCATAATTAGGAATTTTATCGTGCGGACAAAATTTAGTACACACACACACACACACAGATATATATACATATATATAAATATATATACTAGCAAACCCCGCAGCTTTGCTCGCGTAATAGTTGGAATAAGCCATGTGATATTTGCTTGACTATTTTTTATTAGAATACTTTTTGAAATAATTCAAATCTTACATATTAAGCCACAGTTTGACGAAAGTTCATTATAAAAGTGCAATAGACAGAAATAAGATTTTAATTAATAAGAACTAAAGTTAATTCCAAATAAATGATAATTTAGACAATATTTTGAGACTTTTATGCTCATTTCATACCATCATTTCAGTATTCATTTGAAGTTTTGAATTTTTTAGAAACCATCTTAACCCCATTTACATCTTAAAATTAAGCATCATGTCAAATTCCAAGCTTCTTGTCTAACAGTCTACTATATCTCTGGTGTTAGTGGCACCAACATAAAAAGCCGAAACAGAGTTGAAATAGAATGTCTCGAAAAATGTTGAAACAGAGACTGTCACCATTTATTTGCCAACATTAACCTTGAAAGCGGTTGGTACTTCCTAATATTCTATAGAAAACGGAATTTAGATGTTTTTAAAGGTTTTCTTGTTGTTCCTGCCAACCAGGTGGTAGTGACACCGGCATAAAATATAGCCTGTATAGGATCAGGGACTATCACCCTTGATTCGCAACCAATAACTTCTGTAATCGGTTTATTATTTTCTGAGATTCCATAGAAATCGTAATTTAGGACTCTTTTAGAATACTTTTCGCTCCTTCCCCTCGCTTCACCCCTTTTTAATTTCGAATTTATTTTCGACTGTTCTTAGAGGATATGTATATTTTATAAGTAAATACCGTGCTATATTTAAAGTTTCTAGCCTCTTCAGTACTGCAGAAATCTCAATTTAGAAAGTTTTTTGCTCCTGCAACCCTCTAGGGGTTGAGGCACCGACATAAAATATAGTTTATGTTTGAGCATGTTCTATCACCATCCATTTGTAACCATTATGTTTGAAATCGGTTTCGTATTTCATACGATTGCATAAAAATCGTAATTTAGAACGCTTATAGAACGTTTTTCGCTCTCTTCATCCTTTTAAATTTGGAATTTTCTTTCGACAATTCTTAGAAAGCATTTGCATCTTTGAAGTAATTACCATTCCAAATTTAAAATGTTAGACCCCCTCTTTAACACAAAAACGCAATTTAGAAATTTTTTGCTCCCGTAACCCCCAGGTGGTAGTGACAACAACGTAAAATATAGGCTATGTAGGAGCGGGGACTTTCACCATCAATTTGAAACCATTACTTCTTAAATCCGTTTATATTTCCTTAGATTGCGTAGAAATCGCTATTTAGAACGTTTTTGGAACGCTTTTCGTTTATTTTCACCCCAGTTAAGTTTCAAATTTTTAAGGAAATCGTCTCAGAGAACATTTACATCTCATAAGTAATTACCATGCCAAATTTCAAGTTGTTAGCCTCTTCGGTATCATAAAAATCACAATTTAGAAGGTTTTTTAATATGCAACCGCAATGTGGTAGTGACAACGACATGAAATAGATCCTATATTGGAGCAAGGGCTGCCATCATCAATTTCCAACCATTACCTTTGAAATAGGTTGGGTACTTTCTGAGATTGATTAGAAATCGCCATTTAGAACATTTTTTAAAACTCTTTTCGCGCATTTTCACCCCTTTTAAATTTCGATTTTTTAAGAAATGGTCTTAGAGATCATTTATATTTTATAATTAACATTCCAAATTTTATGTTTCAAGGCCCTTCAGTAGCACAAAAATAGCATTTTCGAACGTTTTTTGCTCCTGCACCCCCATTGGGGTAAAGGCACCGACATAAAATGTAGCCTATGTTGGAGCAAGGGTTATCGCCATCATTTTGACACCATTATTTTTTAAATCGGTTTGGTACTTTTTGAGATTGCGTAAAAATCGCCATTTAGAACGTTTTTTAGAACGCCCTTTTGCGCATTTTCACCCCTTTTAAATTTCGAATTTTTTAAGAAAAGTTCTTAGAGACCATTTATATCTAATAAGTAACTACCATGCCAAATTCCATGTATTTGGGCCCTTCAGTAACACCCAAAATCACAATTTCGAACGTTTTTTTGCTCCTGCACCCCCTTTAGGGATAGTGGCACCGACATAAAATGTAGCCTTGTGTTGGAGCAAGGGTTGTCACCATCATTTTGACACCCTTATTTTTTAAATCGGTTTGGTACTTCTTGAGATTGCGTAAAAATCGCCATTTAGAACGCTTTTTCCGCATTTTCACCCCTTTTAAATTTCGAATTTTTTAAGAAATGTTCTAAGAGATCATTAGTATCTTAAAAGTAACTACCATTCTAAATTTCATGTTTCTAGGCCCATCAGTAACACAAAAATCGTATTTTTAGAACGTTTTTTGCTGGTGCACCCCCTTTTGGCCATTGGCACGGACATAAGATATAGCCTATGTTCTAAGTTGGACTAACACCATCATTTTGATACCATTACTTTTGGAATCGGTTCGGTAGTTCCAGAGCTTACCTCCTACAAATAAACAATTTTTACCTCTTCATAATATTAGTATAGATATATATAAATAATCTTTTTAGGTGGGGGAGGTTTTGGGTTCCTGGGGTCCTTAATGAAAAGTTATGAAAGAATATTTCAAAAGTCGCACCATGGTAACGACTGCAATAGAGAGTATTTCTTACGAAATCTACCTAAAAAATGTTAACCAGGTATATCATGTAAATTATATATCAACTAAAGAGCGTTGTAAAGGAAACCTTTACTGTCAATGTGTCTAAAAAAAGCACTAAAAGTGAAAATATTAGATTTATTTATACAAAAAACATAAAAATTAAGTAAGTATTTATGAACTTTAGCATAGGTAATAAGTATAAAAGTTACATGGGTATTTTAATGAAAAAAAATAACAAGATAAATCTATGACCAAATGGCTACGTAAGTACTTAAATATCTCATTCTTTTTTTTATTTTCCACAATGGAAGTTTGATATGTCCAATAAACCCTTAGAGAATGTAACCATATTTTTATATCGAACAGACCTATTTTTTATTCGTTTCGATAATTTTCTAATAATCTCACTTTGCCTTATGTACGCCTCCTCAAATGCATCGTAAAATTTCGAACTATAGTTATCACACTTAAGAAATTTGGTTTGATACCCGCAACATGCTTTTTTAAAATTTTTATTATGTAATTTTAGTAAGGTATTATGTAATTTTCTTTATTGCAAGAAAAAAAAAACAGAAAAAAACGGAAAAATTAATTTCCCGGAGTAAGATAAACTCAAAAAGATATTTATAACTGTTGGGGTAACTGGATCCCATATGGTCCAATTACCCCTCGTACATATCCCAGTTACCCCATTCTTGAAAAATTTATGGGGTAACTGGAACACGGGTCTTACATTTGAAACGTGGCATAAATATTTATAGATACCTAATAATATTAATGTATTTATGTGTCTAATCTTTAAAAAAATATATTGTTTAATAAAAATACTTACCGTATTTTAATACTAGGTTGAGCAAAAAGTTCTGGGAAATTTGTGAAAGTATTTTGTAGCCAAAATTCCTGAACTCCCATAGATATACTACTAATACGGTGCAAATTCTGGTAACTATTAGGTTAAAAATTTCTCAGAACGTTTTGCTCAACCTAATAAAAAGCCGAGGAAATTCAATCAAATGGAAGTTGTTTTTTAAAAAAGAAACCTAAATTTTCGGCAACCTATCACAGGAAAGCCAGAGTTATGATTGCGTTGACACATGTTGTTTTAAGAAGTGGATATGGGGGTGCAATGTTGATTAAAGGTAGACCTTAAAAAACATTAACGGTTTTTTTTAATAGCAAATGGCCCAGTTACCTCGTGGGTCCAGTTACCCTAGCTTACCTTACCGAAATAAAGAATTTCCACGAAGGTGTAAATCTAGATAAATATTTTTTTTCTCTTACGTGGCGATAAAATGAGGCTGAATTTACAGTTTGCCTATTGGCAACAACCACAGCGACGATACTCAGAGGTTAATTTACGATCACATGACCCGACTCATTCAAAAGATCAAAATTCAGAGAGAATCTCTTTTTACATACAGATAGTTTGATGGATGTATCAATGCAAACAATTGCATGCAATTGTTTGCATTACTTTTTTTATACATAAAAAATATTTGTAAATTTCATATGTTAAAATGATTTATGATAATATTCATTCTGGCTAAAGTTCATTTAAATAGCGGTGAACGAGCGAAGCGAGCTGGGAACGCGTAATGTTTCCAATGTGAATTGCGTTGCAATTCACGAGGGTTGGCGTGCGTTAGCGATCAGGATTTTGAGCTCCTTAGTTATATATGGGGCATTCTCACAATCTTTTGACTTTCATGTCCCTAAATAATAATTTTTATTTTAAAACACTTTTTTGGGATTTTTTTATTTCATATACTGAGGAACATCCCATTGCATGATTGCATAACAATATTAACGAGATAAATAAGTTTTGAACGATGTTGGGGGTCCAAAGACCTGGAAAACTCCTATACCGTCCCGTATCCCTGATGCTGATTTTTAAGTTTGGAGCTGTGTGGATAAAATTGTTTCAATAAAAATAATTCGATGTAATTTTTTTCTGAAAGTAGAACTATTGTTTTATATAAATATGTAGCTAAAAATTAACCTGCACACATTTTTAGGGTTATTATTATTTTTTAAACTCTGACCCTCGGTTTTAGATTCCTTACCATCCGTCTTCTAAAATTATACAGAAAATCATTTCAGATGCAGCCACAGAATTTTTTTTTAAGTTTTTTCTCATGCAGAAGTATGCTAGAGAAATAATGTCTAAAATTCTTTGGCAGGAAAGTTACTGTAGAATTTAAATCAGCATTTAAATATCAGTTTCAAGCATCGTGGCTTTATTGGTAGTCTCACCGTCCCCAAGGTTTATTCCTGCACTTTTCGAGGTAAATTAAAAAAAAAAAAATTAATCCAATGTTAACAACTATTTCTAAAAATCAATGAACATTGTGGCTATCACTTAGTCTCAACATGATTTTCCTAAAAATAGGTGGTAATTTTCCTTACCGTTCCATCCTTACCGTCCCTTTTTTTACCATTTCGTCCCTTTTATCCAATACCATCCCCTTTTTTTACCTTACCATCTCTTCTTTAACACCCCTTTGAGACAATGTTATTCAAAAATTCTGTATTAAAAATACTACATTGTTATTATTTCTTATTTGAATGTCCTGTGGGTACTATGCAAATTCATTATAAGCAAAAATTTAGAAGAAAATAAAGAAAATTAAACTCGCAAGTTTAACTCAAATCTCAGTTAATTCAAAAACTTTCGCTGCTGACCATTTTTTCTTTATTTTGAATCATTAAGGCATTCGTCTATCAGATTAAAATGTTATTTTAGCAAGTTTAATTTTGTCAGATTTTTTTCCCCAAAAGTCAAAAGATTGTGAGAATGCCCCCATGTATTTCCCCAAGGTTTGTCAAAGATGTAGAGTTGTTTGATAAGACCAACGACATGAAAAATCATGTATGTGTTTTTCCTAAGGTATCGGAAATGTAGGAAAAACAGGGAAAAACCAAAAATGAATAAAGGATGAAAAAAAAATATATTATGCAAATCCAATTTTTTATATTGTTACGCAATTAATAACTTCATAATTTCATATCTTGATTCTTTTAAACCTTTCATTCATCGAATTCGATGATTTTAGACTTTTTTTTATCATACTGCATTAGTTATTCTTTTATTACAGTACATTATCTTTCCACACACTCAATATTTTATACCGGGTGTTTCAAAAGTTCGGTGTGAAAGTCAAACGTGTTAAAAAAAAAAAGTCCTTCCGGCCAGTGCCGGGAGGAAGAGGTAGCTTTCATATTCCTTATTTTTAAAAAGCCAACTTATATTATTCAAACACACGAAGCTCAATTAAGTGGAAACCGAATGTAGGAGATTCAATACTAATTTTTATCAATACTAAATCATTATGAATGAGAATTTCGCGAAATTAGTCAGCTTTATCCAAGCTGCTTTTATTTAAAGTAACTTATTTTTGGCTTCCAAATTCGGCGATTTCTTATAGTGCCTGCCATTTTAAGACAACATGGTGGATGAGGCTAATAAGTGAACTTGGTCGAGACCTTAGTAATTGCTGTGCACATGTTCACTCACATCGGAATCGGTTGATATATACGAGTGCTATCGCAGGCAAAAAATCAGATTTTTCAAAATGTCACCCACGTTAGAAATTGAAACTGCAATATCTGAGCCATTTTTTAAGATAAAGACAAACAAAAAATGCTCCTGAATCCTTATATCAAGGTCAAATACTTAAGAAAGAAACCTTTTTCAATTTCTAATTTTTTTTAACCTCATTTTAAATATATATATTTTTTAATTTAATGGCCGCCATTTTGAAACAAGATGGCTGAAGAATCTGGCCAGCGAACTTGGTCGAGATATTGATGTATACTATCCACATGCCTTCTTCCATCGAAATAGGCGAATGCGTGTGGTATCGTGAGACAAATACAAGATCGTTTCAAAGTGTTAGCCATGATAGAAATTCAAAGTGCTATAATTCAACCACTTTTTAAGATATAAACAAAAGAACAAATTTTCAGAAACAAAAACTGCTCCAGAATCTTTGTATCAAGGCCAAACACATAAAAAAAATCTTTTTCATTTTCCAATTTTTTAATACCTCATTTTAAATTTTAAATTACATTTTTTTTTTAAATGGCAACCCTTTTGAAACAAGATGGCGAATGAAGCTGGCCAACGAACTCGGTCAAGACATTGGTATGTACTATGTACAGACCGAGTTACATTCAAATCGGTTCATAAATACGCCTGTTATGGCGTGACAAAAATCAGGTCGTTTTAAAATGTCAGCCACAATAGAAATTCAAAATGTTATAACTCAGCCATTTTTTTAGATATAGACGAAACAAAACCTGTTCCGGAATCTTTGTATTAAGGTCAAACACATACGAAGAAACTCTTTTTCATTTTCCAATTTTTTGGTATCTCATTTTAAATTTAATTTTTTTTTAATTTTTTTAAATGGCCGCCATTTTGAAACAAGATGGCGGATGAAGCTGCCCAACGAACTCGGTTGAGTTATTTGTATGTACTATGTACATACCAAGGTAAATTCAAATCGGTACATAAATACGTCTGTTATCACGTGGCAAATATCAGGGCGTTTCAAAATGTCAGCCACACTAGAAATTCAAAATGCTATAACTCAGCCATTTTTTAAGATATAGACGAAACAAAAACTGCTCCCGAATCTTTTTATCAAGGTCAAACACATAAGAAAAAAATATTTTTTCAATTTTCAATTTTTTGGTACCATATTTCAAATTTAAATTTTTCTTAAAATTTTAAATGGCCGCCATTTTTAAACAAAATGGCGGATGAAGCTGGCCAACGAACTCGGTCGAGACATTGGTCTGTACTATGTATAAACGAAGTTACATCCAAATCGGTTCATAAATACGCCTTTTATCGCGTGACAAATTTCAGGACGTTTCAAAATGTCAGCTTCGCTAGAAATTCAAAGAGCTATAACTCAGCCATTTTTTAAGATATAGACGAAACAAAAACTGCTACGGAGTCTTTGTATAAAGGTCAAATACATAAGAAAAAAATATTTTTCCATTTTCAATTTTTTGGTACCACATTTCAAATTTTAAATTTTTTTAAATTTTTTAAATGGCCGCCATTTTGAAACAAAATGGCGGATGATGCTGGCCAACGAACTCGGTCGAGACATTGGTATGTACTATGTACACACCGAATTACATCCAAATCGGTTCATAAATACGAGAGTTACAGTGTGACATAGGTCAGATATATATATATATATATATATATATATATATTGCTCTAATAAAAGTGAATGATTATGAAAATTATTATGAAAAGAGGGTGCAAAACAACAATAAAAATCCATGAAAATTTATAACGAATAAACAACAAACAAACCACTCCCTGCTCTTCAGAAAGTGGGAGGAGTGAAAAAAGCAGGTATCAAAAACAGAAATTGGATCCTCACGGGTTTCGCAAGATATGGCCAACCCACATACTCCAAAAGTATAACAATAGATTTAAACTTTCAAAAACACAACATAAAAAAGCTATTTTATAATTTTAACGAATCAAAACTGCTTTAAAAACAAAAATAACCAACCAATTCAAATCCAAGAAAACCGATTTAGCTTATAAAACGTAAATAAAAATTAATAAAAAATTTTTTCATTAAGCAATTAGAAGTATTGAACATGTGAGAAGGCCATATCCCCACCTTTACCCATGAAGACCTGAAAAAAACTTGCTACCTTTAAAACAATCACTACGCTCCACTTCTTTCCATCAGCAGGAGTTGCAAGCAAGGCCATAATCCAAGTTAGACCAGCGTCGTGAAGACTTGTCTTTCCATTATCCTCATAATCATTAATTTTCTTTCCAAGTCACCGCAGTTTCTACTTGAAGCACATCAACATGCAGACGTTCTTAAAGACTTTAGTCCACATCCTTCATTTATTCAAGCAGCTACCTTGGCATCCATTACAGTGTTTGGCCGCTTAGCTGTTGCCACTTTATAAAACACTTCTTAAGTTGATTTACATAATGAAAAATAAACTGGTATGGAAATAAATTATTATAAAAAAGATTAGCAGTAAATTTAAAAATCTGTGAACTCAAAAATTCTCTATTACTACAAATTCTATAAAATCTACTAATTTGTCCGACAATGATGTTATTAAAAACCTTCTTACTTAAATTTGAATACCAGTGTGGCATCGATTGAGTATTAAAATTTAAAAAATCCCGTTTATCAAAAAGCTTAATTAGTATATTGTTATCATTAATTAAAAAAAATTAATGATAATTTTTAATTAATGATAACAATATACTAATTAAGCTTTTTGATAAACGGGATTTTTTTAATTTTAATACTCAATCGATGCCACACTGGTATTCAAATTTAAGTAAGAAGGTTTTTAATAACATCATTGTCGGACAAATTAATAGATTTTATAGAATTTGTAGTAATAGAGAATTTTTGAGTTCACAGATTTTTAAATTTACTGCTAATCTTTTTTATAATAATTTATTTCCATACCAGTTTATTTTTCATTATGTAAATCAACTTAAGAAGTGTTTTATAAAGTGGCAACAGCTAAGCGGCCAAACACTGTAATGGATGCCAAGGTAGCTGCTTGAATAAATGAAGGATGTGGACTAAAGTCTTTAAGAACGTCTGCATGTTGATGTGCTTCAAGTAGAAACTGCGGTGACTTGGAAAGAAAATTAATGATTATGAGGATAATGGAAAGACAAGTCTTCACGACGCTGGTCTAACTTGGATTATGGCCTTGCTTGCAACTCCTGCTGATGGAAAGAAGTGGAGCGTAGTGATTGTTTTAAAGGTAGCAAGTTTTTTTCAGGTCTTCATAGGTAAAGGTGGGGATATGGCCTTCTCACATGTTCAATACTTCTAATTGCTTAATGAAAAAATTTTTTATTAATTTTTATTTACGTTTTATAAGCTAAATCGGTTTTCTTGGATTTGAATTGGTTGGTTATTTTTGTTTTTAAAGCAGTTTTGATTCGTTAAAATTATAAAATAGCTTTTTTATGTTGTGTTTTTGAAAGTTTAAATCTATTGTTATACTTTTGGAGTATGTGGGTTGGCCATATCTTGCGAAACCCGTGAGGATCCAATTTCTGTTTTTGATACCTGCTTTTTTCACTCCTCCCACTTTCTGAAGAGCAGGGAGTGGTTTGTTTGTTGTTTTTTCGTTATAAATTTTCATGGATTTTTATTGTTGTTTTGCACCCTCTTTTCATAATAATTTTCATAATCATTCACTTTTATTAGAGCTATATTCACTTAGTGCATATAAGAAGCTGCGTTGCGCCTGATGCACTGGGTTATTTGTTTTTAAAAAAATTTTTTGAAAGCATTATATATATATATTGATATATATATATATATATCAATTTTGAACGGAGGGTGGTTTCGGGGTCTGGGGGTCATGATCGATGAAAATATACCAAAATTTTTTGAAATCGCTTTCCTCCGAACGGCTGCAATAGGTAGCTTTTTGTAAAGAAAGCTACCTAAAAGATCTATGGGTCGGCGAGGCATGCGGTTTGCAGATAAATATTCAGCGTGGTACGGAATTTTTTATGACACTAACAAAAAATTTAGTTCAAAATCTTGACAAGAGAGGGCTCTATGGCTGATAAATCCATGGAATAATTTCATATTGCTCACACAATGCAAGATTTAGATAGAAAAAAGTGTGCATGCAGTATATTTGTATCCAAATCTTGCGTTGCGTGAGCAATATGAAATTAGCCCATGGATTTATCTGCAGTACCGCCCTCTATTGTCGAGATTTTTAACTAAATTTTTTGTTAGTGTCATAAAAAATCCCGTACCACGCTGAATATTTGTCTGCAAACTTCAAGCCTCTCCGACTCATAGATTTTTTTTTTTATCGCGTTTGACTTTCACACCGAACTTTTGAACAAATATTTAAAAATTGGCTATAATGATATATTTTGAATTAAATAACAAAAAGAATTTTTTTTTATTTTCGTTTCTTGTTATTTCAAAGGAAAGTGAATCAGAACGAGCGAGAATATTTCAAACATTAAACTCATAATATTCACATAATAGTTGAAGTACTTTTAAGTGTATTTTGTCACTTTTGAATAGCAGTTTTCATCCATAAAATGCTGCTTTCATAATTGATTAAAAAAGGATAAAACTTAGAAAATTTAATGAACAATTCTTACGTCGAATTGAGAAAGGAAGAGTAGTTTTTAAAGTTAATTAAACAAGAATTACAAATTTCTCTTTAAAATATATTACTCGAAAAGATCAATCATCTGTAATTATTGTTTGTCTTTTAGCACATTTAGAATTGTGCAAGCATTCAGAAATCATAATGTCAAATTTGAAACAGACAAGGTATTCAAAAGTTAAAGCTGAGATTTCATCCTCATCTAAACAGTTTCGAAACCGATATATATATATATATATATACTACATATATTGCCGTGGATAAAAAAAATGTTTTTAGTTTAACTAGATAAAGTTTTCCTCAAAAATAAAAAAGAAAAAGAAAGAAAGAAATATATAGACATTAGAGAAAAAGGTTAGAGGTTTTCACATGCGTTGATAGTTAGAAGACGGACGTGTTAAAAAAATCGTCAAAAAATTCTCTTTAAAATATATTACTCGCAAAGATCAATCATGTCTAATTATTGTTTGTCTTTTACATTTAGATTTGTGCAAGCATTCCGAAATCATAATGTCAAACTTGCAACAGACAAGGTATTCAAAAGTTACAGCTGAGATTTCATCCTCATCTAAACAGTTTCGAAACCTATATACTATATATATTGCCATTGATTAAAAAATGATTTTAGTTTAACTAGATAAAGTTTACCTCAAAAATAAAATATAAAAAGAAAGAGAAAAGAAAAAGAAAGAAAGAAATATATAGACATTTGAGAAAAAGCTTAGAAGTTTTCGCATGCGTTGATAGTTAGACGACGGACATGTTTAAAAAATCGTTTGAAAAATGTGCTATTTTTAGTATAACAGGCATAAATTGATATCAAATTAATCGATATCAGAAGTCTCTAGATTAACGTCCATCTGGTCAATACACTTTTATTTTAAATAGTGTTTTAAAGAAAAGTGTATAGATAAAGTTTTCTTATCTCTAGAACAAATTACAGTTCGCTCTCTGTTTAACTACTTTCAAAAAGCCTCGAAAAATCGTCCTTAAATAGAGATCGTCCTTAAACAGAATTTGTGGAAAAATAATATTTGAAAACATTTCCCTTCACAGTTTACAGTCTTAGAACTGTCAATACATTTTTCAATATATTGGCGTGTTTAGAAATGTAATTATACTGCATACAAGAACAACATTACAGCATACAATGTTACTTAAAGGACAATAAAACTATTTATAATACGTTTAATTAAACAATGTTACTTTCAATACTTTAAAAATATTGATAATATATTTAATTAAACACATTAAGTGTTTAAAAAATCAAAAAGTGTAGATCGTTTCAATGGTGGTCTTGTTTTAGTGCCTTCAAGCTTTTCAAGAATGTTGAATGAGTCATCTTCCATATTTGATGAAACAATGTACTGGCGAAGAATATCCAGGGCAGAATTCGCATCTGAGTAAGAAGGAGGTGGTGTCTCGCTTTCTGTATCATCAGCTTTATCACCATCTTCTGCATCTGAAGTTGCATTTTCATCTGTGATGTCTTTCTAACTTTGATCTAAATTTCTGAAGTCGGTTATAAAAACGTCTTCACCACATGGGTAAAGTCCATTACACTCTTCCCCTATATCTGCACTCATCTGAATTGCAAGAAAACTTTTTTTTCTATCAGAGCAATTTCTCTCGTTTAACATGTATAAAGCGTCAGGAAAAAAATAACTACGTGAAAATCGTCGTTAAATAGAAACAATTTTGTCTTTAAATAGAGATTTTTTTACTTAAAAGGAGCCGGGATCTTAGAATAACGTCCTTAAACAGAGATCGTCGTTAAGTAGAGCGACGTTAAGAAGAGAGACGTCTATATCTATAAATAAATTTTTGGTACATGTTGATTAAGAAAGACATTGTTTGAAATGAAAGTTTTAATGTTATGTTTTCTAGTTAAAGGCTTTTCAGTGCAGTCAGATTTAGATATAGCGTCTTTGAAACATATATTTAAGTACCTGGTCAAAGTAAAACACTATTGCATAATTAGTCGGAAATTCCTAATTTATTATCTCAACAAAGTTTAATTAAACAAAATTTCTTTTTTAAACATCATTTTAATAGAATATATGAAAATACCGTGTAAACTTACCTCAGTAAACCTCGTAAAAGTCTTTACGCTTTTCAGGGATTTAGTTCGTCGCTAATAGATCTCTGAAACAAACCAGCCATCAAAATGCGTAGAATTTTGTAGAACTCTAATTAAAAAACTTCTCGCCTTTGAATCCCTCGGGTGACCAAGTTTGGTCATTTTCCGCCCCAGTGCAAGTACAATCTTAATATGAATTAATGATTATTTCATTTTTTAATTAATTTGTTCTAACAATATTGCTTTTTCTATTTCTTTATATGGCTGCAACTGTTACACACGTATATGAGTCAATATCTGAAAACTGGACAATTTGAGTCTACTTACAATAATATTTCATTAATTATACTAAAACCAAAAACTGTAAAATGTAATATATTTTAACAGTTGTTATAACAATAACCAATGATAAATGGGCATATAGAGAGTTATGTATAAATAATTAATTTTAAGCTTTAAACAAAGTAAATCATCATTTCAGTCCCTGTAGTCAGGTACAAATATCCGATATTAAATGTATGCTGTAAACATTTCTATAAATATTAATAACTCTTGCTATTATATATTTATACCTATATAGAAATATAATTCTCCTTTTATTAGTATAGGTATAGGTTGTATAGTAAAATATTGAGATAAATATATTTGTCACTGACGTTGACCATCATCTCAGTCCCTCTAAACACACATTTAAGTTAACAGATACTAGGTGGCGCTGGCAGAATTATTTCTCTTGCAACTGCAACTAAAGTTCAACTAGCCACCATGGATGAAGGTGAGTTGTTTTTTTCTTTGTTTCATATTTAGAAATATTTAGTTTTTGTTCTGAATAGGTATGAGATTTTTTTTTATAGCATCATTCATGTTCCCACATTTAACTTCTTATTTATAAAAAAAAAATCTTATTGAAATTTTATTTAATTAACATGCAAATGTCATATGGTATATTTAATAATTTACATGTGCGTAAAATGATTCAACCAAATGACTATGCAGCTTTTAAGACAAAAACATCACCTCAGTCCCAATTATTAGACACTGATTATGATGTTAACAGACACTTTCTTCCATAAAAGTTTATCCTGCGCATGAAATATACATCTTTGTTCACAAAACACTACAGTATTTAAATGACAAAACATGTATCATAGTATATAATTGCATGCGATAGTTGGTATACTTATCTTTAAAAATAAAAATTTTGAAATGAAATTGTCCGGTTTTCAGATATTGGCCCATATATTATTAAATTCATTTTAAAAGCTAAGGTTTTTTATTTACATGGTAAATAAATATGTGTTTCTTTAACTATGGGGTCACTGAATGACCCGACGTGGCCTTTCATAACTCAAATTTCTACCTGATCATCCGAGGTTCTGCTTCAGGCAAATGAAAAGACGTTCACGGTCTTGACGTTGATATACACTGGCCTCCAGAAGTTAAGGTACAGGGACTGGATGCTTTCGATTGCACACATTTTGTCGAATATCTACCAACATTATTGGCGAATTGTTCTTGAACTTCTAGGATGTAAAGAACATGTTTGATTTTATATTTCACGGGGGGTACAATTAAGAGGCTAATAATAAATGTAATAATATAATATTTGCGATCACCTATGTAATAGAAAAGGCTGGAAATAGTTTGTCACTGTGGTAAATGACTATTTGGGTCCTGTTGAACGTTTGCATGCATTTGTGTAAGCATAGCACTCATATTCGTGATGATTTTAACGTTTTTGTGAAAAATTCAAAAGTGTTTTGTTTATAGCATACAGAGTTTTCAACCAAATTTAACACAACTTTTCAAAAAACTGACAAAGAACAGTAGCAACAGTATACTGTAATTAAAGCATGAATATATTGAATATTTGATGGTATATGGGCATTTGCATGAAATAATTTTTAACTGCGCATGCGTGGAAGATCCTAAAATTTTTATTATATAATTAGGTAGTCAGCTATTTAGGGCAACTTATATAAAAAGTCCAGTCAAATATCGCGAAAATTCACAAAGATAGGGTCGATATAGTGAGTTGCTTCCTAAAAATAGCTTTATTATAAGGTATTTTCCACAACTTTTCAATCAGCTCACTATATCTTTCTAATAATAAAAGTAAATGAAGATGTGTTAGATTCTATCGTTTTGCACTATATATACCGGTAAAAAAAATTATATTAAATGTAATACTGGATGTATCTGAAAATCCATGCGCGGACTTCTGTAATACATATTCGAAAATCTTTTTTTTTTAAATTGGGCAAAAATATCAATTTTTTAAAAAAATAGTAAGGATTTACAGATATTCAAATTTTTATAAACTTTTTTAAAATTTTAATTAAATATGCGGCTAATTGTTCTTTTGATTTACTTTCAGTTGAATATTGGAATGCAGTGAGTTCACCATTTGAACAAGATTTTTTAAAATAAACAAAATTGTTATTCTTGAGTTTCTCTTATTTTCATACACATATTGAAAACTACTTTAATTTTATATGAAACGTTACAGTGAATAATGAAACATTTTTTATCACAATTGCGATATTGTTAGTCTGTTGCAATTTGGTTATTAATTTCTGCAACTGTAACAAGTAAAATTTTCTACAATTTCCCGTTAATAATATACTTCGTTTTTATGTAATGAAGTTTATACATAGGTAAATATCGGACTTATTTATTATCGTTAATTAAAATAGTTATAAACTTTGCAACATAATGTCAACATTTATTTTATGTGGTTACCAAGTTAAGACTAGACAAAAAACTTCTTAGAGAAAGAATTAATTTAGTTTCTCCAGAATTAATTTATTGAATTTTGAGAAAACATCAGTATCTCATATGAATATGTATTAGAAAGTTTTTTTTTTTTTTTTTTTTTGTTATTAAACATTTTCTGATTTGCAATTCTGGTGCAATAGAAGGTAATGTTAATTAAGTTTTATCTTATATTTTTAATTAAAATGTTTTGTAATAATATTATAAAAGACGATTTTTATATCATTAATATGTATTTTTAAAACTTTTCTTAACAAATTATTTATACTATAAAAATTTTCATATCATTATAACTGCTTTAATTAATAAAGAAATTTTTTTAAATTCTGTTGTATGAATCCGTTATAATAATTAAAGTATTTCTTTGAACATATAAATTCTGAGACATTCATTTATGTAAAAATGCTTTCTTAAAGTCGATAATTATATAAAGTAAAGTTTTTTAATTTTAAGAAAATACTAAACATAATCTCCAAATCTGATTAAAAATATTTGATTATTAAAACACACTTTGACTTTTCTTTCTTTCTTTTTACTTCTTTAAAAATAGAATATGCAGTTTTAGATTATTTATTTGATTATCTAACTTTTTTGAATGTTTTAGTATTCAAATATTTAATATATTTCTTTTTTTTTCATTTTAAAAGGAAAATTAAGTTATCTTTTCACTGATCTAATAATAATAAATTATGAATATACGATATCCTTATTTCAATTCGACATACCTAATAATAAAATATATTTAAAAAGTAAAACTTTGCTGATCGATACTAAGTTTAACAACTAACATCATATATAACTATTTAAAAAAAAATAATAATAATAAGTTAGATTACTTCATCAAATTTCCAATGGTAGAAAAATGCTTTAATTCGACATTGCTTTTGAATCGATATTTTGCAATTTTGTATGCAGAATTTCTACACTGTTTTTCGTTTGTCTAATCTTTAAGTTATATTCTTCATACCTGTATGTTTTTCATACTGGGATGTAAAAAAAAATGCTTAATATGAAATGTCGCATAAATGATTATATCATAAAGGATATAATCACTTTTTTATGGACTTAACTTCCATAATTTTGCACGAATCTCTCACAAACTGACACATAAAATCAAAGGGCAGAAAAGTTCGTTAATAGGAAACATCGGACCATGAGGGTGGAAAAGGGGGGAGGGATTTGTGAAAACAGAAAAAAAACATAACTTATTAATTATGACGCGTATCAGATCAGTTCAAAGTTATTATTGCTTCTAGGAAAAGGGCCAAAAATTTATGTATGACATATACTATATATCTTTAAAAATGGGCTCAAGGAGCGTAAAAATAGGACTTTAAGAAGGAAAGAATCATAACTTCATCAGTTCACAAGATATGAAATCCAATTAAATTTATCATAAATCTTTGTAATATTAGCTACAAGTTTTTGATAGAACTCAGTCTTACAGCAAAAAGAAAAAAAGAAAAAAAATCGAAAAAAAAAAAACGATAAAGGTGGGTGAATAAGAAAAAAACCTTCATAACTTTGTCAATTCACTAGATATCAAATTCACTTAAATTTATTATAAATCTTCTTATATTATCTACAACTTTTATATTGGCAAGTTTTTGTTAGGACGAAGTCTTACAGCAAAGAAAAAAATAGGGAGTTGTAGAAGAAAAGAAATCACATTAACATGATTCTAATAAAACCAACTCTTACAGATAAATGAAATAAAAAATCGTTAAAAGCGGCCAGATAAAATTGTTAATTTGGTTTTATCTCTAATCTTGTTTTAGATTTTATTGGTGAAATTTTAGTCCAAGAGCAGACAGCACGAAAACCTATGTTATGAAGCGCAAGAAAAAACTTTTATTTTATGGAACAGTAGAAGTAGAAGAATCTAATAATCCATGTTTGCCGGAAGTGAAGTGGTGCATAAGCCAAAAATTAATTCTACCAGTGGTTGATTCGTAGGTTTATCATTCTGTATGTCCTACAAACAAAGGTATGAAAACATGGAGGATAATTGTAGGATAGACACAATGGTAAACTTGCGAGTCAACCACTGGCAGTATTAACTTTTGGCTTATACACCACTTCACTTCCTCAGACATAGATAATTCGATTCCCCTACTCCTACTCTCCCATAAAATAAAGTTTTTTTCGGCTTCGAAATCTACCTGCGAATGTAGGCAGAGCATGTCGTCAGGGATTTTTTTCTTTTGTAATGATCCAAGAACGTTATAATAACTCTCGATATTTAGAAATTTAAATTACTTTCCGAAATACTATTTTTTAAGGCACTTTCTTTAGTGATAGCAACTCTGTTATTTCACTTTTGTTTAAAAAACAAGTCGGAAATTGTACTTCAAAAGTGGTAAATGAGGTTCGTTCGTACTATAACAAGTTTTAAAAATATTCAGATCTTAGTGCAACAGCTGTGCAAAAAATGCAAGAAAACTAAATTTATTACGAATATATATATCATATTCAGTAATACTGAAATAATACAACTCCATCTTAAATAGGACGTAGTCCCCATGGCAACCTAAAATCCTTACCTATCATGAGATATCATTTAATTAATTTTGTATGATAAGATTTAATAGAATAATAACTTTGACAATCATGAACAAAACCAGTATTACCAGTGGGCTATTTTTTTAAAATTCATATTTTTTTATTGGCACCAATTTTCTGAAATGGTAAAATTCCCCTTGTTTTCGCATTAATTAACATGTCATTAAATAAAGCGAATTTTACTATTTCAAAAATGTGGTATCAATCAAGAAATCTGAATTTAAAAAAAGTAGCCCACTGGCAACATTGAACAAACCATGAACAACCATGACAACCATAACAAACTAGGATAATTACCTATCATGAGATATCATTGAATTAATTACATATGATAGTATTTAATAGAATAATCACCATCGTAACCTAGAACCATTATCTATCATGGAATATCATTGAATTGATTACGTATGAAAATATTTAATAGAATGAAGAAAACTTTTGTTGATATCTTTTTAAGCTTTGATTCATTCGATTTTCATAAAATTTGAAATGACTCGACAAAATTCTGCAACGATTACAAATATTAAATTTCAAACCATTCGGTTGGATAGGCTTTGCGCTGCTACATGCGGACCAGACGGACAGACCAGGGGACGACTATATGTGCTACGTATTTATATAATTACGAACGTAACTAAAAAGGCTCAGAAAAAAGGTATCAGTTGTTTGTAGTTTGTTTGTTGCTACCTGTATTAAAATTTCACGGAAAGTATATTTAATATTACTTTTGTCCCTTTAATTAAAATGTAAAAGAAATAATGTATTGTGTACCATTTTATTAAATAAATAGCGCTTAAGACATTTATTTCACACGAGCTCTAAAAATGGAATTCCCAACAGAGTTTTTTTTTTCATACTTATTAAATGAAATATAATTGCGAAATAAAGCATACATATTTAATTCTTAAAACTAATTTTTTTTCTATGCATTGTGTAAACTGACATTATTTTTAGTTCCCCCAAATATAAATCTTTGAAGGATGAAGGTTCTAGAAAAATAATGTCACTGAATTTGCAAATTTTCATTAAGAAAATTGAAAGTTTTTTATAATTGCATCAAAATCGCGTAGGGTTAATTTTTTTATAATTTTCAGTTAACTTACATCGCAGTTTCGTATATGTATTATAAGAAATATAATAGAATTAATACTTTCCTTTTATGTATCCTGTTTTTATTTGAAAACTACTATTTTAAAATACCTTACGAAAAATTGTATTCCGTGTAAGTGTTGTCTGCGGTAAATGAAGATTTGCATCTGGTTTCTTAGAGCTTTTGGTATAAGAAGATTTATATAGTCAACTTTTGAGATACCTGGGCTGACAACCGGCGGCCATATTTCGCTCAGATAATCTTATTGACAATAACATCTGGTCCGCCATGTGGACAGCGCGACAGAATAAATCAGAGCTAATGGAACTAACATTAAACGATGAGTACGTAGATACACAAGTATACCAGTCTGCTTTCCACACGATTCTAAATAATTTACACATTGCTCGAATTAGATGCGCCACTGTCAGATTTAGTAGAAAATTTTTAATAAATGATGATAAAGATACAAGGTTTACTCATTGAACAACTCGATGCGCAATTATAATACATATGTACAAATTTAGGAACGACAGAAGAAATCCTCTCGGAGAAAACATTGACATGCATACATTTTCACCACCTTCACCCGCGAAAACTAACCACAGGGAATGACGGGAAAATCTCTGACAGCAGCTAATAATGGGAAATTAAGGACTACCGTTTAGTTCTGCCACCTAGAGTAATGATCTTTATATATTACCCGTTACACTATTATTTTCAACTCAATCATACTGATTTGTATAGTTATCATACGAATTAAGTTTTTACAACTGAGCGGAAAAAATGTCAGTCCAGGCTGGTAGCTGAATCGGTAGAGCATCGACAATGTAAATCAAAGATTCTGCGTTCAAGGGTTGTGCATTTTTTGTTGTTGTTGTTGTTGTTGTTCAGTCGGAAAATTTTAATTCGTATAACTTTACCAATCAATATCATTGAGTTGAAAATAATAGTATAATATTTATATCTATAAAAAATATTTTCCTTGTGTATTTTAATTGTGTAGACTCTTAAGAGCTCATAGCAGTCCGACGACACTCTCATTCCACGACGACACTCTCATTCTAATATTAAACCTATGGGAGCGTTCTTTTCAGATTTTTTGTTTGTATCTTAATATTTTAAATGTTTTATTTTTTAGCACAGGATAGCCGAGGTCTATCTCTTTCTCTAACCGTGCAATTTTGTTACTTTTCGATTTTGATTGCAGATATTTTTTTATCACGTCACTTTCTACTTACGAGTACTGTCATAAAAAATCTGCAACTAAAATCGAAAACGTAAATAGGTGACCAGTTAGAAATGGAATTTGAAAAAAAGAACACTTCCATGGGTTTAATATTAGCTCATGAATGTTTAGCTTTTAAGTAATGCTTGATTTTGAATGTAATAAGAAATTTGAAATAATATGTGAGTAAATGTTAAGAGTAAGTTCATATATCATGGAATGCGTGGTCTTAATAACAGTGTTAGTGTTAGATTTCACAAAAATGAAGTTATGATAATAATTTACAATGATGACTTGAGGTGGTAACTCTCTCAGAACATTTACTATAAATTAAGAAGCCAATTAAGTTCTGAAAGCTTAAGTAATTTTGGATGAGAATTAAGATTGTGCGACCTCCTATGAAGGTGATAGCGGGAGCGGTTCACTTCTGAGGCATAATAACCAATAATATTTAGATTGAAGAATATGAAGGTTTTATTTAAATAAAAACAAACAATGCTTTCTCCGGGCTAAAATACTGGTGATTATAAAACACAAAAAAATAAAGTTAAAAATGAGAATTAATGCAAGTTAAAGTCTTTGAGAGGTGGCAGCTTGATGCAGGAGTCCAATTTTACATGACTGAGAGTTCCTATGGTCAGAGTCACTTTCGATTAGAGTAATCGACTTTTCAGATAGCTCCTTTTAAAAGGCATGGTACCTCTTTACTGCTGTGGCAGCCTTTCGCTATGTCAATACCACAGACTCCTCTCGCTTAGCTCCGGCCTCGTTCGCCGTCAGAGCGCCGCAAAGCTGTTTCGCCTTCGTCTACCCGCAAAACCTTGAGTAAAAACCCCGGAGAGCTATTTCTCTCCTACAGGTCCAACCTGTATGTTTACTTTCCCGAGTCTAGAAATTAACTAACTGGCTAAAACTATCTGATCTCCTATATATTCACAATTATTTATCCAGGAAAACAATGTGGAGTCTTTAGGCCACTCGCCATGCTTTCTTGTCAGAATCCTGTGAAAATCCTGCTGCTCTCTGAATGATGGGACAGGGACCGCCTCCATCTCTGAACAAGACACCTACGCGAGGAAATGCCTCTTGGGAAAGTATTTCAGTTACTTTCGTTCTCGGCACATGAAAGCCAAGTCCGTGTTATCTAATGCATTAGCGACTGTCACCACCAGTCACACGTCTAAGATCGATTGTGATCGACTGCTTATTTTCATCTTGCCGGCAGGATTTAGGAACCTAGCCATATTTTCAATTTGCTTTAGAAATACATTAGTTTTTCCTATCTAGTGAATCTGTATCACTATGGGTTTTTCTATAGGGAATATTGTAAAACAGTCTAAGACTTTACAACATGTTGGACATTTATTACTTTATTTCTATATTCAATAGAAAAATGTATTGTAATCGATTTTTTTCGGTTCTCGACGGATTTACACGTTTTAGAGGTCAGACATCCCCAAAAGTATGTTTATAAAAAATGTCTGTCTGTCCATGAGCCTGTCGCCATTTACCATCTAAAAGTGTATGAAGTTATGCACAGAATTGAATGAAAAATTTTTTAAACGTTTTTTCGATATAGCAAGCATATCCTCCTTTAATTTGTAAAAACTCCGCCGGAAGGAGGCGTTGTAATAGAGATTTTTGTGCCACATTGAATATTGTATCATCGAAAAGTGTATGGAATTTTGCATAAAATTGAAGCATTTTTTTTTTTTTTTTTTTTTTTTTTTTGTATACGTTTTTGACCATGGCAAGAAGGAATTTGGAATTGAATCTCCCTGAATTTGGAAAAATGCCGCTAGAAGAGGGAGCTGAAATAGGGATTTTTGTGCCATTTTTAATATTGTACCACCGAAATATATGAAATTGTGCATAGAATCGAACCAAATCTTTTGTGTATGTTTTTGGCCATGGCAAGAAGGTCCTCCCTGAATTTGTGAATATTCCGCGAAAGGGGCACTATAATAGGGATTTTTGTGTAATTTTCTTGATTTTTCGTAGTTTTATTGTACACTGGTGGCTCATGAAGAGAAGGGAACTTCCAATTCTGATAAGCCGACTATTCGCGAACAGTTGATATACAACAGAATAACGAAAAACTATCGATTTTAATAAATATCATTATCGAGATTAACTCTTTTTTACTCCGATTAATTGTCTGAAGCAGAAATTTAAGATGAAAGTCAAATTTGATATAATATTGGACTAATAAAAATGAAATATTGACATTTGTAACAACAGTTTGAAATATTAAAATATATGAGATAGAAGGAAGTTTTAGGATTGGCACATCCAACAAGTTTTTAAAAAGGATTCAAACTTTTATTCAGGAATAAAAAGAATATATCATTAAACTGTGGAACTTAAACTACTACTGAATTAGCGCACTTGTAAAATATAAAGAAAATAAGATTTTTCTATCTACAGGGTAAAATATATGTAGTTGTCACTTGAATTATGAAAATCCTGCTTAAAATTTTAGTTAAGTTGTGAAAATCTTACCTTATCTTTTGTTTTTATTTGCGCGAACTCTGAAAATGAAACTGAGCTTTATAATATTAATAATTTAATTAACACTAATTAACTGCGATGACAAAAACTTCAAATCTCTTTAATTATGTCATGAAATAAATAAATCTCAATATGAATTCGAATGTCTTATACTACTCTAGGTTAAGCACATTTTATCGCAACTGTTCTTAGAAGTATTGTAAAGACTTCATCCATGAATATCATTTAACGAAAATTACTTTAATTATTTATTATCATGCAGAAAATATCTCATTGATTACTGTATTCAAAGTGAATTAAAAATAAATTAAATCCTTTATATTAGGCATTAATACTTCATCATCTAATATCATTTAATGAAAATTACTGCAATTATGTATTGCCTTATAAAAATGTTTCACTAATTAATTTATTTAACATGAATGATAATAAAACTTTGGGCTTTGCATAAGGCATTAATTAAATTAATGATAACTAACTAAAATATCAACTGCTTAAACTCATTATACTATGTGGAAAAAAATGATGTACTTTCATTTGAATTAGAAAGTGTTAAAACACATTTAGTTTAAACATTCTTTTCAACAACTTGTCGTTATATGTGTTCTTTTAAAAAGTTTATCCTTTAATGCCACTTAATGAAAAATGCTGAAACTAATTTATTAACATGGATAAACGGTCTGAATGATTAGCTTTTTAACATGAATTAGAATGAAACTTAGTGCATTAGATTATAAAGTAATTAAAACGCTTTTGAAAATGATTTTCTTTGATCTGTGATATTGCTAGCGAAATTCCGGAGGAATAAAAGAGATGTGATTAGTAATTTGAAAATGTTGCACTGTAAATTTTAAAATAATTATATGACTAGATTGGAATAATTAGTTTGCGCACATACAAGATATAGAAACTGTAATATAATTTATAATATAAAATTAAAATGTAAATTAAAATATTGGGTGGATCGAGGTTTGAATTAAAAGAAGATAGTTCAAAGAAACGAAGGGCGATTGCAGGGTTTTTTTGCAAAAAGGGGGTAGCTTCATTTTTGAAATGTCCACTTTCATGCAATGATTCATTATTTATTAAGGGGCCGCTTCAGTCAAGCTAAAAGACTTGCTCACTAATGCTAATCCTATTAGAGGAAATTTAGAAAGATATCTCGTTTGCATTTCAATAATTTTAAATGATTTTTTTTTTTTTTTTTTTTTTTTTTTTTTTTTTTTTGCATTGGATAGGTGAGGCCGATCTGTACAAAGGTCGTTTTTTTACTTTTTTTATTCAGATTTGTTTTATAAAGATGCCTTCACTTTCGAAACCGTTTCCGAAAATGAAAGTGTCCTCATTAAAAATACCTGTAAACAAAATCAAAAAGTAAAAAACTGCCTTTGTACAGATTGATCTCAGCTATCCAATTAAAAAAAAAATTTAAAAATGTTGAAATGAAACGAGATATATTTATAAATTTCTTCTGTAGGATTAACATTAGCGAGCAGGTCTTTTCACTTGATTGAAACAGCCTCTTAGCAATCTCCCACACTGTAAAAAAAAGAAAAAAAAAAAAAAAAGGAAATTGTACTGGCAATCGAGACGCCAGTATTTTTTCCGTATTTTAACGGAAAAATTTCACCGTAAATTACAGAAAAATTTCCGTTTTCCTTGAGTTTGCGGTGAAAATATCCGTTGAAATACGGAAATTGTACTGGCGTCTCAATTGCCAGTACAATTTCTATTTTTTAGTCTGTTTTTTTTTTTTTTTTTTTTTTTTTTTTTTTTTTTTTTTTTTTACAGTCCACATGCGATGTGCCATAGTCCGTGAAGCAAACACTGGAAGTTTTCGTATCCCACAAAATGATATTTAGTTGGTGCTGTGCTGGCTGGTGTATTGTCATTGGTTCTCGATTGTTGTTCTATTATTATTCTTCGTCGAGCCCTTACGTTAACGAGTTCGCTGCCATCGACGCGCTGGCACGTCCGACCAGCATCTCTTCGCATGCCGGCGACGCTCTGGAGTGTCGTTCGACTATGATAAGTTATATGCTCTGTTTCTAGTATAACTTTTGAAATTGAACATAGTGGTTGTATAGGCACGCTAGCAAAGAATGAACCGCACTAAACATGAAAATAACATGTTTTTCCGGTTTTATTAGCAAAATATAAGGAACATTTTAACCATTAAAACATTGTTTTGTAATCCGTCTTCTGAGGATGGAAATATCATATTTTAGTGGCAGCGAATGCGTTAAAATACACGCGTCCTAAATGAAATTCCGAACACAAATGATATCCGATTTCCTAGAAAGGCACGGTCACCGGTGGCTCATATATCGGTTTTGTTATGACCAGCTTGTATGCAAGGTGTTTTAAAATTTCCCCTATTACAAGTTACAAAGAAAAAAATGTATTTTGAAATCAATGCCGCAATCCACTATTTCAGTGAAAAATGCAAGGTGTCTCACTCTACGCTACGCTATACACGAACTTTAGTTATTAATAATTAATGTATAATAATTCATATTTTCAATACATTACAACATATATTCATATTTTCAATAGACTTCCTTTTCTTTGTAACAAATGTGTTGATGTTACAGCAATAATGTTAGCATCAATCAAACAACATTAAGCTAAAATATCCATAATTCTTAATGTAATTGACGATGTTACTACTATTCACTATCGACACTTCCTGTAATGTCATAACATGTCACAAAAAGCAAAGTCAGTTTAAAAGAAAAAGTGTGATAGACGGAGACTTCTGGACTGCCAACTAACTGTAAAGGAGATCATATCATACACTGTAAAAATTTTTCCGGAAGGTTCCGGAAAAAAGTGGTGGTTTTTAGATGCCACGGCTTTTTGCAGTTACGTTTCACAACAAAGTAGTGAAACAATCCCATTTTTTAGGAACATTCCGTATTATATACTTCGAAACCTTCCATAACAAAGTTGTGAAACATTCCGTAATATATACTCCGAAACCTTCCATAACAGTTATGAAAGGTTTCGGAGTATATATTACGGAATGTTTCTGAAAAATTGGAATGTTTCACTAATTTGTTGTGAAACGTAACAGCAAAAAGCCGTGGCATCTAAATGCCACCACTTTTGTCCGGAACCTTCCGGAAATTTTTTTACAGTCAAGGTTAACAAACAATATAAAAGTATTATATTTGTTCATAAATGCAAGATCCGAAGAAAAAAAGAATTTTTTCGATATAAAAAAAAGTCATGTAATGAAACGTTAAAATATTATATAAAAAATGTGAATAAATAAAAGGAAACGCAATTTTCAGATCTATCGCTTTTTTCAACATTAAATATGGCAAATAAATTTCAAATACCTTTTTAGGTGCATTCGTAATTATATAAATACGTAGCACCTATAATCGTCGTTCAGTCCGTCCGTCTGTTTCCCTGTCTGTCCGTCCGCATATAACGGAGCAAAAACTACCCGACCGAATGGTCTGAAATTTTAAATATATAATTGTTGAAAAATTTTGTCGAGTCATTTCAAATTTTATGAAAATCGGATGAATAATTTAATTACAGGGACAGTCAAAAGTTTTCCATTACATGACGGACAATGGGAAAAAATCATTTCAAGTGCATTTTAATGGTGTTACACCTTTTCGAACAGCATGAAATGGATATGCACTTATGAAGTGCACTAAACTATACATTCAGTACAATATGCGGTGCCAAAATGTTTATAAAACTAGTTACAGTACGAACGCACCTCATTTGCCAAGTTTGACGTGCAATTTCAACTTGTTTTATTTTAATTTCACATTGATAAACTATTATTTTTTTAAGAATTCAACCTCTTGGAAATATTAAAAAAAAAAAACAATAAGAATTTTTTCTCCCTTGGATTTGCAGCTTTGCTACGGGCAGCAACTACAGGTGTGCGCCGGGTAAAATTCCTCGTCGGCGGCGGCGCGAGACAGGGTGATTTTACAATTTCCAAAACTGCTTATCACTATAGCTAATTAATATTAATAATTCAGTTTTTACATGCTATTAGCTTTCTTGGCTGCCCTTCTGAAGTAACAGTTTTCACTTTATATAGTTTTAACACAGTTTGTTTGATGTAATTCTCATACATCGTACAAAATTAAACTTTAGTGTTAGTTTTAGAATGTAACACTAGAATCAAGCTGAAAGCGCATTAATTTTGAAAATATTATTTTTTATTTATCAGGTAACAAAATCGAAGCTGTACAATAAAAATATATTAATCGAAACTCATGACTAAACATATAATTAAAAAAGTGCCCAGTTAAACTGATGGCATTGAGCTCACAGGCTATTCACACTAATTGTACATTATACTCTTATTTCAAAGAATAATGCCCCTCGAAAAATAAATTAAGGGGATTACCCCCCCCCCCCCGCTGTTTCACATATTTATGCCAATGAGCCTCCAAATCTCATCAGGGAAACGCTTTATCAGAATAAACCGGTATACAAAATTTGAAGCAAATCGGATAAAAAAACACATTTATCTAAATTAAGGGGGTATTAGCCCCCCATTCCCCTGTTTATACTTAAACAATGAACCTCCAAATCTAGGCATGGAAGTACCTTATTAGAATTAACCGGTATACCAAAGTTGAAACAAATCTGATAATTCTGCATGAAAAACTCATTTATCTAAGTTAAGGGGGGATTAGCCCCCCGTACCCCCATCTTTATACTTAACCAATGAACCCCCAAAGCTAATCAGGGAAGCACCTTATCAGAATGCTCCTAGAAAAAAAATGAAGCAAATCGGATATTTCTATCAAGAGTTATCGCGTTACGTACATACGTACATACAGAACCTGCGCAGAGTCTGATTACCCACGGGGCAAATTCCTACCACTAAAAATAAACAGAAAATTTTGCCTCATTCATGGCAGAAATTTTACATGAATACGGCGTTTAGATAAGTCGAACTTTCTTTTAAAATTTATTGGTGTAAGTGTGCCCCGTTGGTAATCAGGCCCTGAACCTGCGGGCACATTAGCTCTACGGCTTTGATAGCCTGTGAGCTAAAAAGTATTTTCTAAAAATGAGTTCCGAGCTCGTACTTGCGCGAGTAAATAAAGTGTAAAACTGTTAATTATGAGAGTAAATAAAGTGTAAAACTGTTAATTATATTTTTAAAAAATGCAAACATTATTTTTATTTCTTTATTAAAATCATAAGTTTTTAGGAAATATAAAATTTTCTTTTGATCAATTTTTTTTCTGGTTGAATAACTTACATCCTTGCTACAAGTTTCGATAAGCAATACAAAAGATAAGTATAAAACGTGCAAAAACTACTTTTATGTGTTAGTTTTCCAAATTTTACATAATAAAATGAGAGAAATAGTACATTACACTTATTTTACATATATCATATTTTATAAATAGGAAAGACAGTACATTAAAAATTCTAAAATTATTTCAACTGCCCCGACGGCACAAATTTATTAAAATAATTTTGTTTATAATTAACTAAACGAAAAAAAGGACACTGTATTGTTCTATCAACGGATAAGATTTTTGAAAACAATTTACATATAACATAGGCTTAATGATGTATTTAAAGGACATTTTAATTAATTTATAAATTAAAGAAAGTACTAAAGCTGATTAATAAAATATATAAATTTTTGAAAGATAACAAAAGATGAACACGGACTTGATTTTATTACTCATTTAAAAATACATAAATAAATAAAAACACTTGTAGCATCTGCTCTATGATTCCAAATGCATTAACTCTTTGAAGGGCACTAATATATGTCAAAATTAAGATGTTTTACAACCAGTATTTTACTATAAATTTTTGGTGTTTGCGCCGTGAAAACGGCACCCGTTAAAGGGTTAAAAAAGCTAAATTCCATGAAGCACTACAAACATTAGAGAAACCGTTTGTGGAATATTTAAATATGCTTTATTTCATAAATTATTAAAAATATTAATTTTTAACAACATAATTGAATTTGATTATACTGCAATTCTGTGAAAGTTTTTAAATAAAATATGATGGTTTATCTTTAAAAAAAAATGAATTTCATAATGTTTTAAACTTATTAATGCATTACTCGTATTAAATATTATGAAGCTTATTTCAAAAGAAAATTGAAAAATATTACTTATCTATACATTTTAATAAAAAAAAAAAATTCTCAATTGGGAGATACATTCAGTTTTTATTACAAAGAATAATTATTTCATAATCAGACTTTATAAAAAATAATCAATATACTTCAAAAAGGTTTAAACTAGCTACTTACTTTATTTGTTGATATCCAAACAAAGAATGGCATTTGTTCAGAATACATTTGTCTCTAAGTGCCTAGGCAGCTGTTTTTAATTCTTCTTTATTTATCAAAATAGCTAATGGAAGACAAAATATGAAGTACGCATGTCCAGAAAGTAGTTTACGGGAAAATTGAAACCTCTCAAAAATATTACACGAATTATTGCCGTAATTGACGTCGGACATAAAGCAATTCAAAATTCCGGTAATATATGCGAAATGTTTCAGGATAATTTCGTGAAACGTTCCGAAATTTTTTTACAGTGTAGACTTAACCGAACGAAGCAATAGACGATTTCAGTCGTGACGTCAGTCATGACGTTTTGGTTGGAAACTGACTCCAAACAAACGGTTGCTATTTTGTATTTTCTATTTTGCTTGTGTGTTGCAGCTATATCTTATATCTATATCTCACATCTAAGTGTTTTAATACGTGATATGTACTGGTAACATTTTCCACGATTTATATTTAAAAAGAAACGACGCATAGCAACCGTTTGTTTGGACAGTTTCCAACCAAAACGTCTTGACTGACGTCACACTGAAAGCGTCTATTGTCTTAGTAACGAAGCAGGTAGATTTAAATGCAGATAATCAAAATTAAGCTCAATTTTTTGAAAGATTGAGGAGAAGGGTAAATCATTTTCCAAAATTTATTTAATTTAGCTCACTTAACTTGGCTCCAAATGACTTCACCGTTCGTTCTACAAGGACCTATGACATCCATTTAGTAGATAATATCATTATAAATGAAATCTGATGGATCCTAATGGCTCTTTATTCAAGCAAAAAACTTAACTTCTTACCAAATTGGCGAAAACTCACAGCCGAAGACTCTCCAAACTGATAACTGAAAACTCCAATTGAAGTCAACACGTGGCTCGAATTTCAAGAAAGAACTCACAGACATGAGTGCTATGGGTTCAAAATCCACTGATTCCAGCTTCTGCCGCACTTTAACCCTTTATGTACTGAATTATGAATTCATGAAAATTTTATCTTTTAAAGCATTTACCGTGAATTGTATAAACTACATTAGAAGATTTACATAGTCATTTAATAAATTGTAAAAGGATTAAATAAATTTGAATTTATAGGGATTTTGTGCAATATTTATAACCCCACTCAAAACTTTTATTTTAAATATTTTTCTTAGTAGAGTTAGGAAGTAGTAGTATTTTTCTTTGTAGAATTAGGAAATGTCCAAATATCACGTTCTTAGAATAGAAATATACAAATATTTCCGAATTGTAAAATTCCCCCTCCCCTCCCTCCCAGCACCAAGAAAGCTGAAAAGATGGAAAGGCAAAAGAAATTATCTTTTTAAAATATTTTTGTTTTGTGTAACTCATAATGCTTTTGGAACAATATAAAGTAATGTATCTACAACTCATTCTAAATTTTATTACAACTAATCGATGTATTAAATGAGTTTTATAACAAGTTATTTTAATGGTACTTATAAGTACCGTCAGTAGAAAAAGCGTTAAATAGCTACCACACAAACGCCATCAAATAATTATAATGATTGCAAAAATATCTATAACAAGTAACTTTTATTAAGATATATATGTACTTTGTAAAACTTTAAGAAATCACAGAATATGTCTCATTCACTCACAAATGTTAGAATTCAGGACACCGTGATTTCATGCAAAATCTCAAAACTCACACATTCGCCAGAGTACCCTTTTAAAAATGTTCTTGCACTCTGACACAACTTAACTAAACTATCTTCATTATCATTTCTAAGTAAGCGCTTGCACTGATAATTCTTGCGACACTAAGCATAATTATAATTATTAAGGGTGTATTCGAAAAAATATTTTTCCACCCTCAATAGCTCGAAATTTTCTGAGACATTTTCAGACTCATTTTTAAAAGTAAAAACATGAAACTTGCTGAGGTGATTTTTAAAGAGATGTTTAAGGGGCCTTGTTATTTCATTTTTCGCTCAGTTAATCAGAATTTGATTTTTAAACAATTATTTTCTCAGTATGACCGTTTTTTTCTTTTCCAGATCTCCCGCTTCGGAAAATCCGGTTCAAAACACCAACTTTGACAGCATTTTTTGCAATATTTTCTGCATTTATCAAAAAATTGAGAAGCACGGCACATTATGTAATTTCGAAATAAGAGAATTTCCCTGTTTGATACGTTTGAGAGCAAAAATGAATTTAAAAATTAATTAGAAAATAAGCAGCTTGAACTGGAATACACAATTAAAACAAAAACACTTTTAATAAAACACACATACTGCAATATTTAACAAAACACACATACATAACGCCTGCATCCAACTGTTAACGGCATATATAAATATTATACAGACATACATCCAAAAAATACAATAAACCCAACTGGAATGAAAAATTAGCCAGAGTCAGTAATCGATCCCGGACCACAGCATTCCAGGCTGTTGTTCTAACCGCTGAGATACTCTGGCGAATACCTGGGTCTGCAATTTTTAACAAATAAACCATGTTGGGGAAGTCACCAAACATCTATTTAATCAATTACTCAAACAAATATAATGTAAATTTCTGAATGTTTCTGCAGTTTAAAAGCAGCCACTAGAGAAAATATATATATAAAAAAAAAAAAATTACAAAAAAGAATTTCTTTCTTTATAATTGTATAAAAACTTATAATATATTTTTATAATCTTTTCCAACATAATTATATAATATATTTTTATAATCATTTCCAACATAATTATATAATATTTATATATAACAAAAACACTTTTTTTGTTTAACATTAATAATATGATTTTCAGATTTACTAAATTACTTAGGTTCCAACCTCTATTGAAGTGAAGCAAGGTGAATCTATTTAATCAATAACTCAAACAAATATAAGGTAAATTTCTAATGTTTCTACAGTTTAAAAGCAGTCACTAGAGAAAATATTTAAAAAAAAATTACAAAAAGAATTTCTTTCTTTATAATTGTATAAAAACTTATAATATATTTTTATAATATTTTCCAACATAATTGTATAATATATTTTTATAATCATTTCCAACATAATTATATAATATTTATATATACCAAAAACACTTTTCTTTGTTTAACATTAATAATATGATTTTCAGAATTACTAAATTAGTTACGTTCCAACCTCTATTGAAGTGAAGCAAGGTGAATCTATTTAATCAATTACTCAAACAAATATAAGGTAAATTTCTAATGTTTCTAGAGTTTAAAAGCAGTCACTAAAGAAAATATTTTAGAAAATTTTACAAAAAAGATTTTTTTAAATAATTATATAGAAACTTATAATATCTTTTTATAATCATTTCCAACTTAATTGTACGCTGTTTATTTCTTCGATAAGCCTATCTGCATGTCCGCACTTTCGTAAATATACTTGGTAAATTTGTAAATTCGTAAATATACTTCCACGAAATTGATGTATATTATTGCTGTTTACATTGGTAAATTCTCTACTTAAAATAGTGGCATGCATAACTTAAAATTCGTTTAGGTGAATACTAAAAATACTCGAAAACATTATAGTGTACTAGGGGGCTCTGCCCCCTGCAAGCTACGCTCGCCAACCCCCGTTCAGACACCGCAGAATCTAAAAATCTAAAAACATGCTAATCTGATGGGTGTTTTAAATATTAGAGAAGATTAAATTATCCTGAAAAAGCTGTGCAGATCTCCCTGTAAACGAGTTTCCATTCAATTCCCTTTGATTGCAAAAATTTAAGGGAGAATCAGTTGTTGTTAAGACATCCAATGGTTGTTTTCGTTTTTGATTAAAGAGGATCAGTTAAACATTTGAAAAGAAGCTAAAATAAAAAGAATTAAGTAAACAGAGTCTTTGTCTCTCGGTATTTTTTAACAGCGTTATAAAACGATAGACATAATACAATTTACTACAATTACTAAAATTTGCTGTTTTAACCCCTTCAAGGGTGGTGGTTCATTTTTGGACCACTTAATTTTAATTCTTAAATGCCACAATAGCACCAGAATATTCGGATGAAAATTTCCCTTTTATTAAGTAAGTGTCTTTGTCAACCGATATTTTAAAACAATCTCTATAACAATAGCCTAAATCATGTGACTATCATCAACAGTTCCGGGCGGAACACTTTGCTTTTTATACTCTAGGTGCCATTTTGATACTTTAATGTTATCCAGGCATAGGTGATAAGTCGCAAAATATTCTTCTATCCCCATCCTTTCATCTATATTATAATAGTTCAAGTCATCAAATGCTCTAAACAAATACGATCTGATCCCTTCGCCTTTCATATGAAGGTTTGGCACAGATGTCATATACGCCCCATATTGGCGCGATGTTTTTCCAACGCCAATTTGGGGAATGCATCAACAGCATAAACAACAACATCAGGCTTACCATATCAAGCAAACTAACGATACTTTGGCGCCAGTTAAGTACCCGTTGCGTATATGACATTGGCGTCAGAAAAAAATCGCGCCAATATGGGACCGTATATGACATCTGTGCCGAAAGAAAAAAAAAGCCGGATGCAAATCTCGCCAATATCTTTTTTCAACTCGCCAGTTAGCATTTTTTTTATTGTTCGAGTGGTAAATTAAAACATTGATTTGAAGTTTAAATTAAATGTTATGGTTTGTTACATAATTTAATATTTCGCCAGGTGTCATATACGGCATGTTTGGCATGATTTTTTTTTCTTTTTTTAACGAAAATTTGTTGAAAACCTCGTTTTCGAATACCAGTTACATGTGTATTTTTGATACTACTTAGTTATCCCGTCGACCAAAAATCTATCGCGAGCTATAAGATTAAATGCCAATAATGGTTGATCGTAAATGTCACATTCATTTGACTTTTACCAAGTTACACGTGTTTACGTTATCAAGTGATTTTTATTTCGACGTTTTATTTTTATATTTATTAATGTTAGGTATACTAATTTATTTGTTCTTTCGTTATTTAAAATAAAAATTTTGTCAATCTGTACAATTTGGCGACTGGTTTGGCGATTTATATAATTTGCGAAATTGGTTGACGGATTAACTACTATATTGTACCCTTTTTTTTTAATTATTTTCTATTATTTTCAAAAGGACATAGCAAAAAAAAATAATTAAGAACTATAGAACAAAATAATTTATATAAATTTAAAAAAGAAATAAAAGCTTATTATTAAATAAACAACAATAGCCGGGTTACCCAGTCAATCAAAATAATGCCATTTGTGCGCCAATTAGGTAAGCCGGTGCGTATATGACATCTGTGCCAAATATTTTTCCTTTTTTTTTTTTTTAAAGAAGTGAAAGGCATCAATTTAAATGTTTCATTTTTAAATGAAAGTTTTGTATTTAATAAAATGATCACGAAATATAAGAAAAGCATTGTTCTTAGCATAGATTTAAAGGAGGCCAAACTGGTCGCCAAATTAATTTAAAATAGTAACCTTTTCTGAATTACGAAAAAAAATATCTGTTAGGATTAAAATTTGAGTTGCCATCATTAGAAAAAATGTATTTAAAATTAGAAAAAAATTAATATTTCGAAAACTAATTCGAATAGAAAAATTCTAATACCAGTTTTGAGATCTGTGGATCAAAACGGATTTTTGGTGTTAATTTCATCTCAAAGTATTCCATATTTTATGAGAAATCGCCGTGAAACAAAATCAGTTGTTTAATCAGTCGATTCAAAGAATCGATACATTTCAGCAGTTTCATATATTCGTTTCATAAATTCGTTTCATTAGGATTTTATATATATAGGGTAGATATGGGCGAATTTTCTGAATATTCTAAAGGTGTTATACTATTTTGACTATTACAAAACTGTTGTGCATTTTCGATGTTCACTATAAAATATATTCTCTAGAAAATTATGTGCGTAGATTTTAGCATTAATTTACAGGGACACATAAAAATTTATCCATATTAATGGAAATAATTGTTTGGAAGGAATTTTAACGATGCTATAGTAATTCAAACAAAACGCAGCTCATACGTGTTATGAGGAATCACTACACCAAGTGTCTTACACAAAATTGTGCATAAAACAATTAAAATTACGTTAAAGAGACATACAAAAGAATTTGGATGCATTACATCCTATCACGAAAATTGCTGCAAATGCGTTTACAGTTGTGTTTTGCATTTCCAAGATTAATTAAATTTTGGTATATCATGTGGTGTAGGTAAATTCTACATTATAATATAAAACCGCAGAAAAGTTTAGAGTTCAAGAAATGTTTTTTTTATACATTTTTCTCGATGGGTGGGAATTGTTAAAAGGGCGTTCACAATTCTGTTTTGCATTTTCAAGATTAATTAAATTTTAGTACATTATGCGGTTTGTGTATATTCTACATAACCTGGGTAAGGATGTAAATAAGTAGTCCAGGAAGGACAGTCTACATACCCACTATTATGTCCCCCTCTTTAACTGGTAGATAAAATTTTGGATTTAGGCGACTAGCACCTATTATAATACATTGCTTCAAAAAAGCTCAGTTTTGCGCTTTACACAAATGCTTTCTAATACATTTCTTTCTATCAGTGGGAATTGCTAAAAGTGCATTTGAAAATTATTGTTCTCCAACTGAACTATATTTCAATGCATCAAGTGGTATATGTAGAATACAAGAAATGTTTATACAGGTCTATCCAAATGAATTTGAACACATTGCAGTTTATGTGACATTTTTTTTTCTTTTTTTTATTGTCTTATCCATTTTCCTCCCGAACAAAGCTGTAGTATTTAACTTGTTATGGATTTAACCTATGCATCATATGCACAGGTGATCGCAAGAATAAATTACCGTACTAATGACATGTTTTTTCTTCATTTTTAAACTAAATTAAAATGTGTACTTTTCCAGTATAGCAGCCTTGTTTTTTTTGTGCTTTAGAATGGGAGATTTGTGGCTAAATGATATAAACAGCTATGAAAATTAAACTGGTAAACTTTTACGCTTATTTTTATAGTTATTTTTTTTTACAGATATAAACATATTATTTTTATATGCATTATTGTTTTTTATGTACAAATTACTTCTGCTTATATATACACATAGATGATTTATTTGTATTAAATAAATTGTATAAATATTGACAAAAGTGCTTATGTATATGAAACAGTGAATAAGATACCAGAAAATATGTTGTCAGATTTATTTTTTCTCGATAAGGCGATTTTCTCTATTTCGCCAAAGCCCCTATACTGGAAAAGTATCTTAAAATGTAGTATTGTACATAATTTAATGTGGGTGACACATAGTTCCTGTACAAGAGGTGAAATACATTCACGATTAACATCTTATATGCAGTTATTGTTAGAGATGCAATTTGAGCGATTTTATAGGTTTATAAAAAAAAATAATTTTATTTTTAATAAATTCTTTTTTCAAAAAATGACTTTTTAAAATATGCATTGTTATTGCATAGTATTAATACGCAATGTAAAAGTAAGCCAGGCATTTATGAATAATGAATATAGTGCATTGCTGAAAGCAGCTAGTTTGTTTAGATAATTTTTTCCGCTATGTCAAAGGATGAAATTTCTGAAAATTTTTCTTGTAGTATAGAAAACTGTTTCAGAAAATGTGTCATAATGATTTTTTTTCTTGTATCTTTACATTGTTTATTTATTTAAAAGAGAAATGAATCCATAATAGATAAATGTAAAACTTCATTAATATTGTCAAACGTTTAAAGACATTTAAATTATGTCGAAAAATATATGAACCTACATTTTAACTCGTAAATTATAAATATATTTCGTTTAAACGCTCATTATTGCAATTTAACCTGTCCTTAAATATTATTTTAAAGACGTTATTCTTTAATATCATTTAACGAAAATTACTGTCATTATTTATTATCATGCATAAAATGTCTCGATGATTAGCTTACTTAATATGAATTACAATGAAACTTTGTGCATTATATTATACAATAATTTAATTAACCTCTTTTGAGAAGCATTGCCTTTGAACTTTGAAAATGGATTTTCAGAGAAGGTCTGTAGAAATGGAAGAGATATGCTTAACTATTCAAAAATACTGTATATATATTATATAATTTAAAGATCTCGTGCGAACGTGGCCGTCGTAATTAATCTGTGTACGTAAAAAAGTAGGTATAAATCTTAACAAAGTAGAATTGAAAATTATTGTTATTAGTCCGAAAAAATAATTTTCTCTCTTACATGTTAACCCATTAAAGCTGCTAGTCATTCAATTTCCGAATTCCCTTGGGTAATGTTAAGTCTATGGATGTTTGATGCATTCTTATATTTGAAATATTTCTTCGGGTAAAATTTTTAAGTTCTTTTTTCTGTACGCATTCCGACTGCATTTTTTCCTGCATCTACGAATTTTGATTTGAAATTCTTACCAAGCATTTGAATGCCATTTTTAAGAATATGTAAAAAACAAGAAAAAATCGATTTTATTCATCTCACAGAGCAGACCTCTTTCTAAAGCCAATTACTTGCAATGTACCTAACGATCCGAGAAAATCTGCTCATTCTTTATAAATGTATTTCATAGAGTAAAAAATTTGATATTGATGTTTAAAAAATGTTTTTCAGTTACTATATCTTGAAATTACATTTGGTGAGTTTAAGAGAATTGTATATATAGTTTGGGCGCTCTGATAGAGTGAATTTGTTTTTCTCTTTTTTATAAGATGAAAGCCCAGTAATGTTAGCACTTTGTGCTTCCAGGCTACAGGCATCCAGTTCGATTTCGGGCAGCGGACTGGACAAGATTCACACATCCTTTCAGCCCTTCGGGATAGATAAAATAATAACTAAGTTTGATTAAAAACTAAACATTGCGTTAGGCTGAGCACTCGGCTGAGACATGCGGTACATAGCCCCCCCCCCCCCCCCCCCCCGCGGCGCCCATGGTCAAGTAAACAGGTTTGGGCACTTTAGGACTGGACCCTTAATGCATTGTAACACCCCAGGTTTAAATTTTAGGTAGATTTCATAAGAAATACTACCTACTGCAGTCGTTACCATGGTGCGACTTTTGAAAAATTCCATCATAACTTTTCATTATGACTCCAGGAACCCAAAACTACCCCCACCTAAAGACATATATATATATATATATATATATGTACTAAATTTTGTCCGCATGATAAAAGTCGCAACTAAGCACAGATCGTATTCAAACTCGCCGAAATCATTGAGATGGCTAATATCTCGGCGGGAATTGCAAATGGTAAAATCGGCCCAAGGTGGTAGAAATGGGGAGCGTTAAAAATTTTAAATACCACCTTAACATGATTCTGATAAAACCAGCTCATACAGAAAAATGACAGGGAAATGTAAACATTTTTCGCTATAGCAGTTGTGAACAATTAAAAAGAAACAATAAAATTCTCACCACAACAACTACTTTTCTATTGCAAGATTTCTACATGAAACATAAAAATGAAATAAATAGTTTGGCGTATTGAAAAAAAAAATGAATATTACGTCATAAGATTTCTGGAGCAAGATTTTCATGTGAAAACTGAAAATGAAAAAAATAGTTTTGCGAATTAAAAAGTATATATTTTATAGTATATTACGTCACATCGGAAATATAATGGACATCAGCAGGTGAATATGTAACGTCATGTGAATCTCAAAAAAGGTATAAAAACATGATAAAAACCCGACTATGGAAATATTAACATATTTTAACATTTTGGGAGTTTCGGAATTTGTTTTCGCCATTTTTAAACCTATTCCATATATATGCGTGCGTGTGTTCGTGTATATTAGAATTTTCACAACAAGTTTATGTTCCTAGAGCTCTTTCTTAGTGAAGAAACTGGGTTTATCTCTAATCTTGATTTAGGTTTGGTTGATGAAATTAGTACTGAACTTCAAAATCTACCTCTGGCTGTAGGCCGAGTTGGCAGGGATTTTTTATTTATTTTTTATAGTTGCTTTCACGTGTTTAATATTGTGTATGATCTGTGTTTACAGCCTCACTGATTGATTTTTGTTTGAAGATAGTTTTAATGTGTGTTTTCAGAAGATCAGAAACAAATGGTTACTTTTCAAAACTTTACTCTATTTCAATTATGTCAAATGAATCTTTTTTTAAATATATGTATGACCCACTCATAACCAGAGATGGGCAGTATCGAAAATACATGTATTTGAAATACATTTTCAAAATACATTTGTATTTTGTATTTTGTATTTTAAGCCGACTAAACTAAAGTATTTTGGTAATGTATTTTGAAATGATTTTTTCATGTATTTTGTATTTTGAAAATACTCAAAATACATTCCTGTAGATTTCAATTTGCTTCTACAGAAACACAAGATTCACAAAAGGGTCATTCCATGTCAAATCAACGTGGGGTCTGGACCTCGACATCTCAGATTTCTATAATTTTTGGTTTATAGTTTGTATCCATGGAGTATATGAAAAATCTAATTTAAAAATTTTTTTTTTCTTAGCCGTTTATTTTTTACGGAATTTTAAAAATGATCAAAAGTACCAAATTTAACCAAATTCTCAACCACAAAATCTTCTATAATTCTTTAACAAATTGGGCTAGAGAGTTAAGTTATATCTCATTTGAAAGCTCTTTTTATGGGCTTTAATATGATATGCAACACTAACAATTTTGTGTATAATAAATGTTTTGACAAATTTTCAAAATTTTTGAATTTAAATTTTTTAAAAACACCATCTTTAATTTTTTTCAAAAAAATATATGTTAATCTTTGACTTTTTGGCTACAAGTATGCCAAATTTCAAGATGGAGAAATGATGGGGTTTTGAACTATTAATTTTTAAATATGAGTTATACATGAAAAATTTCAAGTATCAGGGCAAAATTAACAATTGTACAATTTCTTTCCATATATAATTCACACTTCTTTTTCATTAAAAATTTCAGAGTTTGATGCTAAGCAAATTTATTTCTAAGGCATGAAAATTTTCTAAAGCATATTTCTCAAAATATAATTATATAATTTGCCCGTAAGGGGACTCTTCATTCACTTGAAAGCACCTGATCGGTAAAGTTAATCCTATGGGCAGGTCGTTTTCGAATTTTTCGTTTAAATTTGAATAGTTTTAAATGATTTTTTTTACATAGGGATAGTTGATGTCGATCTCTCATATGTCTATTTTTTACTTTTTCGATTTTGGTTGCAGATTTTTTAATAAAGGTACTTTCACTTTCAGACCGGTTTCGAAAGTTACAGTACCTTTATTAAAAAAATCTTCAACCAAAATCGAAAAATTACAAAAATTACCTATTAAAGATTGACCTCAGCTATCCTATGAAAAAAAAATTGTTTAAAAATATTCAAATTTAAATGAGAAATTCGAAAACAGCCTCCCCATAGGTTTAGCATTACCAAGCACATATTTCAAGTAAGTTTGCCATCGACCCCTTAAATAAGTCTATCGAAATACAGAAGATTCTTCCCTTTCCGCACCCATCCTCTCTACTTTCATGGTTTTCACCAAGCACAATTCCTGCTAAGAAAAGTCAGAAAGCTCTGAATAATCTGATGCATTTTGAGATACCTAAGCAGATTTTCATTGGTTCATTTCAAAATCGTTTCGCACATTCCCAAATCGTTATAATTTTTTTTTTTATACATATAGAAGGATAACTATTTAAGAAACAAGCTTCATATTACTTTAATCAAATGCTTTAACAAAGAAGTCTTGAATTACTACTATTAATGATGTCAGAAGATAAGAAAGACTGGGCATTATTTTCTGTTAAATGCTGCAATCCCTATAAAGGTTGGTTGTATTGAGTTTTATTGCACAAAATCCCTTTAGGGACATGCTGTGCCAAACAAAGAATAAAACAAAAGTGAGTTTAAGAAAAAGACATAATTAAATGAGTTAAAATGGAAATAGAAAAGCTATATAGATGAGGTAACTCATCCAGATCAATCCCTATAAAAAAACAATTCATTCAAAATCAGGAAAACTTAAGAATGTAACAACTTGGTAGTGCAGTTTAAGATTTAATATTCAAAAGGGCATGAAAATATGTGATGGCTGTAGAATTAAACTATCAAAAGATATTAAAAAGCAGAAAAACCAACGTTTAAAATGCACAAATAATAAATGAAAAGCAGCAAACAGCTGTTTCGAATCTACTAGCGAGATTCTTCTTCAGTGCAAAAGGAACAGCGTGCTAGAAAAAGCAAGGCTGAGCCTCAGCCTTGATTTTTCTAGCACGCTGTTCCTTTTGCACTGAAGAAGAATCTCGCTAGTAGATTCGAAACAGCTGTTTGCTGCTTTTCATTTATTATTTGTGCATTTTAAACGTTGGTTTTTCTGCTTTTTAATATTGTTGCACAAAGGCTTTATTTGCTATTTTTATATCAAAAGATAGAAGTGCCAGGTCAAAACACTCTTCACTTACTTGAAATATGTGCTTGGTAATGCTAAACCTATGGGCAGGCTGTTTTCGAATTTCTCATTTAAATTTGAATATTTTTAAACGATTTTCTTTTTTCATAGGATAGCTGAGGTCAATCTTTAATAGGGAATTTTCGTAATTTTTCGATTTTGGTTGCAGATTTTTTTAATAAAGGTACTGTAACTTTCGAAACCGGTCCGAAAGTGAAAGTATCTTTATTTAAAAAATCTGCAACCAAAATCGAAAAAGTAAAAAATAGACATATGAGAGATCGACATCAACTACCCTATGTAAAAAAAATCATTTAAAAATATTCAAATTTAAATGGAAAATTCGAAAACAACCTGCCCATAGGATTAACTTTACCGATCAGGTGCTTTCAAGTGAATGAAGGGTCCCCTTATGGGCAAAATATATAATTATATTTTGAGAAATATGCTTTAGAAAATTTTCATGCCTTAGAAATAAATTTGCTTAGCATCAAACTCTGAAATTTTTAATGAAAAAGAAGTGTGAATTATATATGGAAAGAAATTGTACAATTGTTAATTTTGCCCTGATACTTGAAATTTTTCATGTATAACTCATATTTAAAAATTAATAGTTCAAAACCCCATCATTTCTCCATCTTGAAATTTGGCATACTTGTAGCCAAAAAGTCAAAGATTAACATATATTTTTTTGAAAAAAATTAAAGATGGTGTTTTTGAAAAATTTAAATTCAAAAATTTTGAAAATTTGTCAAAAAATTTATTATACACAAAATTGTTAGTGTTGCATATCATATTAAAGCCCATAAAAAGAGCTTTCAAATGAGATATAACTTAACTCTCTAGCCCAATTTGTTAAAGAATTATAGAAGATTTTGTGGTTGAGAATTTGGTTAAATTTGGTACTTTTGACCATTTTTAAAATTCCGTAAAAAATAAACGGCTAAGAAAAAAAAAATTTAAAAATTAGATTTTTCATATACTCCATGGGTACAAACTATAAACCAAAAATTATAGAAATCTGAGATGTCGAGGTCCAAAAATTGCATTTTTCTCGTTGATTTGACATGGAATGACCCAAAAGCAAAATACGGGCCTGTCTGTTTTGTTTTGTCTTATAGGGTTCGTTTCTGATGTTAATGTAAACATACTTTTTCAGCTCCTGATATGATAAGGATTGGAATGAATGCTTCTGTTTTAATTAAGAATTTTTGCTGAACTGTTACAATTCTAACGTTTTAGCTTTTATAATTATAACGTTGCTATGAGAACGACACAATCTAGTGTGTGATAAACAGGAAGAATCCTTTAGAGTTTTGCTGTGCATAGTACTTTTTAAAGAACCATAAAAAGAAATGTAGTGTAGTTGTAGAAAGAAATGTAATGTATGTTTAAGTTTCGGGAAAGAATGACTGATATTCCTCCAGTTCCGGATAATAATATATCAAGTGAATTAATGAATTACGATAGTACACGTTGCGCTATACTAGATGGGAAATTTTTTTAAATAATTTCTGTTGATAATAACGGTAAAGTTAAGACTGCATGCCAAATATGTAAAACAAGATCTACCGTTATAAGTGGAACTTTTGAAGCAACAACTAACTTTAAAACACATTTTAAGGAAAGATTTTTAGTTTTATACCGTTATACATTGATTGAAACATTTTTTCTAGTTCCTTTGTATCCGTTTTTTCAAAGTTCGGGTATATTTTAAGCCACCCGTTATATTCATTTAATTGAGAGCGAATTTTATTACATAAATAGTTATATTTATTGATATAGAATTCAGGTTTTCATTAATTGTATTTACGATTGAGTATATTAAATATTGGATTGTTGGTTATAAACCTGCACTTACTGGAAGTACATGTTTATATAGAGTGACTTCGCAATTAAATTTTTTTGACTCATTTCATGTTTTATTTTATAGTGTTTTATAAAAAAAAATTGCACAGTAAATAAACTGGTGTTCGACCGAAACGAAAGTTGCTGTCCGAAACCGAAGTTTGATTCTTTTTTGAGTTTAGATCGTAAACGAAAGTTTCTCAGATGAGAATTTTAATATCAATAAGAATATTAATTTGGTTAATTACAAAAACTTCCCCCTTTGGAAGAATATTTATGATTTTGAATGTGCAGGTATGTGTATATATTTGTTTAGAATAAAATTAAAAAAAATTAATGAAACATTATTTTGTACGGATTTATAATCATAGAAATTTATACATTATTAATTGTGTAGTTATTTATGTATCTCGAGATTATTTATGTATGAACCGAGATCAATGTTCATTGTACAGAGAGTTTCAAAATTTTTAGCATTTAGCTTGCAAATTAATCAAAAACAAATATCAATAAAGGATTCTTTAATAGAATAAGTAGTGTATTCATACCTAAAGAAAATAAATAGCAATATTTAACTTTAAATCATTATTACAAGTATAGTATGCATATGTTTAAATGCAGTTTTACAATATAAATGATGGAGAGTACGTTATGAGCATTTAAAGTAATTTTAATACAATGACTTATTCAAGATTGAAGGGTCTTTAAAACAGACCATGACGAAGAACGATGCATTGATGGATGATACTTATTATTTATTAAAAACTAAAAAATATTACTTAAAAAAAGGAAAAAAAGTTATTTGGTATTATGATACCCCGAACGTCGTATTTCTACACATTATGATCTAAACGGTCCCAGGATTCAAACGAAAACATTTAACATGTTGTTTATTTAATATTCTTTTTAAAATTATTTCTTATTTTTATTCATGGGAAGCATACTCATATTAGAGTTGTAGTGATCGAGGCATTAACGAATTATGTATACTTTTTAACCAACTTCCAACGGAGGAGATTATACAACTCTTTTATATATGTGTTTATAATGTATACGTCCAAGAATAACTATTGAACTAACGCTTCGATTTTCAATCTCTCACTCTTTTTATTTTGCCCTATCTTTACAAGAAGAATGTATTCGAATCGCGAAAAAATTCGACTTCAGGTTTTCGACGGATTTATATTTTTGAAGGTCCTGAACACATCTGACTGTTTTTAGGAAATGTCCTATCTGTGAGTTTGTCTGCATGTGGCACAAATTTTGTGAGCGCTCTATCTCAAGAACTAATGCACAGAGTTTAATAAAACTTTAGATTCAATTAGAGTTGACATAAGTTGTTGTATATTAGGTTTTAGTGTAAATCTTCCAAGAGGTGGCGCTGCTATGCTGTATTTTTCATGATTTCCGCAAAAACTCTATCTCAAGAACTAATGCACGGATTTTCATCAAACTTCAGATTCAGTTAGACGTTGACACAAGTTGTTGCTGATTAAGTTTTGGTGCAAATCGCGCCACAGGTGGCGCTACTATGCTACATTTTTCCGAATTCTGCAATAGTTCTATCTCAAGTACTAATGCACGGATTTTCATAGAACTCAGATTCAGCTGGACGTTGATATAATTTGTTACTAATTGAGTGTTGGTGTAAATCCCCAACAGGTAGCGCTTCTATGCTGCATATTTATGCTGCAATCCGGTATAAAAAGTAAAATCGCGGAATTAGCCCGGCCCGATATAAAAGCTAAAAGTTCGGCATGGCCCTGTTCATACAAAAACTCGATTAGACCGGACAAATTAAATACCAGAAAACATAAATTTTTGTGGCGATATGGTTAAAAATCGTCTTATACGAGGAATTCAGATCAAAAATACTTATTTCAGCTTCTTTTCATGTTTATAGACTTCCTTTAAAAGCACCTTTGACTGCGATATTTATTTTCTTAATTAATCTTTATTTTTATGTAAATGTTTTAATTATAATTAATATCGTTAATCTCTATTCCATGCCTTGGAAACTTAAAAATCTGAAAAATGCTATGCTGTAGAATCTTCTAAGACGGATTCGCGCAGGATAGGAAAAAAAAATCCATTATAGATAGGTTCCCTTCTTAGCAGGTACATAGTTTGTTCTAAATGTGTTATGTTCTTTTCTCCTGTTATTAAATTCCTTTTGCATGAATCAAAACATTTGCCGTTTAAGACAGGATTTATAGACAGATTCCTTTTCAGAGTTTTTTTTACTGTACTTTAATTTCATTGCACATAAATATATTTACTATTCTTTAAAAATAATAAAATTAAAATTTTTAATTTTAAAATCATAGTAACTTAAAAATGCATACGTTTTTTGGAAACAATTGTTGAGTCGGGCCAAATTTTACTGAATTTTGCATAGGCCAGGCCGGGATGGGGTGGGCCATACGGGGTGATTTCATAAGGGCTGGGTCGGGACCAATACTAAAAATTTTGGCTAGTGCAAACGTCTAGGAAGAATGAAGTCCAGTCCCGGTCCGGTCTGGAAGGAATAAGTCAGGCCCGGCCCGAGTCTGCAGAAAAAAGTAAAGCCCGGAACCCGAAAGAGTGGTGACGAGAACCATCTGAGCCTATCTCTCAGAAAAAAATAAACCCGATACCCGGGCCGGACCATACCGGAACAACAGAAGAGCAGGTCCTGCCAGGCCTGAGTGTCGTGAATAAAAATTGGCCCTAAACCAGACAGCTAACCGTGCCGGGCACGGCCCGTGCAAACCTCTTATCTTATACACAAACTTTTTCAAAATTTCATATATTAAATGTATTTTGAAAATACATGTATTTTGTATTTGGAATTTCTTTAATTTGAAAAGTATTTTGTATTTTGTATTTTAGGTTCTAAAACTAATGTATTTTGTATTTTGTATCGAAAATGATTTTTTGATGTATTTTGCCCAACTCTGCTCATAACACTCTCGTAGATTTTTGTTTACAAGTTAATGCGTGTATCAATACTTAAAACATGTAAATACCACCACTGTGTTATGAGCGTTTAGTATCAAAAAAGATAAAATTCAGACATTCAGAAATTAAATTGATATATTTGAAATATATATATTTTAATTTTCTAAATAAACATAGTTTTTGATCTTCTATTAAACATTTAACAATATTCAAACAAAAATCAATCATTTAAACTGTACATAAACACCCTAAGTGATATTAAAATAGAAAAAAAAATCTTAGAATTTTTTTGTAATCGCATCGAAAGGCAAAAATCGCACCTTAACTACCCAACTCCTTTGAGAAACTGAAAACCGAAATGATATATAAAAAAACTTGCATATTTTTTTACACTTAAGAAAAAAATCTATCCAAAAATGATACCCAAAAACTTACAGCTGTTCTTTTATGACAGTGCATTTTTCGCATTACAATTCTTCCACTGAAGTTTACTAGAAAAGCATTGAAAACACTCTATAAAGGATTGCAATACGCTTTCATTGTTGTTCTTTCTCGGAAATATTTGTTTAGTATACCATTGTGCATTTGCAAAAATGTCATTTATATTATACTTTGAAAGAAGACCTTTTCAAAATCACTCATTTGTACTTTTTTAACGATCTTTAGACATCATTTAGCAGTACCATTACCATTAGGCAACATTTGAGTTTCAATTATTACTTTAAATCACATGGGAGCTTTGTCGATAATTGTATAGTGAACGATAACATGAAAATTAACAGATAATACGTGTGAATAGAAGATATAGTATCACTTCTCTAAAATAGGCTGAATTTGTATCTATGGTGTGTTTGAATTTATCCGGTTTGTAAATAAATGCTTTTTACAATTATTTATTATTAATGTTTTCCTTTTAATTTTTTCTTTTGAAATATATTTCATTAGTCGGGTTAATATAAATAGTTTAGATTTTTTACATAGCACTGAAGGAATTCATTTATTCTCTTAAAATGTATTTTGAAAATAATCAGTATCGTTCGAGAGTGATTTTAAAGTTTACACATATTTTCTTTTTAAAGTTCTAACATTACTTTTTAGGAAGCTTTGCAAAACACTTTTATTAGAATAATTTAGACTATAGAACAGAATTTTAATTTATATAAATACATTAATGACTCGGTTGATAATTATAGCATTAGTTCAGTTTGACATTTAAGATGAACTTGATACACTAAATTGTTTTCACTCTAAATCGAAATGTCTTAAATTCAGACACTTAAGTGTCTGAAACGGAGTGTTCAATTTTCAGACATTTTAAAATGTCTGAATTTTTTCAGACACTTTTTGCGTCTGAATTTTAGACACTTCAAACGTCTGAATCGCAGCCATTTTTTTAAAGCATTATACGTAGCCATGTTTGACCACGTTGATCCTGGAAAAGTATATGGCCATTATTCTGCCCTACTCTTCCCCCCCCCCCCCACACACACAGCCTAATTTTAGGGGCTCCAAAATATGGTATGCAATTTTCATAAAGCTGATAATTGAAATCTTTTTCGACTTTGTACTGATTATAATCAATATTTTGAGTTTATAGAGTAGAATAAGATTAAAAATTAAAATATTTGTCACAATACAGTAAAACCTCTCAATAGTAGGCACCTTAGAACCGTGGAATTTGTTCGCCATTCGGAAGTGTCTGTTTTTCTGAGGTAAAAAATATAAAATATGTGCATGTTGTTAATAAAAAATGTGCTTCTTAAATAGTTGTGTCCTCTATGTAGGAGTGTCCGTTATGGAGATTTTACAACAAAACTTTAATAGGACAATTTTCTTCAGCGAACACTGACCTTTTTCAAGATAAATACATTTTTTTTACCTCATAAAAGCGAACACAATCGAATAGCAGGCAAATTCAACGTTCCAAAACGCGTTCAATTCGCGAGGTGGCCGCGATTGAGAGTTTTTACTGTATTTATTTTTTTATTTAGTTTTTAATCTAATTCTACTTTTAAAGTTCAAAATGCTGATTATAATCAATACAATGTTGAAACACATTTAAAATATAAGCTTTAAAAAAAATCCATTTCGAATTTGGAGCACGTAAAATCGTAGGGGGGGGGGGGGGTCTGCCCATGCTTTAATCAGGCCCTCCTTCTGGAAAAGTCCAACCCTGTATTATGATTCGATAAATGTACGTGTCAGTTTTAAGTGCAAAATCTAGCTATATGCAAATAAATATTTTATAAAAATCTTCCTCTTTACTTTGTATTCATTTTTAATTTCAAATTACTTTTTAACTAAAAGTAATCAAAAAATCAATATTATATAATTATTTCAAATGAAATATATCTGTATATTTTTACCGCATTCTTACAATTACGTTAACGGTACATGATTACATGAATTTAAGAATCTAAAAATAATCATTAAAATTTAACAAAGTGACTACAGATAACGCGAGATCCTTTTTCGAAATCTTTGTTGACATCAACAAATTTTTTTCTGATTCAACGTCTACATTAGTGACGTCAATTTCCGTTCAAACAATCAAAACATGAAGCTGTGGTTTTGACTTTTGAATCATAAAAAGATTATATGTTGACTATTTTCAGTATCGCAAATGGGATATTTCTAAAATACTCGGAAACACTAAAATTATAGCAAAGGGAAATCTTTTAATTAGAATGACCGGATTTAATGAGTTTTATCAGTCAAAACATTTTAAAATAAATAAATGAACACAAGTAATTCGCTGTATTAAATATATGGGGGAATCAATGAATGGAAGGATGTTCGAATTATATTCTTTTTTAAAATTTATGATGTACACACTATGAGGCAGAAGAAAACTTCATTAGACAAGAAAAGCATAAATAATAAATAAAAGCAGCTATTAACAGGAATGTTTACTATAAATGCTTTTGAATTCCAGTACATAACACATAATAAATATATCAGAAATGTAAAAATCGATGTAAACATTACAAATGCTGCCGCATTAAATGCTTATAAAAATATTGTATACGTCAATAAATAATTAAAAAGGGTACTTCAGAGTAATAATTACACCAAAAAATACTATTAAGGTAGTCTTGATGGTAATTAAGAAGTATGAGCCAATCAACAGGCGATGTCACTGCGATTTTTAAAGTAATGGCTACATAAGAAAAGGCTTAGGAAGGTGTAAAATTAATAAATTCAGTAACCGCTAATATACACCATGCAGAGACACCAAAATTTATTTTAAAGATAACATTGGATAGAAAATAATACAGAAATATGATTGCAGATGATTTGAAGAGTAGAAATTTAAATATTAGCAAAATAAAATTTTAACATGGAAATACCATAGGCAAAATGCTTTGAACATATTTTGGCATAACTCAGGAACTAATAAAGCTATAGACTCGTGTGAGGTCTTCATTTAAAGAGAAAACAATCACAAAGAGTTTTAAATACATATTTAAGACATCACTTACCTGGGAAAAGGTCTGATTATTCCAAAAGCACATTCGCCCAGAGGACGTCCGGATTGGAGGCTACGTTAGTATCCGTTAGTTAGGCAGACTTGGATATTTAAAAAATAAAATCCCCTTGCACATCCGGCTAGCTCTGTTAAAAGGATGGAAAATTTCCATCCTGAAAACATAGCCCGCCAGACAACAGTTCTCTTTACAAATTTGACGAGATGAAGAACACTGTATTAGTTTTATAGATAAATATTAATACGGAGTACCACTATGTCGATAGAAATTAAATCCCGGAACTTCACATTCCGCAAAAAACAATCAAGTCAAAATAAATTATTAGTTAAAATGTACGCGTACATAAAAACAAGCATTCAGTTTGAATTACAAACGAACATCGAGTTCGAAAGGAAGACGCATGCGCAACTGAGAGTGCCCCCTGGTGAATGCGGAGCGGAGTTACAAAGTGTCTTAAAATTAGACACTTGCAGATTTTTTAGACACTTTTATCAGTTCGTGTACACTATGATCATAGTAAGACACTTAGGTGTTTTAAATTAAGACATCTATTGTGACTGAATTTTCAGATTCAGACACTTAAGTGTCTGAAATTCTTTTTCAGTCACATATGTATCTTAATTTAAGACGCCTTTATTTGCAGTGTTAAATTCTAATAATAATTTTGAAATGTTAAAAAAACTACTTTTAAGATTAAAAAAAAAAAAAATTAAGCTATGTGTAAAGAATTAAATAGAATTTATTGTACATAAACTCAAGAAAAAAAATTCCTGCCGGCTCGGCCTACAGGCGGAGGTAGATTTCGAAGTTAAGTGCTAAATTCACCAACAAAACTTAAATAAAGATTAGAGATAAACCCAGTTTCTTCAATAAGAATGAGCTGCGGGGAGCTAAACTTTTTGTGAAAATTATAATATACAATACACACACGCATGAAATAGGTTTAAAAATGGATACAAAAAATTCAGATAACCTTAAAGTGTTAAAATAAGTTAATATTTCCATAGTCAGGTTTTTATCATGTTTTTATACTTTTCTTTAAACTCACATGACGTTACATACCTGCAGAGGTCCATTATATTTCCAATATGACGCAATATACATATTTTTTAAATTCGTCAAACTATTTATTTTACTTTGAGTTTGCATGCTGAAATCTTGCTCTCGAAAACTTATGACGTATTATTCAATTTGTTTTCAATTTGTCAAACTATTTACTATTTAATTTTTCACGTGAAAATCTTGCAATAGAAAAGTAATTGTTGTGGTGAGAATTTTATTGTTTTTTTTTTATTGTTGGCAACTGCTATAACGAAAAATGTTTATTTTTTCCTGTTATTGTTGTGTAAGAGCTGGTTTTATCAGAATATGTTAACCCTTAAATGCCGGGTTTCTCAAAAATGATTGTAATAATGGTTTTCGGCTTTCATTTTTTAAATAAATCATGGGAAAAATACTTGAAAAAAATCCTATTTTGTTTTAAGTATGGTTTACGGCTAAAAAACATATTGTTACTAATCGTCAATACTGGTCTTTAATTGAAAAAATAATTTTCTTTGATAAAATTCTATAGTATTAAAACAAACAAGAATTTTAGGAACTATAATAAGAAATAAATTTTACTTCTTCACTGCAGAACAAAATAGGGTATTTCGAAAGCCTCCAAACAAAACAAAAAGAACATGTGGCAACAATTGAAAAAATAAATCTATCTTTATTCTTAAACAGCACAAGTGTTGCCATCTACATGTTGAAAATCGATTTAATAATATTTTCAGAATGTATTTTATTGGCAACATTAGGCATTATAGCTTCAAAATTACTCTAGTAGTACTTTAGAAGCCTAAATTGGGTATGTTGCCTTAAAGCAACACCAGGCATTTAAGGGTTAAGACAGTATTCAAAATTTTGAACCAACCCCATTTCCACCCCCTTGGGCCGATTTCGCCCATTTTCAATCCCCGACGAGATATTAGCTATATCAAAGTTGTTGGCGAGTTTGAAGACGATCCGTGCATAATTTCGACTTTTATCGTGCGGACAAAATTTAGTACACACACCTATTTATATAAAATCCAAATCTCTGTGTATCCCTCACTATTCCGGTAGGACCGCCTCATTGAAATGAGTGATTGTTGAAAAATATTAATGCAGGGTTACCACAGTAGCGCCAAATGTTAGCCAACTTGCGATAGCTGGCTAATTTGGCGAAATTCACATTTAAAACCATTAATCTTTCATAATGGAAGTCACCGAAATTTAATTTAAACTCCACTCTTTTAAGATATTTTTTCGAAATCTATGGGTGAGAATTTAAAGTACATCTTTACATCTTCCTCCCGATGCTACTAATAAAATAACCGCCAATAGACAACGGTGTACTGTGTGAGCTCCTAACTGCGCGATTTTAATGTGCTTTAGGTACATTTCCAGTATAGGTGCCTTGGCGAAAAAGGAAATTTGGTAACATATTTTCCGGGAACCTATTCACTGTTTCATTTTATATACACACGCATTTTTTTCGATATTTATACGATTTGTTTAACATAAAAATGCCGTTTCTCTAATTTTATACAGAAACAGATGTAAACTGTACATAAACACATCAATAATGCACATATAAAACAAACAAAAACGCTCATCAAATTTGTTTTCATAGCTGTTTATATGATTTGACAACAAATCTCTATATTTTTCCGTTATACGGACACCATGCCAAAATGTATACTAATGCGCCAATTATTTCAAAATGCTAAAAAATATTTGTAATTTTATGCCAGCAGTTTAATATGAGTTTTATTTTATTGCTTTATTTTATAGCAGTTATTTGTTCACTTATTTTAAGTATATATTTGTGATTCGATGAAATAGTTCGTAAAAGTCTGGAATTTTCAAATGTTATATTTTTTAAATGCTCATTTTAGTATCGACAATGGTTTTTCTTTTATTTTTCAAATGCTTCAATTCACGATTTTGCGCCAACTATTACGCTTGTCGACAATGGTGTCCACATAACGGAAAAGTACCCAAATCTCACTTACTGATGCCCAAATTACACCAAGCTTTTTTAAAAAAATGCCAAAGCTCCTACAGTGGAAAAGTACCAAACTGTCTATTATTTTGCGCTATCCGTGTTATAGTTTGTACTATATGCAAGGGGAGTGGAGCGAAGAGTTTAAACATTAGACATTAAAGTTTCGGCACAGATGTCATATACGCCCCATATTGGCGCGATTTTTTTCTGACGCCAATGTCATATACACAACGGGTACTTAACTGACGCCAAAGTGTCGTAATTTTTCTTGATATGGTAATCCGGATATTGTTGTTTATGCTGTTGATGTTTTCGCCAAATTGGCGTCGGAAAACAATCGCGCCAATATATGATAACGTATATGACAACTGTGCCAAAGTTTCTATAAGGTTTCTATAAGTTTCTATAAAGCAGTATAAGCAATATAATTAAGAATAAAATAAATGCAAAATAAGACTAAAGGAGAAAGAAAAATCATGCGTTAAGCATAGAATATGAAACCATTTCCAACACATCCTGAATGCTTTAACAAAACTTCGTTATTTAGGGAAAGAAGGTAAATAAGATAACGTTACTTCTTAGATATCCCGTCGACCAATTTCGCTAAATTAGATAAATCGTCAAATCAATAGTAAAACATTAATAAAAATACAAATAAAACGTCGAATTAATGGTTTTATTGGCCATTATTGGCATTTAATTAATTAATTAATGGCAACCATTATTGGCAATTAATCTTACCATTTGGCGACAGTAATTTGGTCGACGGAATAATTAAGAAGTACCAAGATAACTAAACATTTTAGAAAACGCATAAAAAAATTTAAAAATTGATTTCAGCAGTTACCGTCCATAGCCAATAGTACCGTTATTACGTGCCACTATTTAGCTAAAATTTAATTTAAACTACTCTTAAAACTACTGAAATCACATTTCCAGATATTATCATCCATAGACGGTTATGTATCCAATTCTTTGCGTGACCATGTATATCATTTTATCTATATTCCACAAACATTTCTTAGGAAACTAAATGCAGTTCAGCGTAAAAATGCATAACTCCTTTAAAAACCACCTTTAAGCAATTTACTCTCATACTCAGTAACCCTTACGAATTCTTTTGTGTAGCCCTGCATATGAACTGTAGCATTTATACACACAGTATAGTATGCATAAATGTAGTGAAACATAAAAGCGCATGGTACAGATGTCATATTCGCCCCATATTGGCGCGATTTTTTTCTGTCGCCAATATCATATAGACAACACGTACTTAACTTGCGCCAAAGTGTCGTTATTTTGCTTGATGTGGTAACCCGGATTATGTTGTTTATGCTGTTGATGTTTTCGCCAAGTTGGCAACCTAAAAAAATCGCGCCAATATGGGGCGAATATGACATCTGCTCCAAGCGCTTATCATAATTAAAAATGCATTTCTAGCAATCATTGCTTGTGTACAATATTTCGGAGAAAAGTTTCTTGGCGAGAAAGAAGTTTGCCAACGTATTTTCTGGCAACCTATTTACTGCTTCATACTCACAAGCAATTTTTTCCATATGTATACAATTTGGCACAGATGTCATTGGCGCGATTTTTTTCCGACGCCAATTTGGCGAAAACATCAACAGCATAAACAACATTCGGATTACCATTACAAGCAAAATAACGACACTTTGGCGCCAGTTAAGTACCCGGTGTGTATGACATCGGTGTCCAAAAAAAAAAAAAAAAAAAAAAAAAAAAAAAAAAAAAATTCTGTGCCGACAATTTAATATAAAAAAAGCTATTTACCCATTTTTATAAAGAAAGAGAAATAATTTTTGCACAGATGTCATATACGCATGGGGGTTGGCGTGATTTTTCTATGACGCCAATTTGGCAGAAATCTCGCTTTCGAATACCAGTTACTTATATATTTTTCCATTATTTGCTATCATTTTGGAAAGGAAATAACTATAAATAAATAAAAGTTTGAATAATAACTATAGAAAAAAGCAGTTTATATAATTAAAAAACAGAAAATAAAAGTAAATAAACAATTTATTAATAAGTAAAAAACAATTGGCGGGTTACCATGGCAGGCAATATAACACCATTTTGGCGCCAGTTAGGTATCCCGGTTCATATCTGAAATCTGTGCCGTAATTTGTATATAAAAAATTATATATATTTAGAAACGATTTTTTAATGCATATAAGTGCATATATAAACAAAGATAAAAATTCATTAGATTTGTTCTCATAGCTGTTTATATATTTTCGCAACATATCTCACTTTCTGATGCCTGAATCGCGCCAAGCTTTTTTTAAAAATGCGCTATAATGGAAAAGTACTTAAATAAATGATTAACAGAAATAACAAATTATACAAACTAAAACTTTTTATTTCGAGATCAAAGCATTGTTTTTAATTTCGATTAAAAATACATATATCCTTGGATAACTTCAATTGAAATTAGTTTCACAGCTTAATATCTCATTCCATAAACCTAAACAAACACAAGTGATTCACTCATCGGGAAACGTCAAAAATATTAAATCATTGAGGTAATCATTCACAAAGTAAGTTCTCCAACAATCAATGGGCAATATTCTAAAAACGTCATAGTAGGTAAAATGGTGGCGGTATCGTTTGTTTATGGCTTGTAATCACAAAGATTTAATTTTGCAATGTCTCTTAGTTACATTATTTTATTGTCATATTTATGAGCTCAGAACAAAAGTCTATTTTTTCATTATTTAGTCATTAAAGACGGAAAAAAATCATAAGTGCATGATTTGAAAATTTTAAATAATTTTCTTTCTTAATACTAAAAAATAACATCGGGAAGTAACAGCGGGTTTAAGTTAAATAAGTTTAACTGTTTAATTCTGTTGTAATATTCAAAATAACTGTATTTATTAGATTTCAGTACTCAACATCAGGGCCCGATTAAACTTTGAAGTTAGAGGAATTACAATGTCATTTCAGGACCTTCCTTTTGGAGAAGCTTTTCTAAATTCCATATATACATGGAAAATCTTTAGTGTTAGAAATATTATTCCTAGGACTGAAATAACACGAGAACGACCTGCAATTTTACACAAGTTTTTGAAAGCTGCTTTATATCAGAAATTTTACTAAAAACTGGTTACTTTTTTGTTATAGCGGCCCACACTATTAGGATTATGACAAGTTGCAGCCAATTTCGCCAACGTCGTAACCAAGATCGTGAAGCACACACATATAATACCATATAATACCATTTCATGAAATCGTATACGATAATTTAATAGTTTTTAACCTCACTTCAAGTGTGTTATTTATTTATTTTTAAGGCTCAGCAATTTAAATTGTCTAATATATGAATTAAAAAAAATGTAAACAAAGATTGAATAGACATGACCGCAAAAAGCCTCAAATCTGCATAACACTTGGAACCAAACTGTGCAGATTACTGTACACAGTTTTTCATAAATGTGTTTCGTTCTTAAAATGTGTTATTTTCATCTATCACTGCGGAACAAGCGAGAAAACTCATATTCTTGCACATGAGTTGTATTTATCTTTATATCTAAATTTCCGTCATTTTTGACGGGCTATCTTTCTAGTATATATATATATATAAACTTTTTAGGTGGGAGTGTTTTTGGGTTCCTGGGGTCATATAATGAAAAGTTATGAAGAAATTTTTCAAAAGTCGCACGATGGTACCGACTGCAATAGGTAGTATTTCTTACGGAATCTACCTAAAACTTTAAATTATTTTTAAAATATTGTATCTTTTTATTTTTATGCCATATTTAACTTTCCAGTTCCAAAATGTATCTTCTAGTTTGGGCTTTTTAACACTTTTTAACAAAGTTGAAAAGTGTTTATGGATTCGCTTATGTCTGGCTGTCTGTCCACGCTCTAACTCCCCTAAATATACTCGGATTTTCATGCAATCGATAATGGTTATTTAGGGTCACCAAAGCGTGCTTGGTATTGTATATGAAGTATGTAGGATTAATAATTCAATTACTGGAGCACTCAAAAGAATTAGATTACGTTATGGTGTATGGGAAAAAATCCTTTGCAGTGTATTTTAATGACATTACGGTATTTCAAATGTAATTGATATAAATTCCTGAATTTCACTACGATCACGTTAGAACAGGTCATTCATAGCATTTTTTATTCATTTACAGGGACATACAAAATAAATCGGTTACAGTACTGTCTTTGGGTAATAATTACTGGAATGTACGTTTTAAAAATTGGTCTGTTTTGCATGCAAAACTAATGTTTTGCATGTTATTCGTTGTATATAAATTCTATACCTCATATACAGGGCTGCACAAAAGTATTCAAGTACCATTTTCCTTATTAGAGGAAATTGATGAAGGGGATTTTCAACTGAAGAATATGTATTTCTTAAGTGAACTAAATTTTGGCATGTATGTAGTTAATACATACAAATCTAAATATCATATACAGGGTTACTGAAAAAAATCGGATAATTTATTTTCGGATTGTAGATGGGAACAGCTGAAATTGGGTTTTGAAATATGTTATGGGTTCCATACGGTTGAATTAGACATAATACTTTAATTTTTTTAAAGTTTGCAGTTTTGGCAGTTTTGTTAAATTATTCTGAATGTGTTGGAAAGTGTTTTATAATCTATGCTTGACGCATGATTTTTTCATTCTTGTTTTTATCCTCATAGCTCTTGAAAAAATCTTGAAACAACAAATAAGTTTCAGCTCATCTGTTGGTGTCTTGGAGAACTAATGAAAGTGTTTCTACTCAAGACTTTCTCTTATAACCATTTGCTTTTTTAAAATTCCCATGCTTTTTATGCGTTTTGAATCGATGCTGTCTATGTTTTTCGGTTTACCATGACTTTAAAAGGTAAATACTGACATTGTTTCACAAATTATTGTTAGTATAACAATTTTGGAAGTCTTGTATATGAAAATTGTCAACGAATTATTGTTCGAATAACACCCAAATAAAGTGAAAATATGCATACACTGTAAAAAAAAAGACATTTATAGAGTACAAAGTACTGTTCATCTCGCGCACAAACTCGATCACTGTGAATGTGCAGTATCTTTCTTTGGTTTCCTGGCTATATTAACATGGAAATTACAGTAGTTGTGTAAAATTAACAGCACAATGTGCTGGCAATTTGGACGCATTTTTTTACAACACAAACTGCTGGCGTCCAAATTGCCAGCACATTGTGCTGTTAATTTTACGCAACTACTGTATTTTCCATGTTAATATAGTCAGGAAACCAAAGAAAGATACAGCACATTCACTGTGATCGAGTTTGCTCTGGCGAATCTACAGTGTTTTTTTTGCAGTATATATTTATCTTATTTAGAGGTTTTATCTTTAAAAACAATTGAACACACAAATATTGCTTTAATAGATTTTATGTGGAACTAAATGGTTGACAACGCATTATTTATTGCAGTATATATATTTTATTACATTATATTTATAGCATAATATCTATATGTATTATTAATAAATTTTTATATTACTATAAATCAATCAAATTGTAATGGACTAGGAACTCACTTATATAGCGTCTCTAATGTTTTGAATGTGAACGTGATGTCAAATGTTTAGCTTGTGTGAGCAACAGAGACCTCTATACTGTAGTTTACTCTAATTTTCCGAGGTGTGTTTGGTTTTCGTGGAATCTATGATTGCTTGTTTTCTCTGAGTTTTTATGCAAATTAGGCCGCTAAGCTCAATCTGCAGCGTACAGCAGGTGAAGGGAAAGTGTGTGTCTTCGAATTTGGGTCGAGTCCTACCTCTGAGGAGCATTAGGCCTGCATCGAAAGGATAATAGAAAGAGTTTTAGGCCCGTGCAGTGAATATTTGAGCTTGTGTTAGAAGCGCTTGTCCGTTGGTAAGGAGTTTTTGAAATATCATTTTAGTAAATAAAGGCTTATTTTAGAAATGTAAAAATATCAAAGTTAAAAGCACCAATAATTTTAAATTTTAAGCATATCGGTTTTGGTAGCATATAGCATACCACCGTCAGTGCTAAGAATGACAGAAATTTGCTAACACATATAGGAGAGATGGGGATTCAAGTTAAAGGTTTATTGTCCAATTGGAAAAACAGAGAATTGCAGGTAACAGCCAATAGGAAAATAGATGGGAAAAGGGACCGAAGTAGTCAGAAATTGCTTTAAAAAATTAAGAAACGGAGATTTTTATATAATATTTCCAACAATCTGATAATGGGGGAGTAGCGAATTAACAATGAACAATATTATCAAAATTTTTGTAAATATGAAATGCTTCAAGGAAGTTAAGTTCGTGTACAGAAGTAGGTTTAGAGATTATTTTAACCGAATTGAAGTCAAAAGTATGATTCATCTCCCAGCAACATTTTGCAATACAGGATTTATTGGTTTCTTGTTTTTTAACATATTGTTAATGCTCGTTTGGTTTGTCCAATGTAGGCAAGACCGCACTGACAATTAGTACTGTAGATACCCCATGAATTGGATAATTCAAGAGGATCTTTGATTTGGTGAGGGTGAGTTTATTGGTAGGGGCAAAAATTGTTTTGAAGTCATATTGTCTAAAAAGTTTAGCAATGGAAAAGCTTTATTTAGGAAAGAACGGTAACACAATGCAAATATTGGAAAGAGTAGAAGACTGAGGTGAGTTTGAAGAACGGGGGGTAGCATTGATATTTTTACATTTCTATTGTATCACACCTAGCTCCATCTTAATAATTAAATAAAGGTTTCTTAACAACCACGGGTTGTAAAAATTATTGAATTGAAGATTTCACTAATGTTTAGTTTTGCAGCTAAAATTAGCGTATTAGTTTAAGGAAGATGCTGTCAACATGAAGAATTATATGTAAATAGAATTTTGAGTATTTCTGAATTATTGAGTTAGTGAATTACCCTGCTTATTCACCACGATCTCTAGGATAAATATGGAAGCGATTATATCATCCCCTTGCCCAGTTGGTTCAAATAAAAGTGTCTTTAAACTTTATACTCGCGTAGACTGAATTTCTATGTGGCGGCCTTGCCTGGTACCCCACAATGTTATTCAAAGCCATGTACAAATTTAATTATTAGTTTTCTTTTCCTAATTGTATGTGAAGACTATTAAATTTATAAGTTAATTGTCTGAGCGAAGCGAAGGCTAATACTCAGCGAAATATTACTGTCCGGACACATTACTACTACGATGGATATTAACGCCATATCCTACTAAAAAAAAAGCCTAATAAAAACCTTTCGTCAAGCATAACTCAAAAAATATTTGTCGGATTTCGTTTCCGATTGCACCAGAAGGTACCTATGATGGTCGCCTACTAAATGCACCTACTATGAAAAATAAGTTACAAACCGTTTAAAAATTATATAGAAAAAACTGATAAAAAAGCACAATTTATCTGCATTCGTCACAGAAATTTGGTGTGCGTCACTTTCACCGGTTGATGTTTTCGTAGACAACTGGTTTGATTACATGGAGCAAATAAAAAAAAATACGCACGCAGTAATATTGAATAGATCAGTTTCAACCACGTGATCACAAACCTTGCAACAACCCGTGGCAACCAGTTTTGGTGGGAAAACAAATAATAATACAGTACTCCGTACCACGGTGACCGTTTTTAGCCTGTTGTATGAAATCTGGCCTGTTGTATGACATACAATTGTAGATGATTGAAACAAAAGACATGAGTGTTTATTTTTCCGGGAGGTTAACTTTCTCTGGATGTCTGTCTGTCTATCCTACAGCATGCAATTTTCTTATAAAGGATGATATTATTATGCAGTAAAACCTCCATAACGGACACACCCGATTAGTGGACACCTCTATTTAGTGGGCATTTTTTCGATTACCGAACCTTAAATAACTGTACATTTTTTACTCTCAGTAGCGGACACCTCCAAATAGAGGACAAATTCTGCCCTCCCGAGGTGTTAGCTATTCAGAGGTTTTACTGGTAAAATCTCCATAGCGGACAAACCCGATTAGCGGATACCTCTATTTAGCGGACATTTTTTCGATTACCAATTCTTAAATAACTGTACATGTTTTACTCTCAGTAGTAGTCACCTCTAAATAGAGGACAAATTCGGCATTCTCGGGGTATCCGCTATTCAGAGGTTTTACTGTATATAATTTTGATAGTTATTTTACAGGGCCACACAGAAGAATAAGAATATATGAAACGAATATAAACTAAATTCGGGATTGGTAGATCGCTGATGGTAATGTAATTTTAGGATGTTGTTACAGTCATCCGCAGCATGTTTTTAGAGTTCCGTTCATCTAACGAAACACTACCTGTCACACTCCTTTGTCTGTCTGTCTGTCCGTCTGTCACAGAGCCCGTTCTCAGAAACTATATATGTCGGAGACTTGAAAATTTGTATACTTATAGCTGAACACCACACATCAAACGACAAATAATAAAATTTTGAAAAAGTCTAATATTTAACCCTCTGGGCTCTAACTTGTATATTTTAAGCAATTTTTCTAACTCAGCCCCTAATTAAGTTGGAGACATCAAATTTTGCATACTTTTAGCTGAACACCTCACATCAAACGACAAAGAATAAAATTTTGAAAAAGTCTAATATTTAACCCTCTGGGTGTCTAATTTGTGTATTTAAAGTAATTTTTCTAACTCAGCCCCTAATTAAGTTGGAGACGAGAAAGTTTGCATACTTATAGCTGAACACTTGCGATAACACGATAAATCATAAAATTTTGAAAAAGTCATATTTAACCTTCCGGTCTCTAACTTCTGTACTTTAAGCAATTTTTCTAACTCAGCCCCTAATTAAGTTGGAGACATGACATTTTGCATACTTATAGCTGAACACCTCACATCAAACGACAAATAATAAAATTTTGAAAAAGTCTAATATTTAATCCTCTGGGCTCTAACTTATGTATTTTAAACAATTTTTCTAACTCAGCCCCTAATTAAGTTGGAGACATGAAATTTTGCATACTTATAGCTGAAATCCTCACATCAAACGACAAATAATAAAATTTTGAAAAGGTCTGATATTTAATCCTCTGGGCTCTAACTTATGTATTTTAAGCAATTTTTCTAACTCATCCCCTAACTAATTTGGAGACTTGAAAGTTTGCATACTTATAGTTGAACACTTGCAACAACACGATAAATCATAAAATTTTGAAAAAGTCATATTTAACCCTCCAATCTCTAACTTTTGTATTTTAAGCAATTTTTCTAACTCAGCCCCTAATTAAGTTGGAGACATCAAATTTTGCATACTTTTAGCTGAACACCTCACATCAAACGACAAAGAATAAAATTTTGAAAAAGTCTAATATTTAACCCTCTGGGGGTCTAACTTGTGTATTTTAAGCAATTTTTCTAACTCAGCCCCTAATTAAGTTGGAGACATGAAATTTTGCATACTTATAGCTGAACACCTCAGATCAAACGACAAATAATAAAATTTTGAAAAAGGTCTGATATTTAATCCTCTGGGCTCTAACTTATGTATTTTAAGCAATTTTTCTAACTCATCCCCTAACTAAGTTGGAGACTTGAAAGTTTGCATACTTATAGCTGAACACTTGCGATATCACGATAAATCATAAAACTTCGAAAAAGTCATATTTAACCCTCCGGACTCTAACTTCTGTATTTTAAACATTTTTTCTAACTCAGCCCCTAATTAAGTTGGAGACATGACATTTTGCATACTTATAGCTGAACACCTCACATCAAACGACAAATGATAAAATTTTGAAAAAATCTAATATTTAACCTCTAATATTTTGTCTCGCGCAATTTTTAAATTTAAACTGTTTTGCAATACTATTTTTTGTTCATTTTCCATAATAAGTGTAATGTGACGTAATTTCTTCTATTTCAGACTTCTAACGCATGTTAATGAATTTATTTTACAATATCCTTTCTCTTTTAAAATTCACATGTAAATATAGTTTTTATGGCATAATTTTCAATAAGTGCCTGCTTTTTATACCTAATTATTTAATTCTAATTTGAAGGTTTTTTTCTGTTTATAATAGTAACGTGTAAATAATTTTTTTTATTTGAAGCAAACATTATTGTTTGCGCTGTTTATACAGTTGGCAACAGTTGAAATTAATGCCATTTTCTAAAATATGTAAAAAATATTTGTCACGATGCTGAATATTTGAATTTAAAATAGAAATAAAACCTCAAAAAATGAGGCAAATTAAAAAAAAATTAATGAAATCTGCACACCGGGATCTTCTATTGAATAAAATGATCTAAAAATGATTAAATTCCCATGTATAGCTTTTGCTCCTATAAATTTTTTTTTAATGGAACGATTTTGTCCAACTTTAGCATTAAATATCTCTTAAAATAATTCTTCGATTTGAAAACTGTATGCATTAGCGTGTTGATCAAACATTTCGCTATAATACCACCGATTTTCATATTTTTGTATGCAATAGTTTTCTTAATATTAACGAAGAAAGACCTCCGGTCACAAAAAATTCAAAACCAGCGGCGGCGGTGACAGCGTTAGTTACTTTTTTTAGAATAGAGACATATATAAAAATGAAAACTTGTCTGTCTGTCTGTTCGTAATTTTATAAAAATCCACAATTTGGAAGCCAAAATTGTGAAAAGATACGGACATGTGTATTAAAACATGGCCGAGGCAACTAAAGTAATCCGGACTCGAAATAATTTATAGTGAATTTTTAATTAATAAAAAACCACCAATTTAACAGCAATTTCTAATCAAATTTAAACATTTTTCGTTATAGCAATTGTCAACAATTAAAAAGCACAATAAAATTATTACTACAACAATTAATTTTCTACTGCAAGGTTTCCACGTGAAAAATGAAAATGAAATAAATAGTTTGATGAATTAAAAAAAAAGGTGAATATTACGTCATAACTTTTCTATTGCAAGATATTCACGTGAAATATGAAAATGAAATAAATGGTTTGACGAATTTAAATGAAAGTGAATATAACTTCATAACTTTTCTATTTGAAGGTTTCCACGTGAAAGAGGAAAATATTACGTCATATTGGAAATATAAAGGACGTGGTGGATATAGTATAACGTCATATGAGTGTGAAAAATGTATTGAAGCATGATAAAAACCCGATTAGGGAAATTATTGGCCTATTTTAACATTATTGCTCCAATTATAAATTAAAATAAGTTCATTTATAGCTGTATTCTTTTGCGTCTGTTATATACATTTATACATTTTTATGTAGCGTTTTTATATAATTCATTCATACAACATTTCGACTGCTTTTTTTAATGTTTGTTTTGTGTTGTATGTTAAATTTTGAAATTGATTTTTCAGAACAAACATCCTTCAAATTCTGGGCAATGCCGGCACTTTAGTTTGTAACGGATAAATGGCTTAATATGTATAATGGATAAATCTGTACCTCTAATGCTAATATTATAAAGCGTTATAATATTATAAAGTATATAATATTATTAATGCTTTTACGTCTGTGAGGTGTTATCTCTGAAACTACATAGCCAACTTAAAAAAATGTTGGTGGCCATCTCTGCTCCGAAAAAAAGACTATTTTATGTCAGTGCAAGAACCTACACCGCTGCAGGAGCAAAAAAGTTCTAAAATTGTGATTTCTGCGATATTGATTGGGTTAGAAACTTTAAATTTGGTGCGGTAGTTACTTTTAAGATATAAATACTCGTAATGAACGCTCTCTAAAAGGTTCAATTTGACGGATAAACGTAAAAATTTCTAGAAAGTTTCTAAACTATGATTTATTTGGAATACTGAAATTTTTGGGATACTGTTGGGGTTAGAAACTAGAACTTTGGCATGGTAGTAATTAATAAGACGTAAATGCTCGTTGTAGAACGAATTCTAAAAAATAGAAAGACTAAACAAAGCGGGAAAAGATCTAAAGATGATCTAAGTAACGAAGTACATGGAATTGTTAGGAATATAAACATGAAAATTGACATGGCTGTATTTATCTTGACGTAAATTCTCGCAATAGAACAATTCCTAAAAATGTCGCTATATAAAACAGTGCAAAAACAAAAAACTTTCAAAATTTTTCTATTTCTGTGTTACTGCTGAGTCCAAAATCGTGAAATTTTGCTTCGGGTTAGTTTTAAAATATACAATTGTCTCTATGAATGGTTTCTAAAAAATTTAAAAAGATGAAATTAACGGAAAGCGATCTCAATTGCCATTAATTTGGAATTATTAGGTACAGAAACTTTAAATATTTCATAATGCTGCATTTCTTCCGCAAAGCATGCGATTTAAATGAAACAAAACTGATAGATACCCACCTAGCATTAAATAAATTGTGTAAATATTGAATAAAGACCTGTATGAAACAGTGAGTAGGTTGCCCGAAAGTGCTTGTTAAAGTGTTCCTTCTCTAGGCTTTTCTCTCTCTCGCCAAGGCCACTAACAGAGGGAAGTGCCGTTTTAAATGTGATATGAATTTTTTATCCGATTCATTTTTCTAGACATTTTATCATAAGGTCATATTCTCAATTATCATTAGTAGATTTTTTATATATTAACTTATTCTGGTGAAATTTTATAATCGGGTTCATTTTGGCGTATGTTAGCTTGCATGATTTGCTGAATAAATATGTATGGATTTGTAAATTACTTCAAATGACACTTTGACAGCTCAAAAGTTATGCAGACGATATATTCAGATCTTGTGTCATACTTTATGTTGTAATCATTGCCGATTTCTTTTATTTAATACATGCTAAATACAGCTCAACTTGTGCAGAATATGTTTGAAAACAAAACAATACAGCGTATGTAGTGGCCAGCATACACTCATCATTCAAAGCCGATCGAGCATATCTAAAACACACTCAAACGAAGCATTGCATGCCACTGTTGATGTATTCGGTACTTTGATATTATATTAGATTTTGAGGGGAGAATTCCTTAAATGTTATCGACAACCTCATTGCATCCGTGGAAAACAGATATTGTACAATATTAACTATTCCGGGGGAGCACGCACCATATAAAGTATAGTCCATTCTTTTTAAACATCATATATTTGTCATTTAAAGTTAGTCAAATTGGTGCGGAGCGTCTGATTATGCTCTTGACATCATTTTATACAGTTAAAATTCCGATATAAGTAATTTAGTATTTCATTTTCTATTTTACTTTTAATATACTGCGTACTTTCAATTTTATATCCATGCATGGCTGTCTTGAGTGGTTAGATTTCCCATTTTTTAAAACAGTGTATACGAATTTATATATAAGATTTTGTAATTCTACGATTCGTTTATTTTCATCATTTCAATTTATCGCAGCATATGGACAATTAAGGATAACATCTCATTTTCTTTGCTTCCACATGTTATTATTAAATCTATGTTCTCAGTAATATCGCTCAGACTAATCCCTCTGAGGGAAGTCCTAGTGTAAAGCAAATATCAATTTCCAAAGCAAATTTAAATTTAAATGGATTTTATTTTTACGTTATTTTTATTTGTATGTTTGTTACTTATTCATTTAAATGTAATATATGTGTCTATGTACGTGCATGTATGTTTTTATAAGCTGGTTGCACTTTTTAAAAGTATATATTATATAATATAAAAAAATTTATTTAATACGGTGAATATAAGAGGACGCATATTTATTTTTGGATGTACATTTCTGAGATAACTTTACGTTGCTGCTAAATCTCTGTGAGTTTAGTTTTCTAAATAAAAGTTTTCAAAGAACGATAATGTACCACGTAATGAATAATTTATAAAGAAATAATTTTCTTATAACTGTCATTTAATCTAAACTGAAAAAAAAAAGAATTTATTTACATTAAAAAAATAGAAAAAATAATTCAAGGGAACTAATTAACATTCTTCCTTTTGCTTGAATTATCGAGTCATTTTTAATGCAGTACTTATACATAATCCTTTTAATTAAGGCAAAATTATCCTTCAATTTTTATGAGATAATTCAGAAAGTTTAACAGGTTTAAAACTTTTTTAAACCCCTAAACCATTCTTTTTTTTTTTTTTCATGTGTAAGAAATAATTAAAGAATTTTCTTTTTGCACCTGGCAGAAACAGAAAATAATTTTTTGAAGATTTTAGAAAACAAAACAGAAATGTTAGTTAATGTTATTGCCCTGGGAATGTTTAAATGTCGTAGTTAGTATACAAAGTAAGCATTACTAGCAGTTTAGAAACAAACTAAGCTCATTTAATTGAACGTTACTCAGTTCCACAATAATTCTCCAGTGACTACAAGTTTAACAGGGCTACTGTGTAATCACACAGCACACCATTACTTTACTTTTTGCAAGCTTTTGTTTGTTTTCATTTATTTTATTTAAAGAAAACATTTCTCTAGAAACAGCCAACAGTACAATGAAGTGAACTTTTACTATGAACAGTACCATGAAGTGGACTTTTACAAAAAGTAACAAAAGGAAAATTGAAGCCACGTATTGTATTAATAATGTTGTTTTCGTTTATTAAACTTATATAAGCATTTATTTAAGAGAAATGTGTTGGAAAAATTTCATTTAAGTTTTATTTGTACATAAAATGCTTAAGGGGTCTCAGGACTCTTAAAGCTTCAAAATTTTCGAAATTTTAATTATTTCATATTTTAAACTCGTATCTTTTCTGAACATTTTTATACAATTGTTTCTTCGAAATTCCCATTAAAACAAAAGTTATGGCTTTTAAAATTGTACCCGCTCAATAGCTGAAGCGGCAAGTTGAAAGTTTGAAGTCATTTTTACTGAAAATGACATATTTGGGCATAACGCGCAGGATATCTCAAACACTTATCAATATTTTTTCATGAAATTTAAAAGATAAATGTTTTATGTTAGTCTGTATAAACTGAATCTAAATTTTGCATTTTATTGTTTAAAAAAAAAATATTTTTTATGGGATTATATTGCTGAAATTTTCAAAATTTTGTATTAGGTAAATACAAATTTTGTATTAAAATTATAAAAATGCTATTTATGTTAAAGCTAATTATTGGAATTTGAAGTATAATTAGGCACCAAAATTTTCTTTCTAGTTTCAAAATGTATTTTGTAATCGTGCGCGTAATCTGCCATACCAATTTTCTACTTTACAAATGTCTGACAGTTTGAAGTCCCTATAAATATTAATTATGTATTTTGTAATTTTTTTAATATATGAAACGAAAGAAAATATTTATATCTTTCATTTCCTTAAAAATTGTGTTTTAAAATCATAACAAATTTTAAGATGATAAATGTTAAAAATGGTCTGTTGTTCTTTTTTGTTTTTTTAATTTTTTTTCAAATTTTAAGAGTTCTGAGACCTCTTAATGCAAATACTGTCATTATTTCCCAGTTTTCTAATATAACTGAGTCTAATCGTTCGTTTTCGATATTTTGATAATTATCACTCTAATTCTATAATCCAACACACGCGAGTATGCAAGTATACACTTCGTAGTTGATATACTGCCACCACCAGTATAGACGTGTGATACCGTGCACAATGTAAGAAGGTTGGGAATTAATAAATAGGATACTTCAAATAATATTAAATTGAAGATCTGTTTCTAAAATACAGTATAACCTCGAAACTCCGGCATCATCGAGCTCAAGACTAAGCCGCATTTTTGATAATTTCGGATTTCTGAAGGAATGCCAAGAGTACTTCCGAGATTGTTAATGGTGCCACCATTCAATTTACACCCAATTGAACCGTACCATAATTTAATTCCTACCCAAGTGATATTTATGTGAGAGAAAGAGAAAGTTAAATAGTTAAATATTTTTTTAAAACTTACTTTAATTGATATTTTCTAAGTTACAGAAATGATATATATAGTATATATATAATGTGTGTGTATGTGTATATATATATATAATGAACAGTGAAGTTCTTTCTTCTCGTGTAATTTCCGAAGCATCAATGTCAATTTTAATTTATTATCAATTTATATAACTTCAACAATCTTTCTTTGATATACAACTGAAGAATACTGGTTTAAAAAATATAAAGTCTTGTTTCTCTAAAGCAGATATTGCTTTTCTATTCAAATGAATGTATTTTCCAGTTAGACCATTTCTTCTGCTGAAACCTCGTCCTTGTTACTCTTAGATGCTATCAGCATTATCGGCGGTTCTATTTAGCACCAGTGTTAACGAGCTTGCTGTTTGCTAATCCATCGCTTTCAAAATTTTCGTTTTTAATTCGTAAAAAAAATCTCCATTTTTTTCTCCCGTAAGTTTGAAGTGTAAAAAAAGTAGCTGAGAGATGACTAATACCCGATATTTGAAATTGCCGGATTTCTGAATGTCAGATTTTCGAGGTCACACTATATTTCCATTAAAACACACTATTTTTATTTATAGGCACGGATATAGCAGATCCTACCTCACATTAAATTACACGTTAATATATTATCTACGCACTAGGTTATCTCTTTACAAATACACTCTTCTCGTCCCTATTAATCGTACTCAGTTAGGCTTATCGAACGGGAAAATCCCACAGGTCTCTAGAGAACTATCGTATATGCGTACTCTTCACTAGGAAAAATACTTCTTGTCTACAGCACGCGTAGTTACTTTCAACGAACTACACATTTCACCTCCAACCTATGACTGAACTTTCTTACTGCCTTCTCCAATCAATATTCTATGGGATCTTCACTGGTATCTCCGCAGCAAACTGCCACGTACCTTCTCCCCGCCTAATTACTGACCAGTCATCACATGAGATTCTATTTTGTGCATCATCCTTGCTTCTCACTATCTGGCCCCCCCTATTAGACCGGGAGCCGGCAGCACAGACATTCACCTCATCGAGTTCACGGCTGAAATTCCAAAATTAGTAAAAACTCTATTCTCATATTACAACGCAATTGGTCTGCCAAGTCATATCTTGGTGGAAAACACCTAGAAACCCGATTTTAGCGGTTGACTCGTAGGTTTACCATTGTGCTTTCCTGCACCCAAAAGTATGAAAACATGGAGGACTGGGAGCAGGCAAACACAATGCGATATTACAGTTTTATATGAATGTGATACTTGTATAAAAATAAAGTTTCAATTACAGCATGTTTAATCTAAACCGTAATATATATATATATATACGATTTAAACGAAAACGGAACCATGTATGTATACAGGGTGGTAATAATTAAAGTTAGCTTCTTTAGACCTACGTAGAGTCCGTTCTGGTAGGCAGATATCGAAGAAACTTGGTATATACGTTATAGGGACAATGAGGATCTGCAACAAAAATAGTAATTCAAATTTTCACCGATAAGTAGCGGTTTTCATCTACGAGACGTTATGCAAATTTGGAGTGGTTTAAAAAGTCAGTTGTCGCTGCCGTAAAGTCATTCTGCATCATGCCGTTAGACAAGAAAGAACGAGAGTTACTGGTGAAGTTGTTTTATCAGAAAGACAGTAATTTTTCAACTGCACTGCGAGAATATCTACGCTTTTAAAGTTTAACGAAAAGGATCAATATTGAGAAATGTTTTCAAAAAGATAATGACTGAATTCGAAGAGACTTGTGAGTTGGGTGTGGTGCAAGGAAACGGACGGAAATGGATTTCAAATGAAACTGCCGAAGAAGGCATTCTTGTTGTAGTCGAAAAAAAGGCCCAGTTCCCAATATTCTTCGAAAAAGTGCTTAAGTGATTTGTGTGATTTGGCTGTTCTTTGGTCTACAGTGCGAAAGTCACTTCCCTCCATTGTAAAGTGGTATCCGTACAAGATCCACGATGCGTAACTGCTGAAACCTGCAGACTCGAACACACGGACTCAATTTGCGAGAATGTTTTTGACCACGAAATAGCAGTTGACAATGCATCGACATGGCACATTTTGTGGTCGGACGAGACGCATTTTACCTAGAAGGAGCAGTTAATACTCAGAACTGTTGCATATGGGGTTACTGCAAGTCTTAATGTTGTGCATCAACAGTCTTTCCATCTTTATATCTATCTACATTACTGTATGGTATGGTTTTGTTGCTGTTTTCATTCTTGGTCACTTTTTTTTGGAGAACACTTCTCAGGGTCCTAAAAGGTGTTCCATTACGAATACCCGTTACTGCGACTTTCTTCAGCAGCAAATCAGTCATGTGTTACAAAAGCGAGAGTCCTTATATGCTACCGTCTCCATGCAATCTGACGCACCATCTCAGATAGCCCGAGCAGTTGCGGTACTACTTCGTACCCACTTTGGAGATGGTCAGGTAATTTCGAGAAGTTTTCCTATCCTCCTCGTTCCCGTGTTCTCGTTGTGGGGATTCCTCAAAGATCGTATCTATGGAGGAAGCATGCGGACTCTGCCTGTTTTGAAAGCAAGCATAACTCGCCATGTTGCTGCAATTGATCAAGAAACTCTTCGTGCTGCTATTGAACACGCTATAACACGCTTTGAACACGTGCTTGACACAAATGGAACGCACATTGAACATATGATGTAAATAAATAAAGTTTTGTGTTTCCAGTTTGAGTTTTTTGTTCTTCGTGCACTCCTTTCTCACCTGGTGGTCAAAACCTTAACTGCTATTTTTTATTGTAGATTTCTTTTCCCCATGGTCCATATAGTGTATATACCAAATTTCATTGATATCTGTCTACCAGAACGGACTCTACGTAGATCTAAACAGGGTAACTTCAATTATAGTTACCATGTATATTTGTAAATGAACCACTTTGTTTTAATTCATGTTACTTGTGTAATAAACTAATAATTTTTTAATCATTATAATTTAGGCAAAACTTGTCCTTAATTTGACATGAAATAATTTTGAATTTTAACGAATAATAATTAATAAAAATATTGAAAAAATTCTACAGTTTTTCATAAAACATATATTTGTCTTTACATCCCAAAAACGAATAATGAAAATTATTGGAAGATTTGTTCTGTTACGAAAATAAAAGCGAAATGTGTGTTAATGTTATCATCAAGAACATTTTAAATGTTTAAATGCCGTAATTGGAATGCAAAGTAAACATTATTTGCAGTTTCAAAACAAACTCAGTTCACTTAATTAAACGATATGCAGTTTCCCAATATTACGCCATAGACTGCGAATTTTACACGCTTACAATGTAATTTTTACTTTTGTATTTATAAGTTTTTCGTTATTTTAATTACTTGTATTTAAGAATAATATAACTCTTGAAACACACATAAGTACACAGACACATAACAAATATATATAACACAGAAGAATTGTGTCTGCATTTTGAATAATGAAAGTTGTTTGCATTTCTTAAACCAAAAAATGTATTTACACTGTAAAAAAAAAATCTGTAGTACTACTAGAAAATCTCTAGGCAGCTGGGATTCCATGAACTTTTCAAGTAACCAATAAAGCTTCTTCTTAACACTAGAAGCGCCGGAAATTTCACTAAAATTTCAGTAAAAAAATGCACACCATAATTTTTATTTGAAGCTTTTTAACTTACCTATTTAACTTATTTTTTTGTGATATATATGTTTAACTTTTTTTAAATACATTTCTGGTTCAAGTCGAAGTAAACATATTTGGTAGCAGTCAAATTGACTGCTCTTTGCGCTTTTAGTGTTAAGTAACATTACTGTATTAAACTTAGTAAACAGTACATAGACTTCCTCAAGGGACATACTAAGAAATCGTTAGTAGCAATTACAGGTGATTTTTCAGTATGTATACTAAGAAATAGTTAGTAGTATTACAGATACTTCTCTCGTATCTTTACTAAGAAATCGTGCGAACTGAATTGTGTATATAAAGTGGAAAAAGACGCTAGTGGCGCCATGTTTGGAGAATTTCGGAAGCACCTATATTTATTAATGGGGTAGATATATGTTGGGTTTTTTTTTTTCCTCTGTAGATGACAGAACTCAGTATCTGGGGTTTGGGAACCGACCGTTCTACATACCTTGCTACTGTGGCTGTGTTTGTAAACGATTTTAAATTCGAGTAATGGGTGATGAAGCTAATTCTGCTGCGTGTTGTTACTTTTATAGGATTGAGCGTAAATTTATTGATGCTATTATAATTCCTCCAACTTTCAATTAATAAGGTTAATTTTTTGGGGGTTTTTCTATGGTTAACGGATGATTAGAATATGTCTTGATTAATATAATTCTTTACTGGAATTTTCTTTGCTTAATGAATGGTTTGAATATGTTCGGAATTATCTGTTGCAGAAAAATAAACAATTTCGAAGTGTATTTTGGATAGAATAAATTTCAGGTAAATTGAATTTCAGGTGGGGGTTAAGATTTTATGACAGATTTTAATGACGGAAAAGGACGCATGCGCAATAAGAATTTAGTTATAGGTATTTTCCTTGTAATATTACTAGCAGTGATTGATTACAGGTGATTTCTAGTAACTGCTATAATATCTGTAATGATACTAAGTATTTTTTAGTAAAATCACATACTTTTATGGAAGATTCCAATAGAAAATTAAGAGACTTAATTCAGAACTGAGTTCCATGTTGAGGAAAAACATAAATTCCACTTTTTTTTTAAAATTTATTCTTTTTAAAAGACTTCTTGTTAATATCAAATATGAACAAATTAAATTTTCGTTTTTAATGAAAAAGTTTTTTTTTAAAGAAAATATTCTTCCAAATGTGGAACTTATTAAGAAATAAATTTTCCGTAACTGACCATTTAATAAATACTGTACGATAAAAAATATTTTCTTTAAATTGGAAAAAAAGGCCCATAAAATCAGTAGAAATAGGTAAGTCATTTTATTTTAATTAGTGCTATATTAGCAATGTAATCAAAAAGTTTTGGTAAAGTGATCTCTTTAATAAAAAGCTACGCGTTGCTGACGACTTGCTTTTTCACTAATCGTTGCACAGATTAATCTCGGAAAATAAAACTTACTGAAGTTACTGAAAAATTAATAGTTCGAAAAGTATTTGTCAGAAAATTGTTAGACAAACTGCGTTAGAAAGGTAAAAAATTGTATTTTTCTGGATATAAGTTTCAGATCTAATGATTATGCCGTTTTTCAAATATTGAATTCCAAAAATTACCAAATTTCACAATCGAGTACCATAGCGAAACCTTCATGCATAAAAAGGTAATGATAACGGCAATGTGTCCTGATGTGTATACTGGCTATAGAACGAATAACAAATTATAGTAGTCTTATTATTCTGTTAAAATATAAAATTGAATTATGATGTGACGAGTACATGGTTTTTATTTAATTCTCGACAAATACTAGATGCGCCATTTATTTTTTGCTGTGAATAATATAGGTTAATTCACGTATGACCTCATATTTAAAACGAATATATGGTTAAAGCGTGGCTTTTACAAGAGAAAGTGATATCATGAAAGGCCTTTCATGAAATTACATTTCTTTATTTTATTTTTTCAAGAATCAAGACTACATTTATTTAGGCTTAGGAAATATTTTTTTTTTTAAATACTGGTATGAAGGCAAAATTTTTCAAGGCTTTCATATATTAAAAAAAGAGAGCATATTTACGCGAGATTCATATTCCGTACAATGTTTAATTTAAAAATTTATTTTTCTAATCAAACAGGTTTAAAACCCTAGGCAACGCCAGGTATTTCAGCTAGTGCCTAATAATAGTATTATAGGCAAAACATTCATTTCACATATATGCTATTATGATTATATATGCTAAAAATTTCCAGTTTAATGTAAAACAAGTTGGAAATTGTTCGTCAAACGTGGCAAATGAGGTGCGTTCGTACTATAACTAGCTTTATAATTATTTTTTGCACTCCATATTGTACTGAAGGTATATTTTTTGCACTTCATAAGTGCATAGTCTGTAACATCATTAAAATGCACTTGCAATATTTTTTTCCCATTCCCCGTAATGTAACGGAAAACTTTTGACTGTCCCTGTAATTAAACTATACATCCGATTTTCAAAAACTTTGAAATGGCTCGACAAATTTTGCAGCAATTATATATTTAAAATTTCAGACCATTCAGAAGCCTGTAACATCATTAAAATGCACTTGCAATAATTTTTTCCCATTGGCCGTAATGTAACGGAAAACTTTTGACTGTCCCTGTAATTAAACTATAGATCCGATTTTCATAAAATTGGAAATAACCCCACAAAATTTTGCAGCAATTATATATTTAAAATTTCAGACCATTCAGAAGCCTGTAACATCATTAAAATGCAATTGCAATAATTTTTTCCCATTCCCCGTAATGTAACGGAAAACTTTTGACTGTCCCTGTAATTAAACTATATATCCGATTTTCATAAAATTGGAAATAACTCGACGAAATTTTGCAGCAATTATATATTTAAAATTTCAGACCATTCGGAAGGCTGTAACATCATTAAAATGCACTTGCAATAATTTTTCCCATTGGCCGTAATGTAAAGAAAAACTTTTGACTATCCCTGTAATTAAACTATACATCCGATTTTCATAAAATTTGAAATGGCTCGACAAAATTTTGCAACAATCATACATTTAAAATTTCAGACCATTCTTTTGGGTAGTTTTTGCTCTGTTATATGCGGACGGACAGACAGACAGACAGACGGACTGAACGACGTCTATAGGTGCTACGTATTTATATAATTACGAACGCACCTAAAAACAAACGTATTCCAGCAATTTTTACAATATTCCCTCACTTTTGCTCTGCTGGAAACAAATAATTACTTTTTGAAGATTTGTTCATTTAAGAAAACAAATGAGAAGTCTTTAGTAATGTTACTGTCAAGAGAACTTTAAATATTTAAATTTCGTAGTAAGAATTATTTGTAGTTTAGAGACAGGTTCTTCCCATTTATTCAGACGCTGTGTAGCTCCGCTTTAATATGTAAGAGTCTGCAAAATTTGTATGCCGGAAGAGTACATACACAATCTATTCTAAATTTTTCAGTTTATAAGCTTTTATTTATTTTCATTTGCTTTATTTAAAGAAGAGATGCTTGTTGAAGTAAAGAACAACAATACGATGAAGTTAAAAATCAAATTCTCATGTTATTGCAAAAGCGATATAGCAGCCATTACGCTTGCATTTTATATAAAGAAAGTTGCTTTTATTTTTTAAACTATAGTATAAGCATTTATTTAAGAGAAATTTGTGCAGATACAACTCTTCCAACATTAAAAATCTATATTTACATGTTTCAACTCATTTTCTGAGTCGTCGTCAGAATGTATAACAGAAAATTACAAATGCATATGAAAAATGGAAAAAAATCATCGAAAATAAACAAGTAATCATATAACGCGCTCTACATTTTCGCGATTGAAATTTATTTAAGAGGTTCAGGAGTTTGTAACGATACATTATCTTTTCATATCCCGAATTTATGGGTTGAATGGTTGGACAACTTACGGCATCGCGACATAGAGCGAACACGAGCAATTGCGAAAATTTAGGGCGCGTTATATGATTACTTGTTTATATTCAATGATTTTTTTCCATTTTTCATATGCATTTGTAATTTTCTGTTATACATTCTGACGACGACTCAGAAAATGAGTTGAAACATGTAGGATAGACCAAGGCTAGTTGGCCATAGAGGCATTTTGGCCCAGTCGCAATATTTTTCTTTAACTTTGCGTTAGAGAACATTGTCAGTCCAGCCAAGTATGCGTTTCTTCTCTTTCCTCCTCCAACATAAGCACCATTGAAGTCGAAGCGTCCGTTAAAGAATTATTCAGAATTTTTTAAATTTTGCAAAGGTGAGTAAATTTCCTCTCTTATAAATAATCGTTTTTTATTTGTTTGTAAATTACATTTTAGATTTTGATATATAATATTTCAGAAAAATAATTGTTCGTAGTTATTGTAGGGCATGTTTTTTTATTGAAATACTTTCAGAATAATTCGTTACAGTCATGAAAAACAAAAATGGCGATACGGGGTTAGTTGGCTCATTTGGCACGGGGCATGTTGGCCCGCAACGGATTAAGGGAAATGTGATTTTTTTTCTTATACAACCTCCCTGCCCCCCCCCCCCCCCACACACACACACGCACTTTTTTTTGTTTTTTAATTTCTTTTTGCTGTAAGAATTGCTCCTATCAAAAGCTTGTCAATACAAAAATTGTGGATAATATTAAGAGGATTTATGATAAACTTAAGTGAATTTGATATCTTGTGAATTGACAAAATTTTTTAGTTTAATTTAGGAGGCTATATTTTGTTTTCGTTCGAAAGAAATAAAAATTAAGATTTGGTAAAATTTTGATCATTTCTTAAACTTTTACACTATCAGAACATTAAAAAGTGGCGTGGGCCAACTTACTCCGCAATCGGGGCAGGTTGGCCCAAGCGACTTGGTGTCAATTTGAGTTTCTAAACTAATACTTATAGTTAATATTTTCAAACTTTACTATTGTAACTTCTTCCTGAAAGTACACTGATAGTGGTAACATAAAAATAAATTTAAAATGTTGAATTGTAATTTTTTTTTAATTATTAGAAGAAAAAGCGGGCCAACTAGCCCCGGTCTACCCTAAATATAGATTTTCAATTTACTTTTAATGTGTTTTTATAAAGTCTTTTAAGCAAATAAATATTTTAATATTACGATAACCGAGAATGTTCTCAGTGCATTTATAATCGTGTTTTATTTGGGTTTTCTCTAATGCTCGCAAGCGTTTTCGTTAAAGTGTATCTGCTGTTGTAAAAAAGGGCAACTGTTTCTTAATTTACTAAAATATAATATAACCGCAAACAAAAATACACAGTAACCTTTTTCGAGGTACTCACTATTTCGAAAAGCATTCTTTTTCCTTAGAAAACTCTGAAACCTATCGAAACTTAAAGAAGTAATTAAAAAAAAATTTGCTGCCACTGATTTTCGGAAACATTTCCGATTAGTTTTCATACAAGGTGAGTCTAAAAAGTTCATTGAATGGATAAATCTCTCATAAACAACGCGGGTTAAAAATGCGTTCAATGGAGAGACAGCATGTATTAAGAAGCGTAAAAATCCAAGGCAGAATAGTCTGCTATGGGCAGTCGAACGGTGTATGTTTGAAAACTCGCATCATAAATTGATCAACGGATAAATATCAAGTTTTGCTACAAATTGGGAAAAACCGCCACAGAACCGCATGCAATGTTGGTCCAGGTGTACGGAACAGATGCAGTGAGTAAAAAATGCGTGTACGACTGTTTTAAATGTTTTCGGGAGAGTTGGTGGAAGGAAACCTTGGATGACGAACCACGTTCAGGTCGACCCTGAACAAGCGTGACGACAGACAACATCGAGCGGGTGTGACAGATGCTGTTAAACAATCGCAGATTGTCTTTACGATGGATATCGGAGGAATTGGGAGTCAGCAAGGACGTGTATCCAACGACGTGTGACATCTGTGCTTCGGTCGATCCCAAAAGAGGCCTTCGCTGACTCATTACAGCAGCTTTATCAACGATGCCATAAGTGTATTGTGCGCAACGGATGTTACTTCGAGGGTGATTAAAGGTATTTTGTTTCCATGTTTTCTTTTATTTGTTTTATGCTTCATTCACCAAACTTTTTAGACGCACCTTGTAATACGAGGATGCAAAAAAAAAAAAAAAAAAGAGCTTACGAGCAACACCATTTTAAAAATAATTATTGTAAAGGGAATACTAACCCCCACCCCCATACGCACTAGTTGTCTTACAGTGGTTATGCGGATAGGTAGTGTAAGCTCGCAGACTCGTTAGATCGATTGAAATGGCAAGACGTTTCGAAAAGTGGTCCCGCTTGAAGATGGGAGCCGTGATTCCTCGCTCATTGGGAGTCATTATATCAGATCTCCCTATAATTCTATTGTAAAATTCTGCACCTTTTTTTACGTAATTTTGTAACTTATAATACATGTTTATGATCAATATTTAAGGAATAAAAGCCGAAGTCAATATTTTTTGAACCCCCTGTATATGTGTATGTGTTCAACATATAAGTCTCTATTTTAATCAAAATTTTCTGTACAAGAAAGAATATACCTCTAAATATAGCTGAGTAAGCGTGAATATAAAGCAAGCCAAGATGTTGATGTCGAGATGCCATCAAGTCAGGATAGGCTGATCTGTAGGATTTAAATATTTAGATTGCATCGTTTATTTCAATTATGGGGAGCGTGATAATCAAATTAACTAACTCTCTGGTTTTTATTATTTTCTGTAATTTGAACACGAGAGAAATCAAAGCAAAATTCACGTGTGTCGAGCAGAATGACTTTAGACTCTGACCATCAGAAAAGAAGCAGCCTTTTATTTTTCTTTGCTCATGAAGCATCAACATGAACGTGCTCAATAAAGCAATTGGCTCTACTAAGCCTAATTTGAATGTTCTGTAAATATTGCATAAAATGTTGTTTTTAAGTGTTAATCCTGGTGTATTTGAAAAAGCTAGTTATAACGCATTATAAAATTAAGTGTCTTCAGGGGATTACATTCAAATTCGTCTTATTTCAACATTCTGTAATTATTTGAAAATTTCAATAAATTAACGTATTGCATATGACACAACTACATGTTTATATACATACATCATTGCAAATTTTTTTTTTTTTTTTTTTTTTTTTGCCTCCGATATGCTGTTTCTTACAGTTAAACAACTAGAGTGACAACAATTAAAGTGCCGTCACTAAAAAATAACGTATCACCTAATCATAAGCCACCCGTAAAATGAAGCAGGTATATCATTGTACTGTTAAACACTAATAATTTTTTTAACTTCTAAACATCGCATATTTTCAATTTTTACACCTTTGTATAGGGGAAAAAAGGATATGCAATTTGTTTGAAAACAGGATCTCAATTCATTTTTGATATATTAATTATTTTATAGCTTTTCATGCCATTTCTGTAATGGTGGTAACTGAAGTACTCCATTTCGGTAGAAAGTAAAAAGAAAATAGTAGATTACTCTATCTTTTTTTATGCCATTTTGTCATAACAACTGAAAAAATAATTGTAATTAAAATACAAGATATGCCAAGAATATCGTCTGCTATAAAAAAGTATTTTAAAGTATACATATATGTGTGACTTTTTTCTCTGCATTTAGTACTTAATTCCTATCAAAAAGCTGAAAAAATGCAATTTTATTAATCCGTGTGTACATTTTTAAAATTTTGAAAAAATATAAATGAATGATTTCTAATAAAACATGGAGCTATTATAAATTAAATTAAATTTTCAGTACCAATATTTAATGTTACGAACAAATGAAGGCAAATGAATCATTAGATACCCTCTATTTTTGTCGAGTTTGTTGAATGAAGGCATCCTTTTTTGCTGGGTTTGTGTATGATTCCACGGTAGTGACGTCATATGCATACATTTCTATAAATTTGTGTTTAAGACTGGATCGTAAATGTGGAGCTCTTCAGCGGATGGAAATGATGTCATTTTATATAAAATAAAAAGCGTGTATTTTAAGTACTAAAATTTAAATACGTTTTGTACTATCTATAATTTTATATATTTTTTTTCATCAGGGGCGGCACTATATTCTGAAAAGGCAGAATTCCTGCTTTCTAGTTTTTTTAAAAGAAATCCAAGAGTTTTATTTGGTTTAATAAAATTTATCTTTTTTAATTTTCTATTTAAAATATTATTGATATAAAGAATTAAAACGAAATTAATTCACACCGATTTCTTTTTTCCCTCAGTTTCAAACACGAATGAATTTGTCGGAACATAAAGATGCTTTATTAATATATTTCCATCATTAATACAATAATGTTCTATATCAATATTTATAGTAGCACCCTTGAGAAAAATATTAATTATATCTTTATATCTTTTTATGAACCTAATTTACTATGCAAGCAAAATAAGTATTGACTTTATGTTCATGTTTTGTAGTTTTACAACTAATTTTATTAACTGTGGTGGATGAGTACAATATTTGCTTTCACATAAAGTTTGACAAGTTGCTCAAAGAACAGTATTAATAGAGGTGTTGCAAAATTTTTATTGGTAGAGAAGTTATTTTCTCAGAAAGTAGATTATTATTTGAAGCTTAACAACACATTTTCTCCCCAATTAACAGTAAGTTCAAGAATAACGGAAGAGTTGAATTACCAATTTAAGCTTTTATACTTAGAAATCGATATTTTTCTAAAAGTAATTAAATTTGCGATTTCGTAAAAACACACTTGTGTATAATATTATTTTTTTTTGGATTCAAACAGTAAATAAATGACTACAATCTTTTTACATATGACAAAAGGAAAATTTTAGAAATTAATAAGGCAGAGTTAATTACTTTAATAAGGAAATGCAAATAAACGTGTAGACTATTTCATCTAGATGCGAATGGTTTGATTTGTTTTGAAAGCACTAGGAGCAGTGGCGGAGAGAGGGGGACAGGGGGAATCTCTGGGGCCCTTTTGCAAAAGGGACCCCCTATAATGTGAGTTTTATACAATATTTTATGGTAAGAATAATTTTCCAAAACTTTCAAAGATTAAAACTATCTTTTGTGTAAAGTAGAAATGAAAAGATATACTGCTTAAAACTACAAGTTTATAAATTTATTCTTGTTTAAAACAGTATATTTTAATATTCATGATAGATATAGGAAAGGAAACATTCAATGTAAAATAATACAACCCGCCACATGCAGAACCTAAGTTGATCTAGATATAACATCCAATTTCCATCTATAGCTCATAAAATAAACATAGTGAATGTGAAAGCTATATTATCAAATAATTTTTGCACTGAAATCACAAATAGTACATTCTTTTTATTGATAAAACGTTAATTTGATTTAAAAATAAAATTAATAAAAAAAATAATTCAAATTACATAAATAAAAATTATGAATAAGAAAATTAATTTCGCTTAAAACTGTAGAATTTAATAAACATTATTATTAACTATTAAATTAGCTCCCTTTTTCATGTCAATAAATACATGCGAACACATAGGAAATTTTATCCCTTGAGTCCAAGTTACCTTTCTGATGGTGTTGGTGTTATTTATGACGGCCGATTATCTGCGCGAGAGATATAGGCCCGATGGGGAGTGCCCTCCGTGGGGGGTCTTACTAAGGGAACCTAACCCGTATTTATGCATGGAAGTTCAAGGTTCGAAGAAAACCACGGAAAACTCAGAACGATTAGACCGACGAGCGCGATTGGGTTCGAACCCAGCGCCTCCCGTCTACCTGTTTCGACAGCAGAACCTCTCGGCCACTGTTAGGGCTTCTGCGCTTCTGAATAGAAATATGAATTATGTAAAAACACCTTTGCTTTCTAATGCCCCAGTTGTCGAACAACTCGGCTCTAGAACAAGAAGAAATTCAACCCAAATTTGGTTCGGTTCTCTAACAGAAATTTGGTTCTCGAATAGGGATAGATTCGTCGCCAAATCAATTAAATGAAAATAAAAAGTAATAACAGCGACCTAATTGATTTTTGAACGCGAACTGCACACATATAAGGTTAGTGATTTCAGCGTTAATACAATTAATATATTTTTAGATTCCTGTACAACGAGGTTGCTGAATATATTTATTTTTATTTATTTAATATTTTTTAATTTTAATTCCTTCTTTCTTTCTATTTTCTTAGAACACATACACGAGACAGGGTGATCTCGGTTATAATAAACTTATTGCATTTTGAAATTAAAAAGTAACAAGTTTACAAAGAGGTTCTAATTGTCTATTAAGGTAAGCATGGTAAAAATTCTGCTCCTCCTCAATCTCCAGCCATCTAAAGCTCACCAACAAATGTATTGGCCCGTTTTTCTTTTTTGTTAAACTTTTATTAACATGTTATAAAGCTGACATTGTTTCATGTAATATAACTGTACCGTAGTATGTTTTTACATTTTGGTCTATTGTACTGTGGAGAGAATTGTTTAAAATTGTTAAATACAGGAAGTACCTTGAAAGGTGGGAACCAATTAATCGTATTTTCATTATCTGTTACCGTAAAATTTGATTAAGATTATGAAGGAATTTAATTGGAAGATCGAGCCACCATGGTATTTTGTAATTTATTATACGAAATTATTTTCCTACCATAAAATAGCTAAATGATAGATCGACACATTTATTGAAAAAGAATGTACTCTATTTATTTATATTTATATTTTTTAGAATCACATTTCAACGTCCGGTGATTTTATTCGGAAAAAAAATTATTAATAAAAGGCTAACTATATACCATAAACCATTGCAGAAATGTTTCTTGACATACTAGTGACATTCGTGAAAATTTAGTGTAATTTCATAGCTACCCACCGTTCTGTAAATCTATCCATTATCTTCGGAAATTTTTAGGAGAAAAACCAATCAGAAACCGCTTACACCAATAGTTTTCAGAAAATAATATGCAGCCCGCACCGAAATTAATTTACGAACAGCATTATTGGAACTCTTATTTTAGAAACGGTTATGCAAACATCGAAAAATTGGTATCTCCTTACTTTTCTGATTCAACATCTTCAGCTACTGGTTTCTGAAGTTAACGGAAAGGTCTTTGGAATCAACTACGAAGTCGAATTAAATTATCTTAAATGTTTCTTGTATGGCAGAAAAATTTCTACAATCTTCATTATTTCATGTGTTACAATATTTCGAATTACCAATAAACAAATTCTTTTTCCAAAGTCCTTCAAAACATTAATACATATTTTGAGATTTTTCTGTTTTAACATTTTCGTATTTATTTCAGGGCAAACTATTATATTAAAAACAAAAAAGATTTTCAGCGCATTTCTGTACTGACTGTAATATTATGTTTGTCTAGCTCTACAATATTATACTTTAAACTAGAAACACCGTTTCCTTTAAGATGGTTAATTAAAATTGATTTTTGTTGATTTTTAAGAAAGTTAGTAATTATATAAATACGTAGCCCCTATAGTCTTCGTCGTCGTCCGTCCGTCTGTCTGTCCACATATAACAACGCAAAAATTACCCAACCGAATTGGTTGAAATTTAATATATATAACCGTTGCAGAGTTTTGTCGAGTCTTTTCAAATTTTATGAAAATCGGATCAAAACTTAAAGATATTAATAAAAGTTTTCTTCATTTTGTTAAATCCTATCATACGTAATTAATTCAATAATATCCCAAGATAACTAATGATTCTAGGTCGCCATTGTGATTAAGTCCCATTGAAGTTGGAGTCCCTTTATTTCTGTATTACTGAATTTAACATATATGATTGCAATAAATTTTATATTCATGCATTTTTGCATAACAGTGCAACAGCTATTGCACCAAGATCCGAATATTTATAAAACTTGTTATAGTACGAACGTACCTCATTTTCCACATTTCACGTGCAATTTTCGACTTGTTTAAATTATAGTTTTAACACAACATAATGAGATGTAGAATTCGGATGTTTTCGTTTCATAGGTTTAACGGTATTTGATTCAGAAAAATATTAGAAATATTAGGACTGTTAGTATAAACTGTTCTCAAATGAAAATTATATGCAAATATTTTTAGGCAGGAATATCAATTAGAATCACACTCACAATACGGTCAATCGTGTTTAATTAAAAAAAATATGCAGGGTTTTCTCTAAATACTAGAATCTACATCAGGACTACCAGCTAAATGACTGTTCAGAATAATTATTAGAGAAATTCAAAAACTGTTATTCACAGATTTGATAATAGTACAGTACCCAAAATCCGCACAGCTTGGGACTAGACTTTGTGAGGATGTTGGAATTCGGGTCATAAAAAAGATTTACTCCACCTTTCCGAGATAAAAGAAATACAATAAAAAACATATGAGAATAAAGTAGATATGGTTAAAATAGTTAATAACACATGGAAGAAACCACATATCATTTAATTCTAACTCAAAAAGAAACAGAGCAATTGTATATGCACTATTATGAGGAAGGTGGTAAATTGAAGAACATACAAATTAATTTTTAATTTTGCAAACATTTGTTTTACATTAACTTCTTTTAATATTTTTGGATGTTGTAATTTAAGGTTGTTTTTAATTGCATATTATGTATTGTCATTATTTTTTGGTCATTTAGACAGCTTTGCCGCCCTAAAACCTTTAGATAGTTTTCTCCTAGAGCCAAACCTTCATTAAATATATATATATATACTAGGGGGCTCTGCCTCTTGCAAGTTACGGTCGCCAACCCCCGTTCAGACACCGCAGAATCTAAAAACACGCTAACCTGGTCGGTTTTAAAAATATTATAGAAGATTGAATTATACTGAAAAAAGCTGTGCAGATCTCCCTGTAAACGGGTTTCCATTCAATTTCCTTTGATTTCAAAAATTTAAGGCCGAATCAGTTGCTGTTAAGACATCCAATGGTTGTTTTCGTGTTTGATTAAAGAGGATCAGTTAAACGTTTGAAAAGAAACTAAAATAAAATGAATTAAATGTACAGAGTCTTTGTCTCCCGGTATTTTAAAACAATTTCTATAACAATAGCCTAAGTCATGTGACTATCATCAACCGTTCCGGGCGAACCACTTCGCTTTTTATATTCCTGGAACCATTTTGGTACTTTAATGTTAGCCAGGTACAGGTGATAAGTCGCCAAATATTATTCTATCGCCATCATTTCATCTATATTATAATAGTCCAAGTCATGTAACTGCCATAAATAGATACGCTCTGATTCCTTCGCTTTTCATATGAAAGTTTGGCCCAGATATCATATACGGCCCTATATTGGCGCGATTTTTCCGACGCTAATTTGGGGAAAACATCAACAGCATAAACAACAACATCCGGCTTATCAAATCAAGCAAAATAACGATACTGTGGCGCCAGTTAAGTACCCGTTGCGTATATGACATTGGCGTCAGAAAAAAAAAAAAAAACGCGCCAATATGGGTCCGTATATGACATCTGTGCCGAAAGTTTTCCCTTTTGTTTTAAAAATCAAATTTCTTTTCCGAATAAAACTACATAAAAGTTTCCATGGTCGCAAAGAATTCTTGGTACTGTTACGCTAGCCGGGTGCAAATCTCGCCAATAGCTATTTTTCAACTTGCCATTTATCATTTTTTTTTCGAGTGGTAAATTAAAACATTGCTTTGAAGTTGAAATTAAATGTCATCGTTTGTTACATCATTTAATATTTGGCCAGATGTCAAATACGTGTACTTTGGCGTGATTTTTTTATGAAAATTTGGCGAAAACCTCATTTTCGAATACCAGTTACATATGTATTTTTCGTACTACTTAGTTATCCGGTCGACCAAAAATCTATCACACAACTATGAGATTAAATGCCAATAATGGTTGATCGTAAATGTCACATTCACTTGACTTTAAGCAAGTTACACGTCTTTACGTCATCAAGTGATTTTTATTTCGACGTTTTATTTGTATATTTATTAATGTTATACTATTTTCTTTGTTCTTTCGTTTTTTAAAATAAAAATTATGTCAATTTGTATAATTTGGCGAGTGGTTTGGCGATTTATATAATTTGGCAAAATGGGTCGATGGAATAACTAAGTAGTACAGTATTTTTTAATTATTTTCTATTATTTTTTATTTTTAAAAGGAAATAACCAAAAAAATAACTAACTATAGAACAAAACAATTTATGTAATTTAAAAAAAGAAAATAAAGTAAATAAACATTTATTATTAAATAAACAGCAATAGCCGGATTACCATGTCAACCAGAATAATGCCATTTTGGCGCTAGTTAGGTACCCCGGTGCGTATACGACATCTGTGCCTAATATTTTTCTTTTCATTTCGTTTAAAAAAATAAAGAAGTGAAAGCCATTTATTTTAAATGTTTCAGTTTGTATTAAATAAAATGATAATGAAATACAAATTGAATTATGAATAAAAGTAACATGATACATTTCTTAGCATACATTTAAGGGAGGCCAAACTTCTCGCCAAATTAGTTTAAAATAGTAACCTTTTCTAAAATCTGAAAAAAAAATATCTGTTATGATTAAAATTTGAGTTGTCACCATTAGAGAAAAGTATATAAAATTAGAAAAAAAATTAATATTTCGAAAACTAATTCGAATTTAAAAATTCTAATAGCAGTTTTGAGATCTGCAGATCAATACGGACTTTTGGTGTTAATTTTATCGCAACGTATTCTGTATTTTAGGAGAAATCGCCATGAAACACAATCAGTTGTTTAATCAGTCGTTTCATAGAATCGTTACATAAATTTGTTTCATAATATCCGTTTCATTAGGATTTTATATATATAGGGTAGATATATTTTGTTATATGTTCTGTACAGTCATCAAACCACCAACGTTGGAATCTACATCTTGTGACATCATCTGAATTCATATGATCCGCAATATCATTTTCTTTAATGAACTGTTCATTCCAGTTACATACTTACCTTAAATTAGGTTGTCTCTAATACCGGAAAATTCAGTATGATCAACATCTGTTTCTATAAAAAGAGACTATGGCCATAAGTTAAGCCACCTGTTCACCAGTGTGGATATGAAAATGAAATTCCAGGTTTTTGCTAACAAATAAATGCAAATCTTGATAGTATTTTTTTTAATTCCTCAAGTTTAGACGGCTATTAAGAATTAAGAATCTTCTTCAAAAATTCGGTTTTGTAGTAACATTTAGGTCTTTGATTGATACCTTGGTCCATTGACTGAATCACTGTTGAATTCAGACGTTTTTCTCCTGGTGAGATTTCTGCTGCTCCATCAAACAACATTTTGAATTTATATTACAATATGTTATCTACTTTCACAATAATGAAAATTTCTGCGGTATTTTTAACAAAAGAACATTAATAATACATGCACCATAGAACGCTATGCTAATATTAATAAGTAAATACCGCCAGACTAATTTTAGCCTTGATCTCAGGTTGCGTGCATAAGGTGTTTAGGAAGGACGTAAGATGGAAAAATGTCCCTAGAAGAACATGTCAGATATTTACGGATATTGAAGAGCTAGTATCTGGAAATAACTTCCGTTACGTTTCTATCATTTTCAACAATTTTATGTGCAATATTTAAGCCACACCTTTATTTGAGTTTGATTTTCCGTGAGAAATTATTTTAACATCAAGCGTGATAGCGATCGATAGCACACAACGTTTTACCCCCGGTTCACTAAAAGGTATTCGTGTGTTTATTTTCTCATTCGATAACCCAATCAGATATAAGACAATTTGCACCTTAGTTCCACGAACCGACGAACGAACGAGAAGTAGAAACTAATTTTAGGTTTTTCATGAAAGTTTTGAAATGGAAAATGCAACACTTATTGCTGTTTTATACTTATATTTAGAGTTAAAATCCGCTCAAAAGTTAGTTGTTAATAAATTGTCTGTTTCGATAGCAGCGTTAGAATTCGCAATTGTAGGATTGTAAATTGCACGCAACAGTTGGTTTCGATGTGAGAATGTGAGTTCCATGAGGGAAACAATAATTTTCAATATAATCAGTGATCGTATGGCATCGCGCGACATGTGTTACTTGAACATGTGTTACTTGATATTTACCGGTGATAATAACATTATGTGTGCAAATGTATGAAGCATACTGGACTGTAGCGCTAAACAGATTTCGAAAATGGATCCATGTCACACTTCTCACTTTCGTCGAGTAATACCTGTTTCTGATATGTGACATTCCACGCGCATCGTATGTAAATTTTCTTCTCCGATAGAGCTCTCAGCGACATCTATTTTTTATTTTTGTAGCTGTGGTGACGATCCATCGCCAACACACTTGGTCACGCGACAATAAAGTGGTAGTACAAATGATAGAAATATTACCCGATCCGCGTTGTGAAAGATCAAAAGAGGGTAATATTAATTAATAAAATAGGAGGAGAATAAATTTTGAATAAAATTATACGTCAATACTCAGAATCGACTTATTTAACGTTAAAATTTATATTCAGGATTCAGTGGGTTGCATAGATAATTATTCGATTAAATATTTTCTAAAATTAAACTTTCAAAACTCATAAATTTAATAAACCTCTGAAAAGAAAGAATAAGAATAATGCTTCAAAGAAAAGATAGGAAATACACATATGAATCAAATTTTATTATTTTCAAGCACATAACTTCCATATATCAAACATAATTACTCTTAAATGCATATTAATTTGACAGCATACTCAGTTACATGAGATCTCATAACAAGATAATTATGAGTCATATCTTTGTGGAATTTTGGATTCAAAACGTTGGTTGAAGTTCTCACAGCACAAATTAGGTGGGCTTCTTAGCCAAGTTATTTACAAATTTCCAACGCTGATATTTTAATATTATGATTAGTCCATAATAATGACAAATACTCATAACTGCATTAAAATTTTGCCTAAAAAATATTAGACACAGAAAATCCTACGCACACAACATAAATATATAATAAAATAATGGCCATATATTAAGTAATAAACTCACCATATACCTCAGACGAAAGGGGCGAAAACACTTCCTGTAGAGCACTGATAGTTCTTATCACTAGGTAGATTTGGTCCGCACCTTTCAAATTTTGAAAGTCACTTTTTGACCGAGCACATTAAAGTTCACATAGTCTCTTTTGGCTGAACTCTTTATACAATTACGGTGATAACTGGAACTTTTCGGTGTGGCATCCCATCTCATCCGCTAGTGGCAATCAGAGAAATGGTGGTGTGGCATCCCATCTCATCCGCTAATGGCAATCAGAAAAATGGTGTCGCACTCCTAGGTCAGAGATCTGTCCATAATCAATTCAGGATGATGAAAAGTTTTCGCAGAGTTCCATCCATCAATAGCCATTAGAAATGTTGGAGCCCTCCGAGATCAGACTTCTTTCCATATCCGATACAGGGTGATGCAGGATTTCGCAGACTTCAGCTTATCAACCTAGCCCTTTTGGTCGCAAGACTAATCCCAGAGCTTCCTTCAGGAGGTGTGACATAGGTGGAAGACAAAATCCAAGTGTCTCTTTTTTTTTCAAAATCTTCCCCCACAAAAAAATGGGCTTATTTCATTAGTACAATATGATTTTTTTTATTCGTCGATTGGTGATTCTCTCTTACTGGTGCGCCTGATCTCTTGGCTGTGGTTCGCTTTTTTCCCCTCTTCTGGGCGTCTCCGTATTTTTCCAACGCATAGCTAATTTTTTTTCTTCGTTTACGGGGATCTGACGTCACCTGTGAGCTTCGGACCCCCTCTGCCACACACGATGGTACCAATAAATAGTAGCCCTGTCAGTGCTAAGTGCATCATAAATAATTGTGACTGGCTTTATTATTAACATGTCTTATATGGCGTCCATGTGCCCTTCCTATAAGTTTTATTGCCCTATTTTCGTCTGAAGTATATGTGAATTTTTATCACACTATTAATTTTCATATAAAATATTACAAAATTCTTAATTAATTGCCATATTACGAAATACATTCAATATTCACAAACCTTAAATTTTTACAAATGAAATGATACCAAAAACATATATATGCATCCATATACTTATTATAAATTATGATTTTTCTTTATCTAAATACTCTTAAGATTTTTTACAAATTAATTTACTTTATTTATTTTATAAAGAAATATTTGTCAAAATGCCATTTATTATTTTCTCTTGAATAATAATAGGTTGTTCTGTTTTGTATAAATATTTTAATTGTATAAAAGCTGTGTGTATAGATTTCTATACCACAGTAGCTATTTTTTTTATTGCATCCAATATATTACCCAAGGTAAGTACAAAACTTGTGTGAAATATAAATTATTTTAAAACAACATTTGAACACACAATAAAATAAGTTAATTTAAACAGACGTATACGTTTCGTGAGTTCCAGGACTCACATCCTCAGTAAATGATTATGCATTTACTGTCTAACTGGCTGCTACTAAATGCACCTATTAATGCATTACTTTTCTGGATTTAGACTTTTTTGAAGCTGTTCATATCCATAAATTTAAAGACTCCTTGGTTAATGATTTGTCTAGGTACCATACATCTCAACTTTCTATGTGGATTTGTTGTGTCATGGCACTTCACTTCCGCTTTAATTTCATTGGCTGTTGGAACTTGATGGTCTTTTGGTATTGTGTTTTGACATTTGGGTTTTCACCGTACATGTAGTTGGGGGGATATTGGTTTTTAAAGTTTTTATACACTGAGGATGTGAGTCCTGGAACTCACGAAACGTATATGTCTGTTCAAATTAACTTATTTTATTGTGTGTTTAAACGTTGTTTGTAAATAATTTATATTCCCCATGGTTTGAAATACCTTCCAAATTTGGAACCACGGGTTGTCTCTCGAGAACTTTCCAAACACGGGCACGTTATTTCGAATCAATCTGTATTATTTAAAATATGTAATGCATAGATTGTTTTAAAACGCAACTTTTTCAAGTTATTTAACCAATAAAATATTTTCTTAAAGTTATTTATGTTTCTTTTTTCTTATTGTTCAAATCAGCATAGATTCCTGAAAATAGAGCAAAATATCTTTACATCGGCGAAGAAAATTTAGTAATTGAAGGTTTTAAAATTAATGTTATTTTACAAATATGAAATAAAATAGAATCGAAAATTAAATATGTTCTATGTAAAAGATATTTGTATGTTTTTCCGTTGAAAAAATTGATCAATGACAGACTTTGCTGTTATCTGTGACAAAAAAGACAATGTTATTAACACCAGATTCGTATGCTTTTCCTTTGAAAAACATGATCCGTTACACAAAATCAATGCCATCTTTTGAAATATTTGATCTGTAACACAGAAATCAATGCTATCCTTTGATATATCTTTATACATAACATAATATGGTTTCCTGTTTGACAAAAATGACAATTTTATTCATAAGAGATTTGTACTTAAATAACCAACATTTCAAGCAATTTTAAGTAAATGGAAAACATATTCACATTTCTTCAGGGACATTAAAGTAATTGATTTTAAAGTAAATTTATAGCTTCGTGAAAAGAAATTGAACGTACGAAATCGATGAAGTAATTTATTATGCATAAAATAAATATTGGTGGAAAATCTTTTACGTAAATGATATTTTACATACGAGAATGGATTCAAAAAGTAGGTTACAAGCAGCAGCATATAAAAAGTAATTATTGTGGAGTGAATATTTTTTTACCAGAGTGGAGACGGTGCTATATCGCAATGTATTTTCCAAACGGAAAAATCAAAACATACATTAAAATATTTATTTGCTTAAAAGACGTAACTAAAAACCCATTAAAAGTATATTAAAAACCTATATTGACATGTTTCAACTCCTTCACTCAGTCGACTATACTCAGAACAGAATGTATAACCCTTTAAGCCCTGACCCGCACAATTGTGCGGGTGATGCTAGAGTAAAAGAGAATGACTGTTGCCTGTTTTTGTGAGATTTAAAACAAAATCTGCACATTTATATGAGTTAATTGGCTTCAGACGTTTTGATAAGACATAACTAGGGGGCACCAACTACAATACAGGGTTAGCTTTTAAAAAGACTATATCATCTGTCAGCAATAAACAAAAAGTATGTACTGTCGTAATTTCTTTTAAATATGATTTTTAGTGTTTGCTTAGATTTAATTTTTCTTTTCATATACTTTATTCATGATTTTAATTCATGATACTTTATTCATGATTTTGTCTTTGATAAATTTAATTAGGCTTTACAAATGTTGAAAAACAAATGACCCGCACAATTGTGCGGGTCCGGGCTTTACTACTTCCAAAATGGGCAAAATTCCTAATATATAAAATTTTTATTTTTAAGTTATTTTTTATAAACATATGTTTTTAGCAATTTAATTTTTATTAATTACATTTTTAAATCGGATTCATTTTAAATTAATAGGTTTGTACATCATTTCTATTTAAAACTGATAGTATTTGATATATAATATGCGCATGTAACGAACTGTATGTTTCTGCTCTGAGTTATAGATGTCATATATGATTTATAAGTTTTATATGAGTTATATGCATATCACGAGATAGATTTTTAAGTTTGATAAATTCATTCCATTTTGTCGATACAGCAAGTAAACCACCAGGAATAAATAATAAATTATGGAAAGTTCAGCAAATGCTCGGCAGATTCCGTAGGGTCTGCTTGAATTTACCAGGAGATCAGGGAAAATTTTCCATAGATGAGCAGACGATTATTTTTTTAGGACGTGCTTCAATAAAGCAGTATATAAAATACAAACCACACTCTGTTGTAAAAGTGTCACCTGGGATAGTTTTAAATTTTGTAGTATACCAATGGGAAAGTTCAGACCTGGTCCACAAGGATCTGGGCTTAGGACCTGCTGTAGTCCTTACTCTGGTTCAGACCTAGATTTATGTATTTCGATGTTTATTTTAACAAAATAGCGCTGCTGGAAAAACTAAAAAAAAGAAATTTGAAGGATCAGGCACAATCCAAACGGAGTGAAGGGCATACCATTTGTCAACGTCTCTTAAGAGGGGTGCGAGCATTGAGCACGTCTCAGAAAATGAAATTGTAGTGGTCTGTCCAAAAACAAAAAAATTTTCATACATTTTCATTGTGGCTGATGAAAATTATCTTAATAAACAACAACTTTTTTTGCTTAAACTTTTATCTCTAGATATTTGCACACATAATCCCAAACTACACAATTGTGTAGATTTAGCCCAAAAACGGCTGCATTAAGACCGAACCCGCACAATTGTGCGGGTTCTCCCTTGTCATAACCTCACATCGGGTATTTTTTTAAATATTTTTTTTCAATCAAATACGGTTCTATCAATAAGGGGGAAAAAACCCAAACTTTTAATTTCTACCAAAAAAACTCCCGGTCTTAAAGGGATAACAGAAATTACAAAAGCGCTGCATACGCTGTAAAACAAAAAACGACATTTTTACAGCACAAAATATTGTTCATCTCGCGCTCAAACTCGATCACAGTCGAATGTGCTGTAGCTTTCTTTGGTTTCTTGACTATATAAACATGAAAAATAACAGTAGTTGCGTAAAAATAACAGTACAAACTGCTGGCTTCCGAATTTCCAGCACATTGTGCTAGAAAATCTACAGTGGTTTTTTTTACAGTGTATGAAAATGGGAAAAAAAAATCATCGAATACAAACAAGTAAACATATAAAGGACCCTACATTTTCAGAGCACATTGAGATTTATTTAAGAGGTTCAGGGATTTGTAACGATACGTTATCTTTTCGTATCCCAATATATGGATTGAGTGGTTGGAAAACTTGCGGAATCGCGACATAGAGGGAAAATATGCGGTAGCGAAAATGTAGGGGGGGGGGGGGGTATATGTATACTTAGTTAGCAATTATTCCTGTTTCCATATGCATTGTTTTTGTAATTTCTGTTATACATTCTGATGACGACTCAGTGAAAAAGTTGAAACATGTCAATATAGATTTTTAATATAATTTTAATGTGTTTTTAGTAGCATCTTTTAAGCAAAGAAATATTTTAATATATGTTTTGACTTTCCCTTTTGGAATATATATTGTGATATCGTTATTAGTAGATGTAATTAAGACTTATTACTCTTATTTATACTTACATTTGTATCAGATGGTGCTAGTTGTGTTACAGCGGTTGTGTGGTTAGGTAGTGTAAGTTCGGAGACGCGTCAGAGCGAATGAAATGGTGTGATGTTTAGAAAAGTTCTCTCGCTTGTGTCACTTTGACAAGTTTATGACAAGTCACCGAACGCAAATTCCCTGGCATGTTAAGTGATGGTGTCATTCTTCTGCAGGACAGTACTAGCTCCATACTACTCACCACTTTCAAGAATTGCTGCAAAAGTTAAAGTGGGAAGTTTGGAGCCCCCCCCCCCCCCACACACACACACACACGAAAACGATTTTGGCTATTTTCTGGTTACAAAATTGAAGGAAAAACTTGTCTGGAACAGGGTTTTCTTCAAACAGTGATGTAAAAACATCTGTTGAGAACTGGCTCAATGTGCAGGGACATGATTTCTACCGATCTGGGTTAAGGGGTCTTGTACTTTTTTAAACGCGATGAAAATCAGCAAAAACTTTCAAAGTTTGAATTGGTTATTACTACTTCAAAACCTTTTTATGTATAAACATGAAATTTTGACTATTGATTAAACAGACTAGATTTTTCAATGCACTACCATTAGAAATTTACTAGTCTTTTACAGAATTTTTGTATTACTGACTTTAAAATAACTCCTTTATTAATCTGTAAGTCATTGCGCGCATGATATCTTGAGAAGCATGTATGTATTGTTATAAAATTTGAAATAGACGATAAGGACACTTGTCCTTTTAAAATGACCTACTTTTAATTACTTTTCATTAGATTTTAGTCCATTTCATTTTTATAATATTCTTAAACTTATATTAAAAGTTTCAAAGTTCTAGAGAGTATAGATATTTTTAAATCATGCGCGCAAGGTACATACATTACCATTAATTAAAAAAAAAAAAAATGCATACTTCAAGGAATAATTATTATCAATTAATTATACAGTGTTTAATCAAATTATGCATTATATTGCATGGAGAACATATTAAAGTATTAACAACAACAACAACAACAAAGAAACAACTGAGGTGATTAGTGCAAAAATGAGTGCACTTTAAATATTTGTCTCCGAAATCAAAATTTTCATCTGTTTAAGGCGTCGTATGTCCCCTTAAACTATTTGAAAAATAATTAAACTTACATACCTTATTGAGGTGGATTAGAAGATGGTTTCTATAGACTATATCTATAAGTTATGTCTAGCACTTACAGTAAAGCAGCCCTGCTTTCGTCCCCCCAGTCACTTTTAGACTCTAAATGTTGTAATTTTCAGTGAAAACCTACCAAATTTGGATTTTCTGTAGACTAACTCCTACGCACATAAAAACATAGGCAAATATCGTACAAAAAATTTTTATGAATACGAAAAATTGTTTTTCAAAAGTATCTATATATGGCAAAAGAAAAAAATGGTCCCAATTTCGTCCCCCTCAAAAAATCCAATAAGCCAAGGCTTAACTTATAACTAAATCAAAATTTATTTCTAAATGAGTTACATTAAATTCAGGCACAAAGAAACGTACTAATTATCAGTGGAAGAGTAACATAATGAAATATTAGTCATCCAAACATGAAGAAAAATTTGAAAAAAATGTCATGAAAAAGCATTCCTAATTTCGTCTTTGGGACGAAAATAAGAACTGAAAGGGGGGCGAAATTGGGACTACGCTAATTCCCAATATGGCGAAGCTTCAGTTCCTGTAAGATGAACTGAGCGTCCTAAAACTCACTGCATGCTACTGTCAGCATCTTACCTACTTAAAATACATGCAATGAATAAGAAATAAATAATTACAGTACAGTAAATAACGTTCTACAAATGGCGTAATAAGAACGCAGGTCCTCTAAAAATTGAAAATCGGGCATCTTTAATATATATATGCGTCTTGGCGAAAAAAACTTTCACTACTGACCCCTTTTACCTTCCGTCCCCTGTGCCTTGCGTGATAAGTGGCGCCACTTTCGGAGAAACGGAGAAGTTAAGGGGGACGAAAATAGGACAGGGGACGAAATGTGGGCACTTTACAATACGTTTACAAGGGAACTCAAAAGTATTCGGTTACGTCATGGTCTATGAAGTAAAATCATTTGTGCCGTATTTTAATGATCTTTCTCTGTTATAAGCATAATGAAATTGATATGAATTTATGAGGTACACTAAAGCCTGCTTTCTCTAGGGGGTGCAAAGCATTTATCAGTCATTTACAGGGCCACACAAAAGACTACACTCTTTTGGGGGTCTACTGGATGGTCTACGGGAACAAACTGTTTACAGCGTATTTTAATTATGTTACAATATTTCAAACTTTATGAAACTGATGCATGTTACTAAGCTTTACAAGAAAATGTTTGCAGTATAATGTGCATTGCATTTAATTTCATTTACAGGGACACATAAAAGATTTCGGATTCAATACTGTATACGAAGTGTGTAATGTATACTGTATTATCGATTAAGGATGATTGCTAAAAGTGCATTTTCAGGTAAGGTACGTTTTTAAGTATAACTAAATATTTGCATACAGCATGGTGTGTATAAATTCTATAGATTATAATAGAGGGCTACGCAAATGAATTCGTAAGAATTGCTGCAAATGAGCGCGAATTGTGTACAGTTTTTTTTTTTATTTTATTTTTGAGTTATGCATTTTTAAGCTCAACTATATTTAGAAAGACATATTTGCGAAACATAAATATAATACTATACAAGGCTATGCAAAGAGCTAGATACAAGGCAGCCTATGGATGACAATATCTGCCATTTTAGTAGTTTTAAGCGTGTTTTCGGCTGAATAAAATTTCATCTTAAAATGTAGAGTGACACATCTCGCAAAAATTCATTTTGTGTTTTATTCCATAAATAAGTGTGTCATAGGTTCATCTTGCTACAGGTAAAGTACTATTATTCGTGTCCTTATACGGAAAGCCTCTTTATTACACTAATATCAAACCCCGCGGCTTTTATCGCGTAACACGTTTTGAAATAATTCAAAAAGTGTTTAAAAAATACAAATTAAGCCCAGTTTGACTAAACTTCATTATAAAAGTGCAATAGACAGAAATGAGATTTTAATTAATAAGAAGAACTAAAACTAATTCCAAATAAATGATAATTTAGAAAGTATTTTCAGACTTATATGCTCATTTCACACACTCATTCCAGTATTTATTTGAAGTTTGAATTTTTTAGAAACCATCTTAACACATTTACATCTTAAAGATAACCATCATGTCAAATTCCAAGCTTCTTGTCTACCACCTTTCTGGTGTTAGTGGCACCAACATAAAATGCCGAAGCAGAGTTGAAAGAGAATGCCTCGAAAAATGTTGAAACAGAGACTGTCACCATTAATTTGCCAACATTAACCTTGAAATCGGTTGGTATTTCCTAATATTCTATAGAAAACGGAATTTAGATGTTTTTAAAGGCTTTCTTGTTGCTCCTGCCAACCAGGTGGTAGTGACACCGGCATAAAATATAGCCCGTATACGATAAGGGGCATACTTCTTGTATACTTCTTGTCATATTTCTGTAATAGGTTTATTATTTTCTGAGATTCAATAGAAATCGTAATTTAGAACTCTTTTAGAATGTTTTTCGCTCTTTCCCTTTGCGTCACTCCTTTTTAATTTCGAATTTATTTTCGAATGTTCTTAGAGGACATTTGTATTTTATAGGTAACTTTCGTGCTATATTTAAAGTTTCTAGACTCTTCAGTACCGCAGAAATCAATATTTAGGAAGTTTTTTGCTCCCGCAACCCTCTAGGGGATGTGGCACCGATATAAAATATAGCTTATGTTTGAGCAGGTTCTATCACCATTAATTTGCAACCATTATGTGTGACATCGGTTTCGTATTTCATACGATTGCATAAAAATCGTAATTTAGAACGCCTATAGAACTCTTTTCGCTCACTTGATCCTTTTAAATTTGAAATTTTCATTTGAAAATTCTTAGAAAGCATTTGCATCTTTGAAGTAATTACCATTCGAAATTTAAAATGTTAGACTCCCCCCCACCCCCCTCAGTAATACAAAATACGCAATTTAGAACATTTTTTGCTCCTCTCATCCCCAGGTGGTAGTGACGACATTGTAAAATATAGGCTATGTTGGAGCGGGAACTGTTACCATCGATTTGAAACCATTGTTTCTGAAATCGGTTTACATTTCCTGAGATTGCTTAGAAATTGCTATTTAGAACGTTTTTAGAACACTTTTCGTTCATTTTCACCCCTTTTAAATTTCTGATTTTTACGGAATTCTTCTCAGAGAGTATTTACATCTCATAAATAATTACCATGCCAAATTTCAAGTTGCTAGCGCCTTCAGTATCACAAAAATCACAATTTAGAAAGTTTCTTAAAACGCAACCGCAAGGTGGTAGTAACGCCGACATCATAGAGATCCTATATTGGAGCAAGGGCTGTCATCATCAATTTCCAACCGTTACTTTTGAAATAGATTGGGTACTTTCTGAGATTGCGTAGAAATCGCAATTTAGAACGTTTTTTAGAACGTTTTTCGTCCATTTTCACCCATTTTAAGTTTCGAATTAATTAAGAAATGTTCTTAGAGATCATGTATGTCTTATAAGCAACTACCATGCCTAGTTTCAAGTTTCTAGCCCCTGCAGTGTTACAAAAAACGCAATTTAGATCTTTTTTTTGCTCCTTCACCCCCTTTGAGATAGTGTCACCGACATGAAATACAGTCTATGTTGGAGCGAGGGCTGTCACCACCGTTTTCACACCATTATTTTTTTAAATCGGTTCGGTACTTCCTGTGATTGCGTAGAAATCGCAATTTAGAAAGTTTTTTAGAACGCTTTTCGCTCATTTTCACTCCTTTTAAATGCCGATTTTTTAAGAAATGTTCTTAGAGATCATTTGTATCTTATAAATCATATATGTATCATATGTAATCATATGAATCATTTGTATCTGCCCTGCCTAATTTCAAGATTCTAGGCCCTTCAGTAACAGAAAAATCGCATTTTCGAATGTTTTTTTGCTCCTGAACCCCCTTTGGGGGTATTGGCACCGACATAAAATGTAGCTTTATGTTGGAGCAAGGGTTACCACCATCATTTTGACACCATTATTTTTAAAATCGCTTTGGTACTTCTTGCGATTGCATAAAAATCGCCATTTTGAACGCTTTTTAGAACGCTTTTTTGCGCATTTTCATTCCTTTTAATTTTCGAATTTTTTAAGAAATGTTCTTAGAGATAGTTTATATCTAATAAGTAACTACCATGCCAAATTCCATGTTTCTCGGTCCTTCAGTAACACAAAAATCGCAATTTCGAACGTTTTTTTTTTTGCTTCTGCACCCCGTTTAGGGGTAGTGGCACCGACATAAAATGTAGCCTGTATTGACGCAATGGTTGCCACCATCATTTTGACACCATTATTTTTTAAATCAGTTTGGTACTTCTTGAGATTGCGTAAAAATCGCCATTTAGAACGTTTTTTAGAACGCTTTTGAGCATTTTCACCCCTTTTAAATTTCGATTTTTTTAAGAAATGTTATTAGAGATCATTTATATCTAATAAGTAACTACCATGCCAAATTCCATGTATCTGGACCCTTCAATAACACAAAAATCGCAATGTCGAACGTTTTTTACTCCTGCACCACCTTTAGGGGTAGTGGCACCGACATAAAGTGTAGCCTATGTTGGAGCAAGGATTGTCACCATCATTTTGACACTATTATTTCTGAAATCGGTTTGGTACTTCCTGAAACTGCGTAAAAATAGCAATTTAGAACGTTTTTTAGAACGCTTTTCGCGCATTTTCACAACTTTTTAATTTCGATTTTTCTAAGTAATGTCCTTAGAGATCATTAGTATCTTTATAAGTAACTACTATTCCAAATTTCATGTTTCTAGGCCCCTTCAGTAACACAAAAATTGCATTTTTAGAACGCTCCTGCACCTCCTTTTTGCCAGTGGCACGGGCATAAGTATAGCCTATGTTCTAAGTTGGACTAACATCATCATTTTGGTACCATTGCTTTTGGAATCGGTTCGGTAATTTCAGAGCTTACCTCCTACAAATAAACAATTTTTACCTCTTTATAATATTAGTATAGATATGTCACTTTTCATTTATAGAAAATGCGCAGTGATGAAACAAGAAAACGATACATCTCACAAAAAGTCATCCATAAGCTCATACTCGAGCAATTTATAACACTCTTTATTGCCTTAGTAAAAAAAAAAATACGAAAATTTCCTTATTTGGCGAAATATAGCTCTTTTAGTTATTAATATACCGTAAATAGGTTAATAGTTAGGCGTAGGCTAATAGTTACAACTTTTCAATATGTCAGCTAGGTATTAACATTGTCGAATGCCATTTTTGGAATGAATATTAGGGTCATCGCGGAGCAAATAAATTAGCTACTTGTCAGTGGTTGTATTTGCAAGACATTGCTTCACGGGTTGACGATGAAAATTAGGAATTAACTTTTACAGTGATAACTGCAACGGACAAAATAAAAACAAATGTATTATTTCATTATTCATGCATGCTTTTAAGGCACTAAAAATCAATAGAATAACTATAAAATTCTTGATCTGTGGACACACATAAAATGAAGGTGATATGCTGTTCATTCAGTAATAGAGAAACAAATTAAAAAAAGTCCTTCCGGCCAGTGCCGGGAGGAAGAGGTAGCTTTCATAATCCTTATTTAAAAAAAGCCAACTTATATCATGCAAACACACGAAGCTCAATTTAGTGGAAACCGAATATTGGAGATTCAATACTAATTTTTATCAATATAATGAATGAGAATTTCGCGAAATTAGTCAGCTTTATCCAAGCTGCTTTTCTTTAAAGTAACTTATATTTGGCTGCCAAATTCGGCAATTTCTTAAAGTGCCTGTCATTTTAAGACAACATGGTGGATGAGGCTAAGCAGTGAACTTGGTCGAGACCTTAGTAATTGCTGTGCACATGCTCACTCACATCGGAATCGGTTAATATATAGGAGTGCTGTCGCATGCAAAAAATCAGATTTTTCAAAATGTCACCCACAATAGAAATTGAAACTGCTATATCTGAGCCATTTTTTAAGGTAAAGACAAACAAAAAATGCTCCTGAATCCTTATATCAAGATCAAATACTTAAGAAAGAAGCCTTTTTCAATTTCTAATTTTTTTGCACCTCACTTTAAATATATATATATTTTTTAATTTAATGGCCGCCATTTTGAAACAAGATGGCTGATGAATCTGGCCAGCGAACTTGGTCGAGGTGTTGATGTATACTATCCACATGCCTTCTTACATCGAAATAGGCGAATACGTGTGTTATCGCATGAGAAATACAAGATCGTTTCAAAATGTTAGCCATGCTAGAAATTCAAAGTGCTATAAATCAACCATTTTTTAAGATATCAACAAAAGAACAAATTTTCAGAAACAAAAACTGCTCCGGAATCTTTGTATCAAGGCCAAACACATAAAAAAAATCTTTTTCATTTTCCAATTTTTTAATACCTCATTTTGAATTTTAAATTCAATTTTTTTTAAATGGCAACCCTTTTGAAACAAGATGGCGAATGAAGCTGGCCAACGAACTCGGTCGAGACATTGGTATGTACTATGTACAGACCAAGTAACATCCAAATAGGTTCATAAATACGCCTGTTATCGCGTGACAAAAATCAGGTCGTTTTAAAATGTCAGCCACAAGAGAAATTCAAAATGCTATTACTCAGCCATTTTTTTTTTAGATATAGACGAAAGAAAAACTGTTCCGGAATCTTTGTATTAAGGTCAAACACATACAAAAAAAATCTTTTTCATTTTCCAAATTTTTGGTATCTCATTTAAATTTTTTTATTTTTTAATTTTTTTAAATGGCCGCCATTTTGAAACAAGATGGCGGATGAAGCTGGCCAACGAACTCGGTCGAGATATTTGTATGTACTATGTACACACCGAGGTACATCCAAGTTGGTTCATAAATACGCCTGTTATTACGTGAGAAATATCAGGACGTTTCAAAATGTCAGCCACGCAAGAAATTCAAAATGCTACAACTCAGCCATTTCTTGAGATATAGACGAAACAAAACCTGCTCCCGAATCTTTTTATCAAGGTCAAACACATAAGAAGAAAATATTTTTTCAATTTTCAATGTTTGGTACCACATTTCAAATTTAAATTTTTCTTAAAAATTTAAATGGCCGCCATTTTTAAACAAGATGGCGGGTGAAGCTGGCCAACGAACCCGGTCGAGACATTGGTATGTACTATGTATAAACGAAGTTACATCCAAATCGGTTCATAAATACGCCTTTTATCGCGTGACAAAATTCAGGACGTTTCAAAATGTCAGCCACGCTAGAAATTCAAAATGCTATAACTCAGCCATTTTTTAAGATATAGACGAAACAAAAACTGCTCCGAAATCTTTGTATAAAGGTCAAATACATAAGAAAAAAATATTTTTCCATTTTCAATTTTTTGGTACCACATTTCAAATTTTAAATTTTTTAAAACAATTTAAATGGCCGCCATTTTGAAACAAAATGGCGGATGAAGCTGGCCAACGAACTCGGTCGAGAGATTGGTATGTACTATGTACACACCGAATTACATCCAAATCAGTTCATAAATACGCCTTTTATCGCGTGACAAAATTCAGGACGTTTCAAAATGTCAGCCACGCTAGAAATTCAAAATGCTATAACTCAGCCATTTTTTAAGATATAGACGAAACAAAAACTGCTCCGGAATCTTTGTATAAAGGTCAAATACAATAAGAAAAAAATATTTTTCCATTTTTAATTTTTTGGTACCACATTTCAAGTTTTAAATTTTTTTTAAAATTTTAAATGGCCGCCATTTTGAAACAAAACGGCGGATGAAGCTGGCCAACGAACTCGTTCCAGACATTGGTATGTACTATGTACATACCGAATTACATCGAAATCGGTTCATAATTACGGGAGTTACAGTGTGACATAGGCCAGATATATATATATATATATATATATATATATATATATATATATATATATATATCAATTTTGAACGGAGGTTGGTTTCGGGGTCTGGGGGTCATGATCGATGAAAATATACCAAAATTTTTTGAAATCGCTTTCCTCCGAACGGCTGCAATAGGTAGCTTTTTTGTAAAGAAAGCTACCTAAAACAAAAAATGCAGCCAAATTTACATCCCTCAACAGTATGCGACATTGATTACAACACCAAAAAGGCGTGGCTTTATTTTTCAGTGAATGAATTAGTTCATACCGATTTTTTAGATTTCAAACGATTGATTGGCAAAATGAGATGTGCTTGACGAAGTGGGATGTGGTTAGATTTGAAAGATAGCGAAAGTAACAATCTTCACTTATCTAGAATCAAAATTTTAAGATTTTATAAATCAAAACCTATTTCATTCAACGTAAAATATGCTTATGATCAAGGTGATTTTTCTGAGTTTGAAATTAAATCTAGAGGTAAAAGAGGGCTTTTACCTTTACACAGAGCGTATATGAAACCCTTTCTTTTAAATTGTAAATGAACGGAAGAATTGCTTGTCTCTAATTGCTTCCAAGCATATTCCTCAAAGTTAAGGCACTTTTTTCCAACATTATAAACTCACAATTTGGATAAAGGACTAGTGTCGCATCCATACAGAACTTTTTAAAAGAAAAATCCAGTTTAAGAAAGTCCTATAAAATGCTGCAAAATTCATTTTATAAGAATATCAAATAAAAAAACAAAAATCATTGCCCACGCGCCCTACAGGCGGAGGTAGATTTCGAAGTTAAGTACTAATTTCACCAACAAAGACTAAATCCAGAATAGAGATAAACCAAGTTTAACAATTTTATCTGGCCGCTTTTGACGAATTTTTAATTTCATTTTTCTGTAAGAGCTGGTTTTATCAGAATCATATTAAGGCGGTATTCAAAAAGATATTTCTCCACGCTCAACAACTCGAAATTTTCTGGCACATTTTTCACTCATTTTTAAAAGTAAAAACATGAAACTTGCTGACGTGATTTTTTGAAGAGATTTATTAGTGACCTGTGTTTTAATTTTTGTTTAATATATTAGAACTTGATTTAAAAACAATTATTTTCTTAGTACGATCAGTTTTTTTTCTTTTCCAGCGCTATGGCTTCGGGAAATTCGGTTCAAAAGGCCCACTTTGACAACATTTCTTTAAATATATTCTGCCTTTAAAAAAAAAAAAAACATCGACCAATACGGCATATTATGTAGTTTCTGAATAACAGAACCAGCCAATTGGATGCGTTTGAGAGCAAAAATTAATTTATAAATGAGTCAGAAAATAAGCCGTTTGGATTTGAGTACACCTTTAATACGATAATTTTTCCTCAACCCCTATTTTTGTTTAATTTGATTTTGCTGTAAGAGTTGGTCCTATCAAAAACTTGACGATATGAAAGTTGTAGATAATATTCAGAAAAGAAATAATAAATTTAAGCGGATTATGAATTGACGAAGTTAGGAATTTGTTTCTCCCTAAAACCCAATTTTTTTCGCCCCTTGAGCCCATTTTTAATTTTATCATAAGTCTGTGATACACAATTTTTTTGGCCCTTTTTCTAGAAGCAATAATAACTTTAAACTGATTTGATATGTATTATAATTAAGAAGTTATAGGTTTTTTTCGGTTTTCACAAAACCTCTGCCCATTTCCACACCCTTGGTCCGATTTTGTCCATTACCGAACTTAACCGAGATTTACTACCCCTCTATTTTATGTATTCGTTTGAAAGACATTTGCGCAGAATTATGGAAGTTATCCTGTCCACAAAAAATTTATATAGATAGAGAGATATATAAAGTTTTGAACTGGGGTGGTTTTGGATTCTAGTGGTCATGGTCGGCGTAGATCTGCAAAAATATTTCAGAAATTCTAATGTAGGGGAAAATGTAATAGGTAGAATTTCTTACGAAATCTACCTAAAGAGAAAAGAGAAAAACACTTACCTAGTTTTTCGTTTCAAATTAAGTATTTTTAAAAAATCTGTGATATTGTCTGTTATATTTTTTATTTGAATAATTATTTTTCTTTTCAAAAGTTTGAAGAAGCTACAAAACAAATGAAGTAATTTGTTCATGCTTTCGGAGAAAATAACTCTTGAAAACTGACAAAAACATGTTTGTTTTTGAATTGTTACTAAATAGCAACAAATAATTATTGTATTTTTTGTTCTCCTAAATAAGGTTCCCTTTTATAATAATATAGTTTATAAATATATAGAATATTTTGACCTGGTAAATATTATTATTGGAGCATGAAAAATAACTTATCTACTTCGTTTCCTTTTCAATTGTTATAGAAAATATTGTGATGACGTAATTACATCTATGTGATTTATTAATTTAATAATCAGTTCTTGTATTCTTGTTTTGCATATTTATTTTGTAGTAACTACAATTTTGTTTCGCTGAAATGCAGTTCTAAGATCATAGTTGAATAATAATTATAAAAAAGTTTTGAAATATGCTTTTATTTAAATTTAATTCCATAGAAACCTTGTTATGAATCTGCGGTTGATTCTTACTTTGATGCAAACTAATATTTTTGATAATGATTGATAATTTATTAAAGTTAAAACATTGCGATTAAAAAAAATCCACATTATTGCACATACTATTTTGAAAGGCGACAGGAATTTGACAAATTGAGCAGCAAGAAAAGTGTCACAACTCATCAAGGGGTTACATTTATCAGGGTGCAGGGTATGAATTTACTAAATCCACCCTATCTCTTTTATGTCTTGATTCTTAAAGGTTTTAAGCATTTTTTATACACTTTTACATATGCATGCAGAATTAAGTACTATCGTTTTATCTTACATTTAAAAAATGCGAAACTTCATTTGCCTCTCCTGTAAAATTTACTTTTGTTGAGATGTGCCACTGCACATGTGTAGCTGCACAAAAGAATATGAGTACATTTCCCGCTATTGGCTGTAAATGTTGAAATCTGATTTTCAATTGTGTTATGCGTTTTCTAAAATGTTTACTGAAATACTTTCTTTACCTTTTTAAAAGGCAAAATTTTGTGAAAATTTTCTAGGATTGTTTAAAAGTGTTTCATAATATATGCTTTGGTGCAGGATTTTACTTTTTAATTAGGATTTCTAAATTGATTTCATTTCTCAACGTACTATCATAATTTAATTAATATGAATCTGTTACTTAATTGAAGCTCATTTAAAAAACATTTTCTTTAGAAAAGCATTCTTTATTTTTAAATAATTTTTCATTAATTTCTCCTTTTGATGTTTAAAATACTTCGCTGTTGCAATTTTACAGACAGGTGGCCATTTTTGGCTAATGTGGTTTGGAGCCTAATTAAATCCATTGTTGTTGTAACTCGCACACAATTGTAATCATAAAGTATATTTAGAGAGTTATCATCTGTGGTGGGCTAAAGGTAAAATACTTTAAAATTAATGTATTAATTTATAATAAAGTCGTAACGCGCATTTACTTTTGCCGTTTTTAGCGCTTTGCCAGAGGTCACGATGGACGTTGGTTTCTCGCGCGGATAGTCTTTTACCTTCCCATAGTGTATTAAGATTTAGTTTATGTGAAAGAAGGTCGTAGTCGACGATCGGTAAAACTGTAATCCACCTGTTCTAGGTGTTTTTAATCCTTTATCTACTGACGGTACTTATAAGTACCATTAAAATAACTTATTATAAAATTCATTTAATACATCGATTAGTAGTAATACAGTTTAGAATGACTTATAGATGCATTACTTTATCTTGTTACAAAAGCAGTATTGGTTACACAAAACAAAAATATTTTTAGAAGGATGATTTCTTTTGTGTTTGCATCTTTTTAGTTTTGGCGTTGGTGGGAGGTGGGGAGGGATTTTTCAATTCGGATATATTTCTATTTCTATTGTAAGAACTATATATTTCAATTAATTAATTTATGATCGTACGTTGAGAAATGAATTCAACTTATAAGTCCTAATAAGAAAGTAAAATTATGCACCAAAGCATATATTATGAAACACTTTTCAACAATCCCAGAAAGTTTTTAAAGTTTGCCTTTTAAAATGGTAAAGAAAATATTTCAGCGAAATATATTTGTATATTTTCTAATTTTACAAAATACTAAGGAAAGTATTTAAAATAAAAGATTTGAGTGGGGTTATAAATATTTCACAAAATCCCTATGAATTCAAATTTAATTAATCCTTCTAAATCCTTCAATGCTTATAAAATCCTTCAAATTTTTGTTAAATGATTATGTAAATCTTCTAACTTAGTTGCAAAAGTTCATGAAAAAGGCTTTAGAAGATAAAATTTTCCTAATTTAGTACATAAAGGGTTAATCTGTGAATTATAGGTGTGAAATGTCTACGTGTAACTAAGTAGAAATTTTTGTATTGTGAATATTGTCCAAAATAAATGTGATGTAAAGTTACGAGTAAATCCTTACTGCATCGAAATTCATGCATTACAAAATTCTAAAAATATTAAAATGTTGCATTGCCATCGGAAATACACCTGCGAACATAATTTTTATAATTCTAGCCGTTCAGGAAGTGAGTGAAACATCTATTAGAAAATTAAACTTTAATATACAAAAAACAAGTTGAGTAAATCAATTACAAAATTAAACTTTGATATACAAAAAACAAGTCAAATAAAAGTGTGTAAAAATAGACTGTATTTCGAATGTAACTCGGAGTTTTGTTTGTAATTTTATCAATAATAAAGATATCTTATGGAATAATAAAAAACTCATACTACAATATATAATAAAACACGCATACACACATAAATAACGCCTGCATTAAACAGTTAAAGGTATATATAAATATTATACAGACATACATACAATAAATACAATAAACCCAACTGGAGTGAAAAATTAGCCAGAGCCAGGAATCGAACCCGGGACCACAGTGTACAAGACTAAGCTCTGGCTAATTTTTCACTCCAGTTGGGTTTATTGTATTTATTGTTTGTATGTCTGTATAATATTTATATATACCTTTAACTGTTGAATGCAGGCGTTATTTATGTGTGTATGTGTGTTTTATTATATATTGTAGTATGAGTGTTTTATTATAATTATCGTAGATCGGTGTAATAGTAAAATCTATTCATCGTTGTCCGGTCATCCAAGGCTATCGTATAGATGTCTGGTGACTTCCCCAACATGGCTTATTAGTGAGAAATTGCAGACTCAGGCATCGGTCGGAGTGGCTCAGTGGTTAGAGCGGCTGTCGTGTATACTGTGGTCCCGGGTTCGATTCCTGGCTCTGGCTAATTTTTCACTCCAGTTGGGTTTATTGTATTTATTGTTTGTATGTCTGTATAATATTTATATATACCTATATCTTATGGAAGTTCAACACAGAGTTACCTTTGTTTGTGTAAAATATAACGATATCTCAAGAAGGGGTAGAAGTGTCTACCATTCTTTTGTGAATAATACCAAATGCTCCATATGTAATTGACATCACCTATGGTCTCACTGAACCAAATACTATACAATTTCAGGATTACCCGTGATATCCTAGTATTTCAATCAAAGCAAGGTAAATCTATTAAAAACTGTTTTTTAGGAATATTTATTTTTGTTAAAGTTATGAACAATAATATTTTTACCCGACTGAAAAGAAGGGTTATGTGTTTCACGCGTATCTGTGTATGTGGATTTCTTTATACCCTCGAAACATCCCAACGGCTGAATGGATTTTAATGAATGTGGTCTCTATCGATTCGCCTTAACGGCCCGATGGTAATAGGCTAGGTTTTATTTTTATTAATTCAAAAAAGCGGCCGTAAAATACAAAATGGCGGTAGAGACGAAAAAAAATTACGCACCCTATTGAGTGGCATGTCATTGGATAGGTTTTTCAAAATGAAGACGATGTTACATTGACTATTTTACAGTCAGAAGCTCCGTTAAAATATTATACAACCTGGAAGTTGTGTATGTATTGTGGATCTCTAGCTTTACTGCGACTCTAACCATGATAGACATCTATAGACCTCATCAAACCAGTGTTAATAGATAGGAGCTAACAGTTAAACACAACTTAAAAGTCATCAATACAAGTAAATAAAAAAAATAGATAAGTAATATAAACAAATAATATAAAACAAAAATATTTTAAGTCAATTCCTACTTAGGTCAATAAGAGAATTTTTTTCTCCCATTCTTCTTTCCTTTTGAGTGGTGTATAAAATGCCTTGATCAAGAAGAGGGCTCTCACGGTCTTAAAATACCTTGATCAAGAAGGGGGCTCTCTCGATTATTGAAAATTAATTAATTTAATTTAATTAATGAATTAATATTTGAAAAAAAACCGGATTAACATCAAGTGTCATCCACTACAAGTTTAAAAATATTATTTGAGCTTGATTGGATGAATAATAAGTATTTTATTAACGATTGAAAATTTGAACAAGATATATATAGCGAGAGTGTGAGCTAATAGTAGGAATTGAAAAAAAAAATTGTTTCACATTGATGAGAAATAATTAATTAGTTCGCAGTCGGGTTTTTTTATATTTTAAATTTAATTGTTTATTAACTAAATAAATCAATTAGGACATATACAAACGTTGTTTCCAATAGTGTGCTCCAGCACCCCTTAAAGTCTGAATAAAGATTGCATCCCCTGTATCTGGGAGCACGGCAGTGCGTCCGCCAAGTTCGCACAAGCCGTAAGCTACCTTTTCCTGAATCATTTCGGCATACTTTCCACCCCCTCATAACGTCGTTTTAGGGAGAGATATAGAATTTTTCCTTTTATACACATGTTCATATGGTCAAACTGAACTAACGTTCCACAATTTCATGTTTCTGTATTTAGTAGTTTTCGAAATATTGAATTCCGAAAAAGTGCTTTTTTGTCACTGACTCACTTCGCATCATCAAATAACTAAGGTACTTCTAAAAGTCGTAGAATCATGAAATTTCACAAGTAAGTAGGGTTTGTAGCACAATTAACCAGAAAAATCTGAAAACACAGAATTTCCGCTTCTAAACCCTCCAAACAGGGGGTGTTTATTTGGCCGTATGCATTCAATTGGGCCAATGTTGGTCGCCAAAACTCGATTACAGAGTTTTGAAGGTGTCACGTAATTTCAAGCTGAATAAAATTGTATATGCTTTCCCGAAAATGCTGATTAAATAGAAAAAATGAATATACCTAAAAATTTTAATCAGTATAGGTTATGATATATTTACGATATTAAAACAATAAAACATTTACCAAAATATAACCGCAATTCGGTACGTTTCTGATATCGTAGCCTTGGCGAAATAGAGAAAATAGCCTTGACAAGAAAAGAAATGTGATAATAACGTATTTTCTGGCAACCTATTTACTGTGTTATATACACAAGCAATTTTTTCCATTTGTATACAATTTATTTAGTGTAAGGAACCCGTTTATTTATTTTTATATACCAACATAAATAATTTGTATATAAAAAACAAAATTTTATACATGTATAAATAAAATGTTTATATGTATATAAGGTACTTGTTAGTTATCCCGTCGACCAATTTCGCCAAATTATATAAATTGCCAAACCACTCGCCTAATTATACAAATTGGCGTAATTTTTATTTAAAATAGCGAAAAAACAAATTAGTCATTATAACATTAATAAAAATACAAATAAAACGTCAAAATAAAAATCATTTGATGACGTAAACACGTTTTGTGAAGTGAATGCGACATTTACGATCAACCATTATTGGCATTTAATCTTAAACTTTGGCGACAGTAATTTGGTCGACGGGATAACTAACAAGTACCGTATATATATATATATATATATATATAAATAACATAAAAGTTCATCAGGTTTGTTTTCATAGTTGTTTATATCATTTGGCAACATATCTCAGTTTCTGAAGTACGAATTGCGCCAAGATTTTTAAAAAATGCCAAGGTCCCTATAGTGGAAAAGTATCCTAATTCTCATATGAAAATTTAAAAATCTCCTTTTAATTAAATGAAATGTGTAACTAATAAAGATGTCTTTAACGATGTGCGACAGATACGGCGCCCGAAGACCGCTGCTAATGTTATTATATTGTATTATTAGACTACTTACTGTTAATTTATTGTTAATTTTAAAACTGTAAAAGAAAGATTATAGTTATAGATAAGATATGTTAGTCACCAAAACCCGATTACAGAAAATTAGCCTGGGTTATAAAGGTGTTACATGATTTCAAGCTGAATGAATTTTTATGTGCTTTTACAAAAATCTTAATAAGGCAAATCTTTCAGTTTATCTGTCCATCTTTCTATGTTTTACTTCCTTAAAACAAATTTTATTAAAGACCGGGAGGCGTCTGCACAGATCATCACCTCATCGAGTTGACGTCTGAAATTTTAGGATTAGCTAAAAATCGATTGGCGTATTAAAATGTAAATGGTCAGCCAAGTCATATCTTTGTGGAAAGCACCTACAGACCCATTTTTACCGGGTTGATTGGTGGATTTTCCATTGTGATTTCCTGCACCCATTCCTCCATGTTTCCATACTTTTGTATGCAGGAAAATACAATAGTAAACCTATCAGTCAACCACTAAAATTAGGCCTTCAGATGGTTTCTACCAAGACATGAATTAACAGACCAGTTGGATTTTAATATGCTAATCTAGTTTTGACTAATCCTAAAATTTCAGCTGTAATCTCGATGAGGTGATGGTGTGTGCAGACGCCTCCCGGTCTATTATAAATGTCGGAATTCTAATCTCAATAGCACTCTGGTCAATCTGGCAATTATCCCTACTATTTATGGAAAATTATACCTTTAAGTGCGTTTTAGTGATGTTAATGAACGTTATGCATATGCATCATTCATATAATACATATGCATACAATACGTAATACATTTGCACCATACATATTATAGGTATATGTATAATACATAATACATATGCATCATTATGACGTCAGAATAAACAAAACATTTTTTGTCGCCAAATTTGAGAATTGACAGGATATATTACCAAATTTGGCGACACTTTGCAAAATGTTGACAAGCTTGGTGAGTATTTGACGCTAGTGGCTATTTTTCAATGAGTTAATTATTAATGCGAGCCATCTATTTATATTTTTCCGCATATCAACTGAATAGTTAAATGGTATAACGTACGAATATTTCCAAAGTGCCAATAGTTTCGTCACTGCACAAAACCCCTGCCATTGTTATTATATTGAACTGTTATTATACTTACTGTGACTATGTTGTTAATCTTTACTCTGCTAAAACTTCTGTATTATATAAAGAGAATTTACGGAAACTATTAAAGCACCGAAACTGCCAGTTCTCCTTATGATTTTTATAATTCTATAATATGTAAACTGTTAATAGATATGTACCTTAGAATGAATCTTCTATAATCCGGTTCTTTGCATTTTAGTTTTCAAATTTCGAATAAAATTAGCTAAAATCTTAAAACCATGGCACATTGGCTAATTCCTCAACAAGATTAGATGAAAATAAAGAAAGATTTTCAAATGGATCAATGGCAGTGAGCCCGTAGACCTTCTATTCTTCCGTAATCGAGTCTATTGAACAGGTTAACGTGAAACAAAAAGATATTAGCATCAATATGGTTTAATGTAAATGCAGATATTGTCAAAGGATTTCATAAGAACCATTTCTCTTGTACCCAATCGTAACAGTTAAAATACAACAACTGGCAGTGAGCCCAATTAGAAACGATCACTTAATAGGATTAAAAATTTCCGCATTAGAGAACGAATCGTAACTGATAAGGAAACATGCATAAGTGAGTTAAGATATATTTGTCATGAAAGATGAAATACATAACACAAAATATATGACGTGCTTCCATGATCGTAAGGAGTTCTTGATTTCTCTATCAAAAGCTTCCGACATGGTGAAATAATAGGCAAGTAAATTATGAATAACAGTAATATGATGCAACGTTTAACATGCAATTAATAGAGCAAATACTGCTTGCTAGAGGCGGCTAGTACTTTAATACCAAAAGAAATAAAGTATAAATTTGTAAAGCTCAATAAAATAAATCTAGGTATTTTTATGTTAGCCGGGCGCGAGTGGCAAATCGCCAAATACTATTCCTAACTCCATTGTTTATATTGCATTCATTTCATTTAAAAATATAAACTTTTCAGTCATCTTATTTAAAGTAAATGCATTTCCCTCATTTTATTTAATAGAATATGTAACATATAAATAAATAAATAAGTAAATAAGAAATAATAACGTAAACCAAAATATTTTATTTGAAAAATCAAACCATTGTTACTAATTTACACATGTGAAAAATGAAAACTGCTATTGGCGAAAAAACAAAATGCTAATGAGAAGATTTGCTCCCGGCTAACATAAAAGTACCAAAATGTAAGTTTTTTTTTTATTACTATAGTTTAGAAACAAAATTGAAAAAACATACAAAAAGTAGCGATATCCCAACAAAATGTTTTCGGTAAAAAAAAGAAAAAAGCGCCAAGTTCTCCTTAATGTTTCGGCCAGAAAAAGTAGTGATATCTGAAGTTCGCACAAGTTAAAAGCCAAACATCCCAAATCTTTCATTGAAAATGGCTTCCTGCGACTTGGCCGTTAATGCCTTTGAGAGGGTTTTTCAAATTTTAAAGTATGTACAAATGAGCTACATGACAACTACATTTTTTCATTATTTTAGGCATCTTGTTGCACAAAGTACAGAAATAAATTACACATTTAAAAAAAAACATTTAAACCACTTCAGTATATTTAAATACTTAGAAGTTAAAAATAACAAAATACTTGTTTCAGAAGATAATATCTCTAATTGATAAAACATAATTAGTATCAGCTTTTAACAGTTTATAAATCGAATACCTCTTAATGTATGCAAACAAACTATAATAAATGTTGAAACAAAAAAAATCTCTTTCGTCAATGCACAAGATTTCAATATTATACAATAAAATATTATGTAACATATAGAGAGATTTGAAGTAAGTAAATTTTGTTTTATTTCTTGGGTTTTACGTTAATGACTTCAGCTTTAGACCGTACAAAATGGCAATTAAACCACCAGTGGACTAAATGATCTGTAATCAAAACTAATGTTTGTTGAAACTGGATGGTATTTATCAGAAATCTTTTACTTATAATGTCTTTATGTGAATTTGCCTCTTTGCATTCTAATATTACTTTTAAAATTTAAATAATTCATAAATGCGAAATTTCCAATCATTAATTTTGAAATGCTGTGGAAGGCATTAACGGCCAAGTCGCAGGAAGCCATTTTCAATGAAAGATTTGGGATGTTTGGCTTTTAACTTGTGCGAACTTCAGATATCACTACTTTTTCTGGCCGAAACATTAAGGAGAACTTGGCGCTTTTTTCTTTTTTTTACCGAAAACTTTTTGTTGGGATTATATATGTTTCTGGAAATAAGCGGAAAATATACCATATTTCTGCATTTAAAACAGCAAAGCAATCCACCACGTGGTACACGGGACATGCCCGCTATACTTCCTAGTATGCAGAACATAGATAAAAATTTTTGTATTTTTTTTTTTTTTTAATTAACCAACAACTACAATATACAGTAGGCTCTCGATTAACCGTGATGGTCGGGAAATGCCTCGTTCCGGATACACTAATTTTACGGATAATCGAATTTGTACAAATTTTTATGAAAAATTTTGGAAAAAGCATAGAAAATGTCGAATTATTATACAATAGGACATTAATGATTTAATTAATACAAAAGAAAGAGAATGAACATAAATTTTAATGTTGTTTAGATTTAGAATTAGTACAATATCAAAAAGAAAAAGAAGAGTAGTTTACCTCACTATTTTTTTGTGCTGATTGAAATGATAGAAGTCTGATTTCGGTTTTCATGTACTCTTCGAAAAATTTTAATGCGCAAATTTCTCAATATCATTTTTTCAGCATGTATAATTTCATCTTCTCGCTCCAATTAATTCGCGCTTCCTAATTAAGTAGCACCTCGGTGTGTACTAATGCGTCACCTTGACTTAATTTTTGATGAGTTACAAGATTTTCTTCATCACTTTCAGGACGTTCTTCGAAATTCCTTCTTTCTTTTATCCACAACCGATACGCGACACAATATCATCGCAACATTAAAATTCGTAACTTTCCAATTTTGAGTCTTTGTTAATCCATTGTTGCACTGCTTTTTCATCCACATTTTCAGAACAGTTTTTTAACTATCTCAAATCCTCTAAGATTTTATTCTTCTAATTAGTACTATCGTCGACTTCTGCAGGAATCTCATTTCTTCCATCCGATAAAATTGTTCTCCATGATTTCTTAACCGTGGTGCTTTTTTACGGATTTACATGCAGCAACAACATAATAAATTGTTTTCAAAACTGTGAGATTTTTATCGTTCCGGTTAATCCATAATCCGGATAATACGATTACGGATAATCGAAAGCCTACTATTTACAGATACAGAGTGTTGACGAATTCAACCAACGAAAAATTCAGATGCGTGATAGTAGGCATTAAGAGGATGAAAAATTGCCGTATAACATGGGGTAGCAAACCACTTGTTTAGTAATGTTTAGTACAGGTTCTTTCGCCCTAACTGAAGTCGACTGTAATAATTTTGCGAAAAATAAAAACATTGCAATAAAAATGCAACGATATGTACCTTGTTTTGCATGAATTGTGATAACATTACAAATAGTTCTGGAAAAACAGGGTGCCTACGCACTCGAGGATACACGATGAACTGATAATCGCAGTCCAAAACATGAAATGTTAAGTGCATACTGCTCATACGTTTAATGAAAACTTCTACCATATTTTTTTGGTATTTTAATATTTACAACAAAGGAGAACATCTCTAATAACAGTTTCATTATATTATACCTCAGTTTTATAAAAGTTAATACCTTCAATCAAAGATGGGTTAGGGTAGAACACCCAGTATTTATGACTAAATAAGTGGTTTACGATTCAATGTTCTATGTAATTTATATATATATATATAATAAAGATTAAATCGCAAACATATTAACAAATTGGTAAAATTCTAAAAATGAACAATATATGCACATTGGAAACCAGTATGTAAGCCTACAGAATCATCAGAGATGCTTACAGGTTTAATTCATAATGAAGATGCGTTATTTCATTCAATTTTGTCAACATAAAGCTTAAAATGACAAAATGTAGCTCCTCATAGCGCAACAGAAAACAAAATAAATGATAAAAAATCAAGAGATCTAAAGAAAGATACACCTCACACAAGATATTAAAAACTGAAAAATGATTAGAACACAATACCTCAATTATAGACAAAAACCCAAAACTCCCAAATTTGACCCACAAAATTATAACATGTAAGGATGCAATCAGATTTAAGACTATTAAAATACGTGGCATGGATGAAAGTGTCCACTGAACCAGCAGATAGTCAATGAAAACAAAACCACTGCTTCCACCTAGTTTGAAAAAGGAAAACTATATGGTAACTAGATGGTAACATGGAAATTATCCCAGAGAGAAACATTCGCCTTGCATGCAATATTTCAAATAAAATCAAATTTCAAAGTAATTGCTTAAGAGGCGCAAAGGTCAAGATAGTGAAAAAGATTCCATACATACCATATTCCATACATTCCATACTCGGGCCATCAGTACAGCGCACTGATATTCTACCGACTAAACCACATGGAACGATACCCAGCCTAGAAAATTTCTCACTATTATATGTTGGCAAGGCTACAAACGCAGCACAAGATGGAATAATTATCGTAAGCTACCGACACGGACAAACACGAAAGTAAATTAAATCCAGCATCGATAGAAACTATATTAATACATGGAAATTATCCGAGAGCGAAACATTCGCCTTGCCTACAATACTTCAAATGAAAATCAAATTTTAAAGTAATTGCTTAAGAGGCGCAAAGGCCAACATAGTGAAAAAGATTCCATACAGGGACTCGAAACAGTGTCATCAGTACAGCGCACTGACGTTCTACCGACTAAACCACATGGAACGATATCCAGCCTGGAAAATTTCTCACTATTATATGTTGGCAAGGCTACAAACGCAGCACAAGATGGAATAATTATCGTGAGCCACCGACACGGAGCAAACACGAAAGTATATTAAATCCAGCGTCGATAGAAACTATATTAATACATGGACATTATCCCAGAGAGAAACATTCGCCTTGCCTACAATATTTCAAATGAAAATCATATTTCAAAGTAATTGCATAAGAGGCGCAAAGGCCAACATAGTGAAAAATATTCCATACAGGGACTCGAACCCGGGCCATCAGTATAGCGCACTGACGTTCTACCAACTAAACAACATGGAACGATACCCAGCCTGGAAAATTTCTCACTATTATATGCTGGCAAGGCTACAAACGCAGCACAAGATGGAATAATTATCGTGAGCCACCGACACGGAGCAAACACGAAAGTAAATCAAATCCAGCATCGATAGAAACTATATTAATAAATGGAAATTATCCCAGAGAGAAACATTCACCTGGCCTACAATATTTCAAATGAAAATCAGATTTCAAAGTAATTGCTTAAGAGGCGCAAAGGCCAACATAGTAAAAAAGATTCCATACAGGGACTCGAAACAGGGGCATCAGTATAGCGCACTGACGTTCTACCGACTAAACCACATGGAACGATATCCAGCCTGGAAAATTTCTCACTATTATATGTTGGCAAGGCTACAAACGCAGCACAAGATGGAATAATTATCGTGAGCCACCGACACGGAGCAAACACGAAAGTATATTAAATCCAGCGTCGATAGAAACTATATTAATACATGGACATTATCCCAGAGAGAAACATTCGCCTTGCCTACAATATTTCAAATGAAAATCATATTTCAAAGTAATTGCATAAGAGGCGCAAAGGCCAACATAGTGAAAAATATTCCATACAGGGACTCGAACCCGGGCCATCAGTATAGCGCACTGACGTTCTACCAACTAAACAACATGGAACGATACCCAGCCTGGAAAATTTCTCACTATTATATGTTAGCAAGGCTACAAACGTAGCACAAGATGGAATAATTATCGTGAGCCACCGACACGGGACAAACACGAAAGTAAATTAAATCCAGCATCGATAGAAACTATATTAATAAATGGAAATTATCCCAGAGAGAAACATTCGCCTTGCCTACAATACTTCAAATGAAAACTAAATTTCAAAGTAATTGCTTAAGAGGCGCAAAGGCCAACATATTGAAAAAGATTCCATACAGGGACTCGAACCCGGGCTATCAGTATAGCGCACTGACGTTCTACCGACTAAACTACATGGAACGATATCCAGCCTGGAAAATTTCTCACAATTATACGTTGGCAAGGCTACGAACGCAGCACAAGATGGAATAATTATCGTGAGTCACCGACACGGAGCAAACACGAAAGTAAATTAAATCCAGCATCGATAGAAGCTATATTAATACTCAAAATAGTGGCTCACAATAATGGCTTACGATAATTATCGTGATATAATTATTAATTAAAATATAGTAACTAGATTTTTAACAAAAATGTTTTTCAGTGCTGCCATCTATACCCATAGAAAAGAGTGAAATCAAATGAAGAAATCAAGAAATGGTTTAAATTAACCTGTATTTAAAGTAGAATATATATATATATATATATATATATATATATATATATATATATATATATAACCATTATATAATTACAAATCATCATCTATTTCCAATTACTATAATTAAATCAATAAATTAATAAATTTAGCAGCAAATCATAACTGTGACATTATACAAAATAAAGATGGAACCCTTAACAATTAATACAAATTAATCAAAATCCCCTAATTCATTAGCACATTGCGTACGATTAATCCATATAAAACATATAAAAACCACCAAATTTCGAAAAATAACCTATTGAAGACAAAAGAAACAAATAACCAGCAAAATAATGTTGAACCATTAAAAGACGTATCGTATCGTAAACAAATAATAGATCAAATGGATGGATGTAGACGGAAGCTTATACAGCATTTCACTTTTTCAAGGGTACATGAAGTACTAATATAAGCAGAAGCATAGTCGATGTCTGTAATAGAAACCAACACTAGCCTAAAAATTGAATTCCATATGTACCCAATCGACCACACACCAAAAAGCATAAATTTACTATGCCAGATAAATTGAATTTAAAAAAAATTATTAATCAATGCAAGATCCGTAATAATGAATAATATGAATAGATAGAAACATTTAAATTTAAGACATACCCAACAAAAGAATTCCAATGACTTAATTACAACTCAAACATGTATCCAAATTTAGCACAGCAAAAGTCCCGCCTAATTAATGGTACAGTTAAAATCGAATCCTTACGGTTGCAAATCATCACAGCGTGCAGATAATAATCACATTCTTATAAATATAATAATTATAACTAAAATATATAGTCTTTATAATAAAAATTATTATATGCATTTAAACGATCCTGGAATAAAATATTACTAAATTGTACATAAAGAAGTATATTTTTAAGAGATATAATAAAATATAAAAAAAAAGTATGGCAGCAAAATATTTAGAACTAAATAAATAATTATTTAATGCTGCCATCTAGTTGAAATTCATAAAATTAAAGTTAATAAAGACTATAATTGAACGCAATCACATCTAAAATAAAAATAATTTGTAGTGTTGCCATCTGTTGTAAATACCAGATATAATTATAGGAAAATTGCAAATTTAAAATATTTTTAATATTAGAACCGATTAAGTCACTTTCATACAGCACAACAATAACATTCCAAAAAAGCACAACTAAATATCGATAATAATCCCTTAGCATCTTTATTATAATTTTTTATAATTATTTTTAATTATTTTATTATATATTAAGTAAATTGATAATAATTTCAATTAAGTTACAATTATAATAATGTAAAATTATGTTTCTATTAAGCACATAATAAATTTAATGTTTTAAATTTTAAATGTTCTTTACAGGATGAGGAGGGGATGTATACAAACAAATTACAACATTTCTTCATAATGATATATACAAATATCATAAACTGTATTAACGTCCACCATTATAAATCGAAATATATTGAAGTAAATCAATAAAAGTGAATTGAAATTATATCAATATAATTATATATATATATATGTGTGTGTGTATGTGTGTGTATATGTATTAGGTGCATGTCAGTGGGACATCCCAAAACATTTCATTATTTATAGCAATCTTTGTAATTCTGATTATTACAGCGTTTAGAAGTGTAGTTCAATTACGCAACTATTAAATTCGTGCTTTATTTACTTATTTATTTATTTATTTATAATTTTACGAAGTTTCAATTTTGTTTTTCAGTTTAATTATAAAATATTAATGGAAATTCTGAATCATTTACATTGTTTTAAGTGCAAACGTGTTAGTCTAGTCTTACGTAATTGGATTGTATACAGATTTAATTATACTCGTATTCATACTTGAAAATTATTGAAATTCCCTTCTGCCTATCAAACCTGTTTCAGTATATATTTGCAATAATTCTGTGTTCAGAACTTACGCAAAATTTAAGACTTTGAATATGTTTTATGAAAAATACAGCTTTATCTATTTGTGATAAAACTGTTTTATTTGGTATCATAATTAGAGAATACACGTCCTTTTTAAAATCAGATATTCATAATAATCTGATAGTATATATTTAAATAATCAATGGGAATAATTATTAGCAAAATTAATTATAACACTAAATATTAATAATTAATAACATAAAAAAGCTATATCTTTATTATATAGTTCCATTGGTGGGAAATCTATAACTTGAATATATGGTTTTATTAGATATATACAGCTATATCTTAATTTATAGCTTCAAAAAGAAGAGAAAAAATCCGATTTAAAACGGATCTGAAAATGAATGGATTTAAGGAAAATATTTTATTATGTTTTTTACATTTAAAAATAAATCCGAGAAAACAAGTACGAAGGGGTATCAATAAGTTTTTCCCTCACATAGAAATAGTTGAGTAAAATTTATAAAAATGCTACATTGTATTAGTCCTTTTCTATAGTCACCGTGCGCAGTAACACATTTCTGTATTTCAAAAAGAGGGGGTGGGTGATGCATTCCGGGAGGTGCGATAGTAGACAAAAAGGGGGCATTTTTCTAAATTTGACGATCCCCACATGTGACGTATTGTTGAAAAGGACACTTATTCATGTTATGCACCCCCCGAGCCCCTCCCCCCAAATTTGGCCCAAATGGTGTCCGCAAAATTGAGAAAAGTGCCCCCCTGAAGGGCAAATTGAGAGGAGGGGCTCAGGATGTGCATGACATGAATAAATGGTCACAGTCCTTTGCAACAATATGTCACCTGTGGAGGGTCGGTAAAAGTTAAAAAATTGCCCCTTTGGGTCTACTATCGCTCCTCCTGGAATACATCCTCCATCCTCTTTTTGAAATACCGTTTGCAGAAATGTGTTACTGTGCACGGTAACTATATAGAAAAGGACTAATACAATGTAGAAATTTCATAAATTTTACTAAATTATTTCTATGTGAGTATATGTAAAGATATAGATATAACAGATATATTATAATTTATCCTTCTCCTAACTTTACCCACCCCTATTATCCCTTACTAGAGTACAACTGTAAATAAAGGGTTAAATATTTGTCCAATTTTCTTAGTTTATAGAGAATGTACATAAAAAGTAGGCAATTCAAATCTATTAACATTGTCTGCATCACAATTATCAATAATAATGATATTAGTAGTATTATAAGCTATTTTTTCTCATCAATATATCTAAAGGCATATTTGCAATCTGTTCGTATTTCATACATAATTAAACACAGATCTTTCCGATATGAAGAAGAAAAATAAAGAATATGTTTACTATGTTACAGTACTTTTTTTTTCATATATACTCCAAATAAATTCACTTAATTTACCACTTGTAACGAATTTTCCTTCAGAAACCCATACTGAAACGTTTAACGAAAATAAAAATAAGAGGAGGTTTATATCTATGTATTTTTTCAAAGAGTAAGCTATTTTTAGAAATTTATTCTGAGGAGTGTCACAGTGTATTTCATCTAGTTTATGCTTTCAAAGGTCATATCACACACGTTTTTAAACTTAAAAGAATAAATGTGTTGAAAATGTGTTTCAAGAGGTTATTAATGAGAGAGAAAAAAAATGAGTCAGTTGGGGAAAATTCTTCTATTTTACACTTGAGATATTTTAGTTTTATTTTTCAGCAAATTATTTTATTCTGTTTCGTAATGCAAATCTTGTTTAGTTTTTGAGTGGAGTTATCAGATTGTTTTAAATTGCTTTTCGTAATAGAAGTTGTTCTGATATTAAAATTTCATGATAGACAAACAATTTAAAAAACACGAGCAATTTCTCTCTGTTTCGTAACGCAGATGTTCTTTAGATTTCAAATCGAGACCTCAGATTTTTTAAAATAGATATTTGCATTAGAACGTGTTCTATTGATGTAAATGTATAAAATTTAATATGTTCTAATAATCCCGCAAAATTTTAATATGTACTTTTTTCGCTTTGTAAAACGATTTTACTACTTGTATGAACACAATATAGCTTGTAGTAAGTATATACAGCCGTTTTAAGAATAATACATTTGGTAATTTTTTCTATATTTTCCTTTGTATCTACATTAAGTATGATTTTTTGGTTATCCTGTAGCTTTAAAAGTTGACGTGATAGAAAAAAACTGGGGTAATTTTGGATTTAGATGTCAATAATTAACCAAAAACAAGTGCCAGATCTAAGTCAACAAAATGTGTGTTCTTTGTGTGTAATTTAATTTAAATTAAAGTAAGGCACAAAGAAATGTACTAATTATCAGTGGAAAAATAACATATTGAAACATTAGCCATCCAAACATGAGGGAGAAAAATGAAAAATATGTCATGAAAAAGCATTCCTAATTTCGTCCCCGAGACAAAAATAAGAACTGCAAGGGGGACGTAATTGGGACCACGATACTTCCCAATATGACGGAGCTTCAGTTCCCGTAAGATGAATGGAGCGTCCTAAAACTCACAGTATACTACTCTCAGCATCTTACCAATGTAAAATACATGCAATGAATAAGAAATAAATACCTACAGTACAGTAAATAACGTTCTACAAACGACGTACTAAGAACTCATGTCTTCTAAAAATAGGAAATTCGCCATCTTTAAGTTATGTTAGCGTCTTGGCGAACGAAACTTTCAATCCTGACACCTTTTACCTTCCGTCCCCTGTGCCTTGCGTCATATGTGGTGCCACTTTCACAGAAGCGGAGAAGTTAAGGGGGACGAAATTAGGAGAGGGGACGAAATATGGGCACTTTACCCTATATATATATATATATATATATATATATATATATATATAATAAAGATGAAATTACAAATATATTAGCAAATTGGTAAAATTCTAAAAATGAACAATATATGTACACTAGAAAGGTAGCCCGTCAAAAATGACGGAAATTTAGATATAATGATATATACAACTCATGTGCAAGAATATGAATTTTTTCGTTTGTTCCGCAGTGATAGATGAAAATAACACATTTTAAGAACGAAACACATTTATGAAAAACTGTGTACAGTAGAAGACCACTAATCTGCACAGTTTGGTTCCAAGTGTTATGCAGATTTGAGGCTCTTTGCGGTCATGTCTATTCAGTCTTTGTTTACATTTTTTTAAATTCATATATTGGACAATTTAGATTGTTAAGCCTTAAAAATAAATAAATTACACACTTGAAGTAAGGTAAAAACTATTAAATTATCGAATACGATTTCATGAAATGGTATTATATGGTATTATATGTGTGTGCTTCACGATCTTGGTTACGACTTTGGCGAAATTGGCTGCAACTTGTCATAATTCTAATAGTGTGGGCCTCTATAACAAAAAAGTAACCAGATTTTAGTAAAATTTCTAATATAAAGTAGTTTTCAAAAACTTGTGTAAAATTGCAGGCCGTTCTCATGTTATGCCATTCCTAGGAATAATATTTCTAACACTGAAGAGTTTCCATGTATATGTGGAATTTAGAAAAGCTTCTCCAAAAGAAAGGTCCTGAAATGAGATTGTAATTCCTCTAACTTCAAAGTTTAATCGGGCCCTGATGTTGTTTACTGAAATCTAATAAATACAGTTATTTTGAATATTACAACAGAATTAAACAGCTAAACTTATCTAACTTAAACTCGCTGTTACTTCCCGATGTTATTTTTTAGTTTTAAGAAAGAAAATTATTTAAATTTTTCAAATCATGCACATTTATAATTTTTTTTCCGTCTTTAATAACTAAATAATGAAAAAATATGCTTTTGTTCTGAGCTCACAAATCTATTCTATAACAATAAAGAAAGAAGTTTGTGTGTGAGTGAATGAGTGTGTCGGCGGTGTTCTGAAGGGACCACTGCACGTAGAGCTATAAAATTTGGGGGAAAGGTACGTCTATATATGAAATTTTGCACCTCGAAGCCCGATATTAGATTTTTTGATTAGATTTTTTTAATTTAATTTTTTATGCGATTTTTAGCACTTTTTTAAGTTTCGAAGCGATTTTTCCATATAAGTGAGAAGAATACGGTTTCTTTCTTTTAACCCAATATAGTAAATTTTGTTCTCTTTTCAAAAAAGTTTATTCGGAATTCGTACAGCGATTTTTGAATTTTTAGCGCATTTTTTATGCGATTACTGAACAGCAGTTAATGCATCTTCATACCTATAAGGAGTGTTACCGTAGGGGGGACACAGTTATGTCGCCAAATACCGCCAAGTTTGTCGCCAAATTGGCGATATATCGCCAAATTTGGCGACCAAAGTTAATCGCCAAAAGTGACTCCAACTTGGCGATATCTCTAATATTTCTTCAAATTCCCATAGACTTCCATTGTAAACCAATAGTGATTACTTGCTTACAAAAAATCAACAAATTGAGATATTTTAGTGCAACAAAAACTAATATTAACTTAAGGGGTTATATTAATTATATTTAAGGGAATCCAGGTAAATTAAATCTATAATAATAAGGAAAGAAGTTTGTGTGTGAGTGTGTGAGTGTGTCGACGATGTTCTGAAGAGACCACTGCACGTAGAGCTACAAAATTTGGGGAAAAGTTCCGTCTATATATGAAGTTTTGCAACTCGAAGCCCGATATTCGATTTTTTATTAGATTTTTTTAAATTTAATTTTGTATGCGATTTTTAGCGCTTTTTTAAGTTTTGAGGCGATTTTTCCACATTAGTGAAAAGAATACGGTTTCTTTCTTTTAACCCAATATAGTAAATTTTGTTCTCTTTTCAAAAAAGTTTATTCGGAATTCGTACAGCAATTTTTGAATCTTTAGCGAATTTTTTATGCGATTATTGAGCAGCATTTAATGCATCTTCGCACCTATAAGAGGTTTACCGTAGGGGGGACGCAGTTCTGTCGCCGAAAGCTGCAAAGTTTGTCGCCAACTTGGCGATATCTCTAATATTTCGCCAAATTCCCATAGATTTCGATTGTAAACCAATAGGGATTACTTGCTTACAGAAAATGAACAAATTGAGATATTTTATTGCAATAAAAACTAATATTAACTTAAGGGGTTATATTAATTATATTTAAGGGAATGCAAGTAAATTAAATTATGGATAAAAGTAACATGATACAATGCTTAGCATGCTTTACCAAACATAAATTTTAAGAGAGCCGCAGGTCGAAGGAATTAGATTTGAAACTTTTATCCAATTACAGTAAATTTTGACTTTCGTGATTTTTGAACTTTTTGTGATTTTTAATTCGATTTCTACGTTTCTTCGCGATCTGCTGCAATGTTTTGACATTCCATTTTTGGCCTATAATACTAAAGTAATTTCTGCCCTCATTTCAATAAAGTTCATTCGAATTTCGTATAGCAATTTTCGAATTTTTCAGGAACTTTGTATGTGATTTTTAGTGTATTTTAGCGATTTCCTACCATTTTTCCACATTAGTGAAAGGAATCAACTTTCAATCTTCGAACACAATACATAATTTTTTTTTCCCTTTTCGAAATTTGTGCAGCAATTTAAAATTTTTCGCAATATCTTCGCCCGGGTAAGTTAGCTAGTATGACAATAAAATAATGTAACTAAGAGACATTGCAAAATTAAATCTTTGTGATTTCAAACCATAAACAAATGATACCGCCACCATTTTACCTACTATGACGTCATTAGAATATTGTCCATTGATTGTAGGAGAGCTTACTTTGTGAATGATTACCTCAATGATTTAATATTTTTTACGGTTCACGATGAATGAATCACTTGTGTTTGTTTAGGTTTATGGAATGAGATATTAAGCCGTGAACCTAACTTCAACTAAAGTTATCCAAGGATATATGTATTTTTAATCGAAATTAAAAACAATGCTTTGATCTCGAAATAAAACGTTTTAGTTTGTATAATTGGTTATTTCTGTTAATTATTTATTTAGGTACTTTTTCATTATAGCACATTTTTAACAAAAGCTTGGTGTAATTCGGGCATCAGAAAGTGAGATATGTTGCCAAAATATATAAACAGCTATGAAAGCAAATCTAATGAACTTTTATTTTTGTTTATATATGCACTTATATACATAAAAAATCGTTTCTAAATATATATGATATTTTTTACAAACAAATTACGGCACAGATTTCAGATATGAACCGGGATACCTAACTGGCGCTAAAATGGTGTTATTTTGCCTGCTATGGTAACCCGGCTATTGTTTTTTATTTATTAATAAATTGTTTATTTACTTTTATTTTCTGTTTTTAAATTACATAAACTGTTTTGTTCTATAGTTATTATTCAACTTTTATTTATTTATAGTTATCTCCTTTTCAAAATGATAGCAAATAATTTAAAAATATATAAGTAACTGGTATTCGAAAGCGAGATTTCTGCCGAATTGGCGTCAAAGAAAAATCACGCCAACACCGATGCGTATATGACATCTGTGCAAAAATTACTTCTGTTTCTTTATAAAAATGGGTAAATAGGTTTTTTTACATTAAATAAATTGTATACATATGCAAAAAATTGCTTGTGGAGTATGAAGCAGTAAATAGGTTGTCAGAAAATACGTTGGCAAACTTCTTTCTCGCCAAGAAACTTTTCTCCGAAGTATTGTACATAAGCAATGACTGCTAGAAATGCATTTTTAATTATGATATGCGCTTTTATGTTTCACTACATTTATGCATACTATACCGTGTATATAAATGCTACAGTTCATATGCAGGGCTACACAAAAGAATTCGTAAGGGTTACTGAGTATGAGAATAAATTGCTTAAAGGTGGTTTTTAATGGAGTTATGCAGTTACGCTGAACTGCATTTAGTTTACTAAGAAATGTTTGTAGATATAGATAAAAGGATATACAGGGTCACGTAAAGAATTGGATACATAACCGTCTATGGATGATAATATCTGGAAATGTAATTTCAGTAGCTTTAAGAGTAGTTTAAATTAAATTTTAGCTAAATAGTGGCATGTAATAACGGTACTATTGGCTATGGACGGTAACTGCAGAAATCAATTTTTAAAAATTTTTATGCGTTTTCTAAAATGTTTACTTAGTTATCTTATTTACCTTATTTCCCTAAATAACTAAGTTTTGTTAAAGCATTAAGGATGTGTTGGAAAGTGTTTCATATTCTATGCTTAATACGCATGATTTTTCTTTCTTCTTTAGTCTTATTTTGCATTTATTTTATTCTTAATTTTTTAGTCATACTGCTTTATAGAAACTTTGGCATAGTTGTCATATATACCCCATACATATTGGAAAGATTTTTTTCCGACGCCAATTTGGCGAAAACATCAACAGCATAAACAACAACATCAGGGTTACCATATCAAGCAAAATAACGAAAATTTGGCACACTGTTAAGTACCCGTTGTGTATATGACATTGGCGTCAGAAAAAAATCGCGCCAACATAGGGCGTATATGACATCTGCGCCGAAACTTTAATATTTAACGTTTAAACTCTTCGCTCCACTCACCTTGCATATAATATAAACTATAACACAGATGGCGCAAAATACAGACAGTTTGATTGTCGCTAAGCGTAATAGTTGGCGCAAAATGAAAATCACGTGAATTGAGGCATTTGAAAAATAAAAGAAAAAATATTGTCGATACTAAAGTGAGCTTTAAAAAATATAACATTTGAAAATTCCAGACTTTTACGAACTATTTCATTAAATCACAAATATATACTTAAAATAATTGAACAAATAACTGTTATAAAATAAAGCAATAAAATGAAACTCATATTAAACTGCTGGCATAAAATTACAAATATCTTTTAGCATTTTGAAATAATTGGCGCATTAGCATGCATTTTGGCATGGTGTCCGTATAACGAAAAAATATTGAGTTATGTTGTCAAATCATATAAACAGCTATGAAAGCAAACTTGATGAGCGTTTTTGTTTTTTTATATGTTTATTTTATATGTATATTATTCATGTTTTTATGTACTAATTACATCTGTTTCTGTATAAAATTAGATAAACGGCTTTTTTATGTTAAATAAATCGTATAAATATCGAAAAAAATGCGTGTGTATATAAAATGAAACAGTGGATAGGTTCCCGGAAAATATGTTGCCAAATTTCCTTTTTCGCCAAGGCACCTATACTGGAAAAGTACCTAAAGCACATTAAAATCGCGCACTTAGGAACTCATACAGTACAGCGTCGTCTATTGGTGGTTATTTTATTGGTAGCATCGGGAGGAAGATGTAAATATGTACTTTAAATTCTCACCCATAGATTTTGAAAAAATATCTTAAAAGAGCGGCGTTTAAATTAAATTTTGGTGACCTCCTTTATGAAAGATTAATGGTTTTAAATGGGAATTTCGCCAAATCAGCCAGCTATCGCCAAGTTGGCCAACATTTGGCGCTACTGTGGTAACCCTGCATTAGTATGTTTCAACAATTACTCATTTCAATGAGGTGGTCCTACCGGAATCGTGAGGGACACACAGAGACTTGGATTTTATATAAATAGATTGGAAACCAGTATGTAAAATAACAATTTATGAATAGCTTACAGAATCATCAGAGGTGCTTGCAGGTTTAATTCATAGTGAAGATGCGTTATTTCAACCGATTTTGTCGACAATAAGCTTAAAATGACAAAATGTAGCTGCTTATAACGCATCAGAAAACAAAATAAAAGATAAAAACCAAGAGATATAAAGAAAGATACACCTCACACAAGATATTAAAAATTGAAAAATGATTGGAACACAATACCTCAATTATAGCCAAAAATCCAAAACTCCCAAATTTGACCCAAAAAATACATAACATGTAAGGAGACAATCAGATTTAAGACTATTATAACATGTGGCATGGATGAAAGCGTCCATTGACGCTGCAGATACTCAATGAAAACAAAACCGCTGCTGCCATCTAGTGTGAAAAAGGAAAACTATATCGTAACTAGATTTTTATCAAAAAAGTTTTTCCGTGCTGCCATCTCTACCCATGGAAAAGAGTGAAATCAAATGAAGAAATCAAGAAATGACTTAAATTATTAAACTTTATTTAAAGTAGAATATATATATATATATATTTTATTCCAAAATTAATGATAAATTACTGCATGAATGGCGCTACAGCAGCACATATCAAATGCAATAAAGCATATTATATCATTTCAAAATGCTAAAACAACATAACTTCAAAAGGAAGGTGTATATCTGCAGAAATTTTTAAACTATAAAATATTTATGAAAACAAGAAAGACAGGTAAAAAAACAAAAACAGTCTGTTCTTCATCAGTGGGAGGACAGACAGAAAACTAACTCCACCCCCCACTTTTTAAATTTTGCAGGTTTCTGAACACATGCTCACCCCGCATTCAATACTGAAAACTATTGTCATTTTATATCTAATTACATAAAAAACTAAAACAACTCAAATTAAAAACTAACAAACATAATATTAACCATACAAAAACAAAAAACTTTAATAAAAAGGTCTTTTAGAGGAATGCTTAAATTATCATTAAACTGAAAACAGAAAAAAAATATATATATATAAGAAAACAAGCATGAATGCAGAATAAACATGCGCCCCCCCAAACCCGCAAAATGAAATTTCTCAAAACATGAATACCTGTATAATGTTTCCTACCCGTCAACTATAAACAAATAAATTTTTTCTTCCAAATCCATTATCAAAAGCCAGAAATTCCAAGTATGAAATGGGCATCCTAAAGTCTTGTTAAAAGAACGGGTGTCTATTGAGGAATTGAAACGAAAGAAAGTTGCAGACTTGGAATTTCTGGCTTTTGATAATGGATTTGGAAGAAAAAATTTATTTGTTTATAGTTGACGGGTAGGAAACATTATACAGGTATTCATGTTTTGAGAAATTTCATTTTGCGGGTTTGGGGGGGCGCATGTTTATTCTGCATTCATGCTTGTTTTCTTATATATATATATATATATTTTTTTTTTTTTTTCTGTTTTCAGTTTAATGATAATTTAAGCATTCCTCTAAAAGACCTTTTTATTAAAGTTTTTTGTTTTTGTATGGTTAATATTATGTTTGTTAGTTTTTAATTTGAGTTGTTTTAGTTTTTTATGTAATTAGATTAATAAAATGACAATAGTTTTCAGTATTGAATGCGGGGTGAGCATGTGTTCAGAAACCTGCAAAATTTAAAAAGTGGGGGGTGGAGTTAGTTTTCTGTCTGTCCTCCCACTGATGAAGAACAGACTGTTTTTTTTTTTTTTTTTACCTGTCTTTCTTGTTTTCATAAATATTTTATAGTTTAAAAATTTCTGCAGATATACACCTTCCTTTTGAAGTTATGTTGTTTTAGCATTTTGAAATGATATAATATATATATATATATATATATATACATGTGTGTGTGTGTATATGTATTAGGTGCATGTCAGCGGGACATCGCGAAACATTTCATTATTTAGAGCAATCTTTGTAATTCTGATTATTACAGTGTTTAAAAAAGTAGTTCAATTACGCAACTATTAAATTCGTGCTTGATTTACTTATTTATTTATTTATTTATATTTTTACGAAGTTTTAATTTTGTTTTTCAGTTTAGTTATAGAATATTAATGGAAATGCTGAATTATTTACATTGTTTTAAGTGCAAACGTGTTAGTCTTGTCTTACGTTATTGGATTGTACACAGATTTAATTGTACTCGTATTCATACTTGAAAATTATTGAAATTCCCTTCTACCTAGCAAATCTATTTCAGTATATATTTGCAATAATTATGTGTTCAGAACTTATGCAAAATTTAAGACTCTGAATATGTTTTATGAAAAATATAGCTTTATCTATTTGTGATAAAGCTGTTTTACTTGGTATTATAATTAGAGAATACATTTTTTTTTAAATCGGATATTCATAATAAACTGATACTATATATTGAAATAATCAATGGAAATAATTATTAGCAAAATTAATTATAACACTAAATATTAATAATTAATAACATGAAAAAGCTATATCTTTATCATATAGTTGCATTGGTGGGAAAGCTATAACTTGAATATATGGTTTTATTAGATATATACAGCTATATCTTAATGTATATCTTCAAAAATCCGATTTAAAACGGATCTGAAAATGAATGGATTTTAGGAAAATATTTTATTATTTTTTTTTTACATTTAAAAATAAATCCGAGAAAACAAATACGCAGGAATATGAATAAGTTTTTGCCCTCACATAGAAATAATTGAGTAAAATTTATAAAAATGCTACATTGTATTAGTCCTTTTCTATATAGTCACCGTGCTCAGTAACACATTTCTGCATTTCAAAAAGAGGGGGGTGGGGATGTATTCCGGGAGGCGCGATAGTAGACCCAAAGGGGGCATTTTTCTAACGTTTGATATGATCCCGACATGTGACATATTGTTGAAAAGGACACTTATACATGTTATGCACCCCCCGAGCCCCTCTCCCCAAATTTGGCCCGAATGGTGCCCACATAATTGAGAAAAGCGACCCCTGAAGTGCAAATTGAGGGGAGGGGCTCAGGATGTGCATGACATGAATGAGTGGTCGCAGGCCGTTGCAAAAATATGTCACCTGTGGAGGGTCGGCAAAAGTTAAAAAAGTTCCCCTTTGGGTCTACTATCGCTCCTCCTGGAATACATCCTCCATCCTCTTTTTGAAATACCGTTTGCAGAAATGTGTTACTGTGCACGTTAACTATATAGAAAAGGACTAATACAATGTAGAAATTTCATAAATTTTACTCAATTATTTCTATGTGAGTATATGTAAAGATATAGATATAACAGATATATTATAATTTATCCTTCTCCTAACTTTACCCACCCCTATTATCCCTTACTAGAGTACAACTGTAAATAAAGGGTTAAATATTTGTCCAATTTTCTTAGTTTATAGAGAATGTACATAAAAAGTAGGCAATTCAAATCTATTAACATTGTCTGCATCACAATTATCAATAATAATGATATTAGTAGTATTATAAGCTATTTTTTCTCATAAATGTATCTGAAAGAATATTTGCAATCTGTTCGTATTTCATAAATAATTAAACACAGATCTTTCTGATATGAAGAAGAAAAATATGTTTACTATGCTACTGTACTTTTTTTTCATGTATACTCCAAATAAATTCATTTAATTTACCACTTGTAACAAATTTTTCTTCAGAAATCCATACTTAAACGTTTAAAAATTAAAAATAAGAGGAGGAATATATCTATGTATTTTTTCAAAGAGTAAGCTATTCTTAGAAATTTATTCTGAGGAGTGTCACAGTGTATTTCATCCAGTTTATGCTTTCAAAGGTCTTATCACACACGTTTTTAAACTTAAAAGAATAAATGTGTTGAAAATGTGTTTCAAGAGGTTATTAATGAGAGAGAAAAAAAAATGAGTCTGTTGGGAAAAATTCTTCTCTTTTACACTTGGGATATTTTAGTTTTATTTTTCAGCAAATTATTTTATTCTGTTTCGTAACGCAAATCTTGTTTAGTTTTTGAGTGGAGTTATCAGATTGTTTTAAATTGATTTTCGTAATAGAAGTTGTTCTGATATTAAAATTTCATGATAGACAAACAATTTAAAAACCCGAGCAATTTCTCTCTGTTTCGTAACGCAGATGTTCTTTAGATTTCAAATGGAGACATCAGATTTTTAAAAATATATATTTGCATTAGAACGTATTCTATTGATGTAAATGTGTAAAATTTAATATGTTCTAATAAAATCAATTAAACGAAAGATAAAGGATTTTAAAAACGTGCGTAAATTTCTTGCATTTTGTAACACAAGTGTTCTTTAGTTTTTGAATGGAGACAGTAGATTGTTTTAAATATGTATTTGTATATCAACTTGTTCTGAAAAGGAAATTTCACGAAAGAGAAATGATTTTAAAAACATGTGTAAATTACATATATTTTGTAACGCAAATGTTCTTTAGTTTTTGAATAGGGATACCAGATTATTTTAAATGTTTGTACATTGTAATAGAACATGTTCTTATAATAAAATTTCATAAATAAGACATGATTACAAAAATGTGCAAATTCTCTCTGTTTTGATACGCAAAAGTTCTTTAGTTTTTGAATGGGGACAGCATACTTTTTTAAATAGATATTCGTATTAGAACTTGTTCTGAAAGTAAAATCTGTCAAAAGAAAAATGATTTCAAAAACGTGTCAATTCTTTCTGTTTTGTAACGCAAATGTTCTTCAGTTTTTGAATGGAAATATCAGATTGTTTTAAATAGATTTTTGTATTAGAACTTGTTCTGAAAATGAAATTTCACGAAAGAGAAAGGATTAAAAAAAAAAAAAATGAGTAAATTTCTTGTATTTTGTAACGCAAATGTTCTTTAGTTTTGTATGAAGACAGCAGATTATTTTAAATAGGTATTCGTATTAGAACTTGTTCTGAAAGTAAAATTTCACAAAAGAGAAATTATTTCAAAAACGTGTCAATTCTCTCTGTTTTGTAACGCAAATGTTCTTTAGTTTTTGAATGGAGATATCAGATTGTTTTAAACAGATATTCGTATTAGAACTTGTTCTGAAAATAAAATTTCACGAAAGAGAAATGAATTAAAAAACATGAGTAAATTTCTTGTATTTTGTAACGCACATGTTTTTTAGTTTTTGAATGGAGATATCAGATAGTTTTAAATAAATATTCATACTAGAAATTGTTCTTAGAATAAACGTTCATAAAATAGACATGATTCCAAAAATTTGCAAATTTTCTCTGCTTTGATACGCAAATGTTATTTAGTTTTTGAATGGGGACATCAGATTGTTTTAAATAGATATTCGTATTAGAACTTGTTCTGAAAGTAAAATTTCAGGAAAGAGAAATGATTTAAAAAAACTTGTGTAAATTTATTGTATTTAGTAACGTAAATGTTTTCTAGTTTCTGAATGAAGATATCAGGTTGTTTTAAGTAGATATTCGTATTAGAACTTGTTCTGAAAATAAAATTTCATAAAAGAGACGATTTCAAAAGCGTGTCAATTCTCTCCGTTTCGTAACTTGTTCCGAACTTGTTCTGAAAAAGAAATTTCACGAAAGAAAAATTATTTAAAAAACATGAGTAAGTTTCTTGTATTTTGTAACGCAAATGTTCTTTAATTTTTGAATGGTGACAGCAGATTATTTTAAGCCGATATTCGTATGAGAACTTGTTCTGATAATAAATTTTCATAAAAGAGACATGATTCCAAGAATGTGCAAATTCTCACTGTTTTGATACGTAAATGTTCTTTAGTTTTTGAATGAGGACAGCAGATTGTTTTAAGTAGATACTCGTATTAGAACTTGTTCTGAAAATAAAAATTCATAAAATAGACTTGATTTCAAAAACGTGCCAATTCTCCCTGTTTTGTAACGTAAATGTTCTTTAGTGTTTGAATGAGACACAAGATTTCTTTAAATTGATATTCGTAATAGAAATTATTGACAAAATAAAATTTATAAAAGAGACATAACTTCAAAAACATGAACAAATTTCTCCATACGCTATAATTTTCCCTGGAAATCGGTATCAAGCGTTACATAATAACGATATACAGGAAAATCAAACAAATCAATACGAGAACAGTGTCAAGCGGAACCTATTTGCGGTTAATTTCATATTCAGCCTATTTTAGTTCATCTGAAATCTAGATCTAGTTTTATAACAAGTGCAGTACGCCGATAAGCTAAAATTCTAAAAGAATAAAATCGATGTGCCAAAATTTGAATTTTAATAAATTTTACTTTAAATATGTTCAAAAGCTGTGATAAATAAAAATAAAGCAGTTTACCGTGATACTTAAAAATAAAGCATTTTTTTTTTAATTAAAAGCCTTTTAAACTGATTAAAAGTATTTACGTTATATTTTATATTATACGTATTCTAATTGATTTCGGATCTAGATCTTGTTTTATAGCAAGTGCCGATAAGCGACTCTATACGGAAAAAACAAAACTGATGCACTAAAATTTGAATTTTAAGGAAATGCAATTTAAACATGTTAAAAAGCTTTAATCAAAAAAATTAAAGCAGTTGGTTATGAATAAAATAAACGATCAGGTGACAGTATTACTCGCGCTGAGGGGTTCCATACAATAAATATACGAATTATTAAATGTATTTAAAAAAAAAGAATAATAAGACTTTGTAAAAAACTATACAACGCAGGATTGGGTATAGCTGTAAATACTAGAACTGAATGGATATACAATAAACGTGCAAAGATATATGAAGACTAAATAATATCAAATATTGCTGTTCAATATAACTCTTTTTTAAATCTTATCCTAATCTGTTTATGATTAACTTAATTCGGTACTCACAATAAAAGTAGTGCCTATTTAAACTTCATTTGTCATTTCATAAAACTAAATTCAGCGTAGTAATAATCTTTTCTTTTTACAGTGTAGCTAAGACAAAACCCTTGTTCAAAGTTAAAACTTGGCATGGTGCTACGCGTACTTCGAAAGGAAGTCGCAGATTTGCAACGCTGGCTTGGTCTGTGCCGCATTTTTCCAGATAGGTTTTCAATTAACTGTTAAAGACACGGCAGGGGTATTGAGTGATACACTCAATGCAAACTAGTCGCGAATCTCATAGTGTTTTTGTGATTAATTCTAATTAAATTAATCTGTTTTTAACAATTTAACATTTATTGTTTTTATACTGCTACTGGGCATTACACACAAATATATCCTTACACAAATATATCCTTAAAAACTTTTGTCTAGGCTTTAAATGCCGATTGTACATAGATTACGCCGTCCCTGTCATTATGTATCTCCAATCCGTCCGTGTCTTTAATGGATAATATCTCGGCTAATTACCGACGATTTTTTTTTTTCGAAAATCATTATCAACAATGTTTTTATACTTCTGCGACGATAAGTATCTCCAAAGCTCTTCAACACCTTTCCTGAATACTGCATATCGAAATTTGTGTGTAACGGAAAAATGCGCATCTCTAAAAAACTATGTAACCTGGGGTAATCGCTATAGTTTTCCTGCAAGGATGAAATTAACGTTTACTACCTCTAATTTTTTCACAATTTTAGTTTCTGTTGATTCGAAAATAGAGAGGCATATTTTTGCACTACATTTAAGACGATATCACTGAAAATATAATACCTAAAATTATAAAAGAAAAGTTTTTTTGAGTTCAGGGTTACGAAAGCTTTCACACGATACATCACACGATATACAAAGAAAAGATTTTTTTTCAAGTAACTTAATAACCCCTCTATATTTTTTCCAAATATGTTTGTGAATGTTTAATAATCTGTAAATATGTGGGTCAATATTATTTATTACTTCCCCTAATTTGAACTTTCCGTGTTCCATATTTTCTGAGTAAAATGGCTGTGACAGACAGACAGACAGACACAGGAGTGATCTTATAATGGTTCCGTTTTTACTTTTTGAGTACGGAACCCTAGAAAAGGCAGTTTTTACCGAGTATACCCTTAAAAATGATTAAAAATATTTGCGGTCAATTTCATTCTCTACATAGATTTGGGATCTAAATCAGTAGATCTTGTGAATAAAAAATCTAAATTAATAAATCAGTGTAAAATCAAGTCTTGCTACATAGATCTTGTTTTGTAGTCAGTGCAGTACGGCGATATGCTTAAACTCTAAAAGAATAAAATTAATGTTCTAAAATTTTAATTTTAGCAAAAATGTATATTATATGTGATATTTTTATTTCAAAATTATGCCTAAATTGAAAGTTTTACAGGCATTTCGTATTTCAATAGTTAAATTGATTTAAATATAGTTAAATTGAGCAAAAATCTGACTCTGATGATTAGAATGTATCACTAAGAATTAATTGCGTAATACCAAAATAGTTATTTCTGCAAGTACGACTGACTCTGTTGCTATTCTTTTATCATTAAGGAAAGTCTTTGCACTAAGGACTTAAGCATGTTGGAGCAATTTTAAAGTTTCACGTTAGCGTGAAATGTTAACGACAACTTCTAACTAGTCGGCTGTGGCGATTCCAAAACTTTCTTTAATCTCATACATATTAATACTTCCTGAAAAATGCAGCAGAGCAAAGCCACCGGTTGTTCGATTTACACCAACAAGTTATCAGAACCAAATTATATCAAGGACTAGATCACCCTAACCTAGGCACCAACCAGAATCTGGCATAGGTGTTAAAAACCTAGGCAGGAAATTCCCTTCCATGACTCAGCCAAAGCCACAACCAGGGCAACAGACCCAGAAAACCAGCAGGTATTTACCAAAGAAAAATTAAATATAATACATAATAAAAAAGTAAGTGCCCCGACACTTACAAAGAAAAACATAATGGTATACAGAAATTTAGGACATTTACAATTTTTGACATATGTCTGCAGCTCTTAAAACAAGGCAAACAGGATTTATAGACAATTTTTTACAATATTGCAATTGTCTTTAAAATAAATTCCTAATCATATATAAAAACTAAAAATATATCCAAGCTTGAATTTAACAGATCAAATATCAGCAATTCTGATACAACTTTGTAGTTTTTAAAATGTTCAAAAACCATAAAAGCCAGTCCACAAAGTTCATAAAGTCATATAATGTTCAGAATTTATACCTTATGAATGAAAATTTTTTATTTAAATCATTATAGATTCTACACAATGTTCTATAGTTAGATCTCGTCAGAAGAACACATCTTAAGTTCCACTCAAGTGTTCTATTGCGTATCATAGAAAAACAGTCCCTTGAAACACGACAACTCTGAAATAAGTAATGAGGCGTTCAAGTATGAGTATAAGTAATGAGGCGCATAAGTAATGAGTATATCAAGGACTAACTGAATCCGAAGTTTGATGAAAATCCTTGCGTTAGTTTTTGAGATCAGTTATTGCGGAAATCATGAAAAATGCAGCATAGCAGCGCCACCTATTGGGCGATTTACACCAAAATGTAAATAGCACCAATTTATATCAGGGACTAACTGAATCTGACGCTTGATGAAAATTCGTGCGTTAGTTCTTTAGATAGAGCTATTGCGAAAATCCTGAATAATGTAGCATAGTAGCACCACCTGTCGGTAGATTTACACCAAAAAGTAATCAGCACCAAATTATATCAAGTACTAACTGAATCTGAAGTTTGATGAAAATCCGTGGATTAGTTCGTAAAATATCAGTTTATGAAAAATCGTGAAAAATGCAGCATAGCATGCCTGTTGGGCGATTTACACCAAAATGTAATCAGCACCAATTTATATCAGGGACTAACTGAATCTAAAGTTTTATTAAATTCCATTCATTACTTCCTTAGACAGAACACCCACAAATTTTGTGTCACATACATACAGTCAGACAGACAGACTCACAGACAAACGTTTTGTAAAAGCATGTTTTTCGGGATCTCTGAGTCCTAAAACGTGTAAACCCGTCCAAAACCGGAATTCAAAAATTTTCACGAATCCAATACTTTCTTCTTGTAAATATAGAAGAAAGTAAAAATTATTCAATGAACGTTGAACAATCTGACTGTTTGACAAGTAAGCATCAGCACTCCAATATGACAGATTGTTAATTTTTAGAGTTTCATTCATCTGACGAAATCTTATTCGTCTTACTCCTCTGTCTGTCTGTTCGTTGCAGAGTTCATTCTCAGAAACTGTATAAGTTAGATACTTCAAATTTTGTATACTTAAAGCTGAAAACTCCGAGAAAAGGACAAATCATAAAATCTTGAAAAAGTCTTACATTACTTTTATTAAAAGAATTAATTTAATGACATCCGACCATTTTTGCGATTTAGATTTCAAAACCTAATTTTAATTTCGGTCTTTTTCGCGCAGGTGTTGGCTCCATATTCGGATTGTAACCGAAAGGTTCTCGGTTCGAAACTCGCCGTCGGAGTTAAATTTCATTATCTAATACATTCAATTTTTCAGAATTTTTCTAATTTGTTTTTGAAATTTTTGATGTCAAAAGTTGTTGTAAAATATTTTATCAATTACTTTAAATTTTTTTGGAGAAATTGCGAAATTTTAAATTGACTATAATATATCATTGTCCGATTTATTTAATTAAAAGAACTTTCGTATTTTTTCCCACTTTAAGGACTTCCCCTTTTATAGCTAAAATTAAATCATGTAATTAAATATGCTTTTCAGACATACAAGCATATGCCGGTATAATTGTTTGAAAAGCAGTTCTTGAATATTTTTAATTTGATTTTAAAAAATCTTCCAATTGTAATAATTTTAAATCATGTAATTAAATATGCTTTTCAGACATACAAACATATGCTGCTATAATTGTTTGAAAAGCAGCTCTTGAATATTTTTAATTTGAGTAAAAAAAATATCTTCCAATTGTAATAATTTTAAATCATGTAATTAAATATGCTTTTCAGACATACAAGCATATGCTACTATAATTGCTTGAAAAGCAGTTCTTGAATACTTTTAATTTGAGTAAAAAAATATCTTCCAATTGTAATAATTTAAAATCATGTAATTAAATATGCTTTTCAGACATACAAGCATATGCTGCTATAATTGTTTAAAAAGCAGTTCTTGAATATTTTTAATTTGAGTAAAAAAAAATCTTCCAATTGAAAATTGTAATAATTTTAAATCATGTAATTAAATATGCTTTTCAGACATACAAGCATATGCTTCTATAATTGTTTGAAAAGCAGTTCTTGAATATTTTTAATTTGAGTAAAAAAAATATCTTCCAATTGGAATAATTTTAAATCATGTAATTAAATATGCTTTTCAGACATACAAGCATATGCTGCTATAATTGTTTGAAAAGCAGTTCTAGAATATTTTTAATTTGAGTAAAAAAAAATCTTCCAATTGTAATAATTTTAAAATTTAACTTAATTTTGCTGCTATCTATATTCTTATTGTAAAAGATTAAAGATTTAATTAAAAACATGAATACATCAAATGATTCGTAGTTTTATTACTAAAATATGCGTAAAAACAATTAAAAGGCTTTAAGACATTAAAACGAATTTACAGATGCTAAATATAAAAAAATTCGCCGGAGTACCGAGCGCTTTCAACCAAAAACTTGGTCATCATCAAGGGGTGAAGTGAGAAGAAATCTGCAAACCTCCACAATGCATACTGATTTAAATATTACAGGGCGAAACCAAAATTGAAAAAAATAGGGGGGGGGGGGAGCGGGAGGGGGGATGAGTCCATGGAGCGACGTAGAACATTCTAAATCAAATACGCCATTAACATCAAGCAGACTAAACCAAATGTGCGGATTACGGCATGATTATGTATCATTACATGTGTTCTTTCCTCTAGCCAATATCTCTATAGACTCCCGCAAAATGCATGTTCTATAATCATTTACTTTTGCAAATGATCTTTGTATTGCTGAAAAATTTTGGTAATTTAAAAAAAAATCATGAAAAGTACTAAATACCCTCAGTCCAGAGGGACATATGCCTTTGAAATAGCTTAGACCTCAAAGTGTTAAAAATGGACCTTTCACAAATGTTTTCAATCTCTAAACTGAACCGTTTACACGCATAATCGTTTAAAAGTAAAATCTGACCTGTGACTTTTACATATAAAAAGAAAATGTATGTATTTTACATTCATATATCTTCTTAAAAATGTATAAACAAGAACAAAAATACAATGGTTATTTTAAATTCCCAAAATTATGACTAGATTTTTTACATATATAAAAAGCTGTTCATAATTTCACAAAAACGAGACCCTGTAAGAAGCCCATTGGGGTAGTGGTCAGAGCATCTGACTGCGGCACCACAGGTCGAGAGTTCGACTCTCGACTGAGCAAGGTTCACTCAACCATTCATCCCTTTGGAGTCGATAAAATGAGTATCAAGCTTGCTTGGGAACTAAACACCGAGGGTCTCGCGTCAGGCTGACCACCTGGCCGGGACGCATGCTGCAGAGCATCTCGGGGCCCAGGGTCAAGAAAACAGAGATGGGCACTGTCGGCCCAGATCCTTCGTGGATTGTATAGCCACAGAGTTTAGTTTAGTTAGAGATCCTGTAAGAAAAGTCTGGACAGACCTGTGAAAAGCTGTCAAAATAGCATTGTAAATGACTATCAATATGTTTATGTGAGTCAAGAGATTTATAAAAGAAATCATTTTAAATATAGAATGAATAAATATACATCTATTTATAAATTTTTCCATTAATATGATATAAAAATCTTCTGACAAAGAAGGTCTTCTTACCGGGAATACTCAGAATATTTTGAAAAAAAAAAAAATACTAACTAAACTACTTATGTATGTTATAAAGGATCAGTCAAATTTAGCGTCGGAATTACAGTAGAAAGTCTGTAAAAAAATAAAATACTGTCGAGTATTTGGCACTATAAGATGAAAGAACCGCGATTTGGCGAGTAGTACTATTCCTCGCCAAAAGTAAACGGTTTATGCACCTGAAAATTGCTCATTAATTGATTTTTAGAATGAATGTAAATAGTATTTAATACATTTAAACTTGAACAATGAGAGAGTTTAATAAATACATTTTTTGTATTACACACTTATGTTGTTTGTCATTTAATTTTATTACTTTAAAAACAATTTCATATCTAAAAAATATATTTTTATATATTTAAGCATATTCCAAAATAAAGGCAAGATGAAGAATGCTGCAGTTATTCATTTCAGTATCAAAGAATTCGTTGTTTCGATAACAAAATTGAATCGACAGTACTCAATTGAACTTAATTTTGACATTGAAAAAATTTTAATGAATTTAAATTTTGTATATTCATAAAATTTTATAGTTAACTTTCCTTATAAATGTATATATATGACAAAACTATAGTTAAATCAAACTAAAACTGACAAAACTAAAGTTATTTACATTAAATTTATTTAAACATTTTCAATATAAACATTTTTATCTTAAAGAGTATTTGACATAAAAAGTATTTTTTTGAAATTATATTAAATCGCCAAATATCGAACTTTTCATTATTTTTTTACGGACGCTCTATCGAGTTTCCACTGAATTTTTTTTATAAACACATCTATCCTCATGAGTGGAACATTCTATAATTTTTTCAGTTTTTTCGGAGTATGACCGTATGGAAACCTTCCTTGTGAGTACCATGATCATTATAACTGCGCAGGAAATTCGTGTACAGTGCAGTTAAACATATAACAAGAAAAAAAAATAATGCTTCAAGCCTTCCAACACTTCCAGTATATTTTAACAACATTTCATCGTTTAATAAGGTGGAAGATTATGTCTGTATAAACAATTTGGAAAACGCATAACACATTTGAAAACTCAATTTCAGGAATTGCTATCAATAGTCGGAAAATTATCCTAATTCTTTTTTGGGCAGCCCTTCACATGATCTATAGATTTGTATATTTGCTATGTAGTATTGTAAAATTTAGTTAAGTTAGAAAACGCATAGCACAATTGTAAATCTGTCTTCAGCAATTTCCGTGAATAGACGAAAATATAAAGCAATTGCATCTATAGTGGGCCACTAATTTTTAAAGTTTGAAAACAAGTCCCAAATACATTTCTTGAAAACGATAAAAAAAAAAGAAAAATCTGATTGAGTAACATCTTTAACTGTTAACTTTCCATAAACTGTTTGGAACATTTTTTTTTTCTGATGGTACACATTTTTATTTTCTAGAGTATGTTCAAAAACAGATTGTTTGGAAAATTCTTAGAGATTTCATTAAGATATAAGTTTTTATTTGAAACATCCTTTCTTTAATATTATGTTTTTTTTTTAAATTAAACTACTGTTGATATACTCTATTACATTGTAAATAATTCGTTGGATGAGCAGAAAGCTTAAAGATTCATGCATCTGAAAATTACAAGGCCCACTACTGGAGCATAGAGGAAGGTAATATTTTTTATTTTTCATTTTATCCGAAGAATAGATTTTGAAAAATTTGGATGTTTATTCTCACACATTAAGGTTAGGACTAGGCTAAATATATATACATGTATAATTTTTTTTTTGGAATTCACTAACACTTCACTTTGATAATAATTAGACAAATATCCTTAAGTGGCCCACTACTGGTGCGTTTACTTTGCTCAAGATCTTTTGTCCTGTCCTTTATATAATCTATGCAGGGACGGCGAACTTATGTCAAGCGTGTCATATGAGGCACACATCAGTTTATTTTCGCACGGCATTGATTCAGGCTCTATATAAAAATATACTAATGTTGTGAAAAAGGCATGAATTTAGATTAGCTGAGTTAGATTTCGATTGGTTCGATTTACTGTCGTTTTCATACAAATTGAAGAAACTGAAATGCGACTTAATAAATCCTAATCTAGCTTAAGGGGACAATCTACCTTTTCAACAATTTTTTTTATTTAATAAAATATGGTTCAAGGGGTGAACTCACTGCATTTCAATGTTCAACTAAAAGTACATTTTGAAAAAAAAAATTAATTGCATATTTAATTAAAAGTTTTAAAAAGTTTTAAAAAACTTGAATTTTTAAAAATCTGTACTAGTTTTTTACATATTGATATTTTTGCCCAATTTTTTTAAGGCTTTCAAATGCGTTTTACATGTGGCTGCGCATGGAATTTTAGGTACATCTAACATTACATTTAATATATATATTTTACTGATATATATAATGTAAAATGATGATATCGAACACATCTTCATATACTTTATTCTAAAAAAAACCTGAAAGCCACTTCAATGTGCAGTTTTATCGCATGTATAATAAAGAACATATATAAAAAAATTTTAAATCTCTATCTCAAATACTAAAAAGTCTTAGCATTTTTAAAACATGATAGTGAAGAAAATATGAACATGGAGAAAAAGCCATTTATAGTTTTAATTAATTTGTGTGGGTAATTGCGCTGGGTGTGTTAACAACATTTACAATATCTCTCGATGTAATAGCCATATGAAATAAAAATGAGGCGTGAAATTATTCACAATTAAACAGGCTTTCATTTAAAATTAAAATAATTGATTGTTTGATCGATTTTGAGGTAAACTGTTCCTTTAACAGTTACTCAAAATTTTTTCAGGCTCAGAAATGATTCAGAGATTATCGGAAAAAAAATAATTCAAGGTATTAAAAGCAAAAATACCGGTAGTAAAATTATCACATCTTTGAATAAAATTACAAACACGAAGAACTGCTTAGAGAACTGACACTTGTCAATTTGATACTTTTTTTTTCTCTCAAATCAACATTTTCGGAACAGAATAAAATGAAAAAAAGATTCCAATTCAGCTGGATTCTTTCAAAAATGAATTAGTACGAAGCTGATATCAATTACTGAAGCAAAAATAGAAATAGCACATTGAAAATTACTTTTTTAAAGTATAACACCATATGTTTCCCATATTTTTAAAACCTAAAAACAACATGTTAAGTAATTTTGAGTCATTATTATTTAATTCAACAAATGTTTTGGCCCTTGGCACGTCATGCTTTAGGAAAATATATTTTCTTTTAAATTTTGCACTCAAGGGTAAAAATGTTTGCTGACCCTGATCAATAGAATTTATATACACCAAATAAGGCAAAAAAAAAAAAATATTTAAAAATACATACCACGCCTTAAAAAGCGCTTACAGCAATTATTGTTCATCCACAATACTGTAACTGAATTCTTTTTTGTGTCCCTGTAAACGAACAATGCATTCTATGCACACCATATTGTGTCGTAAGCCTCTTGTAGTGAATGTCACTTGATATCGTAATATACACTATATCGCCATTAATCACCGGACACTTGCAATTTTAGATATTTTGTCGAATATTTAAAGATATACTTGTTGAATATTCGACATTGCTTTTAATACCTAGAATTATTTTCTTTCCGATAATCTCCGAATCATTTCTAAGCCTGGCAAAATTTTGAGTAACTGTTAAAGAGACAGTTTACCTCAAAATTGATCAAATTCTCACTTAACATGTTCTTCTAAAACTTCAGTATTATAAAGAATATGTTTGACCTCATATTTATCAATGTCGATTTGATAAGTAGGACAATTAGGAGAGGGGGGAGGACAACAAAAAATCAAAGAAAAATAATATTTGGGATCCCTCTTTAAATTAAAATGCAGGAAATGATCTATCGATGCAGAATACAAAATCTGTGGATGCTGGACAACAGGTTTACTGATTTGTGTAAGAATAACACGTATACTCATGGAGATGTAACGATTTTTAGTTAAAAAAATTAAAAGTTAAAAAAATTCTTGCATGTTTTTAGCATGTATCATGCAGGGTTTTCAACCAAATTTAACTCCAGTTTCAGAAAAATTAGAAAAGTGCAGTCGAAATAATATAGTTCAATTGGAATATAAATATATGAAATATTTTATTAAATATGAGCAGTTGTATGAAATAATTTTTATCAGCGCATGCGCGAACGATAACAAAGATTTTTGTACATAATTTAATAGTCAACTCTGTGGAGCAACTCATAAAAAAAAAAATCCAGTCAAATATCGTGAAAATTCGGTAAGTTATATACGATAGAGTGAGCTGATTTTTAGTTGCTCTCTAAAAACAGCAGAATGATAAGGGATTTTCCACAAACTGTCAATTTTAATTTATTTCACTTTTAATTTTCATTTTGTATTGATGCTCTAGATGTTCTTGAATAACCATCGAAACGATCCTATCCCATGATAAAAAGAAGTATCAAAATTAAAGCATTTGTTCCAAATCTACTCATTCGTATTCATTAAATACTAACTTTTTTCTGAAAGTCGGTTAATAACAAGTGGGTAAGTACGATCACAGATCGCAGAGAGGATTTCGTTTTTTATTCCTTTCAAAACACTTTATTCTTTAAATAATAAACTCAAATTGATAATTTACAGTTATTAAATCCTTAGATAGATCAGGATGACATAGTGGAGTGAGGATGCAGGTAGGGAGAGTGTGAGGAATGACATTATTGAGCACATGGCCTTTCATTTAAGATATTACATGACATACCGTAGATTAAATCTGAAGTTTGCAATTTTTTTTTCAATAGCGATCCCTGGAGACAGTAAGACAAAAATAGGTGAGAAGGTGCTAATTGTTAAGATTTGTTATGCAGGTATTTTTCTTAATTTTTGGAGAAATTTATGGTGTAGTAATGAGTAAAATAAAACATTAAAACACTGCCTAGTGGTGAAAAAATGAGTTAAGAGGGTGGGGAGTGGGTGCTCAGTAATGTATAGGTCAAGAGCTTTAAAACGATGTGTCACATGGACAAAATGATTTCCTACTCCCCACTCCCCCGCACGGGGGAATGCCCCTAATTGTCTGTGGTCGAAATAGAACCCAGCAAGATGCCGGGCTCGATGAGATATCCCCTTCGGTCAAGCCTTCAAATGAGGTCGAGCCTCGCTGTAGTTTAATTAGGGGCTGAGTTAGAAAAGCTGCTTAAAATACACAAGCTAGAGCCCGGAGAGGTAAAATAGAAACTTAGAAACTCAATTCTCCTCAATTTTTAAGTGTTATAAAACATCCGAAATTTTAAAATCGATGGCTTGATTACTTTTCTTAATTTTAATTTCTTTCTTTTTGCTGAAATTAATATTCAGAAATAGTGGTAACTAACTACCACTCATAAATAAAAGGGGCAATATGTTCATTTTATATAGCCTGTAATAAAAAATCAGACTTACAATAATGATAATTAGTGGAGAAACGCTTAGATTTAAATAACAAGTCAAGCATTTCTTTTTCTTTTTAAAAAAACGCCTTTTGGATAAAATAAAAAATTGTTAATCGATTTTTACGAAAATTGTATATTCGATATCAGCGTCGAAAAATAGACATATATTTACAAGTGTAAGATCTATAAATGCAGTATTCGTAAAAATTTTATACCTCAAAAAACAATCGTAGTCAAAAAATTATCTGTGGTTTTACCAGATGTCGTGCTTTTAACATTTTCGCGGAGAGGAAAGGAAATTGGAAATGAATCCTTTCATTAAAACAGATTTTTAATTGATAGAGTTCTACTTCGAATATTTTAACGATTTGGATCAGCGTCAAAAATTACACATAGATGCTTAAAAATTAAATCGATAAATGCAATCTTTGTAAAAAAAATTATAGGCCGGCAATAAATGCCAGTACCCTAGGCATCAGCCGTCTGGCCATAAAATATTTCTCAAATACCTGTGCTCTGCTAGTGGTCTTTGAAAGGAAAATAAAAGGTTATATAAATCGATTTTTAGTGTATTTTTCCTCTTCTAGATTGAATTTTCGAAAAACATTTATAAATTTTAAAAGGGAAAATTTTTTTTTGCGTCTGCGTGCGCAATTTGCAAGTTTTTAGTTCCAGTAGATTATAAAATACAGACGTCTTTCAAAATGCCCAGTGCATTTATCGCCATGGAAACCCTTTTAAATTATGGTAACCCTCCCTAAACTGTCTTAAAGTTTCAAACAGATTGCCTCGTTATATTACCTAATTTTGTCCCCCCCCCCCCCGAATTGTGACGCGCCATTTCTTTTTTATAATTCGTTATCATATGTTATAAACTATCTTAAAGTTTAAAACAGATCGCCTTGTTAGATTTCCTAATTTTAACAAAATCGCGTTCTGTTAGTTCCACATTCCGCCAACAAGGAGCGCACTCAAAAACAAAACTGAATCTGAACGAAACTCCGTTAAACAACCCATCAGTAGATACATTACTCGAGGGGATCGCGGTCTTAGGCAAGAATTTAAGATATTTGCTGAAATTACTATTCGAAAATAGTGGTAACTAAACATTTGACATTTTTATATTAAAAAAGTAACATTTATCTCAGGACTCCGTCAAAACACCGCACATAAAACGGTAAAAAACGCTAAGGTTAAAAAAAAATTAACGTCCTCCCTCCTTAGTCCAGGGGAAATATACATTTTACCTTGCAAAAGGTCGAGTAGAAGACTTTATTTTTTTGAATTGTTTATAATGAGGCCAACATAGAAAAACCAAGTTTTCTAAAAAAATTTCTTAAGGCTAAATTTTTTGTCGCCAAAAAATAACAAAATTTTGGAACTTTTTTGATTTTTTCTAAATATCTCAAGACTCGTTGCAGTAGCACATTTTTTGTCAATTACAATATTAAAGAAGATAAATTTCTCTACAACTTTCATATTTACAACTTTTTTATACACTCAATAGGAAGCGCATTACGCCATTTCAAAAATAAGGCTTTTTTTTTTTTAATTTCTTAAAAACTGCGAAAAAAGTAGTTCTGCCCCGGTTCTTCAAATGTTCCCCACTGATTTAATCGTTTATGTCGACTTCTAAATATAGATAGCAGTAAATTACCTATTATTTGAACACTCACGTCTTTATTTTCATGTCAACAGACATTTTATATTCAATCTACCCTATATATATAAAATCCTAATAAAACGAATTTATGAAACGGAAGTATGAAACGGAAGTATGAATCGACTGATTAAACAACTGAATATGTTTCACGGCGATTTCTCCTAAAATATGGAACATTTTGCGATGAAATTAACACCAAAAATCAATATTGATCCGCAGATTTCGAAACTGGTATTAGAATTTTTAAATTCGAATTAGTTTTCGAAATATTAATTTTTTTCTAATTTTATATAAATTTTTCTAATGATGGCAACTCAAATTTTAATCAAACAGATATTTTTTTTTTATATTTCAGAAAAGGTTGACATGGTAACCCGGCTATTTTGTTTATTTGATAATAAATGTTTATTTACTTTTATTTCTTTTTACAAATTATATAAATTATTTTGTTCTATGATTATTAATTATTTTTTTATATTTCCTTTAGAAAATAATAGTAAATAATTAAGAAATACTTAGTTATTCCGTCGACCAATTTCGCCAAATTATATAAATCGCCAAAACACTCGCCAAGTTATAAAAATTGACATAATTTTTATTTAAAATAACGCAAGAACAAATAAATTAGTATAACATTAATAAATATACGAATAAAACGTCGAAATAAAAATCACTTGATTACGTAAACACGTGTAACTTGTAAGTCAAGTGAATGTGACATTTACGATTAACCATTATTGGCATTTAATCTTATAGTTTGACAATAGATTTTTGGTCGTCGGGATACCTAAGGAATACCAAAAATTCACATGTAACTGGTATTTGAAAACGAGGTTTTCGCCAAATTTTCCTAAAAAAATAAAAATCACGCCAAACCAGTATGTCTGTAACCTGTATAACCCTATCTATCCAAATATTACCACTCGAAAAATAAATGTTAACTGGCGAGTTGAAAAAAAAAGCTATTGGCGAGATTTGCATCGTGCTAGCGTAACAGTACCTAATTTTTTTTGCGACCATGGCAACTTTCATGTAGTTTTATTCGAAAAAAAAATTTTTGATTTTTTAATCAAAATGGAAAACTTACGGTCCCATACTGGCGCTATTTTTTTCTGACGCCAATGTCATATACGGAACGGGAACATAACTGCGCCAAAGTATCGTTATTTTGCTTCATATGGTAAGCCGGATGTTGCTGTTGATGCGTTCCCCAAATTGGCGTCGTTAAAAAATCACGCCAATGTGGTATATGGCAGTATATGACATATTTGCGAAACTTTCATATGAACGGCGAAGGGACCGTATTTGTTTATGGCAGTTGATGACTTGAACTACTATAATATAGATGAAATGATGGCGATATAATAATATTTGGCGACTTATCGCCTGTGCCTGGCTAACATTAAAGTACCAAAATGGCACCTAGAGTATAAAAAGCGAAGTGGTCCACCTGGAACTGTTGATGATAGTCACATGACTTAGGCTATTGTTATAGAGATTGTTTGAAAATACCGGGAGACAAAGACTCTTATACTTAATTTATTTTATTTTAGCTTCTTTTCAAATGTTTAACTGATCCTCTTTAATCAAAAACGAAAACAACCATTGGATGTCTTAACAGCAACTGATTCGCCCTTAAATTTTTGCAATCAAAGGGAAACCCGTTTACAGGGAGATCTGCACAGCTTTTTTCAGTATAATTCAATCTTCTCTAATATTTTTAAAACCCATCAGATTAGCGTGTTTTTAGATTCTGCGGTGTCTGAACGGGGGTTGGCGAGTGTCGCTTGCAGGGGGCAGAACCCCCTAGTAAATTTATATAATTTTAAAAGTAGGGCAGAGTGTAGATTAATGAAACAATTTTCCTATTTAGACAGCAGGGTTGCCAAGTCTCCGGATTTTTGGATACCAGTATTTTAATAGAGAAAATGCTCTTTTATTTAATTGGAACATTTGGGCGATTTAAAAGAACCACATTTTGTCTAAGATAATAGTGGTGCGCAAAAAGCCGGAGACTTGGCAACTCTGAGACTTTAAGTGTATACAATGTTAACTTCAAAGCATTGTTTAAAAGAATACTTCAATATTTAGTAAGTTATTGCCACGATAGTTTCAATAAGGAAAGAATTTTTGTTTAATTTTAATAATTTTAATAATTTTATAATTTTAATAACTTTTATAATGCATACATATTTTCCCAGGTATCAATTGGATAGGTATGAAAATTTGTGAAAAACATATTTTAGTCCACACTACAATGGCATATTTTATTTACCAATTATTGACAATATATTTTTTAATGTTTTACTGTTTTAAAGATAGTAAACATTGGATTGTGGTTCCATATAAAAGGGAGGACGCAAAAAAGACATAGGGGAGGTGGGGAATGAATGGGACATTTTCACAAAAATATTTTTTTATATTTTTTTATTTAAGTTACTATCAATATTATATATCACATTTCATACATTAGGTATTTGCCAACATATATGAACAATATTTATTCTAGAATATGATTTATTCATAAAAATATTATGAAATTTAAAAAAAAACGTTCCTCCCTGTCCCAATCATCCCCACAGCAGGGATGAATGGGACACTAATAGGGATGGATGGAACACAAAAATTTTCCTCCCTGTATTCAATTTTACCAAATTAAAATTTATAATTATAACCTTATATGAAAATTATATTTGTAATATATAATTTTACAGCACGAATCGATATATTTTTTTTTCAATAACTTCTTTTATTGCAGTTTTAACTTTTAATGCGGACTTCGGCTATCAACCTGTTCTTTTTTTCCACTTATGAGACATTTTAGATTTGAAATGAAAGTGCAAAATGTCTTTTAAATATAGCATAGCTAATAATTTTCAATCATAACTTATTAATTAATATTAATTAAATGTATCGTAGAAACATGCAGAACGGAAATTATTGTGTCGATCGGAAAGTCATGTCGTGTTGGGAAAATCAATTCGTACCGGAAAATTCTGCCCGATAATTATTAGACATTAGATATCGGAATCAATGTCTAATAATTAAATGATTGAATTTTCCGGTACGAATTGATTTTCCCAACACGACCCGACTTTCCGATTGACCCAATATGTTAGGGGTGGGGATTTATTTGTGCAACATTTCAAAATTCAATATAATTTCCCCCATTTGATCAATACCCATATACTATTTTTATCAATTTTATCTATTTTGATTAAGTTTTAGTACCAATTTTTTGATAATCCATTAATAATTATTACAATACAATAAGTAACACTCAGAAATTTTAAACAATAACAACTCATATAATATTATTTAATACTATTAATTGACATAAATTATTGATTTATCATCCTATATAATACTATTTAATTAATAAATAAAATTTTCAACATCTCTAGGGAGGAGTGAGAATGTCCCATTCATCCCCTTTTGAAATGTCCCAATCATCCCCATGATGCATAATATCCCTTCTCAGCCATTTTACCTCAAAAATTATTTTGCCACAATGGTTACTATTCATTCATTTTAATTATTGATATTGAACCTTAAAATAAATAACTACAATATAACTTATTTTTTTTAATTGTATAAGATATTTCACATCTTCAAATGTAAAAAAAAAACTTACTTTTAAGCAGAGATTTCAGAAAATGCAACTTTGAAGGAAAATGAAAACAGCAATGTGGTCCTACTTGCAGTTCTGAAGCACACTGTGGTAGAGGTTTATGGGGTTAGGAAGCAATTTAAAATAAATGTTTATTGCCTGAAATATTGAGAATGTCCCATCCATCCCTTGTCCCATACATCCCCTAGCTCCCCTATCTTTTATGTAAGAAATACTTTTACCTTATAGCTACAATAAAAATGACAACAGATTATTTCATAAACTAATGTTGTGCATTTATCACTTGTAAAATTTAAAAATTCTTTCAATAAAATACTTGAGATCACTAGTTTAATAAAAATATTTAAAAGATTAGTTTTAAAAAATATTGTCACTTTTTTTCTCCACTTATAACAATAAATATAACAAGAGATTATATTATTTAGCATGCAAAAATATATAAAACTTTAAGATTATCTATTAATTGCTTTAAAGCTCAAACAGAAAAACTTACTTTGGTTGTTGAAAAATATGCTTTGTGGGATATTCTAATCTTCTATATTATGTACTGTTGTGAATCTATATCTGTTTAATGATCTTAGTGATACCATTTATCAAATGAAATACCAATTTATTTATGATTGCAGGCCATATAAACATTTTTGTTTTCCCATTGATCTCCTGACTCATTCAATTCCACTTTCCGTACACAAAGTAAGGTAGGCAATAGGACTGCATAAGCTAAATAAAAAAAAAAGATTTTAATAATAATAATTTCTATAGGCTATTTAACAATATTTTTTTTTCTTTGATGGCACTGTTGAGGTATTATTAGCATCCTGTTTCAAAGGAATATCCTTATCATGAATAAAACAGATATCTGGACCATCTAGAGGTATAAAGCCTAATACATCTCATTTATCAGCATTTTCCTGCACTTTCTTCGCGTAACTAGTGTAGTTTCACGCGGAAACATTTGCACGCTAATGTTAAACCTATAGTAGCATTCTTTTCAGAATTCTTTCTTGAATTTCAATATTTAATTTTTTTTTCATATGATACCTGAGGTCGTTATCTAACGTTGTACGTTTTTAATTTTTTGAATTTGATTGCATTTTTTTAATGAAGATACTTTAAATTTCAGAACGGGTTCCAAACAGTTTTCCAAAAATGAAAGTGTCCGAACATTAAAAAAGAATGCAATCAAATCCGAAAATGTACAACATTATATATTGATCTCGGGTATTCCACGAAAAAAAAAAATATTAAAAGTAATGAGATGGAAGCGAGGTATTAGTCAAGAACGCTTCCAAAGGTTTAATATTACCTTGCAAATGTCTTCGTGTAACTAATTTAGTCTCATAATTCATATAACTGTGACTTTAAACGCCTCAATACAACAACTACCGTAAAATCTTTGAAAATGAAATCTCTACGAAATGCGGTCTTTAAAGAAAAAAATATCTTTTTTCAAGAGAAAGAATATGAAAAATTATACTTGCTAAGATGGAAACCTGTTTAAAGCGGAATATATTTCGGTTCGGTTTTCAAGGTTTTAATGAATCAATATTTTACAAAGCTGATTACGTAGTTCAGAATTACGTATTTAATGATTACACACTTAAAATTTTCAAAATCCGGTTATTAGAGATTTATTAAAATTCTCGTGATAAATTTTCTTTTTAAGGGGGGGGGGGGGGGGGGGGGAGCGCCAAAATCCCTGTTTGCCACGGGTGTAAAAAAGGCTAGTTTTGACCCTGAAACATGTAATTTACTGCTACCAATATATAGAAGTTGACATACAAAATTAAATCTGTGGGAAACATTTGAATAATCGGGGCAGAACTAAGTTTTTCACGGTTTTTAAGAAAATTGAGAAAATTGTCTTATTTTTGAAATGGCGTACTGCGCTTGCTATTTGGTGTATAAAAAAGTTGTAAACATAAAAGTTGTAGAGAATTTTATCTTCTTTAATAGTGTAACTGACATATAATAGGCTACGGCAACGGGTCTCGAGATATTTAAAAAAAATCAAAAAAGGTCCCAAAATTTTGTTGTTTTTTGGCCACAGAAAATTTAGCCTTAAGAAATTTTGTTAGAAAACTTGGTTTTTCCATGTTGGCATCATTATAAACAATTAAAAAAAAATAAAATCTTCTACCCGACCTTTTGCAAGGTAACCCCCTTTTTTTGGTACATTTCCCCTGGACTACCTCCCCACCCCGAAATTTCTCGCGCCATTCTTTTTAAAACTTTTTATTATATGTTATAAACCACCTTGAAGATTCGAACAGATCGACTTGTTAAATTTCTTAATTTAAATAAAATCGCGGTCTGTTAGTTCTACATTCCATCACCAGGGAGTGCACTCTATTTTTAACAAAACTGTATCTGAACGAAACTCCGTTAAAAAACCTATCCGTAGATATGTTAATCGAGATGGTGACAGTCTTAAACAACAATTTAAAATATTTGCTCAAATTACTATTGGAAAATAGTGGAATCAAAACTTATTAAATTTTTACATTGAATAAGCAGCATTTATATCAGGCCTCTGACAATAAACCGCACATAAAACGGTAAAACACGCTAAGGTTTTTAAAAATATTTTATTCTCTCCAGATAATTTTTTAATGAAAATATACTGAAAAAAAAATATATATATATTTCTTACTATTCCCACCATTATTTTCTCTCTATTGATCAAAATGTCCCCCACTTATGTGTTGACAAAATCCTTATTTCTAAAAAGAGAGTGATGAATGAGAACGAGAACTTTTATTGGCCATCCATCTGGCCTTTTTTGTCTACTAAGTGCTAAAAAAGAACAAAAAAAAAAAAAAATTCGATATTTGATGTTACAAAAGAATTACTCAAAAAGTTTATAAAATGTAACTAGAATAAGTGTTAGGTTTTATTTTAATTTTTTTATTCTCTGATTTCATTAATTTTTGTATTAATAATATCTTTAATTCTAAATTTATTCTAATAATCAAAGTAATTCTAGTAATTTAATAAATACATTAATATTAACAGTTGGGATATTCACGCAGAGTGGAATGAAATGTGTTTGATCTATCAGAAAGCTTTAGACTGTTGAGGAAAAAAAAAAAAAATCAGAGCACTCTCAAGCGCAGTCAAAAGTCCCCAGGGTTCGTACGGGTTCTTGAATTTCCAGGCTAAGAAAGTCTTCGGTACCGGTATTTTCTCATGGAAAATCTTTCCTTAAATAATGTGAAATTTCGCCCGTTTAAACTAGATTTATTTTTCTATAAAAAAAAATACTGATATTTGGCCTTAATAGCGGTACCCGTACGAACCCTTGTCCCTATACCTGCCATATTAAATTAATGTATCTTTTCTCAGACACCACTACGAAAGATATTCGCTTGAAAATGTTTATATACATAATATTCATGATTTATAATAAAGTGAAGACTACTTTATAAGCAGATATTCTTTAGTTATTTTTTTTTTAATCCGGAATAAAAACCACTTTTAAATTACCAAAAACTTGCCTTTTTCCAAAGAAAAACATTTTATAAAAATTTTGTTCAAAGGTTTGTAACAAAAGTTCACTTCAGATTGATCAGGGATGTGTGTGAAATATTCTGGAAAGATTGCAAACATTAATATGTAGTAGTTTCTAAAGGTATAACGAAGTTCGAAAAGCGATATTTTAAGAAAATTGGGTTTAAATTTTACGTTGTAATGTACAATGATGTAACAAACAGAATTACTTAATTTTTTTAAACTTCTTATTGTCGTAGAAACAAAAGTAATATACCATTCGAAAGGGGGAGAATAAGGAATTCAAAATATATATAAATAAAAAAAATAAAAACCTACTTGTTTCACGAATTTCATTTCCAAATGCCCTTAAACGAAACACCCGCACCTATACTTATTCACACATTCACATACTTTTGACTGCCGGTACACTTAATGGGTTTCAAATTAGCACAAATGATAAACATGCATACATTTAAATTTTACATCGATCATTATATACAATTTGACTGGATGCATTCTAGAGAAATCAGTAAATCTGAGAATTGAATTGTTAGCGTTCGTGTAATATGATGCATATATCGTTATCGATCAGCTTTTCACCAGCCGAACACCAGTGTTAGAATGGGAAAAGCAATAGATTTATCAGAGATCGTTAAAGTGCAAAGTGGTACTTTATACTCCTTTGAAAATCCGATTTCTGGAAATAGAGTAAGCATTAGAATTTTATGTCTTGTAATGGTTTATACTAAAAAGAAAAAAATTATAAAGAGGAAAAATTTTACAGTATAGCGAAAAAAATCATATTTTATTAAACATTAGTTTAATTTACACTTAATAACATATATCACAAAACATGAGAATACATTCTTTATAAATAATGAAATTCGATGGGAAAAGTACTTAAATTTAAACTGTGATAAAACTTCTCATTAATTCGTTAATTTCACAAAATTCCCTGTCAGATGCCATGTTGCAGGTTTTTGTTCTGCCATAAATTTAATTACAACTGAAGAAGTTTCGATCTTTATGATTTTACAATTTGGATTATTAAACATGATGAAAGATGTCTAAAGAACATTCAATAACAAAATTTAATACAAAATTTTAAAAAAAGATGTAAATGCGTAGAAACGTAAACTGTGAAAAAAAAAAAAACTTTATTTTATAGAAAAAAAAAAAAAATCTGTCAGAACGCTTGTTAAGAACTGTTTATTTTTACGGAAATAATCTGTACACTGTAAAAAAACGGACTAAAATACGGAAATACTACTGACAATCGAGACGCCAGTATTATTTCCGTATTTAAACGGAACTTTTTCCCGGTAAATTACAGAAAAATTTCCGTTTTTGTTTTGGCATTTACGGAGGAAAACTTCCGTTAAAATACGGAAATAGTACTGGCGTCTCGATTTCCAGTAGTATTTCCGTATTTTAGTCCCTTTTTTACAGTGTATTTATTACGTACTTTCTGTTATTTTAACAGATTTAATCCGTATTTAAGTAACAAAAACAGATTATGCCCGTCCATACAAAAATATTTTCTGGCCTCTTTGACTAACAGTTTATTTATTTATTTTATTTTATTTATTTATTTATTTATTGTAAATTCAACTGATTTTTTTTCAGTTAGCAAATATTACACACAAATACGCACTGATACTCAGAAGACATACAAGTAAATACAAACACATAGCCTTAACCCCTTCTGAACGAGCGCATGTACAAATGCCGTATAGGAGACCTGTTCAGTGTTCAACCTTTCATTGACCAGAGCGCACCTTAATTAGTGCCAAACAATAATGGCCACAATTATATGAATGAATGGCGACGTAAAACAATATCATATCACTATAGTCAAAATAGCAGAAGCATACACATATGTCTCAAAGTGGTAACCATAAGGTTCCTACAACGCAGAGGTCTCACGTAAAAATAATGTTCAGAAAAAATGATACATTTTAGTAAATTCCTTATTACATTTTCATGAGGAAAAGAAGGGTTTACTTCAAAACGTTTTGCCGGGAAAACTGTCAGAAACTTTAATGTAGCCAAGAAAAAAAAATGTAAATATTAACGATTTTAGTAGAAAGCATTTTTAAATGGATTTTGAAATGTTTTATTTAAAACAACTTTCTACAGCACTGTTAAAAAATACCGGGATACCAAGACTCTGTTTACTTAATTCATTTTATATTAGCTTATTTTCAAATGTTAAACTGATCTTATTTAATCAAAGACAGAAACAGCCATTGGATCTGAGCAGCTGATTCAGCCTTAAAATTCCCCAATCAAAGGGAAATGAATAGAAACACTTTTACAGGGAGATCGCCACTGGTTTTTTTAATTATAATTCAGCCTTTCGTAGTCTTTTTAAATCTAACGAAATTAACGTGTTTTTAGACTATGCGGTGTCTTAATGGTGGTTGGCGAGTGTAGCTCGTAGGGAGCAGAGCCACATAAAAAATTCTAAATAAACAGCAATCGAAGGGACCTAGTGAAAACCTTGTGAAAAGCCTTTTTTGACGTATACATCACTTGCTCTTGTCTCCCCGTTATCGATGTATAAAGTCTCAAAATTTGCTATTTTACATATTTAATGTATTTATTTATTTAATGAAGATGTTTATTTCCCCTCTGCTGGTAACGAGTCCAATCTTGTAGTGGATGCCCTAACAAAATACTGCGACGACATCAAGGTCAGTGAAGAGGTTGCTGAAGGTGCAATATTTGAATAAAGAATATTCCGACAGATGATGCAACTGGCAAAGGTCAACCTTTGGATGTTAGATTCTTCCTAATCTGGAAGCAGTTTGTTCGATGTATATTCAACATCACTAATGGAAGGAAGAGTCGATATTTTTCAACGTAACTACATCATCAAACTCCAGTCATTTGTGTTTTTCCAGTTAAGTGCACCGCAATAGTCCACCATGATTCGCTATGCTTAGTACAACTTGGATTCGCTATGCTTGGTAGTGCAAACTCAGGCACTTCCGTTTGAAACGGCCTTGCAATTTTGTTTTTCGCAGGAGGTTGACTATTGTAAACACTGCACTAGATCGAAGTTCATGAAATGTTCTTGCTGCCACCATTTTCTATGCTTCAATCATTTTTTGTTCCATACCATATTTGTCAATAGCATTTTTTTGGGAGGCTTTTTTCATTTTTATATTACTATAACTAAATATGTTTCGTATTTTATATTAATTCGATTATTAAAATTTCTGAATCAGAACCACGACTTTTCTCGATTTTTCTCGCCTAAATTAAATAAATAAATAGAGAACAAACAGAAGTAGCAAACTGAGAGAGCAAACTTTAAGAATTTGTATCTCGATAACGGGCAGACTAGGGAAAATGATTTATGTGTCAAAACAAAATTTCACTATGCTCTTTCAATTGATACTTACTTCGATTTTTTTCATTGTTACACTAAGGCGTGGTTTCACGGTTAGAATTAGTTTTGTGAACTCATTGTGAAGAACTTTTTTAAAAATTTTGCCCTTTTCTATTATTATACTCATTATCGTTAAATATATTTTAATGATATGTGGCGTTAAATCTGTTTCGATGTTTTGCTTCCAATGCAGTGATTATATTAGAATAATAAATCTATGTAAAAAATCACCATGAAATAAAAACAATGCATAGGACGAGTTTCGAGCTAAAAATATTAACAGCTCGTCATCAGCTACAGTAAACACGTGTCCGAAAGGGGACAAGATCAAAAATGAACTGAAAGGTAGAGAGTAGAGCTTGCAAAGAATGCGACAGATGGCGCTAGATGAAAGGGGCACATACTGTAGCTGATGACGAGCTGTTAATATTTTTAACTCGAAACGCGTCCTATGTATTGTTTTTATTTTATGGTGATTTTTTACAAAGATTTATTATTTTAATTGTTTCATATCGCCAGTTTTCGGTGCTGTTTCGCAGTCATTATATTACCATAAGATTTCGGCGCTGAAACATAATTGTGCTGTGACATGATCATCTTTGATATTTTCACAGATGACTTTTAGTTCATCGACTAATTCTAACGTTTTAGTGATAGAGTCATATTTCCATCCACTTATATTGCTCTAGACTAGAGTTTTCCTAGTAAAAACAATTTACGAGAAAAATTCGTTCTTTCATGAACTAATTTTAATTTATTTCATGTATTTTTGCCATTTGTTTCTTACTTAATGTATAGAATTTTGGGAACCATCCATACATGAATTTATTAGAGCACTTGCTTGTCTATCACATTTAAAAAAGTATCAAATAGTTCTGTACGAGGATTTTTTAAATTAAATTAAATAAATATTGTGTACTTTTCCGTTATACCAGCACCATTGTCGACAAGAGTATAAGTAAGCGCAAAATTAAATTTTCAAGGGAAATGAAACTAAAAATTAAATAAATTACATTGTTGGTACGAAAGCGAGCATTTAAAACATATAACATTTTAAAATTACAGGATTTTACGAACGATACAAATCGATTTAAATCGATACAAATATGTACCTCAAATAAATATTATACAATAAAGTAATAAAATAAAACCTAATTTAAACTGAAGTCATGAAATTGTAAATGTCTATTATCATTGCAGCAAACATTTCCTTTTAGGTAGCTTTCATTACAAAAAGCTACCTATTGCAGCCGTTCGGAGGAAAACGATTCCGAAACATTTTGGTATATTTTCACCGATCATGACCCCTAGACCCCGAAACCACCCTCCGTTCAAAATTGATATATATATATATATATATATATATGATTTTGTCATACTGTAACTCTCGTATTTATGAACCGATTTGAATAAAATTTCGTGTGTACATAGTACATATCAATGTCTCGACCGAGTTTGTTGGCCAGCTTCATCCGCCATCTTGTTTCAAAATGGCGGCCATTTAAAAATTTTTAAAAAATTTAAAATTTAAAATAAGGCACAAAAAAATCAGACATTGAAAAAGATTTTTTCCTTATGTGTTTGAGCTTGATACGAAGATTCCGGAACAGTTTTTGTTTCGTCTATATTTTAAAAAACGATTGAGTTATAGCACTTTGAAATTCTAGTGTGGCTGACATTTTGAAACGATCTGATTTTTGTCACGCGATAACACGCGTTTTTATGAACCGATTTGGATATAACTTCGTGTGTGCATAGTACATACCAATGTCTCGATCGAGTACGTTGGCCAACATCATCCGCCATCTTGTTTGAAAATGGCGGCCATTAATTTTTTTTTTATCTTAATTTAAAATGAGGTACAAAAAAATTAGAAATTGAAAAAGTTTTTTTCTTATGTGTTTGACCAAGATACAAAGATTTCGGAGCATTTTTTGTTTCATCTATATCTTAAAAAATGACTGAGTTATAACACTTTGAATTTCTAGCATGGCTGAAATTTTGAAACGATCTGATTTTTGTCACGCGATAACATGCGTATTTATGAACCGATTAGGGTGTGACAAGGCATATGCATAGTACATAGCAATCTCTCGGCCGAGTTCTTTTGCTAACTCATCCGATATCTTGTTTCAAAATGGCGGCCATTTAAAAATTTAAAAAAAATTAAAATGAGGTACAAAAAATTAGAAATTGAAAAAGATTTTTTTCTTATCTGTTTCAGCTTGTTACAAAGATTCCGGATCATTTTTTGTTTTGCCTTTATCTAAAAAAAGGCCGAGATATAGCAGTTTGAATTTCGAATGTGTGTGACACTGAAAAATCTGATTTTTTGCCTGCAACAGCACTCGTATTAATCAACCGATTTAGATATGAGGGAGCATGTGCACAGAAATTACTAAGGTCTCGACCAAGTTCATTGGTGAGCTTTGTTGCACCTATTATGTTGTTTTAAAATGGCGGGCTATCACCGATAATTCGAGTTAATATAATTATTAATATAATTCGGGATATCACCGAATTTGGCGACAAAATATAAATCACTTTAATAAAACCAGCTTTGATAACGCTGACTAATTTTGTGAAATTCTCATTCATATTCAATATTGGCAAAAATTCGTATTTAATCTTCTATAATCGGGCTCCACTAATTTGAGCTCCGTCTGTTTGAGTAATATAAGCTGGCTTTTAAAAAATAAGGAATATGAAAGCTACCTCTTCCTCCCGGCACTAGCCGGTGGGACTTTTTTGAATGAAGACGTTAAAGTTTTTGAAGTAAAAATTTTTATGTATAATTCCAAAATCTTGAAACAATTTTATAGCAGCTTTCTCATCATCAGGTAAATACCAAATGGTAAAATACATCTTAGTATCAGTAATAAATGTAAGTTATGATTTAATAATAAAAATTTTCGATTAGGAAAATCGCAAATTACAATGTTTTGAGAGGTTACGTTAAATAATAATAAAAAAAAAGATTCGCGTTCATTAAATAGCAAATGACAATGTTTGACACGGTTTCCAATAAAAGTACTTTTAACGGCCCTTGATGAAATAAATGGCACATTAGCATATATTTTGGCATGTGTTGGTAGAACGGAAAAGTAATAAATCTTCTTTAATAAGAATAATTTCCATACGAAATTTCTATATCGAATAGTTATTATGTTAACGCAGGCCTTGATTACCGAATAGGCACGAGAAGCACGTGCTTCCCTTAAAAATTTTGAAAGTGTCCGAAATTGAGGAAACTCCAAATTTAATATTGAAATAATTCCATTCCAAATTCTAATTTATTTTCAAATTATTAATTCATTTATCTATCTATCTATCTATCTATCTATCTATCTATCTATATATATATATATATATATATATATGTATATATATATATATATATATATGTAATAATAAAAATTTTCGCCCTTACCAGCAAAGAAAGAAACAGTGGGCCATCAGCTGGAAAAAAGATGGCAGCCAGCAGTGCCATCAGCGGTAAAGTGCAAGGGTGCCATTACTTATACCTGTCGAAAAGTGTCCAAGCCGAATGCAGCTGGCCCATCAGTGATGGACAACAGCAGGCCATCATTGGTATGCCATCACATTACTTCAATCCGGCACTTGTCCTGCAGTGCTAGCACCTATACCACTGCTATTCCTTTGCTGGCCAGCACTTTCCCTTACAAAAATTTCTTACAGAAATCTATAAAAAAAAAACAAAGTATTATATAATTAGGGCTCTTTTTTCTATAAGCTAGTTTCACCAAGAGCTATAGAACTATCTGTAGAAGTGTCTATAATAGAAATGTCTATAGAAATATTTGAACTGCATGTGGTCACCCTCCCAAGTACTGACCTCGCTCGATGCTGCTTGGTTTTCGTGATCGGACATGAACAAGTTATTTCAGCATACACTACGACTGCTCGTAGTTTTTGAGCTCACATTACACTATTTCAAGTTTATTTCTTTTGTGATTTACGTTCCCAATCATTAAACTTGTATAGAAATTATTGTATTGTATAGAAATTTTATATATTTTATACGTTGATTGATTCTCAACTGTGTAAATTACGAAAACCGAAATCCTTTGTAACTCAGTAAAACCAAATTTAAGACGAAAAAAAATGCGTTGAAATAAATAATTTATTTAGTTATTCATTTACTTACTTATTTTGTTGGTGGTAGTGGTGCTATCGTTTTTACAATTTCAAAAAAAAAAAAAAAAAAAAAAATAGCTTCACAACTTAAATTGTGTTAAGATATTCATTTCAGATTTGCGTTCAAATATCCAATGTCTTCGATATTCGCATCGCCACCTAGCGTAAGGATTCCCAGCAATAATACTGCAAAAGTTCGTGCACTTCCATGTAGTGGTGGGCCAGCGAATGAGAAGAAAATGGATTTCCACCAGAATTTTATCTGACGATTTCCAACAGAAAAGTTGACTGATGCTGTCCAACAGTGGTCATGCTGTGGTAGACCATCAGCCAGCTCTTCTCCATCACTGCCAGCACCTATCTTGCTGCTGGCCAGCAATTTCCTCTTTGCTGGGTTTTATCTTAGTAAAACTATTCCAAATTCTTAATATTTTTCCTTTTTTGCCTATCTTTAATAATATCTTAATATCTTCTGTCTTTTATTTCGTGCATTTAAACCTGCGTGTTCTTTTATTAT